>JAAXCT010000051.1:1200000-1856665 GCA_012490785.1 Eragrostis nindensis | reverse complement strand
TCGTTGTGTTGGCCGAAATCACGCGCCAACAGGCCTTTCTTCGTCATCGAGGTCATGGCGGTGGCGACGGGGCCGGCTTCTCTGGTCAGGAATGCAGAGGAAGCTGGGGCGTGGCGGTGTGTTGAAGGATGGACCGACCTTGGCTTTACCGCGATGGAGGTTATCGTCGGCGGTGAGCGGAGGTTCGGGCCGGATGGAGCTCGGGGTGAGACCCCGGCCGATAGGGCGATCTGCTATGGCGATTCTTTCGATGGCGGCTCAGTTCTAAGCCTTAGGGCGATGGAGCTCTCTCCGGCGATGGGGTTGTTGGTGGCGGCCGATTCTCCTGGCGCCGGTGAAGGCTGGCGCTGGTGGGTGTCGGTGCCGGCGATGAGCAAAGGGGCCAAGGGCCTTTGTGTAATTTTTGTTTTTTCTATGGGCCTTTTTGCTCTTTTGGCGGGACAGCTGTCCTTTGTATTCTGGTACAATGTACCTGTATTTGTACACTTTGGTTAACTATTAATACAGGTATATTTCCTCAAAAAAAAAAGTTCATCGCGAGGGACTCCGACGTGTCCTTGCTGTATTCGGCATCGTCCCGGTGCAGATCGCCGCAGCCTCGAATTGTTGTAGAAGTCGAATCCCTAACGAATGTCTCTATCTCCATCGTTGCAGTAAATGGAAGCTCTTCGGTACCGATCTATGGAAGCATGCTCTGGTCAATTTCAGAGTTAAGATCTCTCGGCTGTGGTTCCTTCTGTCAATTTCAGAGCTTTCCGCTTGCTCTTATTACCAACGAGTAAATGGAATCTCTGAAGCCTTTCAACTGATGCAGGTAGTTTTCTGACGTTGGTATCCCTTGTACTGAGATTTCCTTGATGTCTTTGCCTAATACTATGGTACTTCAACTTGTGTAACGTGAAGTATTTAAAGCATGTGCATTGTAGAGTGAAGTGCTTTGAAACTGTAAATATTTCTGTTCAGAATCGCACATGCAACAGTTCGTGGCTTGAGAATGTCTATGGACTCACCCTTGGGAAATATGCTCAGGTACACACAATAAGCAGGTGTAAGGTCTTCAGGTCAGGTGGCAAAGTTCTTGTCGCAGTAGTAGTATTTGTATCGCTACCTCCGTGGTGAGATCATTTCCTAGAACTGCACTTAATTCTTGGTTTAGTTTTTTCAACAGGGCATCCAAGTCTGGAGTCAGGCTCTGACCTTAGTATACTGGCCATCAGACCTGAAGCTACAAGCATACGGGAGCCCGCTGGCTGTTTCTGTTAATTTTCAATCATTAAGAAACGAAATCTTTTCAGGCTACCTTCACGCATGCGTACATTTGCGATTGAGTTTTGCCTTTCTTATTCTGAAGTATTACAATTGCTAATCTTGTTGCAGTGAAGGTTAGGTATTGTCCTAAACCTTCATGCATGCAGTCCTAAAAATCCTGCTGCTATGCACTGGACATACATAACGTATAGTCCTGTTCCTGTTGCTTAGCACTTGACATATCGTCCTATTTTCTCTCGAACAGACATATCGTCCTATTCCTGTTGCTTAGCAATGGACATACGTGTCCTAAACCCTTAATGATTGTTGAGGAGTTGATGTTCGAAAGTTGATTCTACGTAACTAATCATACTCTGCCGTATTACATATCTCTACTACTAGAAAAATACATGTTGAATTTGTGTTGCTTTTGGCCCCTACATAATGACAGAGGACACATGAGATCCTACATTGCACTAAGTGTCACTTATTTTTGCTCTCCCGTAGCAACGCACGGGCAATTTGCTAGTATTGTAATAGATCCCTGTGATGGTACACCAAAAATAATGCTTTCAACATATTGTGATAGCTACTAATGTAACTATAATATATATTTTTTTTGCGAAGGTAACTAACTATAATATATTGTGAGGTAGCAACACGAGTTGTATATTGGGTAACAACTTTAATATATTTTATGATAGTAACTTATATGTATGCTAATTTATATAAAATTATCACATCTACATGTACTCATATTACTACTACAATACAAACATAAGTTGCTACTATATCTGAATTAGAGAAAATTCATGTACTTAGAATATTTTAAAATTATGACTACGTTTACTTTGAAACTTTGGTCATTTTTCAACTTTACAAAAACTTGATACTTGACACTTATCAAAAATATTATTTTCAAAGCTTACTCTCAGTGAGCCTTACTAAGAAATGCTTATAAGGGGTAAAGAAACTACTAGAAACATGCAATAATCAAAGGCATTTTGGTCATTTGCACTAAAAAAATAAGTACATTGTTTTTTGTGCATAATCAAATCAAATGTAACAAGTAAATGTAAAAGAAGGCTGATAGCGTGCCTACAACACAAATTGCTATTACACGTACTATATATGTTGCTATAGTTTTTTTATTTACATGGTAGCAACTTATGTTACAAATCTCGTAGCAACTTCTGTGATATTCTAACATGTGCAAAAAATGTTAAAACATAGGCAAGTGGGATCTTGTTTTGTTCGCCTCGTCGCAACGAACACAATGGTGATAAGAGTTGATTCGAAATTTCTCACCCCGGGATTTTCATGAATGTGACTAACACTCTTTGTGAGATCTTATAGGTCACATAGAAAGAAAGCTCCGTCCGTTGGTGGTGAACGCCAACAAACCATGAACTTAATGAAAAGGATGATTGGTTGCCTTCATCAACACAAGAACGGACTTGATGGAGTCGCGGAGAAGATATGGATCAAGGCTAAGGACATGCTAGATCTAAGCGAGTGTTGCTTGGTTAGATGTTAGCTTGAGTCCATAGGAAAAACTGGACTATCAAGAGGGTTCGAGGTGGTTCTCTTAGTGCACACTAGTTATAGAGATCATTGGATGCATGGTGAGTCTCTCAGGGGCTAGGGTGGCAAAAGAGGGTCGAAGGAACCAAGAAGATCAAGTTTTGAAGAAAGGATCAAGAAGAAGATCGAAGCTGCGAAGTCAGAAGAGACCGGACAGTACAGTCATGGAGACCGTACAATACGGTCTACAGTGGAAATCCATACAGAAGAGCTGATGTTTCTGGAAATGGAGAAATGGAGACCGGACAATGGACCGGACGGTACGGTCTCTATTTGAAGATCTAGACAGAGAAGCTGAAGTTTCTGGAAGTTGAAGAATGAAGACCGGACAGTTGACCGGACGGTACGGTCAGGGACCGGACGGTACGGTCTTACAGGCGAAGAGCAACAGAGAAGGAGAAGTTTCTGTTGGCTGAAGAAGAAGTGGAGACCGGACAGTACGGTCTTGGAGACCGTACAATACGGTCTACTTTGAGATGAGGAGCAGCACTCTCTGGACGCCGGTCTGGTGAAGACCGGAAAGTACGGTCTAATGGAGACCGGACAGTACGGTCTATTGTACGGTCATCACGCAGACTGAGCACTTTTGGACAACGGCTAGTTTGAGGTTGGTGGCCTATATATAGTCGGTTGTTTACCTCTTTGAGGTGCTCTTGGACCCAGAAAAGAGGGGAGGTGCTGCCAAGAAGCGAAGAAGGAGAAGTGTGAAGCACTTGAGAAGGATTTGGAGAGATCCTAGTGCTTGAGAGAGTAACAAGTTGTATCCTTTGATCTCTAGGCTAATGTGAGCTTGAGAGAGTCATCTAGGGCTGTTACTCTTGGTCGATGGCAAGGCCTAGACCGGTTAGGTGTCGGTGTTGATCTGTCCAAGGAGATTGTGGAAGCCGACACAAGTTTGTACACGGTCTTGGAGCTTCCCGTGCGAAAGAAGCATCACTAGTAGAGCGCCCTTTGGCACGCATCAAGTGCGGAGCCTTATCTTCGGAAGAGTACCCGGGAGAGAGCCCGGCGGGACGTGCCCGCGACTTCACTCGGAGGGTGAAGTGTGCTCTAGGAGGGATCGCCATCGAGCGGAGGGACGGGGTCGAGACTCCGGCGGGAGTGACCCAACGTGGAGTAGGGGAAGGCGCCATCCTTCCGAGACCACGGGAAAAATCATGAGCATTCTCTATCCCTTCTCCTTTACTACATGCATTTACTTGTCGCTCTATATATGATTGCTTGTAGTATTTGAGTTGTGCCTATATCTTGCTTGTGTGCTTACCTTGGTTCCTACTAGCTTCATTAGTATTGCTTGTTTGCCTTGCTCGTGTGCTTACTTGTTGTAGCCTATCTAGTAGCTCTAAGGACTCTACTTAGTGTGCCTAGTATTTTTGGTTGCCTTGTTCTCTAGTTATCTAGTTGCCTTGCCTTGCCTAGCTTAAGTTTTCCGCTATCTATATATCTTGTGCTAGGTTGCTAGTGTGGTGTGCTTGTGTTATCTATATCCACTAGCTATATAGGTTAAGGATACTCCTTAGTGTGCTTTACCTTGTTACTAGAACTACTTGCTAGGAGTTGCTTGGGTGTTAGTGTTTGGAAATAGATTCTAGAGTGCACCGATTCACCCCCCTCTCGGTCACTGTTGACGGTCGTTAAGTACCAACTTCGACCGCCAATATTCCTACACATAAAGGAGAATTAGCATTTCTTATACGCATATTTATTTCAACTAATAAATTTCCACAAGTTTTGGATAATTTATGAGTGCAGGAGTATTTCTGGAGAAAATGGGCCTCTGTGAGAGAAATCATAGGCCGGCCGGCCTACATCCCAGGCCGGCCGGCCACACCCAGCGGCCACAGCCTGCAGGCCTCCACCAGTGGGCCACGAGAAGCCCACAAAACCAGAATATTGAAGCCCAACTCGAACTTAATGAAGACTTTCTAGAAGATGGGCTACAATGGGCCTAAACTTGGCTCTTACTCCAGTTCTGCCGACCTCAGGAGAAAACTGACCTCGGGACCGACCTCACGAAACAATCTGGAGCGTCCACAAGGAAGGCGGTGGCCAACCGCCACAATGTGTGGCCGGCCGGCCTGCCACATAGGCCGGCCGGCCTACCTTGGCGGCCAATTCGCCTCAACCGCCTCTCGCTTGCTCTATTTAATCCCCTCTCTCATTTGGGGCTATAAATAGAGGGGTGCTCGGCCGGTTAGAACACACACCAAGAGAGAAATCACTCCTTTGCATTAGATGTAGTCTCCAAGCTCTAGTGGAGTTAGGCTTAGAGTAGAGCTACTCTAGTTCCCAAGTCCTCTTGGCGATTTTGGTATGGCTCTTGTATCATTTTCTCTTTTTGCGACTTTATTCTATTTAATAATATTATTCTTTTCATATAGTCTAGCTTTGGTTAAGCGTTCCTTGTTTGGTTGTGGACCCTTGGCTTGCTTATATGATAGAGTAATCATAATCTTCTTATATAGTGCTAGTGTGATATTCATATGCTTGTTATGTGGGTATCGCCTAGAGGGCTGGCAGTATGGACATAATTGCCGTATTGTCACGTGTCCTAGAACATAATATACCGTGCCATGTATATACTTAGGTTTACATGCATTTGCATATTCAAGCATAGGTCCAATGATCTTTAGGATTATGCTCTAAATCCGTATCATCGCCTAGCGGATTTAGAGTAATGTTTTAGCAATGCAAGCATGGTGCTTGGATTGGTATAATGCATTGGATGCCTCATGCTCCACGGATTGTTTGAGGTAGACGGTAGGTGGTGACAGCCCTGTCCATCCTCGGTATCCCTCCACGTTCGGGTACGGCGTAGAGCTGTAGACCGGAGTCGCCTGGCAGACCAGGGGTAAGCCGGTGCCCAATTTGCTTGAGTGCGTTTGGCTAAACCTTAGTTATGTGCGTGCATGTGCATGTTGTATACTATGCGGCTGTATAATGAAGTACATTAGGAACTTAGCTCTTTTCTTTGTTCTCTCTCCACTTGGCTATGGATGTACATTAGAGTTGGTCCTTTTCTTGTGTGTCACACTACCTATATACTATTGTTTAGCATTGTATGGACTGTGACCCATTTAAATGTAGACATTAACTATGAGCATAGTACTCTCTTGACCATCGTCTTCCCTGTGGAAAATATAAATTACGATACCTTGGAATACTCCCGGGTGAAATGCTGCAGCGGTATTCTCCGTGCGCTTGCGGATTTATCTGTGACCGTTAAGAAATACCAACAAGCATTTCTGGCGCCGTTGCCGGGGAAGACACTTGGTTTAGGAGTTTACAAATGCTCTTAGTTATATCTGCAAATACATGGTCATAGCCCATACAGGCTATCACTTGCTTGTTTTCTCTTCATGTGAAAACAGGGTAGTGCATGATGGCTTCGATTTGCCGAGAAACTGTACCGAGAATCTGAAAGACCTATGGCAATCGAACTCGTCATAATGTCTTGCTCATCGGACATAAAACGATGATGCTATTGCCGACAGGAAAATCGGTAGTTATCTCATATTTGATTTCCAATTGCATATTTGGATTTCCTTTGATTTGAATTCAATTGCATTTGCATGTTTGCTTTTCCATAATCATTTTGCATGTTGGATTTCTCCAACCTCTTCTTTAAAAAAAAATTGAATTTGAGACATTTGCTTTTGGAGAAAGTGAATTTTGGGCATAATATTCTAGCTGAGCTTTGGCCAATCCTCCACACACACACAAAAAAAAACAAAGAAAAAAAGATGGAGGCTTTGAGCCAAGCTTGGGGGGAGAGTTCCCGTCAATGGGTCACCTAACATGACATGGTGATTGTTCGCATTTTGCCTTATTTTCTAACGACCACTTGTCATTGTTCCTCTCCAATTATGACCATCGAACTTCAAGTTTTACAAAAAGGCCGAGTGGTGATGTTTTCATACCAAATCCATGTCATTCACCACCCAAATGCCCTCCTCATCTTCTTTATCTCATTTCTCCAAATTTTTCTCAAATTCAACAAAAAGATTTCCCGCTTCTTTGTTTTGCATCTGCAAGTTATGCTCAAGCTCGCAAGATCAACCGATGGGCGTGCTCATTTTGATTACACTAACATAACCGTCCGAGTTTGTTCTTGTTTGTTTTTGCTCTTTGTTGCAGCCACGAAGAAAGAAACCAAGCAGTTGTTGGTGCACTCAAGCAAGAACTATGCTTGGGGGGAGACCACTCCCCCCACTGAGGTAACTTGTATCTTTTCTTTGTTTTCTTGCATAAAAAAATATAATAATAAAAATAATAATAATAATAAATAAAGGTAGTTTTCGTTTTCTATGCGTGATAAGAATGTTTTAATTCTCTATGTTGAAATGATGAATAGTTACTCTGTTTTATCCCTCTCTCGTTCCTGTATGCAACTTAGTGCTCTCCCAAGTTTTGAGTTTGTTGGATGCACTCTTATTCTTGAACCTGAAACTCGTGGGTAGCAAAATGCACGATCCAAGTCTAGGTTGTTGTGAGGTATGATATGGTCTAATAGAGCTGCTATGATCTTGTTCTAAGTAAGACTTAAATTCCAGATGTTTTTGTTTTTAAATTATAAAATCAAATGTTCCTCAATGATGAAAATTCCTACCAAAGCCATATGTCGATTTTATTGCAAAACCTCCATACATATGCTGCTTGTTATTACATTGAGCTTTTTCAAAATTGTTGTGACCCTTGTGAGATGCCATTCATACTTTCATGATCAAGATCACGTACACTCTACCATATACATATGCTTAACTTCCACACTAGAAGTTAGCATCACATTTCCCCTCATTCCATAAAATAAATACTCCATATGTTTTGTACCTCTCTCTCTCTCCAAGTATCCTTGCAAAAGAGGAATGGCTATTTCGAAAAAAAAAATCTTGCTCATTCAAGTAGAGCATGATGAAAAAGAAAAAAAAAAGAAGAGATAGCCATATCCTCAAAATTCAAACAGAGAGAGAAGGTATACAAAAAGGAGTAATCATTTTTCCTCCGTCATTCACATTTCCACACACATGCACATCTTGATCAGATTGTATGACTTGCTTTTCTCCTTGGATCCGGTCTTTTGATTTAGCAATATATGTGATACAAGTTTGCCTCACTTTACCCCTACCAAGCCCCACATTTATTAACTTATTAGAAGTAGGTGGAAAAGAGGCAACATAATGCCTTGGTAAGGAATCATACACATTGAGCGATTCGAGAGAATCATTTGAGGAACTTTGTTTTTATTTGCAAAATCTTTTGAAAACCTCTGGAATGAAAGTTGGACAAGGAATGAGTAAATAGTACTCTACAAACCGTTCTGTCTCTCAACTGCCCAAGGCAAGGAGAAGCAATCAGCCCCATGAGGACTAAGGAGAAGAGTAAGTTATCACGCCAGCTTATTCAATACGAGGAAGATTATTTTGTTGTATGCACGGTACTTTTGCGGAGTAAGACATGGTAGCAACTCCTGATCAACACAACCCAGTTTTTAGCTTTGCTCGGGACGAGCAAAGGTTTAAGCTTGGGGGGTTTGTTGACGGTTGTTAAGTACCAACTTCGACCGCCAATATTCCTACACATAAAGGAGAATTAGCATTTCTTCTACGCATATTTATTTCAACTAATAAATTTCCACAAGTTTTGGATAATTTATGAGTGCAGGAGTATTTCTGGAGAAAATGGGCCTCTGTGAGAGAGATCATAGGCCGGCCGGCCTACATCCCAGGCCGGCCGGCCACACCCAGCGGCCACAGCCTGCAGGCCTCCACCAGTGGGCCACGAGAAGCCCACAAAACCAGAATATTGAAGCCCAACTCGAACTTAATGAAGACTTTCTAGAAGATGGGCTACAATGGGCCTAAACTTGGCTCTTACTCCAGTTCTGCCGACCCCAGGAGAAAACCGACCTCGGGACCGACCTCACGAAGCAATCTGAAGCGTCCACACGGAAGGCGGTGGCCAACCGCCACAATGTGTGGCCGGCCGGCCTGCCACTGATGTGAACTAGGGTTCCCGATCTTCCGAAAGGTTCTGATAACTCTCGATTTGGTGGAAACTTGACACACGTCGATCCGGCTTCAGAACAACACGTTCTAAACCCCGCAATCGCAGCACCACGTCTCCTCAGGTTATCGACCGGCGGTGCACGGTCGACCTCGCCAAGAAGGCTTATCCTTGCCTGCGAATCGAAGAACACAAGCAAGAACACAGTAGATTGCAACCAAAATTGCTGAAAACTGGATTAAGCTCACAAGTTGGGGTCTCACAAACCGATGAACGGCGAAACTGTTCTTGACAGAATAATCTAAGCAACACCCCACCCTAACTTGGGCGGCGGCTACTGTAGATATAGACCTTAGGGGCGTGCAAGACCCCCTGGACGCGCCCCTAATGGGCTCCAACACGATACAAAGCCCAAAGGCCAAATTACGGTGGCGCAGCACCGGAACAGATTCTGGACGTCAACTTGTTTTGACGATTCCCGATGACTCCGGACGAATTTTGACATGAGACCGGCGCCATTGGAAAGGTTATCAAATTATCTTCCCAAGCATATGAAGAACGTCCAAAACCGAGCCCGTATGCGACCTGGGCGACCGTTTTAGTGCAGACTGCTCCTGGACTCCGAAACCGATCCGAAGTCGACTTGAATTGGGCCTCCAACTTGGTTTGAACGCCCTTGCTGTCCGTCCATGCCTCCAAGTTCCTCTCCAATCATCTCCTGGTCCTCTCCATGGTTCCTAATCACAATATAATCATTAGGTAGCAATCTATCCTCAAATTCATATAAATGAGTGCTTAGGAACGAGCTCACCTCTAGATTCAACTGTCGTGCGCGAGCTCGAGTGATTGGACCTTGTATATCCAGCGGAGGTGTGACATGTATATCCGAAAGAGCGATGTCCTCATCATCCTCCCCCTCTTGAATTGGAGTCGTCCTCGACTCAAACTCATCTTCTTCTCCCAAATAAGGTGTCAAATCTGAAATATTGAAAGTAGGACTAACCCCAAACTCGGGAGGCAACTCAAGTTTATATGCATTATCATTAGTCTTTTCAAGTACTTTGAAAGGACCATCAGCTCTAGGCATTAACTTAGACTTTCTCAAATCTGGAAATCTATCCTTTCTCAAATGCAACCATACTAAATCACCCGGTTCAAACTTAACTTCTCGCCTACCTTTACTACCAGCAATTCTATATTTTTCAGTCATCTTTTCAATGTTAAACTTAGTTGTCTCATGCATTTTCAAGATAAAGTCAGCACGCTCTTTAGCATCATTATGTATCCTCTCACTAGTAGGCAAAGGTAGAATATCAATTGGAGCACGGGGATTGAAACCATACACTACCTGAAAAGGACTTACCTTGGTGGTAGAATGTGTGGCCCGATTATATGCAAACTCCACATGAGGCAAACATTCTTCCCACATCTTCAAATTTTTCTTCAAAACAGCCCGCAACATGGTCCCCAAAGTGCGGTTCACCACCTCTGTTTGTCCATCAGTTTGTGGATGACAAGTGGTAGAAAATAACAATTTTGTACCCAACTTGTTCCACAAAGTACGCCAAAAATGACTCAAGAACTTAGCATCACGATCTGAAACAATAGTAAAAGGCATACCATGCAAAAGAACAATCTCTTTGAAAAAGAGGTCAGCAATATGAATAGCATCATCAGTCTTATGACATGGTATAAAATGCGCCATCTTGGAAAATCGATCCACTACAACAAAAATGCTATCCCTCCCCCTCTTAGTCCTAGGCAATCCCAAAACAAAATCCATAGAAATATCTGCCCAAGGAATAGAAGGAACAGGAAGAGGCATATATAAACCATGTGGATTCAAACGAGACTTAGCCTTTTGACATGTGGTGCAGCGAGCCACAAAACGCTCCACATCTTTCCTCAACTTTGGCCAAAAGAAGTGAGAGGCCAAAACATCCGCTGTCTTTTTGGCACCAAAATGCCCCATCAATCCTCCTCCATGCGCTTCCTGCAACAACAATAGACGAACGGAACCAACTGGAATGCATAGGCGGTTAGCTCTAAACAAAAAACCATCATTCAGCACAAATTTGTTCCATGCCCGTCCTTCTTTACAATTCAGCAACACCTCTCTAAAATCAGGATCAAACGCATATTGTTCGTTAATTGATTCAAGCCCAAAAATCCGACAATCAAGTTGAGACAGCAAAGTATATCTTCTAGACAAAGCATCAGCAATCACATTATCCTTCCCTTTTTTATGTTTAACAATATAAGGAAAAGTCTCAATAAATTCAACCCATTTAGCATGTCTACGGTTCAGATTATTTTGAGAACGAAGATACTTAAGTGCCTCATGATCAGAATGAATAACAAATTCTTTAGGCCACAAATAATGACGCCACGTCTGTAAAGAACGTACAAGTGCATACAATTCTTTATCATACGTGGAGTAATTCAGAACAGGACCAGTCATTTTCTCACTAAAGTATGCAACGGGTCTACAATCTTGCATCAAAACACCACCAATGCCAACTCCACTAGCATCACATTCTAGTTCAAAAGTCTTACCAAAGTTTGGAAGTTGCAGCAACGGTGCGTGTGTAAGCTTGTCCTTCAAAGTGCCGAAGGACTCCTCTTGTGCCTTTCCCCAATAGAACACCATACCCTTCTTCGTCAACTCATGCAGCGGTGCAGCAATGGTACTAAAATCCTTGACGAAGCGGCGGTAAAAACCTGCAAGACCGAGAAAACTCCTCACCTGTGTGATAGACTGAGGAACCGGCCAGCTAGCAATTGCTTCAATCTTCGACTCATCCACCTCAATGCCCTGTGGAGTAACAACATAGCCAAGAAAAGAGACACGATCCGTGCAAAAGGTGCACTTATCAAGGTTACCAAACAAACGTGCAGCTCGTAAAGCATTAAAAACAGCACGTAAATGATCCATATGTTCATCCAAAGACTTGCTGTAAATCAAGATATCATCAAAATAAACCACCACAAACCGACCAATAAAAACTCTTAAAACTTCATTCATTAAACGCATGAAAGTGCTGGGTGCATTAGTCAAACCAAAAGGCATTACTAACCACTCATACAAACCGAATTTAGTTTTAAAAGCAGTTTTCCATTCATCTCCAAGTTTCATTCTAATTTGATGGTAACCACTACGCAAATCAATCTTTGTGAAAATTATAGAACCACACAACTCATCAAGCATATCGTCTAACCGAGGAATAGGATGACGATAACGAATAGTAATATTATTGATGGCTCTACAATCAACACACATACGCCAAGTACCATCTTTCTTAGGAACCAAAAGTACAGGAACAGCACAAGGGCTAAGACTTTCACGTACATACCCAGGTCCAAAAGTTCTTGTACTTGTCGCTGAATTTCCTTAGTCTCCTCCGGATTGGTCCTGTAAGCAGCGCGGTTGGGTAATGTTGCACCCGGAATCAAATCAATTTGATGCTCGATCCCTCTCATAGGTGGCAGTCCCGGGGGTATCTCTGCTGGAAAAATGTCCTCATACTCCTGCAAAAGGTTAGTAACAGCAGGGGGCAACGAGCTAGCAATATCATCAATGGAAAATAAAGCCCCCTTACAAATCAAAGCATAGCAAACAGCATCATCGGAAATTTCAGCAAGGTCACTTTTTGTTGCAAGCATAACAGCACCCTTCAATTTAATCCCCTCGTCCTTAGAAGTAGGTGTAGACTTATCACTTTTAGGTGGGAAAAGAGAATTAGCAACTTGCTGATTTTCAGATTTAGCATTATTCAAACTAGCAGTTCGTTCTCTATCAGCCTCTACAATTTCAGCAGGGGTTAAAGGAACCCAGGTAATTTTCTGCCCCTTATGCACAAAAGAATACCTATTGCTTCTACCATGGTGCGTAGCATCATTATCATATTCCCAAGGTCTACCCAACAACAGATGACAAGCGTGCATAGGTACCACATCACAGTCCACAGAATCAACATAAGTACCAATAGAAAATGAAACTCTGCAAGTGTGTGTTACCTTAGCTTTTCCAGAATCATTCAACCACTGAATATAGTATGGATTTGGGTGTGGGCGAGTTGTCAAGCCAAGCTTCTTGACAAAATCAGAACTCACTAAATTATTGCAGCTACCTCCATCAATAATGACACGTGCGCGACCGTCCTTGATGACGAAGAAAATCTGGAACAAGTTATGTCGTTGTAGCTTGCCCGGTTGATGTACTTGTGTGCTGAGCACCCTCTGCACAATGTGGACGCCGTAGGACATCGTGTCTTCCCTGCCAAAAATCTGACCGTCTTCTTCCACATCGTCATCATCATCTTCAATGTCGGAGGTGCTAATATATCCTCCATCATCTGTAGCAATATATGCCCGCTGACTTGGGCAATCCTTTTGCATGTGACCAAGCCCATGGCAGCGATGGCACTGAATGCTAGAAGAGCGTCCCGTCGATGCAGAAGTAGCACCCTTAGCAGGTGCCGGAACCACACTCTTGCCCGCATCTGAAGGGCGTGCAGGGGGCTGTGTTGTTTGCTGCTGCTGCAGCAGCAGCGCTGGAGGCTGCTGGAGACGTCCGGAAAGGGGTGGACTTGGACAGCCCCGAAGGTGGCACCCTGCGTGGCGTGTATGTGACGGTCTTGTTCCTGTTCTGCTGTTCACGTCCCTGCAATTCCTTCTCTGCAAGCATAGCAAACTGGAACAACTTGTTGACAGTGTCAAATTCTTTATAATCAAGAATATCCTGAATCTCACGCCTCAGACCAGAATAAAAACGAACAAGAGCGGCCTCATTTTCCTCTACTATCATGCAGCGTTGCAAACCCTTTTGAAGCTCCCCATAATAATCCTGTACCGATTTATCCCCTTGTTCTAGGCGCTGCAATTTTTTTCGCAAATCTCTATAATACGAAGGAGGGACAAAACGATCTCGCATAGTTTCCTTAAGTCGATCCCAAGTTCTAGGAATTTCATCACCAAATAGAGAATTCCACCAAACAATAGCAAAGTCCTTAAACTCACTAGTAGCTTGCCGGACTCTATGCTGCTCAGGAACAAGATGGGCACTAAATT
Source organism: Eragrostis nindensis (assembly GCA_012490785.1). Lineage (NCBI taxonomy): Eukaryota > Viridiplantae > Streptophyta > Magnoliopsida > Poales > Poaceae > Eragrostis > Eragrostis nindensis. The sequence continues at coordinate 1,842,760 of JAAXCT010000051.1, read as the reverse complement.
TTTGCTCTACTGTCATCTCCCAATCAAGATATCCCTCAGCATCATATGCACCCGAAAACGATGGAATCGTAAACTTAATTTTAGCATAGGGATCGTCAGGAGGTCGATTACCATGCTGTCGGTGATGATGACCCATACCACGAGTGTTATTTTCTAGGCGACGTCGATCCTTGTTCTCTTGGGTCTTTGCTGCATCAACGTCTCCCTTGTCATCATACACGGTGTCATCCTGTATGCCCATGTCGATTTCCATCTCAGTAACTTTGCCAGTTAACGTAGTAACCAAGGAGGTTACAGCGGTAACCGTGTCTTGATTGGTTTGAACCGTGTCTAGGAGTGCGGATATCCTCCTGTCCAACCGCTCTGTCTGGTTGCCGACAGATTCATCAACCGACTTCTGGATTGTCGCCTTCATGTTCTCAGCAAACTTGTCAAGAGCAACCTGTAGCTGCTTCTGAAGCTGCTTCTGACTGACACATTCGTTGAAGTCTTTGGGAGTATCATCGTCGTCTCCTGCCATGATAGACACAAAAACAGGAACAAACAGTGAAGGTTATCCCTATCAAATACTACAGCAGTGGTGCCTCTCAACACAGCAAAAGGATGCCTCTAGCCAAGCTCTTACAAAGTTCTCAGTAGCAAAGCAAAGGATACCTGGAAGGCGTGCTCCGCGATTGCAAGGGTCAAAAACCTATGCTGTCCAGAAGAAGGTATGTGTAGCTTGGAAGGCAATATATGTGAGTGGAACACAATTCAAAAACAGATAGTAATGCTGAATAAATGTCCAGAGCACTGGTCCCAGTTGCTGGTCTACTCGTATCAAATTCCAGAAGTGAACAATAAGGAGCAGAGAACAAGAATCAGCAAAGGTTTCAGCCAAAAACAACCCGGGTGTCCCAATTTGCCCCCTGTTTTGTCTTTTAGCACTAGTAGGAATCAAAATTGTATTGATTTTTTCTTTTTTCTTTTATTTTTTTGATATTTTTTTCTCAACCAGGGGCACAAGAAAAGGGACACCACAAAGTATCAGCTCCAACGAAGGAAAGGTGCAGCCTACAGAAAATTGAGAAGGTTCTCCAAAAACCTAAAATCTCAGAAATCAATTTTTTTCTTTATTTTCCCGAATTTTTTTGACCTTGATTCCGAACCCCAACAGGCCTTTGGCCAGTTGATTTTTGCCTTTTGGAGTTAGGAAGCTGCTGTAAAAATTTCAGATTTTTTGGAGCACCGAGCGAAAAGTTATGGCTGTTTTACTGAAGGTACCTCAAATCAGGGGGTAGAAAAGGCAAACTGGAATCGGTGAGGGGAAAAGAAATTCGGATGGTTGCAGCGGTGTTTGGGTGGGTTGGGTGAGATTGATATGAATCAAAACACTGAAATATGGTACGAACAAAGAACCAAAATCAGAATGTGGTGGGTGGATGGATGTATAGGACGAGTAGAAGCGGAAAACGGCGACTAGGGTTTCAACAAAAGAGTGCAGCGGATGGAAGAAAAATCACAAACTGAAATCAAACACGAACTAAAACCAGCAACAAAAACACGACTAGGACACAAACTCAACACTACGGACTCTGAAATCAAATTATGCGAAGGCTAAACGTGGTTCTGGGATAAGGAAAACTAACAACTAAATTTTTTTTTTTGTTGGTTTTTTTTTTCGTGGACTCTAGGATGAAGGCAAAATCAAACTGAACGGAAGGGCGAACCTGACGGAAAACCTGTCTCTGAATACCACTTGATGTGAACTAGGGTTCCCGATCTTCCGAAAGGTTCTGATAACTCTCGATTTGGTGGAAACTTGACACACGTCGATCCGGCTTCAGAACAACACGTTCTAACCCCGCAATCGCAGCACCACGTCTCCTCAGGTTATCGACCGGCGGTGCACGGTCGACCTCGCCAAGAAGGCTTATCCTTGCCTGCGAATCGAAGAACACAAGCAAGAACACAGTAGATTGCAACCAAAATTGCTGAAAACTGGATTAAGCTCACAAGTTGGGGTCTCACAAACCGATGAACGGCGAAACTGTTCTTGACAGAATAATCTAAGCAACACCCCACCCTAACTTGGGCGGCGGCTACTGTAGATATAGACCTTAGGGGCGTGCAAGACCCCCTGGACGCGCCCCTAATGGGCTCCAACACGATACAAAGCCCAAAGGCCAAATTACGGTGGCGCAGCACCGGAACAGATTCTGGACGTCAACTTGTTTTGATGATTCCCGATGACTCCGGACGAATTTTGACATGAGACCGGCGCCATTGGAAAGGTTATCAAATTATCTTCCCAAGCATATGAAGAACGTCCAAAACCGAGCCCGTATGCGACCTGGGCGACCGTTTTAGTGCAGACTGCTCCTGGACTCCGAAACCGATCCGAAGTCGACTTGAATTGGGCCTCCAACTTGGTTTGAACGCCCTTGCTGTCCGTCCATGCCTCCAAGTTCCTCTCCAATCATCTCCTGGTCCTCTCCATGGTTCCTAATCACAATATAATCATTAGGTAGCAATCTATCCTCAAATTCATATAAATGAGTGCTTAGGAACGAGCTCACCTCTAGATTCAACTGTCGTGCGCGAGCTCGAGTGATTGGACCTTGTATATCCAGCGGAGGTGTGACATGTATATCCGAAAGAGCGATGTCCTCATCAGCCACCTTGGCAGGCCGGCCTACCTTGGCGGCCAATTCGCCTTAACCGCCTCTCGCTTGCTCTATTTAATCCCCTCTCTCATTTGGGGCTATAAATAGAGGGGTGCTCGGCCGGTTAGAACACACACCAAGAGAGAAATCACTCCTTTGCATTAGATGTAGTCTCCAAGCTCTAATGGAGTTAGGCTTAGAGTAGAGCTATTCTAGTTCCCAAGTCCTCTTGGAGATTTTGATATGGCTCTTGTATCATTTTCTCTTTTTGCGACTTTATTCTATTTAATAATATTATTCTTTTCATATAGTCTAGCTTTGGTTAAGCGTTCCTTGTTTGGTTGTGGACCCTTGGCTTGCTTATGTGATAGAGTAATCATAATCTTCTTATATAGTGCTAGTGTGATATTCATATGCTTGTTATGTGGGTATCGCCTAGAGGGCTGGCAGTATGGACATAATTGCCGTATTGTCACGTGTCCTAGAACATAATATACCGTGCCATGTATATACTTAGGTTTACATGCATTTGCATATTCAAGCATAGGTCCAATGATCTTTAGGATTATGCTCTAAATCCGTATCATCGCCTAGGGGATTTAGAGTAATGTTTTAGCAATGCAAGCATGGTGCTTGGATTGGTATAATGCATTGGATGCCTCATGCCCCACGGATTGTTTGAGGTAGACGGTAGGTGGTGACAGCCTTGTCCGTCCTCGGTATCCCTCCACGTTCGGGTACGGCGTAGAGCTGTAGACCGGAGTCGCCTGGCAGACCAGGGGTAAGCCGGTGCCCAATTTGCTTGAGTGCGTTTGGCTAAACCTTAGTTATGTGCGTGCATGTGCATGTTGTATACTATGCGGCTGTATAATAAAGTACATTAGGAACTTAGCTCTTTTCTTTGTTCTCTCTCCACTTGGCTATGGATGTACATTAGAGTTGGTACTTTTCTTGTGTGTCACACTACCTATATACTATTGTTTAGCATTGTATGGACTGTGACCCATTTAAATGTAGACATTAACTATGAGCATAGTACTCTCTTGACCATCGTCTTCCCTGTGGAAAATATAAATTACGATACCTTGGAATACTCCCGGGTGAAATGCTGCAGCGGTATTCTCCGTGCGCTTGCGGATTTATCTGTGACCGTTAAGAAATACCAACAGTCATACGATCCTTACAGTGGCATGTAGTAGTAAACGAAAAAAACTGAAGCCAATGAATGGAATGCGGGATCTGGACGGCCTGGATGAAATGGAATGGGAGATCAAATGGCTGTGAAATTAAGGTGATGTGGCTCAACGTGGTGCTAGCTTTATAGCAATAAGTGACATGTAGTGGGTTTCATCTATATAAGATATATATGATTCAACCGAATAACTTTTAATGAAGATGGGCCTGCCCCTGCTTACACAGTGCTAGTCCGCGAAAACAATGATTATGATGTATTCTTTGGATAGAGATCAGATCACGGAGAATGGTTACAGAGACTCTTGGTTGAAAATCGTCAAGTATGGTTCGCACCATCTTGAAATGCATGTGTGTCCAGGTTGAGTAAAACAACATTAGATAGGAGAAAACAAGTAAAAAGTGAGCTGATTTGGCAAGTGTCGGTGATAAAATAAACCAAATTATAGTTTAGAAGATCATCTGAACTATAACCAAATTTAGAAAGAGTAAAATGGACTTTCTCTGCTTTCTATTGCCTTGAAATATCATGTGGCTAATGGTTGACTCCTTTTTTGTGAGCAAGGACTCATAACACTAAAAGACTTCATGTAATTGCTCGAATTTCTACTCCATGAGATCTTTCAGATGCTGTCATTATAAAGTGCAAACCTCCTTTGTTGGCACGGGAGGACATTTTTCCTACTAGTCTCTCTCTTCTTCCATACTTATATGACATGTTTATATTTGATAGGGTGGAAGTCCTTGTATTTTTGAACAACTGTTGCGTTATATTGTATAAGCATGTGAATGACTTTTTATTTTTAAGTACTTATAAAACAGTGATAATTTTTATGAAGTTGACAATATAAAATCTAAGGATCAACATATACTTTTAAAGACTTTTTTTTAATACTAGGATATTTATATTACAAATGAAAAGCAGCCAACTGAGCTCAGTAGTAGGTGCAGATAAAATGAAACGGGAGAAGGATTTCTTTCTGGACGAGTAGAAGCAGTTTACATCTTACCTATAAGTTTTCTTTTAAAGGAAGTCAGAGACAGAAAGAAGATGAACAAAAAAAAAAAAATCTGCCCCCTCTAAACCCCAAGATCAACCGTCTAGAGGTTCAAAAAAAAAAAAAAGATCAACCGTCTAGGTGGCAAGGGTTTAAGCGGCCCGACGCGAAGTCGGCGTTGCCCCGTTCCCCAACCCCTTCCTTCCCTGGTTTGGCGGCGGCCATTCCCCATGCCCTCCCTTCCCCTCTCCCCCGCGCCGCCCTCCCATTGATGCCCTCCGGCCCATCTCCGACCACCGCGGCCATCTCCCCTTCGCCTGCGCCTCGCCCTGCTCTCCTCTTCCCCGCCGCGCAAACCCTAGCTCCCACCCGCGCGCCCCTCATGTGGCGCCGCCTCCCCGCCCGCCGCATCGCCTCCGCCCTGGCATCCTCATCATCCTCCTCACTCCCGCGCGCCGCCGCCGACGCCACGCGCCCACTCCACCGCTGTCTTCCCCCCGCGGCCTCCGGCTTCCTCCCGCCGCCGCGCCTCCTCCCGTGGGGGCAGCAGCTGCCCCCTTTGCGGTCCGCGTCCTCCTCCGCGGCAGAGGCGGTGTCGTCGGAGGACCTGGATGAGCTCAACCACGCACTCGAGGAGGCGGGCCGCGCGGACCCCAAGCAGCAGCAGCTGCAGTTGCCAGCGGGGACGGCGGAGAAGGCCCCAAGGAGCCGGCGGCGCCGGAGCAATCGCGGCCGCCTGGCCTCGGAGACGGCGGCGGAGCACGGGATGACGTTCCACAAGTACTCGTCGCTGCGCCGGCGGCAGATCCGGATCGAGACGGAGGCGTGGGAGCAAGCGGCCAAGGAGTACCGCGAGCTGCTCACGGACATGTGCGAGCAGAAGCTCGCGCCCAACCTGCCCTACGTCAAGTCCCTCTTCCTCGGCTGGTTCGAGCCGCTGCGGGACCAGATCATCGCGGAGCAGGAGCTCCTGGCGGTGCCCGGGTCGCGCGCCGGACACGGCCCTTATTTCAACATGCTTCCGGCTGACATGATGGCCGTGATCACAATGCACAAACTCATGGGGCTGCTCATGACGGGCAATGCGGATGGTAGTGTCCGAGTCATACAGGCTGCGTGCCAGATTGGCGAGGCAATTGAGCATGAGGTATATGGATTCTTTGCAATTATGTCCCTGCAGTAAAATTGGTTTTTAGCTCACAGAAACGGTGCCCTTGGTTATTGGAAACCTGAAGATCAACGGCATCGTCCGGCAACCTCAAATGTTTGAACTTATAAGAGTTTAATATACCTGTTTTTGGCTTCTTCCCATTGAGCTGTTTGTTTCTTCTCAAAGTAATTTATGGCTAGGAAAAAAATCAGAATTTTAAATGATGTAGTATCTCAATTGATAAATCGGGGGGTCATACTTGATAACGGTTGGTGCGAAAATAATCCACCTTTTACTTCTTCAGTTCAGCACTTAACTGACTGGTCACTGGGTTGTCATTGTTTGCGATTTATGGTTATGTTGTCATTGTTGTTTCTAGTAATCTGACATGTTGCAGAAGACAATAACCATCTAATTATATTCTCCTATATCCGGAATAATGCTATGGGTTTTGCAGATATTCTAGTCTCCATTTGAAATTGCAGTGCACTGATTCATGCTCTCTTTGGTATCAGAAATATGAACTTCCAATCTTTGCCTTTTATATTTGTCGTTGTTGAAGCAAGATATACCTTTGGGTTGTTGTTGCTTCTGGTTTTTATCCTTTTGGGTTCCTATTGATCTTGTCCGAAGTTTTAATCCTTTATTTTTTTGGTTTTGATGAGATCACTTGTATGGGTATCAACATTCGTGTTATAACTTGTATTGTGCCTGTTCTTTGCTAGGTTCGAATCCACAAATTTCTAGAGAAGACAAAGAAGAAGAGCAACAAAGAAATTGACAACGAAGAAGAAACTGGTGATTCGGATATTGCCAAAGAACAACAGCGCCTACGAAAGAAAGTTACTGATTTGATGAAAAAGCAAAAGATACGGTATGTAAGGACTATTGTGAAGAACCAAGATAGCTCTAGGCCATGGGGTCAAGATAATCAAGCAAAAGTATGAATCCTTCGCTAAGTATTTACTTGATATGTTGTTTACTCCCTGCACTCTTTTGACTGATGACATTCCTGTTATCTTTGCTCTTCTATAGGTTGGTAGTCGTTTAATTGAGCTATTTATTGAAACAGCTCATATACAACCACCTGCTAGCCAGTCATCAGAAGATGGTCCACCTGACATTCGACCTGCTTTCAGACATGAAATGAGGACAGTACCAAAAGAACAACAGTAATGATGCTCTCTTATGCAATCTATTATGTTCCAAGGGCAGAAAAGTAGTATGCTGCTTCATCCTAACATATATGTTTTCTCATGCTTTTTATCTCGACAGGAAGCATAGTCGCCGGTATGGTGTGATCAAGTGTGATCCACTGGTGCGGCAAGGCCTGGATAGAACAGTTAGTTGACCCTTTTGTAGTAATCTTATTCTTATCAAAATAGCTTTAGCCTAATTTTGCATTCCTTAATCACTTAACTGAACATGTTCTCATTACCAGGCAAAGCACATGGTCATCCCGTACATGCCTATGTTGATTCCACCGATCAGCTGGACCGGGTTGGTATTATTGGCCTTTTCCTTCGTTTATATAAATATTAGCAGTTACATGATATATCATAAAAAATGAGAAAAGAATGGCTGCCGTGCTTGGTGGTTTGGAATTACGGATTTTATTGTGTGCTATCACGTAATTAGTGTGATCTTTCCTTTTTTTTAGTTCATGTGCTTTTCTGGTTGATGCAAATGCAAACTGTTTTATCAGATACTTCTATTACCATGCCATTACTCGATAAGTGGTCAAATTTTACGTTTTTTTACGTCAGCTTATGTCCCTGCATACTTTATTTTGTGGAGTAATTGGTATTCAGAATTCTTAAATTTCTACAGATATGACAAAGGTGCACACTTGTTTTTGCCGTCCTATGTGATGCGCACACATGGAGCAAGGCAACAGAGGGAGGCTGTAAAAAGGGCCCCAGCGGAACAGCTGCAATCAGTTTTTGAGGTACTGTCTGTCGTTCCTAATTTGTACAAATAGATGAATAATTCTGTGTGAAATAATTGTCTAAATTTGCTTGCATGGAGATCCAGTGTTATACAACTGGTTCTATACATATTGATTGATGTTTATGCTGAGCATAGAAGGGATCAAAGATACAGACTTCTCTATGCGGCCCATATAGCTTGCTCAGTGTGTATGTACATGTACTAAATTGCTATGTAATATTGTTTATATTACTATTATTATATTTTGCTCAGTAAAATATCCATTGCTCCATATCCCAAGATTCCCAAAACATTTTTCTCAAGAAAAATTAAAATGATCCATCGTTAGCCTGGTGGAGACATCACATTTGTGTGTGTGTGTTTTTTTGGGGGGGAGTGAAGTATATTGTCAATGTTTCGGGAAAACTGATTTTCCTCATGACATTCATTCTCTTTAATATCTGCAAGATTTTGTTACTTAATGCCTTGTTTATCTCAGGCCTTGAATACTCTTGGGAGCACAAAGTGGAGGGTCAACAAAAAGGTTCTTAGTATTGTTGATAGAATATGGTCGAGTGGTGGCAGGCTTGGTGATTTGGTTGATCGAAATGATGTGAGTTGGTTTATTTCATTTGCAAAGGGTTTGATTAGATGGGTAATGTTATCCAATCATAGTCTCAGCTATGGTTTTTCATTTACTCAGGTTCCCCTGCCAGAGAAACCTGACACTGAAGATGAAGCTCAGCTGAAGAAGTGGAGGTGGCATACGAGGTCAGCCAAGAAGGAAAACAGTGAACGACATTCTCAGAGATGTGACATTGAACTGAAACTTGCTGTAAGTGACTATTTGGAATCTTTATTATGATCAGTTGTGCTGGTTATCATTTAAGTCTTAATCTTTCATCTAATGCACACATATTGCTCACAGGTTGCCCGAAAAATGAAAGACGAAGAGGGTTTTTACTATCCACACAACCTTGACTTTAGAGGTCGTGCTTATCCAATGCACCCATACCTGAACCATTTGGGTTCAGATCTTTGTCGTGGGGTTTTGGAGTTTGCTGAAGGTCGGCCACTTGGCAAATCAGGCTTGCGCTGGCTGAAGATACACCTAGCAAATTTGTATGCTGGTGGTGTTGACAAGTTATCCTACGATGGCCGTATTGCATTTACTGAGAATCACTTGGAGGAAATATTCGACTCAGCTGATAGGCCTCTAGAAGGCAAACGATGGTGGCTTAAGGCTGAGGACCCATTCCAGTGCCTGGCTGTGTGCATGAATCTTGCTGAAGCTTTAAGAAGCTCTTCACCAGAAACAACAATATCTCATATTCCTGTGCATCAGGTACTGATATGGTTGTAGTCACCATTTTTCCATTTTTTTTTTGTAGAATGACTAGATGATCTTATGCTAATTTCCAAGATATTACTCCCTCTGTCCCAATTTAATTATACAAATTGGCATTCTCACTTCCTGATGCACCTTTCTCTCTTTCCAATACACCGCTATCTCTATCTTTCTCCTCGTTTCCTGCGCACCTACCTTACCAACTTCCCTTAATCTCCGTTGCCAAGAGCTAAAACGTCAATTATACTGGGACGGAGGGAGTATATGCAATGTGTGAAGAGATCAAGTGATATAGTACTAGAAGTTCATAGTTTTCATCCCCGATAGAAGAATCTCTTTTGTTCAATATGTTTTTGTGTCTTCTATTCGGTCATGCGTTTATCAAACCTTCCAGCATTTGAGTGGCATGTCAGTCACTCAGTTGTCAAAAATGGTAGTGTATGTCTCGATAACACTGCTAAGACCGTGAAAGTTGTAAAGGAACATCTGTGTATCAGTGTATAACGCATACATTAGTAGTTTAGGATTCTCCTTGTAGTTTCGTGTTGGATGTTGGTAAGGGATAGTTTTCCCAAACATAAAAATATATCATTCTATTGACTCAATATGCTTTATATTTTAATATCTCATTTCATATACTCCATGAAACAGTTCCAATTTTGGCTGATGCTCCAATGTTTGATATGCGGAACTCAATTAAATTAAATCTTCTGTTTTCAGGATGGTTCTTGCAATGGCCTGCAACACTATGCAGCACTTGGAAGGGATAAGGTCAGTTTGTGCCTCAATAACTAATTGATTGTGTTGCTTTCTTTAAAATGGTTTTGTTTAATTGTATCCCACTATGTAATTATGTCTAGCACAGTTAGTAATAATTTTTTTAAGTTTCATCCAGTTGGGTGCCCTTGCTGTCAACTTAGTTGCTGGAGACAAGCCTGCAGATGTTTACTCCGAAATAGCTAACAGGTATGCTGTTTGTGTGGCATTGTGTTTTGCTCTGGAACATGCCTATCAAACTTGTCGTGCCATTGGAACATGGAGCGCTCTATATGCTATAGCTTATTCCGCCATCTGTTATGAATGGTTCTTATGATTTCGAAATCCAAATATTGCTTGTTTTAAGAAATCTAAAATATTGTATGTCTGCATCAAAAATCCTGATTTGCTCTAGAAAACTAGATAACTAAATATAGTTGAACTCTAGTTAATTTGTTTTCTCATTCTGCCCAAAGCTATTGATTTCTACCGGCAAGGCACTAAGTTGCTACTGTTTTAGTTTCCACTACAACTGGGTTATAGGTATTTGTGGCCTTATAGCATGGTTGGTTGGTACCAGTGCCTGGGCAGCTGCACAAGTCATCTTTTGGACATTATGGTTGGTCATAAGGCATCTTTTAGAACAACTTTTATGCATTATTTTTATTCATCGCTCATGGAATAGCTTGCACGTTTGAAATTGATGATGATAATGTAGAGCAAAAATTTTATTCAAATCTGGATTTGGGATTCACCAGTGCAGTTTTTTTTTCTTGATGCAACATTTGAGTTAACATATTCCTTTGAAACATTGGCGATGGATTTGTAGTTATATTTTCCATATTTGTGCTCCAGAGTTTTGGAAATTATGAGGAGAGATGCACAAAAAGATCCTTCGACAGATCCTGACGCAGCACGTGCCCGTCGGATACTTAATCAGGTTTGGGCAGATCCTGACGCAACTCTAGTTAATTTGTTTTCTCATTCTCTGCCCAAAGCTATTGATTTCTACCGGCTAAATGTAGTTGAACTTTATGCTAAATATAGTTGAAATCTTTTTAGCATTTATAGCTGTCGCTCGTCTAAATGAATGTTGGCTAATTATATCCTCAATGGCACATTCTTTCAAATGCTTAAAACAACAAGTACTACTGATTGATAGCCCAATTTTAAGAATAGATATTTCCAGTTTGCTAGTAAGACATTATGCACTTTGGAACTCTTTGAATGTGTGCAATCTGGATTATTGCAGTTAATAACCTAACCTTATCGGCTAAATTACTTTATGGAGAACTGAATTTGTTACTTCATAAAGTCGGAAACGAATGATGTTTTGGACAGGCACAGTCCCACAGCAAATATTTGGTTATAAGTTTATTTAATATAGCATTTTACAAAAATGATATCATTTCCATTTCTCCTGTAGAAATATTGATAATGATATTGTGAAGATATTAAAACTCGATAAAATTGTAATATTGTTGTGTACTTTGGCTAATATGATTGTTTTATTTGCCAAGGCGCTATTTATTTTCGGGTGAAATGAATATTTAGTTGATGAAGCATTCTACCTAATTGGTTGTTTCTCTCTCGAACTTTGTTGTCACGGGTCATTTTTGTGGTCTGTTTGGTCTGGAGAGTTTAGTTTTGGTAACACCTTATAATTGTAGCTGGATTTTCTGTTACAACTGTACAAAAATGCTCTCCACAAACTAACACATGTCCACATTAAACAATTAGAAATAAATGAGTGCTTTTGGAAAGCTACTGCACTGCCAAATAGAGCCTTAGTAGCTTACCATAGCGAGTTTCTTTAATCTAGTACAGGGGTTATTTTGTTTTCCGTTATTGTTTCAGTTTGAAGCCTTGCTGCCTTGTTGGCCGGTAAAAGCATTATTTGGAATGTTATTTTTAGTGTTGACTTTTTTTACCCTTATTTATAAATTCAGGTTGATAGAAAACTTGTAAAGCAAACTGTGATGACATCTGTCTATGGTGTCACTTATGTTGGAGCACGTGAACAAATTAAAAGAAGATTAAAGGAGAGGGGAGTCATTTGTGAGGATGCAGAACTTTTTGGTTCAGCTTGCTATGCTGCTAAGGTGGATGATCTTACCCAGTGAATCTATTTACTTCTGCTATCTGGTGTGTTTCCCGTTTGGGTAAAATGCCTGACTTCTTTATTTGTTTGATAGGTTACACTGACCGCACTAGGTGAGATGTTTCAAGCCGCCCGTAGTATCATGAACTGGCTTGGTGAATGTGCCAAGGTACCGTCCCTAGTATCATGTCTTCTGAGCATCAGTTACATGTCAAATGATATTTCATACTACATTTACACTGAAACCCATTTCATTGCAAACCTTTTCTAATTATTAACAGCAGTTGCTGCTAGCTTTGAAACATTGTCTTTTGTCTTGTGGTTAAATCTTTTCTCTGAAAAACCAATTCACTGTAAATGACGAAGCATGCAAAAGTTTACAATTAATTGAATATCATCAACTATATGTTTGAATACACTGCATGCTGTGATAGATATAATATCTAATCTCAAAATACACAAATGAGTTGAGTTCCTTCATATTAATAGAGGCAAAAGAAAAATAAGAGAAGAGGATGACACATACGTGTCCAAGGTACTGTCGATGATGTATACAGGCCTTAGAAGGCTTCTAGCATTAAAATACCTAGAACCTATCATATTCTATATATATAGAAATATCATAGAATATGTAAGATCGAACAGTTTTAAGGCCATAACGCCTCATCACCATGTTCCGACATCCTTTTATATATCAAGCACAAGTACCAAGGATATGTAATTGTGTACACTTTTGCTTTGCAGGTAATTGCTACTGAAAACGAACCAGTTAAGTGGATGACCCCGCTTGGGCTTCCAGTTGTTCAACCATATCGCAAACTAGGGAGGCATCTTGTATGTAAATCTTTGTTCTTGATCTTCCGTTTATCGTTTCAACGTGCCTTTCAGATTGAAAGTCATGTCTACTTTGTTGACCTATTGTCAATTCTTGTATGTAATGCTTTGTTCTTGAACTATGTCATTCTTGATGTTTTCCTTGTAGATTAAAACATCATTACAAGTTCTGACCCTTCAACGCGAGACTGATAAGGTATGCACCTTCTTGCATGGGCTAACTCCACACATTTTTCATATTGATCATTGGTTATGGCTTGTTGCTGATTGAAATGTCCAGTGTGGTGGTATGAATCATTGTTTTGGATAGGCTGCATTTCCGGTTTTATTACACTCGATCGTCCGAAATTGGTGGCATGATCGCATTTCGCATAATTTATATTTGTACTAGCCATATGGAAATTTGTAATGGTTTGGTGATCGAGTAACTCAGTCAAATTCTTACTGGTTAAAAAGGTGATATCCTCCATGGAAATGAGACCCTTTTATATTTGTAATCACACTTACAATATAGCTTGGCGCAATGAGTAGTTTAACAACGCATGCAGGAATTGTGTGCATCACAGTAGTTTGGTTATTGAAATTGTGGACTACTGTTGTGTTATGGTGGAATTCAATACATCTGTGGAGCACTTCATTGCTTACATGCAGTAAACTCCTAAACTAGGTTATGGTGAAGCGGCAGCGGACAGCTTTTCCTCCAAACTTTGTCCACTCTCTTGACGGCTCTCATATGATGATGACTGCTGTTGCTTGCAAAAAGCAAGGCCTTAACTTTGCAGGTTAGCGTTCTATTCACAAAATTCTTGTGTGGTGATTGGACCAGTGCAAATAGCCTTATATTTGGAATTCACTACTCTTAATATTCTTTTTTTATATATATAATCAATGCAGGAGTTCATGATTCTTACTGGACCCATGCTTGTGATGTTGATACAATGAACAAAATACTACGCGAAAAGTTTGTGGAACTATATGATACGCCGATTTTAGAAAATGTATGTATATCTTTACCCAAGTCATAGCCATTGAGTTAACATTCATTTAATATTAGAAAATAGAAAAAAATATTTGTTTTTGCATTCAATAATTCTTATGTTAACCATAGGTTTTTGCTCTCTCTCTCTTTGTTTCTCAATATTTGGAATTTATTAGAATTGTTTAAATATGTTCTTGATTCACTGCTTTCTCAGATATAGTCTTCAGTTTGCATCACCTCAGCTTCACTGATTTCAGTTTATTTAGAACTTTTTACAAAAGAATTGTGGAATGATGGAAGTTGAAGTGTACTCCACCTGAACCCATTCTCTTCCCAATACTTTGTCAAATGCACCATGAAGATTTTTGATCAAAAGTGCAGCCTGGCCTGCAGCGGCATGAATTGAGAGAATGTTTAGTGCTTCATATTTTAGGGGTGCATTAGTTGGTTACAATTATTATTTTCTTGATTAATAGAACCTGTTGGTGGTGTGTATATGATGGTGGTGAGAAGTATCGTAGTCATATTTCTAATCATGCATACTCATTGTGTGGTTCCTAATTGTTGAATAGCGTGTCAATGGCAGCTGTGTTTCTGAACTTTGTTTATTTGATACAGTTGTTGGAGAGCTTTGAGAAATCTTTCCCGACAGTAAAATTTCCACCGTTGCCAGAGAGGGGAGATTTTGATCTGAAGGATGTCCTCGAGTCTCCATATTTCTTCAATTAGCTGTCACGGTGACATTGCATTGTTCAGCACTGCTGCCCAGTTGCAGCCTTTTACAGTCATCCTGAGCTCACAGTATATGGCCTACCAGCCTGGATGATGGAGACAGCTTTCATGGACAGGTCTCAAGTGAATTTACGGAGGTATTTTGAAGGGTGCTCTTATGCTCTGCTGTACAATTTCGAGCTTAGAGCTGGCAGACGTTTGCAGGGCCATTAATATGGCTTGACATCGGCCTTAACTGATTACACAGCACAGGACGTTTGCAGATTTTTCGCAAACAAGGCAAATAAGCGGAATCCACTGTCAAGCTCATAGTGGCGGGAATTGTGCTGTGTATAGGTTGTAGCATAGTTTTGATCGTTTTTTTTTTTTTGTCTTTAACAGTTTGGCTCACGCATAGAGTGAACAGTCCTAAAGATCCACCGATCCTTGTAAATGTAATTATGTAATTTTGGGCGTCTTTTGCTAATCTATCTTCCCCCTTCAGGGGTTTCTGCCGAGCAGGACAGTGCTCGGCTGGTGCTGATAACATATTATTTCATAATTTTGTAGTTGTAAGTTAATATTTCATCAAATAAAGTGATATAAAATGCGTTATTTTTTTTGGCTGTCCATATGGTTTAGGATATTTGTAATATCAATTGCAGACAACGAGCTTTTATGGTATCATGTTACTCTCGACGAGATTAGTAAGAGCAATGATTCATTCTTGTCCCTTATTTATTCTCAATATAATGAAGGGAAGTTCTGCATTTTTTTTTTGGGGAAAAAAAGATTGTCAGTTATTGTGTTATCCTCACTTTCTGGGATTTGAAATCTGAAGCAAGACTCGGCTTTTAGTTCGTTAGAGGTACGTATAGGCGTGTCAAATGAGGTGTAAAAAGACAAAAAAAAATATATCCTTTTGATTTTACGAGAATGTAATTTTACCCCTACTCTTTAAGAATCACCTGGATCTGGTACCAAATAATGACAATGAGTTAGGACATGATCTTTTTGTGTCAACGAATATAAATACTGGAGTGCCAGTGGACAATCAGATGCAACTCGCTGTGTCGTCAATAGAATCCGGAGCCATACGACGAATCACATGTACTGGAGATTAAGGCCAAAAAACTGGGTTGGATGTGATCGATTCAAAGTTGAATCAAATCCACACCCCAACAATCGAAAGATAATTCTAGCACTGAAATTCGACCAAAGATCAGTTTCTAGAAAAAATAATTTGACCAAGATATGGCCACCATGACATGGAGACTTCTCTAGAATTGATTCTAACAAATCGTAAACTTAATAATATGATAAACTAGTCTTCATCAGTCTGCCAACATTTGAAAGAAGTTGAATTTTTTTTTCTAAATTGCTTTCAAGCCACAAAACTGATTGCAGACTTTGTATTCTAAAATATCATTCGAACAGAAATTTTCAGCCAAGTTGGTAGATCATTGACAGGACCATGGACAAGCCTATAAAGCAACTCTCCTAATAAGTTTCACCACTTATTGCTGATCAACAATAAAGCAACAGCTTTTCCATGACATGATAAAACAAATTCGTGAACTTCGCACTACATGGAAATTGTTGAATATTATGGGCTTTTAATGCAATAATGGTTTAGTCCCACATGGGATTCCTATCATTAATTGACTCAACTTATTAGGTGGATTTCCGGTACATCCCCTAGAGAAGTTGAGAGAGGCTAGTGGCGAGCCACACGCGCGCGCGCCCCGCCGCCGCCGTCGAGCCGAGCCGTGGCATGGCGTGGCGGGCGCACGTCACGTCACGTCACGCCCGTTATGGAAGTTTTTAATATATTGAAACGGCGCGTCTTAGGAATGAACCAACGCCTTTTCGTTACGAAGGCGTCGCGTCCGTTCGCTATGGGACATCTCTTTGATCGCCGTGTATATATATAACGCCCCTTCCATAAGCCTGGATACTCTCGCACTCGCTCTCGCCTTCCATACGATTCCTTCCGCTCGTGTTGCCTTCGAAGACTTCCCCGTCTCGGATTTCTGCGCGCACAGAGATCTGGGAGAGCAGGCCTCCGGAACCCCGATCCGCAAGAGACATCTGCCAGGTGTGCGGGCGATCAGGTTTTTGAGGAACGATAACGCGACTGCTCGCTTTCGATCGACTTCTTCTCGGAGCGCGGCGGTTCTGCACTGCGTACATCGTCCTGCATCGACTAAGATCGACTACATCGAACATACTCAAGAACAATGGTTCTTAGGAATGGATCTTCCGGCGCCTCCGGCGCAGGATCTTCCGCTGGGTACGTTCCTGACTTTCTTTACAATTTGTTCATCATCGCTATCACCTTATTGGGGAATTTCTGGATTAAATTAACTAGGCAAATGCCTAAATTCTTAACAATCCAAAAACCTGATATTAGGCAATTTTCTGTTAGCGGTTTTGCTGCTGCACTGAAACCCAACGCGTTTGATGGCTCTTTCTATAAGAGGTGGCGTGCTCAGATGGTCCTATGGCTTACAGCAATGAACTGCTATCACGCCGCGAACGGTAAGCCTGAACAGTTCACTCCAGAGGAGGAGGAACAGTTCAATATGGCTGATAATCTGTTCAGAGGCGCCGTGATTAGCGCTCTTGCTGATAAGTATAAGGATTCATACATCACGTGCACCTCTGCGAAAGAACTATGGGATGCTCTGGACGCTAAGTTCGGTGTTTCTGATGCCGGTAGTGAACTGTATATCATGGAGCAATTTTTTGACTACAAGATGGTTGAGAACCGTTCTGTAGCTGAACAAGCCCATGAGATTCAGGCTGTGGCAAAAGAATTCGAACAGTTTCCATGTGTGTTGCCAGACAAGTTTGTGGCTGGCGGTATTATCGCTAAGTTGCCACCTACTTGGAGGGACTTTGCTACCCAACTGAAACACAAGAGACAAGAGTTTAGCGTGTCTGAACTCATTGGGACTCTTGATGTTGAGGAAAGGACGAAAGCAAAAGACACACGTGGAAAGAGCGTAGGAGAACCTTCTAGTGCCAATATGGTGTGAAAGGTTACCTCATCAAAGAAGAAGAAGAAGGGGGCTGAGAAGCCTAAGCAAACAACCACTTTTAAGAAGAAAAAGAAAGACAGTGGCTGCTTTGTTTGCGGGAGCACTGAGCATTGGGCAAGTGCGTGCCCAGACCGCAAAGTTAAGCAGGAGAAGAAATCTGCAAACGTGGTCATTAGCGAGACTGGAGGGACTTCCGGGTACGGTAATTCTACACCCATTGTCCTTTCTGTATGTCAAACACCTGAGTGGTGGATTGACACTGGGGCTAATGTACATGTGTGTGCTGATATCTCTTTGTTTTCTTCTTATCAGGCCGGAGTGACAGGAGACTTGTTGATGGGAAATGGGTCACATGCTCGTGTTCCTGGTGTTGGTACGGTCATTCTGAAGTTTACTTCGGGAAAGACGGTGCTATTGAAGCACGTGCAGCATGTCCCTCAATCAAAAAGAATCTTGTTAGTGGCTCTCAATTGTGTCAAGATGGTTATAAAATAGTTCTTGAGTCGAATATATGTATACTTTCTAAGTATGGAACATTTCTTGAAAAAGGCTATGATTGCGGAGGCTTGTTCCGCTTTTCTTTACTTGACAATGGTTATAATAAGGTTGTGAATAATATTCTTACTTCGAATGAGTCGAATGTTTGGCATTCACGACTTTGTCACATTAATTTTGGTTGTATGACGCCGTTAGCAAAACTGAATTTAATCCCGAAATTTGACATAGTCAAAAGTTCTAAGTGCCATGCTTGCGTGCAATCTAAGCACAATAGCTCCATCAAGAAAATGATGCCACCATGACACCTTGCTCGCTTGGCCATAACATTATAGTGACGTTCCTACGTTCTTTGCAGAAAGAAAATGAAAGGAAAAAGACGGAGTCAAAGACAATTTATTTCTAAATTTTGCTCTCAGGCAGCGAGAAGCAAAATGCACGTGCATATATCCAGGGACAATATATATAGAAAACTGCCAAAGCTCATCCAGCATTCTCAACATATTTGGGCTTATCATTCGTCTAAACACGGCTATGATTAGCAGTAGTTGTGCACCAGGAATGGCTGCACCAGCACCCGATAAATTATTCGTGGCAGCTCGCGGTGAGCTGTTTCCTCATCACAAGTTATAAGACTTCCGCTCATGTCCTATACATTACGATAATTATTATGCATATCAGTTGATCAAATCATACATGAACTTGCACGCATGCATACGCATCATTATAGAAACATAATCCACTGTTCATTATTACCAGTGGTTAGTACCTTTCTTGTATTTTTCCGAATACATATGCATGCAGACAACTTTTTCCTTCATTTGCCAGACTGTCTTTCTGCTCTTTGCCTCTACGTTTTGGTAAACAAGGGTCCATTTGTAGTTCGATGATGTGTATATATCCCATTAAAATCTACCCATCCTCTCAGAAAATCCCTAACCGGACAGGTTCTTCAAGATGGCTGGTTGATGAAAATGATTGTTGTCTTAACGAATTCTGTAGCCTAGCGCTCGGCGCCCGAGTGGCCAGCGGCACCGCTCCAGGAGCGTTGCTCCTGTTGACGCGCGTGGCCAGCGGCCCGGGTTCGATGCGCAGGCGCGGAGGTGCTGTTGTGAACAGTGCCGGGTAAAACGGTACTGTTCACAGCAGTACAAAAAAATCCCCTCGTCCTCCCCGGGTCAAAGCACATGGTTAAGACTCGCGTCGGAGCTCACAACGGCCAGCTGAGTCCCTGTGTAGGATCGGGGAGGGGGTTCGGGGGTTTTCTCGGCCTGCGTGAGAGGCTCTTCTCCTTAAAAAAATGCCGTCGGGGGCGGTCTTACCCCCGGCAGGTCGAGTTTTTTAACGAATTCTGTATGACCGGGAAGGTGAGAAACCAAAAGCTACGTGTTCTACGGTTGGAATGTCATGCTCTAGAACACCATTTACAAATATTTAGCCACGTTACATCCATTAGCTAAATTCCATCTACTAGAGAAAAGCCAATGAGTCAGTATAAACGAGGAACCTAATAAATAAAGGTGGAGATGTAGAAAAATAAATGTTGTTGTTTGGACTAAGATTATTGACCGAAATTGAAAACTCCATAGCAACCAGAACGCTGCAAAGCAACTCCACAACAGCATGTATGACATCAAAATATAGTTAACTTATCATGAATGTCTGGGGAAAATACGTGTGCAAGTCAACATACAGTACAGTACAAAATGTGAAGTCACACAGGCCTTTTTCATCTTGACTAGACCTATATTCTAGAACGGATTACTTATACAAGGTTTACTTTATTGTATAGCGCAAGGGTAACGTGGTATCTAAGATTTCTTTTCTTCACATGTCAACTAATGCACTAGGCTTGCATTGTAAACGAATATAATTCTGGACAATGTGTCATATCATAAGGATGTAGTATAAATTAGAACAGGGTAGGTCAAATTTCTGTGCCCACGATTTACACTCAAGGGAGTCTTCTTCAATTTATAAGCATGTAAAAGGATGCAACTCACGAGGGTGGGGTGTGCATATGCATGGTGATGTGTATGTGATATCTATGATAGATTTAGATTAATCCCACGGTGCCTAATGTTCTTGCGCACATGAGAGGAAGGAGTTTAATGCCATCTTGCTAGTGTATTGAGCTACACAACATATATAGGGACGGTTTCCATGCTGCCCTGGCAGGCAGGTCTTCGGACTTCGGCTAGGGAGAGCTGCCATCGCAAACGTTCAAAATCGGAGGTCTGGGAGCACCTGCCTCAGCCAGGAAGATTTCCCATTTTCACAAGCAAACAGGCCCATAATGTCGCTATAGACCGATTTTGTTCCTGTCACTTCAAAAGTTTTTTTTTTGTGTGATTACTTCAAAAGATTATTAACGCGGCTTGGTTGGATGGCTTGTGAACGTTCAATGGATATATCAAAAACTTTTGTTTCTTTTTTTTTAACAAAAATACAAGAGCACTGAGCGCACAGCAGCTTAATCAAAATTCCTACCTCACCTCATGTGTTGTGTAACCATAGGATATGTAATTGCAGCGAAGTATTCCTACTCTTTTTCAAAAAAAAATGGAAAAGGTTAAAAGACATCATTGCAAAATTTGGTGCTTTAGACAGCTGATCAAAACAATATATTAATCCCTATGTTATTTTTTTATCTTTTAAAAAACGGCTATAATTACAAGCAGTGGTGCGCCATAAATGGCTCGACCCGCAGTAAGCTACTAGAAAAGCTTATCATGATTTTTTTTCATACAAATTAAAAGACTCATGTCCTATATATACCAATACGATAATTGTGTAACACAGCTGATCAAATTATACGCATGCAGCATGATTATGTGAACATAATCCAGCGTCCCTTGTCACCAATAGTTAGTACCTTTCTTGTATTGTTTTCAACATATGTATGCGACGAACCTTTTCATTAATTTGCTAGCCTGTCTTTGTTCTTAATTCTGGAGAACGGGGTCTATTAATTTAAGGATTGTTGACATATTTATACATTGAAACGTAACCCACGATATAAAGATAGGTGTATGATAAAGATTGTTATACTTATTGAACAATATAAGCCGTAGCACTGCTCAGGATAGTTGCCTCTACGAGTTCCATCGATATGGTGATAAGTGACTGTTAAGAACCATTATCACTGTTGGTTTTGATATTGTTAGTATTTTTTTCAGTGATATCTGGTGTTGGAGCTAAAGACCTTTCAGTGATCGATATTAGTTATTACATCCTAAATTGATTAGTTATTACATCCTAAATTGACAGCAGGACAACACGCTGTCAAATGTGGATTTTATCGGTGTAGAAACCTCGAATTAAATTGGATTGGACGTATAAAAGAACCTCCCTAACTAGTTGAAGCTTACCTTTGAACATTTGTCCCGCCTGAGAGTGAACATTTGTCCTGCCTGAGAGTGAACATTTAACTTTGCTTTCGGAAAGAAAGTGAACACTTAACTACCATGCCAAGCAGATGCGACACTAGCCAATATAATGCCCCAATCCGCATGCTACATGCCATTATCCATTCAGCTTCAACTCTCGTAACCTGATTGCAACCTGTTACCACACCAGCATCAAAGTACACAGTCGATGGCGATTCCCAGCTGGGTGGAATGGATCACACCTTTAAACATGTTGGTTGACATCGTGATTGCTTGCACTGTCACAGTGACTTGTGAAGATATAAACAGGCAATGTACTGGCCTAAACTATTTATACGGGCAAAAGTGATCGACCAACCAGATATATGTACGCAAGACGGTATCTGACCGTCAGGTACAACCCAAAACATACCTGACATGTATATGATACGTGACATTAATTAATTGTATTACGCACAAACTATTGTTTTTGGAATATTATATCCTTTTGTGTTTAACATCATCAATAAAAACTGGAGGCAGTAATTTGCTTTACCTTTCCACGGTTTCTTTTGAGCACATGTAGCAGCTCAATCAATTATTTTAGAGTAAAGAAAATCTGCCAAGTTTCTTTCGAGCACATGTAGCAGCTGAATCGCTTATGCCATGCATATATATGCACGGAATTCTCTTGTGGAAAAATGGTATCATAACAATTAACAACGGTTTGTGCAAAGTCCACATCCATCTATTCGGATCACCGTCGTTTTGGTGCTCTCATTGTTTATTTACCAGTATCTATTTAGTGAATCTCTCTCGCAGATCGTACAATGGACATATATGTTGTCCAACAGCTATTTCATTGATGTTGTAGCTGTGATGTTCCGAGTACAGTGCTCAAAATATACAAGATTGTTCTACGGAATACTAGAGACGTGAATTTGTCAGGAATAGGCAGTCCAATATGATGCGTGCAAAATTTTTGGCAGAGTACTGCTGCAGTATATTAGAGAAAATCATTAGGTTTTCCAACCCTAATGTTCTGCTCCTGCAAGTAGCTCGTAATGGCATTTTTCTGCCAGCCCTTGAAGCTCCTGCAAAGCAGAGCAAAAAAAAACATAATATTGTCAACTAGAAAATGGATCACGATCATACTCATAATAAATAATTCAAAGCAACATCAGAAAAATCTATTACCATCAGAATAATCCTACAGTCATAGTTGTGAACAGTTAATAATTTTAAGCCAGATAAACTGACTGATCAAGAAACTTTCGTCAAAATATTATCATCAAAGAAGGTAAGAACAGCATGAACATTCTATCATTAAGCACAAGTAAACAGAAAAATATTGCACTGATTCAGCTGCATTGTTGAACTTCAAGGAAGTATGGAGCAAGATTGAACTGTGGTGGGACTAGGTATCAAAGAGACCCTCACCTCATCAAACTATAGTACAGGTAAATTTGATAAGAACAGATGTCTTAACATGTAAATCCTACTACTTTAATTCTAACTTAAAAGAAACAGTCGTAATTTGTTAACTGGTCAAAACTTGATTTTGATCAGTTAACTTGATTTTTGGGACATAAATGGCAAAGCATGTATTAAGTACAACAGAAGGAAATATAATCATTCTTTTGCTATATATGTGCTTTGAATTATGACAACGAAAATAGTGTTAAAACAAACTGAAAAAGTTTTTTAAAAAGCCTATAGAGTTTTGAGCCTTCAGGCAACTTAAGTTAGATGTTCTACACAGGGATACCAAACTAAATAATTTCAGTGCAGACAGCCAGGATTTTAAGTTAGAACCTAAGGTGCAAATAGGAATGCCAATTTATATATTCCAGCGAGCTATTAGATTTGAGATATCATATTAAACATTATTACAAGTGAAACTGTTCTGTAATTCAAAATTATCTTATTAATATTATCTTAAAAATATATGCAATAAAATTGTGTATTCTACATCAGCAGAAGTTGGTTGACACTTACTTGTGATCAAGATGGGCTATAATCTCACCCTCAGGGAATGCTGCCTTCGTGGCGTCATAAGAAGCTTTAATGGAGTGTTTCCACATTCCACCAACCTCACCAGAAGTCTTTCCATTTACTTGTGCTGGTGTATCCATTGGCAAAGAGTAACCAGAGAGCAAATGACCAACCCATACGCCATCTTTGCTGAAATATTTTGAGAATATGACACAACCTTAGATTACACAGGTTCAAGTGCATGTAAAATGCTCACTCTTATGCCCTTTAGTAAAGCAAGCATATCATTCAATAAGAAAGAAAACTAGAGATAATAGTTGATGACCATCTATGCCTGGCAAACTGATAGATGGTCTTTTCTCCTTGAGATATCTACCATTACATCTAGGTAAAGAAAACACCTTGTACTGATGTCATATAATTGAAAGTTCATCAAAAGAGCACTCGAACTAACCAGAGATGAACTATGTTGATATTTTAACTTTGAAAGCCCTAACAGACGCAAAGCAAAAAGATACAGAGGAGATGGCCCATCACTAAAAAGTTCCTTAACTTCACCCCTGCACTTACATGACAATATCCATATGACGAGGAGCATAGTGACCACCACCAATACCTAGTAGAACTTTTTCACCATTCCTGCATAACAAATGAGTTTAATAAATAAATGGAAAGAGGGTCGGAAGGTAACCAATTAATTCTTCGAAGAAAGAAAAGGTCAGATTTCCACCACACAAATAAAAGGAAAAATCATTGTAGTAATGTAGGAGATGAAAATCCAAGGACAATTTGTCTACGGGACACTGTAAAAAGCCAACTTTACCTGCAGGACATTAAATCAAAAAACTTTGTCTGTAGGACCAAGCCAACATTATTCAGTGTCCTGTAGTCAAATAGCCCACATAAAATTTTGTCGACTCAGTGGTATTGTTATGGGCCAAACTTGTCTGGGAGCTTGTTCCTCGGTACAACAAGCTCTCCTTACCAAATCTGATTATACAGAGAGGCCTGGACTTGAATCCAAACCGACTCCTGATATATTAGGATTACATCTTTCCTTTGACTCAACATCTCTTTCCTAATCGACGACTCCTGATCCAAATAGACCAAACCTTCTAATGATGATGGATGGAAAGGGTGCAACTGCACCCCATCCTACCACCCTCCTGGTGACTGCACAAGGGCAGGCAGCCATAGCCCTAAGGGCCGCCACCGCCGGGTTGGCCCATCACACCAACCCAGCAGCGGGCAACCGTTAGGGGTTAGGTTTAATGCTGATGCTTCCCTTGCAGCTCTGCCAGGAGGGCGGCATGGATCGGGTGTTCCATCTATCAAGATTAGGAATATTTAGTCTGAGAGATAGTTCAGATTGTTAAGAAATTAGGCAAATTCCTAAGTAATTTAATCCAGAAAATCCCCAAAATTGTGATAGCGATGAACAAACTGAACAGTAATTCAGGAACGTACCCAGAGGAAGATCCAGCGCCCGAAGTGCTAGAAGATCCATTCCCAAGAACCATCATTCTTGAGTCTGTTCGACGTAGACGATCTCAGTCGATGCAGGACGTTGTACGCAGTGCAGAACCACCGCGCACCGGGAAGTAGTCGTCGATCGAGCAGTCACGTAGTCGCTCCCCAAAAACCTGATCGCCCGCACACCCGGCAGATGTCTCTTGCGGATCGGGGGTTTCGGAGGCCTGCTCTCCCGGATTCTGTGCGCGCAGAAGTCCGGGACGGAGATGTCTTTGACAGCAACGGCGAGCGGAAGATGGAACGAGTAGTGAGCGTATGATCGAGAGTAATCGATCGATCCCGGGAAGGCGCTATATATAGAAACGGAACAGACGCGACCCCTCGAATGAACAGACGTGACCCCTTCGAACGAACAGACGTGACGCCTCCGTAAGAACGAACAGGCGTGACTCCTTCGTAGCGAAAAGGCGTCGATTCATATGGGACGCACCGTTTCAATATATCAAAACTTCCATAACAGACGGACGGACGCGACGGACGGACGGACGCGCCGCGCACGCCCGCCACGCCACGCCACGCCACGCCTCGCCTCGCCCGCCGCCCGCCCGCCCGCCAGCCGCGCCACGCCACGGCACGGCTCGGCTCGGCGGCGGCGGCGGCGCGCGCGCGTGTGGTTCACCACTAGCCTCTCTCAACTTCTCTAGGGGATCAACCGGAAATCCACCTAATAAGTCGAGTCAATTAATGATAGGAATCCCATGTGGGACTAAACCATTATTGCATTAATTATGGGCCTAGACTAAATAGAATTATTGCTTATGGGCTTAAAAGCCCATAAACCTCAACAATCCCCACCAAGTCTAGAGCTCATAAGGAATGCACTCAAATCATCTTCCTCTCGTTTGATATATCGGTGTTTCGATGGAGACTGTTAAGTTGAACTTCCATCTAGAACAGAGGTTACACCTTATTCACAACTGAGCAATGGACTACGCCTTGAATTGTCAGTTTTGTGCGAAAGAGGTTTTACCTAAGTCCTTTACCGATACTAGGTTGCCAAAAGCATCCCCTCTGTCTTGAAGCATATAAGTCACACTTCTGGCCCATTCATGAGCATCTAGAGATCCCCACCATCTCATAGACTGTGACTAGCAGTCGAACTCATATAGGTGTGTTCCTTAAAGATATCCTGTAGGACGATATCTTTGCTTCTCATAAGCCACTAGGAACACATTAAGGTTAATAAACCAGCCTGCCTTACAGTTTTCTAGGAAAGAAGTACATCTGAGATAGACCAGTCAAGGGTCTTTCCTCTCAAGCTGTCACTAGCTTGTTTCACCATTCTACTTCACGGGATCTCCGATCGCATAGAACAGGTTACCACTATGACAGCCTATCAAGTGGGTCTCAGGCCCATCTCACTCGATGCACTGTTTATCACATTACGTGATAGTCCCTTGGTAAATTGATCTGCCAGATTTTTAGACGTATGGACATAGTCCAACGAAATAACTCCGGAGTTTCTCAATTTTCTGACAGATTTCAGCCGCCTTTTCACATGCCTTGTGGATTTCATGTTATCCTTTGAACTGTTCACTTTGACTATCACCGTCTGATTGTCACAGTTCATAGAAATAGACGGTATTGGTTTGTCAACCACCGGTAAATCCGTAAGGAAATCACGAAGCCATTCAGCCTCAAGGCCGGCGGTATCCAAAGCTGTAAGTTCTGCTTCCATAGTTGACCTCGTTAAGATGGTCTGCTTGCAAGACTTCCAGGAAACAGCGCCACCTCCAAGTAGAAACACATATCCACTTGTGGCATACATCTCATCAGCGTCGGATATCCAGTTTGCATCACAATATCCCTCAAGTACTTTTGGGTACCCAGAATAGTGAATGCCATAGCCCATAGTACCCTTCAGATAGCGCATTACTCTCTCAAGAGCTCGCCAGTGATCATCTCCCGGTTTTGACACAAACCGACTCAGTTTGCTCACAGCAAACGAGATATCAGGCCTTGTAGCACTAGCCAGGTACATAAGCGAACCAATGATTTGGGAGTATCTCAATTGATCCCATGCTATTCTTTGGTTCTTCCTTAATAGCACGCTAGGATCATAAGGCGTGGGAGCAGATTGACAATCGCTATACCCAAAGCGACTCAAGATCTTCTCCACGTAGTGAGATTGCAAGAGAGTAATCCCACCATTGCCTTCTCTTTGTAGCTTGATGTTAAGAATAACATCTGCTACTCCCAAATCCTTCATCTCAAAGTTGTTGGACAGAAAGTCCTTGACCTCCTTAATCACATTAAGGTTGGTCCCAAAGATCAGTATGTCATCAACGTATAGACACAGGATGACTCCCTCGCCCCCACCATACCGATAGTACACACATTTGTCGGCTTCATTCACAACAAAGCCAGCCGATATCAAAGTCCTTTCGAACTTCTCGTGCCATTGCCTAGGAGCTTGTTTGAGGCCATACAGGGATTTCAGTAACTTACACACCAAACTCTTTTGACCATCTATTACAAACCCATCCGGCTGATCCATATAGATCTCCTCGTCTAACTCTCCATAAAGGAAAGCTGTCTTAACGTCCATCTGATGGACGAGAAGACCATGTGAGGCTGCCAGGGAAAGTAATACTCGAATCGTGGTCAAACGAGCAACAGGTGAGTAGGTGTCGAAATAATCTTCACCCTCTTTCTGTGAATATCCCTTCACCACAAGCCTTGCCTTGTACCTCTCAATCGTACCATCAGGCCTAAGCTTTTTCTTGAACACCCATTTGCATCCTATAGGTTTGCACCCGTAAGGACGCTCGACCAGCTCCCAAGTACCATTAGACATGATTGAATCCATTTCACTCCTTATTGCTTCCTTCCAAAGGTCAGCATCGGGAGATGAAAGTGCCTCTTCAATGGTTCTGGGAGTGTCATCCACGAGGTACACAATAAAGTCATTTCCAAAAGACTTTGCAGTCCTTTGTCTCTTACCCTTACGGGTGACTAGATTGTCATCCTCCTCTGGAATGTGCACAGGGGGTTCCTCATTTTGTGTTATCGGAATGAAATGCTCATAGGGTAATATAGATTCATGACTAGATGTGCTAGGTGCATTTTTGAAAGGAAATTCACTCTCAAAGAATGTAGCATCTCTGGACTCCAAAATTGTACCGACCAACATGTCAGGTACTCCAGATTTTACTACCAAAAATCTATAACCCACGCTGTTCTTATTGATTGGCACATTCACCATGGCCAAACAACCCCAAGTACGCAAATATGAGAGATTTAATCTTTTCTTATGCCATTCCTCGAATGGTGTGATTTCTTTATCCTTTGTGGGAACTCTATTCAGGACATGACATGCTGTCAAAATCGCCTCACCCCACCATTCTTTAGAAAGACCCGCTGTCTCTAACATGGCGTTAACCAAATCAGTTAGAGTCCGGTTCTTTCTCTCAGCAATCCCATTGGATTGAGGTGAGTAAGGCGGTGTCCTCTCATGAATAATACCATGTTCCACGCAGAATTCAGAAAAATCATTGGAAAAGTATTCTCCACCACGATCAGACCTTAAACGTTTAATCTTCCTCTCTAGTTGGTTTTCTACTTCAGCTTTATAGATTTTAAAGTAATGCAAAGCTTCATCTTTGGATTTCAGCAGATACACATAGCAATATCTAGTACAATCATCTATGAGAGTCATGAAGTATCTTTTATCACCTCTAGTCAATTCGCCATTCATCTCGCATAGATCGGAATGAACAAGTTCTAATGCCTCTAAATTCCTCGCCTCCGCAGCCTTGTGAGGCTTGCGAGGTTGTTTAGATTGCACGCAAGCATGGCATTTAGAACTTTTGACCATGTCAAATTTCGGGATTAAATTCAGTTTTGCTAGCCGCGTCATACAACCAAAATTAATGTGACAAAGTCGTGAATGCCAAACATTCGACTCATTCGAAGTAAGAATATTATTCACAACCTTATTACAACCAATGTCAAGTAAAGAAAAGCGAAACAAGCCTCCGCAATCATAGCCTTTTCCAACAAATGTTCCATACTTAGAAAGTATACATTTATTAGACTCAAGAACTATTTTATAACCATCTCGACACAATTGAGAGCCACTAACAAGGTTTCTTTTGATTGAGGGGACATGCTGCACGTGCTTCAATAGTACCGTCTTTCCCGAAGTAAACTTCAGAATGACCGTACCAACACCAAGAACACGAGCATGTGACCCATTTCCCATCAACAAGTCTCCTGTCACTCCGGCCTGATAAGAAGAAAACAAAGAGATATCAGCACACACATGTACATTAGCCCCAGTGTCAATCCACCACTCAGGTGTTTGACAGACAGAAAGGACAATGGGTGTTGGATTACTGTACCCAGGAGTCCCTCCAGTCTCGCTAATGACCACGTTTGCAGATTTCTTCTCCTGCTTAACTTTGCGGTCTGGGCACGCACTTGCCCAATGCTCAGTGCTCCCGCAAAAAAAGCAGCCACTGTCTTTCTTTTTCTTCTTAAAAGTGGTTGTTTGCTTAGGCTTCTCAGCCCCCTTCTTCTTCTTCTTTGATGAGGTAACCTTTCGCACCATATTGGCACTAGAAGGTTCTCCTACGCTCTTTCCACGTGTGTCTTTTGCTTTCGCCCTTTCCTCAACATCAAGAGTCCCAATGAGTTCAGACACGCTAAACTCCTGTCTCTTATGTTTCAGTTGGGTAGCAAAATCCCTCCAAGTAGGTGGCAACTTAGCGATAATACCGCCAGCCACAAACTTGTCAGGCAACACACATGGAAACGGTTCGAGTTCTTTTGCCAGAGCCTGAATCTCATGAGCTTGTTCAACTACAGAACGGTTCTCAACCATCTTGTAGTCAAAAAGCTGCTCCATGATATACAGTTCACTACCGGCATCAGAAACACCGAACTTAGCGTCCAGAGCATCCCATAATTCTTTCGCAGAGGTGCACGTGATATATGAATCCTTATACTTATCAGCAAGAGCGCTAATCACGGCGCCTCTGAACAGATTATCAGCCATATTGAACCGTTCCTCCTCCTCTGGAGTGAACTGTTCTGGCTTTCCGTTCGCGGCGTGATAGCAGTTCATTGCTGTAAGCCACAGGACCATCTGAGCACGCCATCTCTTGTAGGATGACCCATCAAAAGCATTTGGTTTCAGTGCAGCAGCAAAACCGCTAACAGAAAATTGCCCAACATCAGGTTTTTGGATTGTTAAGAAATTAGGCAAATTCCTAAGTAATTTAATCCAGAAAATCCCCAAAATTGTGATAGCGATGAACAAACTGAACAGTAATTCAGGAACGTACCCAGAGGAAGATCCTGCGCCCGAAGCGCTAGAAGATCCATTCCCAAGAACCATCGTTCTTGAGTCTGTTCGACGTCGACGATCTCAGTCGATGCAGGACGTTGTACGCAGTGCAGAACCACCGCGCACCGAGAAGTAGTCCACCGCGCACCGGGAAGTAGTCGTCGATCGAGCAGTCGCGTAGTCGCTCCCCAAAAACCTGATCGCCCGCACACCCGGCAGATGTCTCTTGCGGATCGGGGGTTTCGGAGGCCTGCTCTCCCGGATTCTGTGCGCGCAGAAGTCCGGGACAGAGATGTCTTTGACAGCAACGGCGAGCGGAAGATGGAACGAGTAGTGAGCGTATGATCGAGAGTAATCGATCGATCCCGGGAAGGCGCTATATATAGAAACGGAACAGACGCGACCCCTTCGAACGAACAGACGTGACGCCTCCGTAAGAACGAACAGGCGTGACTCCTTCGTAGCGAAAAGGCGTCGATTCATATGGGACGCACCGTTTCAATATATCAAAACTTCCATAACAGACGCCACGCCACGCCACGCCAGCCAGCCAGCCACGCCACGGCACGGCTCGGCTCGGCGGCGGCGGCGGCGCGCGCGTGTGGTTCACCACTAGCCTCTCTCAACTTCTCTAGGGGATCAACCGGAAATCCACCTAATAAGTCGAGTCAATTAATGATAGGAATCCCATGTGGGACTAAACCATTATTGCATTAATTATGGGCCTAGACTAAATAGAATTATTGCTTATGGGCTTAAAAGCCCATAAACCTCAACACAGATTTGGAGCAATGGTTTAGATAAAGGAGTGACTAAATTAGGAAGGTATGACCGTATTCGAGTAGGAATGTGCATAGGAGTCTAGTCCTCTATATATTATGAGAGTGGTGTAATCAGAATTACTTCGAATCTGAACTACTCCAAGCATTACTAATAGTCTAAAGCTGAAAGCAGAAGGATTCTGCAACCGTACAGCGTTTTGGACTATGTGGAATCTTTCCAGTGCGGCATGGGTTTTGTGGTCGTCGTGTCCTTCCCTCGCACGCCCGCGGCGTCTTTTTTCCTGATGCCCGGCTCCCATTCCCACAGGCGCTCTCTCTCACCACTTTCCTGCTCCAGTTTTTTCAAGCCTTTCTTTCCTACTCCAGCCTACTTGCTTGGTGTCTGAGCATCTCTTCTGTGCTCTGTGGTTAGTCAGCCCCTACCAGCCAGGTCTGGCTGTTGAGATGGGAGATAGGAGTATGACCGATGCAGCAGCTGGCTTGCAGACGTGGGTCCATGGGCTGCCATGAAGTGCTACTGCTCCACATTCCACACTGGCACACTGCTCCAGCATCACCATTAAATCAAAGTGAAAATTATGCTAGGTGCACTCGAGTAGTACTAATACTACTGTATAGAGAGGCTGTACTCATTTCTATTGCTAATTTCACATTTGCATGGAGCCACTATTTTTGAAAAGGTATAAGGCCTTCTAAATTGTGTAAAAATAGTCTGTAATTTAAATCCTCATTTTTCTATGATTGAGACCTTTAAATGGGCGCGACGTAGTGCGCCTACAGACCTAGTCTATATACATAGAGAAACTGGAGTCATTGCTGATCTGCAGGGTTTGGGCTGGGCAGAGGCGACTGGGGCCATTTGGCCCATACGGTGGCATCTATATCTCCATTTGGCAGGAGATGTTCGTGTCTAATCCTTAGTGGGATAGTCCATTCCACCCGAAAAGAGAAAAGAAACAGAAAACCCAATCACTCATAAAAGCAAAAAGAAAGACCAAGTTTTAGAACGTGTCAATGACAATGCCGTATCCCACAAGGTGAGCAACTTGTACGTACATACCTCTGCCAACTTCCAACAGCAGTTCCATCCTCAAAACCAAGACCTTTCCATAGGACCTGCAAAAATTGGAAAGCTCAGTTCTAACCTTTCCCATATTGACTCTTAACACAAAACATGCCATCTAATGAAAAGTTAGATTTATATTCACCGAATACACAACTTGGTGCATTTTGACTAAAGAAATCAAAGGTTGTTCACCAAGGGAACAGGTGTTGAAGGTTTCAATCAAAGGGTAAAAACAATATCTGGTTACAAGGATTTGTAGCAAATAGAGACGCACCAAACTGAAAAGGGGGATGGGGAAGAAAAAGACACAGAGAAATCCTCAATGCGGGGGAGTGGGTACTTGTTCTTGATGGTTACATCATTAAGGGATCGATAGTCTACACACATCCTCTGAGTTCCGTCTTTCTTCTCCACAAAAAGCACTGGGGCACCCCAAGGTGACGAACTCGGGCGTATAAAACCCTTCTCTAACATCTCTTGTAATTGCTTGTTAAGCTCAACCAATTCATTGACTGGCATTCTATAAGGCCTCTTGGATATAGGTGCAGTACCAGGTACTAGCTCAATTATGAACTCTATGTCGCGATCAGGTGGCATACCTGGCAATTCTTCAGGAAAGACATCTGGATAATTGCAGACTACCCGTATCTCCTCTATTGGTGTACCCTTCATCTGATTCAATGAGCCGTTGACCTTCGAGGTAGTCGTTGCAGTATACTCCACCTTGGTCCCATCTTCACAAGTCAACTGAACTGAACTTCTGGCGCAGTGGATAACTCCATCATGCTTGCGCAACCAGTCCATCCCAAGTATTATATCCAACCCCTTGGAGTCTATGACTATAAGATTGGCGAGGAAATCTACCCCCCTTATTTTAATGCTGACCTTAGGGCATACGTGTTGGGTTCGCATGTCCCCTCCAGGAGAGCTAACTATCATGGTGCACCCCATAATTGCTATAGGCAGATTGTATTTTGCAACATACTGTGATGATATGAATGAATGGGATGCTCCAGAATCGAATAAAACTGTTGCAGGGTTGGAGTTTGCGGGGAACATACCGAGGACCACATCTGTAGCTTGCTGAGCATCTTCAGTAGTGACATGGTTGACCCTGCCACGGACGAAGTTCTGCTGCCCACGATTGCCTTGAATTGGTGCGGCCTGGTTCTGAGCTGGCGCCTGCCTCTGTGCATTGTTCCTCTGAGGACACTGGCTGATGAAATGTCCATCCTGGCCGCAATGGAAGCAACTACGCCTAGCAGCATTGGGGTTAGCAGGGGCGGCCTTGTTCTGGTTCTGCGGAGCTGCTTGTGGAGCTTGGCGAGGGCCTTGCTGGTTAGCGGGGCGTGGAGCTTGTGGGTTTGGGCGTGGTGCTTGCAGGTTGGGGCGTTGCATCTGCTGGTTGGAGCGCGGGGGATAAGTGGATTGCTGGTTTTGCATGGGCGCGCGATAGGTTGGGCCTGAGGGTGGTGCGAAGCGGGGGCGAGTGTTACTACCTGAAGACTGTCCCTGGAATGGCATCTTCCTCTTCGCATCCCTTTCAATCTCATTCCTCTTGTGCTCAACCATGATAGCCTTGTCCACCAGCTTCTGGAAGGTCGCGTAGTCGTTGTTGATGAGCTGGTACTGGATGTCATTCTGCAGTCCCCTCATGAACAGATACTGCTTCTTCTCATCAGTGTTGACATCCTCTGGCGCATACCGAGATAGCAGTGAATTGATTGAGGTACTCACTCACATTCATGTTGCCCTGCCGCAACTCCTGGAACTGCTGCCTCTTCAACATCATAACACCCCTGGGCACGTAGTGAGAGCGGAAACTATCCCTGAACTCCACCCAAGTGATAGCCTCCTCATTTGCATGAGCATTGCAGTAGGCGTCCCACCAATCTGCTGCAGCACCATAGAGCTGGTGAGCTGCAAAGAGCACCCTCTCCCTGTCAGTGCACTGGACTAGCCTGAGCTTCTTCTCCACTGCCTTGAGCCAATCTTCAGCTTCCATAGGATCCTTGGCATGAGAGAACGTGGGTGGTTTGGTCCTTTGGAATTCTCCAAGCCTAGACTGTTGGTTCTGTTGTGGAGGAGGATTGTTGTTATTCTGCTGCATGTTGTTGACCGCTTGTATCACAGTTTGCATGAGCTGAGCTTGCATGGCCATCAACTGCTCAAACTGCTGGCCCTGGTTGTTGTTGTTCTGGTTGTTGTTGTTGTTGTTCTGGTTGTTGTTTCTGGTGTTGGCCATCTGGTAGGTTGTAAGGTAAGAGGGTGTATGCATAGGTAAGTTAAAAAAAAATAGCGAGAAGAAAAGAAAACGATCCCCAACTATATGCATCAAGGTATAATAAAGCAAATCTCACTCTTAAATTATATTAAATAAAGGATGCGACTGTGGACAAGTGCCGAAGCGTCCCACAGCTCACATCAAGCACACCAAGCATAAAAGTTCAATCATTACTAATAGGAAAGCAACCGACCGATACTAAGCGTTTGATTACAACTTTATTCATGGACTCTAAGCAAAAACCTAAGCGTGGGGGTCGGCGTCGCTCTGCTCTGGGCTGGAGGGTGGGGTCCTGCCAGTGCGGGGCCTCTTGATGGACCTTGCTGGAGAGTTTGCAGACCAGGTGTTCAGTTCTGAAGACTTGAGGTCGCTAGCCTCACCTCGCTTCACCCTGTTCTCAGCTCGGTAGTACCTCTCGATGTCAAGGAGACGACGGCGTAGGAAACTGTTCTCCTCCTGGTAGGCGTGCAGGCGTCCGGTTAGGTCCCCAATAGTCTTATGGGCCCTGTCCACTGCACGAGTAGTGGTGTGCTCACCCACGGAGCCGAAGGTGTAGACCTTACTGCCACTCTTGCGACGCGGGAACAGAGAAAAGCTGGTGTTCTGAAGCTGGCCGCGATATCCGTAGCAGATGTTGGTGATGGCCTCCCAAGCAGCGTCGTCCAAGGCCTCACTCCGGCGAAGTCTGCAGGTCGGGGAGTGATGTGTGCCCAGAAGTCTGTCGCCGTTGAAGATGAAGACACAAGCACTCCAGTCGTCGCGCTTTGTATGGGGCACCGTCTTCAGCATGTAGACGGGCTCAGTGTTGATGCCCACCCTGATCAGTAGCTCACGAAGCGTCTGCGTGGTCCTGCCACCCTCAGTGCCATCAGAACGGTAGGCGTAGGCGGGGTAGCAAGGATCGTCCTTCTCATCCTGCTGCTCCTCCGGCGGGGGTCCCTGTGGTGCACCCCCCTCCTGGGGCGGCTCCTCAACGGGCTCCTCTTCAACGGGCTCCTCCTCAACGGGCTCCTCCTCAACGGGCTCCACCTCAACGGGCTCCTCAACGGGCTCCACCTCAACGGGCTCCTGCTCCACGGTCACCTCTTCCTCTGGCTCTGGCTGCCGGGCTTGGGCGCGGCGGCCTCTCAGGCGTCCGCCAGTGGCCTTGCGTGCAGTCAACTTGGTGTGGGCCATCTAAAAAGAAAATTTGAAACAAGAGAGTGTAAATAAACAAAGTCCAGAAGTACGGAATATAAAGGCAAAATGTAAACAAGGTTTCATAAAAATAGTTTTTTATATAGAAATATTACTAGGAGCGTCCTTTCTAACTAGGCTAGCGTCCTACGGTCGATATGGCTCTGATACCACATGTCACACCCGGTTTCAATGACCAAAACTATGCATCTGTATGCGTGCCCAGGATCAAGTTTTCACGCACACAGGACAATATATGTGACAAATGAACAATATCTTTATTAAATCGATAAGTATATTACATAAATGACCAGTAGGTCTAAAAAGGAAATTACATTGCAGCGGAATAATCTAAGCGTCGATGCCCTTCCACTCCACAGGAAGTCGACCGGAAGACTCGCAGGCCTAGAACTCCACTCCTTCACCTTGAGGGTTCTCCAATGCTTCTCCTGTAGCTGAACAATGTAGGGGAGAGTATCGCTGTGAGTACATAGAGTACTCAGCAAGTGGGGGAAAAGATGACATGCAGGCTGAGACAATGAAGGCTAAAGGGTTTGTTGCAGAAAGCAAGTTTTAGTTCACAAGATTAAAATGCAACCTATGTCTTCATTAACTATGTGTGAGGCTGAACCACCAAACCCATAGGTTCTAAGACAAACCACCCAAACCAAACCAACCAACGATAACCATCCCATCCATTCCATCATTCTCTTCCATCCATTCCAACCATCCATCTAATCATGCGAGGGTTCCAGGCCGCTCTTGACCGTGAGCACGGCTGTCATGACAGTTTTACTTCTCTGCAGAGGTCGCGCCACTTTACCCACAAGTCGTGATTTCATCCACTGTTGCCAGCTGGACTAGAAACCTCCCTGATGCCCGTGCTGATCAAGCACTTACACACTACCGAGGTGTGCGGCCAGGAGATCACTACGAGGCCTTTCCGAAGGGTCTTCCAGTGTGCACTCGCCCTCTAAGGTTCCACTCCCGTCCAAAAGTGATAGCCCTCAACTAGCAGCTCATCACCCCGGTAGCCCCCTCTTGAGCCGTTCAGATCCCAGGGCAGTCCTCCTGACTCCCATTCCCCGCTCCGCCACTGGCTCGCACAGCACTGGAAGAACACCTAATTACTTAGCCAAGCTGCTCCCATAACAGTCTTGTGATGGCACTGTAGTCCCGGGGTTGCCGCTCCACGAACCGGTCCTTAGGGTCTAGACAAGCAAACCACCAACCCAACCATGTGCCCACTGCACAACAATCACATCCCGCTTGTCTAGAGCCTACCTCATACTACAACATCATAACCAAGCATTCCCACATGTGTGCAATAAGTAGAGATTAACAAGTTATTAAGCAACCCAACCAGGACTCAAGCATGCTAAGCAACATCTACCCATACCATAACATACTGGTTTAAGGCGACAAGGAAAAGTAAAACAAGACTAGTAAACCCTACAATATAGGTATCCCATCATGTTGACACAAGCATGCAGTTTGTAAACAAAACATTTGTAAGATAGGCGCAAGATGCGTCAAGGACACTTGCCTTCGTCGTGAGAAGGCTGCTGCTCGTAGGTCTCAAACTCTTGGTACTGCAGCTCCTCGGGCCACTGCTCCTGCGTTCCCTCTATTCATACGCGCGTACACATACACAAACAAGTCAATCAATACCACATATGCAACAGTACATAATCAGCATGTAAATGCAATGATATGAAAGAGCATGATTTTCTGAGAAAAACGGCGCAAGAACGGCTTAATTCGGAGCAAGGGATCAAAAGTTATAGGGTTTTGAAGTCCTAGGGGCTTAAACGTAAATTTACAGAAGCTACGAGGGACTTATATGTAATTATAGAAAAGTACAGGGGCCTCGGTGCAAAAAGGTTTGGACTAAAACATAATTTAAATAAAGTACAGGGTGGTTTCTGTAAAATTGCAGGACTGGAAAATAATTTTATTAAAGTATAAGGGCTAAAGTGCAAAACTACCTTTTTAAACCGGAAAAAGGGATTTAAATTAAAACTATGCTGACTGTGTAAAGGGTGTGCTGACGTGGCAGCTGACTGGGATTATGTAGTGACACGTGGCGATGTGGGATTGGTTGGCGAAGGGGTATGATGGTTTCTAATCTGGGCCGTTGAACTCAGATGAACGGCTGAGAGCTGTCCGGCCGGTTTATGGTCGCCGGCGGCGACCGGGCGGCGCACCCGGCGGCGGAGGCTCGCCGGAGTTGGCCGGAAACGGCGCTCCGTCGCCTAAACCTCGCCGCGACTACTCTAAAAGGAAGACAAGGACGCGGGGGTCTCACCTAGGTGGTCGCGCAGCTTCGGGAAGAGGCAGAAGGGGGTCGGCGACGGCGATCGGCGGCGGAAAGGAGTCGTGCTCGTCGGGGGTGGCCTTCCGGTGGCGGCGGCTCGACGAGAAGCGGTCGGGGAGGTTGCCCTGGGTCCTGCGAACAACATGGGTGGGTCAACAGGGCGAGGGAGCGACCGAGACGGCGGGGCGATGCAAAGGGCGAAAAGCTCACCGGCGGCGGGGAAAAACTCGACGCAACGGTGCTGGAGCGGGGAGAACTCGCGGCGAGTGGATGGGCTGGTAGCACGGGGTGCGGAGGGGGTTTATATAGGCTAGGTTGGGCTAGGGTTCTCCCGGCGCGGCGGAATCGCGAGAAATCCGGCGATGGCGGCTCCTCCATTTCTTGCGCGAGGAAACGAGGGAAAGTCCAGCGGGTTCGATCGATTAGAAGGGGAAAGGGGAGAGAAGATCACGGCGAATCCGGAGGTGCGGTCGGCTTGACGCGGAGGGGCGCGCGGTGGCTCCGGTTTGAGCGGCGGTGGCGCGGTTTGGAAAGGAAGGCGGGCTGGCTCGGGAAGGAAGAAGAAAGGGGCGGGGCCCGCTTGTCTGTGAGAGAGAGGGAGGAGGAAAGAGGCCAGCTGGGCCGGGGAAGAAGGGTTTCGGCCCAAATTGGTTTAGAAAATTTCTTTTCCTTTTCTATTTCGATTTCCTTCCTCCTATTCTATCTAGTTTCCATAAAACGTTTAGGAAATAATTCCCACGCAATAAAATAAAGTAAAAAGATTCAAAAATGCAGAAAATGCATGAAATGATTTATGAGCCATGGGATGCTGTGCAATATATTATTATTTAATTAAAGAAAATTTTTCCAAGACTAATTATGTGAACCCTATATTACTAATGTTGGCAATTTATAAAATTGTAAAAAGTAGGGTGTTACATTATGAGAATGCAGCTATCTATAAAGAGAAAACAAAGAAGTGGTATGATAAGAAGCTATTGAAAAAAGAATTTCATGAAGGAGATAGAGTGCTCCTACTCAATTCAAGATTTCGGTTGTTCGGTAAAGGCAAATTGAAAAGCAAATGGGATGGACCGTATCTTGTTCATAAGTTCTTCCTTCCGGAGCTGTTGTCATCATGGATGGAAAACAAAATACATACACGGTGAATGGCCAACGACTAAAGGTATATCTTGAACCCGACACTTTTGAGTTAAAGTCATTTGATATTTATTATGTGGATTAAGTGAGTGGGTGGTCAAGCTTAACGACGTAAAACAAAAGCACTGTTGTTTTTGCTGTTTTTCTGTGTGTTTTATGTTTTCTTGTCTTTATCGAGTCGTGCGAGGCAAACTTGCCTGTGTGCCGACCGGCACAAACGCGTGCCGACCGGCACAAGAGAGTCCGTGTCGTTTTCGAGTCGAGTTTTTGCCCTTCCTCCAAGACATGCTTCGATGACTTCCAAATTTAAGAGATAGAGTCCGTTTGGATCAAGAGAATTAAGGGTATATATATGAAGGAGTCGTCTCGAATCTCAACATCAAAAACCGAGCGCCGCCAGAGTTCCAACCAAACCCTAGAACAGAGAGCAATGCAAGGCGGCGGACTCGGCAGCGGAGGAGACGGTGCCGATCGGCACGAAGGTGGTGCCGACCGGCACATGGGTGCCGACCGGCGCGGTGAGAGTGCCGATCGGCACGACGGCGAACTTTCGCCAATGAGCCCGACTCTGCCATGGGAGCGCGACAGGAGCCTTAATCCCACCGATGAAGATCCAATTGTCTGGTCGCACCTGAAGAAACGGTGGATGTACAAGAGTGAAGCGGATGCCTTCAACCGAGAGAAGAAGGAGATGGATGACGCTCTCCGGAAGAAGGTCAGAGAGGTCCTAATACGCAAAGGTAAATCCAAAGTTGATGACGGCAAACCAGTCTCTGATAGGTACACAATGGATCAACTTCTCGCTATAGAACGTCCTTTGACATATGATGATCTTATCGCCTTTGATGCTTA
This sequence comes from Eragrostis nindensis, assembly GCA_012490785.1. NCBI lineage: Eukaryota > Viridiplantae > Streptophyta > Magnoliopsida > Poales > Poaceae > Eragrostis > Eragrostis nindensis. Next base: position 1,802,776 of record JAAXCT010000051.1, on the reverse strand, counting down.
CTGATAGCGAGAAGGAAGAGTTAGACAGAGATTGCTTTCTGACCATCCATAGGTCTCGGCTGAACGATGGAAGGCCTTCTGATGGTAGTGCCGACCGGCACACATCTGGTGCCGATCGGCACGAGGTGCTTCCGCGCGTCCTCACTATCTGGGAAGATCTCCAAGAGAAGATGATACACAAGAACACCAGAGGGTTTGGATGGCGCATGACCCCTAAAGAGATCAATGATGAAATTCAGAGGCGTATTGACAGGGACAATGCTGCGCAGAGAAGAGCACACAACCTTGCAGATTTAGAAGCGTATTTTGCAAAGAACGACATCCATGCCAACCGGCACAACTCTGGTGCCGACCGGCACGAGCTCAAGGTTGTGGATTTCATTGAAATCAATGATGATTCCTCTGATGATGAGCCAGAACCAAAGAGATCAAAGGAAATAGAGGGAGTTCGGCGTTCCGCTCGTCTTTCTTCAAAGCCGAGAATGAGATATACCTTGGAATCGGTTTGCTATTTAGAGACATCTCCTGAGCCTGAGCATCCATTAGCTAATCTTGTTGCGAAGGAGGAAGAAGATCCCGAAGAGGATCCGGAAGAAGATCCCGAGGAGGAACCGATGGAAGATGAGCCAGAACCTGTCGATGCTGAACCACCTAGTGCGGAAGGAGCTACAGGAAGCCTTGCAGGAGCTCAAGCAAGTGCACGGCTGCGTTATCAGGTAAATGGTGTCTCGTGCCGTCCGGCACGGATCCCGTGCCGACCGGCACAGAGGGGATTTGACAGAAATTCACCCCTGCAAGATGAGCGTCATGATCGTCCTGCCAACTGTTGCCCGATCTGTAGAAGAAACATCGAACGTCTTCAGTATGACATGGAGAGACGCTATAGGTATCAACGGGACTGAAAGGATCAAGGGCACCGAGAGGGGGGGGGGGGGGGGTGAATCGGTGTGTCAACAATTTCTCCCAAACGTACTTTAGGCGTGAAGCTAGCAAGACTAGATATGGTGATAACAAAAGCAAGCGATGCGCGCACACAATCTAGTCTATGCAACAAGCAACACCCTAGCAAGCAATTCTACCAAGTAGTAAAGAGACAACCTATCATGCAATTCTACTAGCACATAAGGTAAATGCGGAAACGTAAATGCTAGTAAGTAAAGGAGATAAGGATAGGAATGCTCATGATTTTTCCCGTGGTCTCGGAAGGATGGCGCCTTCCCCTACTCCACGTTGGGTCACTCCCGCCGGAGTCTCGACCCCGTCCCTCCGCTCGAAGGCGATCCCTCCTAGAGCACACTTCACCCTTCGAGTGAAGTCGCAGGCACGTCCCGCCGGGCTCGATCCCGGGTACTCTTCCGGAGGTAAGGCTCCGCACGTGATGCGTGCCAAAGGGCGCTCCACTAGTGATGCTTCTTTCGCACGGGAAGCTCCAAGACCGTGTACAAACTTGTGTTAGCTTCCACAATCTCCTTGGACAGCTCAACACCGACGCCTAACCGGTCTAGGCCTTGCCATAGACCAAGAGTAACAAACCGAAGTGACTCTCTCAAGCTCACACTAGCCTAGAGATCAAGTGGATGCAATTGCTACTCTCTCAAGCACTAGGATCACTCCAAATCCTTCACAAGTGCTTCTCTCTCTTGCTCTTGGCTTCCTCTGAGTTTCCTACACTCCAACAATGGCCAAGAGACCCCTCAAGGGGCGGGCAACCAACTATTTATAGGCTACCAACCTAAAACTAGCCGTTGCCCAAAAGTGCCCTGCGAAACTAGAGACCGTACAAAGGACCGTACTGTCCGGTCTCTTCCAGACCGTATTGTCCGGTCTCTATTTCCAGGCGCATCTCCATCTTCTTCTTCATCTCCAATGAAGACCGTACTGTCCGGTCCCTAGGACCGTACCATCCTGTCGATTGTCCGGTCTTCATTTCTTCCACTTCCAGAAACTTCAACTTCTCTGTCTGGAAATCTTCTGATGACCGTACTGTCCGGTCCTCTTGACCGTACCATACGGTCCATTGTGCGGTCTTCATTTTCTCAGCATCCCGAGACTTCACTTCTCTGTCTGGATCTTCAATGAAGACCGTACTGTCCGGTCCCTAGGACCGTACTGTCCGGTCTCTGCCGGATAAGCTGAAAACTTGATCCACTCTTGATCCTTGCTTCCAACTTCTTCATCCTTGGTTCCTCTTCTTCTCTTCAGCCACCCTAGCCCTCAAGAGACTCACTATGCATCCATATGATCTCTAACCTAGTGTGCGCTAAGAGAACCAATTCGATCCCTCTTGATAGTCCGGTTTTTCCTATGGACTCAAGCTAACATCTACCAAGCCAACACTTGCTTGGTCTATCATGTCCTTAGCCTTGATCCATCTTCAACCATGACTCCATCAAGCTCTCGATCCGAATCGTCGAGGCAACCAATCACCAAGTCGTCGATAAGATAGAGTTTGTGAGACGACGCTTCATTGTCATGACCATTTGAATATCCTACATGGAAATGTTAGTCACATCAATATGGTCACCCAATCACCAAAACATTCATACCTTTGGGGTTTCCGAACTCCAATGGTCATGAAGCTTACAGGGACATTGATAGGAGAATTGAAGACATGATGAGCATGGCCGAGGAGGATTACTCCTTTCTCTTGCAGAACATTCGAAGCATCTTTAGCATGTTGAGGAGGCATGGCATTAACGATTAGGTTGGTCTAGTTGTTTTTCTTTTACAATGAGGACATTGCAAAGTTTGAGTGTAGGGGATTCGCCCTTACACTTCTTAAGGTCGTTTGCTTCGTTTTAGTATGGTTTGAGTCGATGGGTGAAAGTGTGAGAGTTTTCTTAGAGAGTTTTTGAGATGGTGTGCTTAGTTAAGCTTTGAGGTCAAGAGTGATTGCAATGTCTTGAATAAAGTTGGTGTTAGTTGTCAAATCGATGCGTCACCCCATATTCTTGATCTTGTTTTTGACGATCGTTTTGCCAATCTACTTGAGTTCATTGAATAATTGCTTGGCTTTATATACCAATTTTTCGAAAACCCCTTCTATCATCATAGTTGAAGCATTTAGCTAAAGATTTGATTTTATGCCTATTACACTAAGCCAAATGATGAGAGAAGCCTACATATAAACCTTTTGATAAGAAAACATCTTTGTCAACTCTTTGCTCTTGATTACGACTAAGCTAGAAGGGAGGAGTTTCATTTGCTCATCTCAATTTGCTAGCCATCTGTCATCAAATTCTTTCTATCCAAAAACCAATATTTCATCGTTTCCCCCTCCTCCTTGATACAACCTACAAGCAAACTGAAGTTCAGACAGATTTCAATTCAAAATATGCTCTGATAGCAGTCTGCAATAAAAGAAAAAAAAAGAGAAAAAGAAGAAAATGGGTAAGTTGCCGACCGGCACGGCCCTGTGCCGATCGGCACAGAAGAAAATAAAGAAAAAAAGGTCAAAAAGAAAGAGAAAAACAAATATCAGAGGAAGCAGACTGCAGAAGGAGTTAAATTTTTAAAAGATCTGTATGTACTTCAAGCTTGATCCCATCTTAATTCTATTTCATTCATTCTCGTTTATTTCCTGTTCCCCTTGATCCTTGTGCTTATATTCTGTATTCTTATAATGAAAACTCCCTTTTAGAAGGCATGATTGAGCGAATTGTTGACTTAGTTGTTCTTTCGGTTCCATTTGGTTATACCACTTTCCGAGATCCACAAACGAGCCTTATATTATAGAATAGGAGAGGGAAGGAAACACCTTTGAGCGATTGAGTGGATTCTGAAGCTTTTTGCATTCATCTCACGTGATATGAAGGGAGATAAAAATATTTGTTTGAGATAAGCCTTGTGATTGATTTGGTCGACTCAAGTTTTGAGGTAAAATTGTTTTCAAAATTGAGAGAAAGTCTTGTGGAGGAATACTAATCCGATGAGATGATTGACGGTAGCTAAGTTGAAGTCTTGTGAGAGTTTTACTTCTTAGCATGATGAAAGCACGGTGATGATTTTCTTGGTTTGTATTGCTCGAGGACTAGCAATGATTTGAGTGTAGGGGAGCTGTTGGCGCTTTCTAGGTACTCATTTTATATGATAAATATGGTGTTTTTAATACCTTATTATGTCATTATTGCTAACAATTAACCTCCATTATTATTATATATGCGTAGTTTCTGTGTATTTGGAAGGATTTGCAGGAAACAGGCGAAAATAGAGAGACTACGGGTAAAGAGCTGCCGGAGGCCCAAAGAACGAGGATTTTGGAGTCTGTGCCGGCCGGCACAACCCTTGTGCCGACCGGCACCACCAGGGGCGAGCCCAAACATGAAGCCCACTCGGAGAATATGAAGCCCAGAAGAAATATCAGAGTCGGAGTCGGTGAAATCCAGCCCACAATCGGAAGGAACTATAAAGAGAAGATCTTGGTCGCGAAAAGGGGAGACGACAGACGGATAGAAGTTTTGACCTAGTTGAAGGTTGTGGCGGCGAAGACGGCGATCACCGATCATCCCCACCAAAAAGGAAGATTATGCCGACCGGCACACCTCTGTGCCGATCGGCACCTGTGTATCCACGCCAAAATCTCGCGTCCCATTGTAGCCATGTTCATGTGTTGCAATATGATGCGTGAGTAGATCTCATATTCTCTCCGTGGCGAGGGAAACCTGGTTATGTAACTCTCACACTTACGATACTCTCTTGATGCGTTCAGTCTATGTGATGCGTTTATTCCGTATCTAATTAATACATGAATTCATTAGTGTAGCTGCTGCAGCGGTTATGCTATCGATGATCACATAGTGCAAGAAACCAGTGGGGAGCTATTAATCCTTGTCGTGACAGGGCGAGAGACGAACGAAACCACCATGCCTTGTAGAATACTAAACCTATCATTTGACCATAATCCGAGTTGCATGCTAGAGTCCCAAACCATAGGAGAGAATCGCTTTTATAACCTTGTTACAACCGCAGGCCTTTTCACCTCTAGTTGTTAATCATCCTTTTCACACACACTTTTGCTATATCAATTTAGTAGTTTAAATAATATTTTAAGTCCCGCTTGTTCTCTGTGGTTCGATATTAAACCTTGGAATACTCTGAGGGAAAAGTGCTACAACTGTACACCGTCCACTTGCAGTATATAAGTAGGTGCGTACAAACGACCAACAGAAAACTACGGATGTCCTTGACACATGTAGGAGTCTTCCAGTTTAGCACATCTTCCACCTTGCTTGGATCAACCGAGAAGCCTTCATCGGAGACAATATGACCCAAGAAAGGAACTTCTTTTAGCCAAAACTCGCACTTGCTGAATTTGGCATACAATTTGTGATCCCAAAGTCTTTGGAGCACAATCCTGAGATGTTCAGCATACTCTTCTTCGGACTTGGAATAGATGAGGATATCATCGATGAATACCACCATGAATTTGTCCAGCTCCGCATGAATACTGAGTTCATTAAGTACATGAAATAGGCCGGAGCATTTGTTAGTCCAAAAAACATAACAAGGTACTCATATAGACCATACCTCGTAGATAAAGCCGTTTTTGGAATATCCTCAGCCCGTATCTTAATTTGGTGATAGCCAGACCGAAGATCAATTTTTGAAAATACTTCGGCACCAACCAATTGATCAAATAAGATATCAATCCGCGGGAGAGGATACTTGTTCTTGATAGTGACTGCGTTCAATGGTCGATAATCAACGCATAACTACAGCGACTCATCTTTCTTCTTCACAAAGAGCGCGGGTCAACCCCAAGGTGATGAGCTAGGGTGAATAAAACCTTTGTCCATAAGCTCCTTTAGTTGCATTTTTAACTCCGTCAATTCATTTAGCGCCATTTTGTACAGCCTCCGAGAAATTGAAGTGGTTCCGGGCTGCAGCTCAATTTTAAAGTCCACATCTCGGTCGGGCGGCAAACCCGGCAAATCCTCTGGAAATACATCGGGATACTCACACACTGCAGGAATTTCTTCGAGACATTTTCGGATGGTGTGACGGACTTGGGGTGTAGAAATTTGTGGAGAGGACAAGTGTATAATGGTAGGACCATGGATTGGAGAATTCAAATGAATTTCTCGCGACTCAATATGCAGCATGGCTCTATGGTCTTTCAACCATTTCATACCCAAAATGACGTCCATGCCTTGCCCATCTAGAACTATGAGGTGCGTGGGAGAAATCATTCCCTCTAATTTGAGATGTGCCGACATAACACCATGTGTTGCAATTATTTTCCCACCGGGAGAGGTAATGACATATGGTGTGCTTAGAGTGGTGGTAGTCAGATGCAATCTTTCCACACATGCCATGCTTACGAAATTATGAGTGGCACCAGAATCAAAGAGTACAAGGACGGGGCGGTCACGAATAGTAAACATACTGGCAAGATGACCGTAGTATGGTTGAATATCTTCGACCGTAGTATGGTTGAAATGGCCGATCTTGGGGGCATTATGAGAAGCTTGAGAGCGCTGGCTATTGTTGCTGCTTTGTTGCTTCTTTGGAAACTTACAGTGCTTTGCAGAATGACCGGTACGACCACAGTTGAAGTATATCTGCGAACTCGGCACCACAACTTGAGCGTGCTACTGGGTGGAGCTGTGAGGGGAGCTTTGCTGCTGCTATGAGTGTGTACCACCTCCTCCATGCGGTACAGCTGCCCGGAACCTCTGACCGGTTGGACAAGTGATAGGCAACCAATACTTGGGAGGAGCGGTACCGGATGAGTTGCCAATAGCACGCTTCCTCTTCTTGTCCTCCTGGTGAGCACGAGTAGCATCTTCTTTTTTTTTTGACGGAAAACAGGAGGGCATTTCCCCTACTGCACTTTTATTATTTGTTAGTTTTGTTAGCAGAGTTTGTACAAATTACAAGTTATCAAACCATGTCATCATAGCGTCATGACGGGCTTGTATGATCGTTGCACTCACCAAGTCATTGAATGTGCAATTGGAGAAGAGTGCCAACCGATCACGCAATTTAGTGTTCAGCCCTCGGCAGAAACATTCCCTTTTCTTTGCATCGGTGTCCACATGGTACGATGCATATACTGGGTGAGTTGGTTGAACCTCCTGGAGTACTCATGCACATTGCTACCACCTTGCTTAAGTTCTAGAAATTCTTGAAGCTTGCGATTCATGAGGCCTTGTGGAATGTGGTGCTCACAGAATTTAGTGCGAAACTCAGCCCATGGAACTTGGTAGCCAGCAGGAAGTGTGTCCACATAATTAGCCCAGCGGACCCGCGGAGTTCCTGGGCTGCGAACAAGGTCTTCTGATGCTCAGTGCAGCGGAGGAGCCCAAACTTGGACTCGATGGTGCAAGGCCAATGATCTGCCTCCAGCGGTTCACCCACCTTGGCGAACACCGGAGGGTGAGTGGAGAGGAAGTCTGCGTACGAGGCCTCCGGAGGTGGCCCATGTTCTTGTTGACGGCCTCCACCACGAGCATTGTTATTCCCCATCAACATGCGAAGGCATTCTGATAATAAGCTGGCTCGGCTCGGCTCATTATGATAACGAGCTAAAATGGAAGCTCGGCTCGGTTCATTTAGAAAGATCGTGGGTCGTTAGGCTCACAGACCATGTATGTTAAAAATTTTATGACAAAAATTTAGGTGATTTTAAGCCTTTTTAAATATTAGCATGTGCTAACAACGCAAAAATCATAATATAACACAATATTGTAGAAAAAATTATCAATCTAAGTCAACAAAGATGAAAAATAAATGAAAATAAAAAGATGGTTCAACATTTAACATGATATTTATCTATACTGAATTTAGTTTATTTTTTAGATGATAAATTGAACTTCACCCAACATAAAACTACCATCTTATTAGAGAATTAAAGTTGACATTTCTATATAATCGAGCCTATCGAGCTAATCGAACTGTTCACGAGCAGCTGACGAGCTGGCTCGTTAACAGACGAGCTATGATGGAGGCTCGCCTTGGTTCATTAAGAAGACCGAGCCGAGCCGAACCGAGCCAAAATTAAGATCGAGCCGAGCTCGCTCACGAGCCTCGAGCTTTTTTTTTTTCAGCCCTAGTGGTGAGTAGCTGCTCGACCCTACCCGACAGTGGAGGTGGGGGTGGCGCCCCATCTCGCTGAGCCGACGTCCCGGTGTCCTCATATGGCCCGTTGCCACTACAAGTGTTCACCATCTGCCATAAGAAATATTTGAACCATCAGATAAAGGATTTAATGATCAAACCCATGCTGTAATTAAACATTACAAAGCATAACAGGCAGAATCATGGTGCAAGTGATGGAAAGAATTTTAGCTACATTACTCGATGAAAGGGCAATCAAGCTTAGCAACTATACAGAATCTGTCCTAACTGGCAGTCAACACGAAAACATAGTCTAACATTTTTGTGGACAGAAACAGCAAAACTGGTAATTAGAAACATCGTAGAGAACTTCGACAGCTTTCCAACGGGTACACATACTACCCTATACAATAAAAGACGCAGGATATAAAACCGTGAAAGGTGACAGGTGACCGTCACAATTTCCTGTTCTGGACAGATTGACCTCGACTGAAAGATCTGATGTTTAAGCAAATTTACCAGTCGACTTTTTAAAAATGGTAAAAGAAAAGTTGTAGTAAACTTCAATAAATTTCCAGAGAGTACTCAAACTAGACAATTGGATCAGAAATGAGGGAGATATGAAATTTTTTGAAGTTGACAGATTTTCCAACAACTTTCAGATTTTGATTCGATCAAAAAATGTCATTGGTAAATTTTCAAATGACCGAACTGATGTGCTCTATGGATGAGGAATACCATGATGAACATGATCTAAACAAAGCGAGATTTGGTGTCCTTTTGTGAGGGTTCACTCTACTTGTAAAATTTGGCTTTTGAGCTTGAGTTGGTTGGATTTTTTTATAGCATCATCTTTTTTCTATGCAAACATGCAAATGCAATAGTGGTCAAATTTTTATCCAGCAAAACCTTTGTTGATCAGAGAGTGAGCAATAAGATGAGGCAAGTTTTTACTTGAGTTATGCGCTTTGCAGTGCAACAATTTTTATTAACCTAATTTATCCGTTCCTCACCAAAAGAAAAATAGTGCCAATATATCCATACGGATTTCAGTGGCAAAGTCTCTCAACCATGTTAGACTAGCAAACGGTGTGACCTCTAACGTGGTTAGGGTACCTGTAGAAGATTCACAAACAATAAAACGGCCATGTGTCAACGACCCATGCCTCACCAAAACAATAAAATGGTCATGCGATCAACGATCCATGCCTCCCAACAAACCTTTTCATCTCGACGACATTTCAGAAAAGAAAGAAAATCAAACATTTCAAACAAGACTCACTAAAAGATAACATCCTTATATAGGGCCGACTAAACCGTACCTCACGTAAGCGTGGTTTTCGAAAATAACACTCATTAGTGTGGTACTAACCCCAATTTAGCTCTGATGCCAGCTGTAGCATCCCACCTCAAATGGAATCTCGGTAATTTAGCTCTAAATAAGAATCTCGCTGATTTGACTGAATGAAATCTTCACCTCTCAAATGGAGATCGCGAGAAAAACTTCCACCTTTGCCGCCTTGTTTGTCAGCTATTTGAAGCCATCGGTGCTGAGTACGACGCCCCTTCGGATGATCTTTCTGTTGAAGACTCGAAGTCGTGGCTTGAACTGAACTTAGGCTCCCTTGTTAATGTCTTTCAAGGGAGATATCTTTTGGTGATGCGAGATATCTTTCATAGCTTGGGCCTGAAGTGAAAGCGATGCTTTGCCCTTAAAGGTTGCTCCGGCCGACGTTACTTTTGGTCCCATCGAAGAGAAATGCTATCATCTGATAAATGATTTTCTTTGGCATAGGGCCAAGAGCTTTACTTTGTGAACTTGTAATGATGCTTCGCATACTTGGTTTTGCAACCGGATAGTGTCCTATTGAATATTTTTATAATATCTAGTATGTTTATACTGGGATGCTTTAATAGGAGCGAGCTTCGCTGTTATTTCTAGTGATGAGCTCGTATCAATGTTTGTTCGAGGCTTTCTGCCTTTTATTTGCGATGTCTTTGTGGTTCATTTTGAGCCTTCGAATTTTTGCAATTTTGTCTCTTTGGAGATGGCATATTCTTTCGCTTTGAAGAGTTTGACATCTTGCACTCTTGAAATCGATTTGAATGCTCGGTTCGAGGTGTATACAAGGTTCCCCGACACGTTGATTTCACATTCCTTTCCGAGCTTTGCGTCTTGTAGTTGCTCCTCTTGATATCTCTTGTCGTAGACCCTTCGAGTTACCATCATCCTTTCAAGACGGGTGATCCCTTTCTGTCCCTCTTTTTTAAGATGGGAAGATCTGGTGATAGCGCTCCAAAGAAGAAGGCCAAAACTAACAAGTCTTCTGCTAGGGTTAAGAAGTCTGAAAGATCTTCTTTCGTAGTGTCTGACCCTTCGCATGCTAGTGCTGCTCCGGCAGCTGTTTGTGTTGATGGTGGGGCTGTGCCTTCTAAACCGCCAGTTGTTTTCAAGCATTCTAGGTTGGCGAGCTAGAACCAAAGCCCTCTAGTGTGTCTGACCCTTCGTAGCCTGTTGGCGTTCTTGACTCGTCAAAACCTCAGGAGAAGGCTAAGATCCAGGACAAGAAATCTCAATCTTCACCTGAGGCCAAGATTCAGGACAAGAAATCTCAGATTTCTCACGAAGCCAAGATCAAGACAAGTAATCTCAAGCATTTCACGAACCCAAGGTCCAGTATAAGGGATCTTAGGCATTAATGGAGGCCAAGATTGTTATTCGCCTGAAGGTTGTTATTCGCCTTCAACTCGATCTGAGATTCGTCGTTTGGCAGCTAGCGTACCACCTCTTTTCGATCGTTCAGGGGTTGCTCTTCCCGAAGAACCTTTTATTGCTTCGTGGGGAATGCTTGAACCTCCTGCTGAAGGTAAACTTATACTCCATTCCTGCTTCGAGTCGTTGACCGGTGAATTTCTGCCTTTTTCAATTGACTTCAGTCAAGATCGGATTTTTACTTCAGCTGAAGTTCCTGGCACCCCTTCGTCGCTTGTCATGACATGCCGGGGAATGCTTTTGTTTTATCTACTCAAGCTGCTCATCCGTTTGTCGAAGCTGTCGAGCGAGTTCGCCTTCCTCATGTTGAAGGCGAATTGATGAAACAAGATGGAGAAGCCTTGTATCCTTGATGTATGTGCAAGTGCAGGTATTTCTTTTAGCCTCCATAAGGTTTTTTACACCTTAAGACTTCTTTTATTACTATTTTTGTTAGTCACTTGCAACCCAAGCTTCATTTCGTCAATACCGAGAACTTCATAGCTTCGGCCGTGGTCAGAGAGCTCTTCGTGATAGAACTTCTGCCCAGGAGAAGGAAGTTAAGGAAAGACGAAGCTCTTCTTAGTAATCAACAAGTGTCGAAGCTTTCTGCGGAGAATGCCGCTTTGGCAAAATCTGTTGAGGATTCCAAGGTGAAGGCCTCTTCTCTTGAGGAGATGATCAAGTCTCAAGACCTCGAGCTTTCACAACTTGACATGGAGAACAGGGGCCTTCACAGCCAAATTGAGGTTGCTGAGGGTAAGAAGAAGTCTCTTGAGTCTATTGAGGACCTTCGCCCGGGTAAGAACAATAATAATGCGCTTTTTATGCTGGGTTCTGAAGCTCCCTGCGTTGTATGGGTATATGATGTCAACATCGTCTAAGACTATGTCTTCGGTTCTGGAATTGTCGTCTTCTCTGAAGGTGATTGGGAGGGTGATTTTCCCAAGCGCTTTTATTACTTTTCCAGTGAACCCTACTAATGGAATTCCAACTGGCTGCAAGGTTTCGTGGTCCAGTTTCATCTTCATGTCGAAGCGAACAATATATCTGCAGAACTTCCACCATCTATTTGTATTCTGAAGACATCGAAGCCTTTTATGTTTGCTGTCACAACCAAGGTAACTCTCTTGCATCGCTTTGGTCGAAGGTTATCTCGATGTGAGACCACTTGGTTATCTCAATGTGCGTCAAATGACATATGTTGTACCCTCCGGATGTAGTCCTTCCTGTGACAGTCCGATCCACAGGATCTTTGTCCCACGGTGCTGTTTAAGCAGACACGAGATAATACAAGCACTTGATCCATATTTTACATTAATATTACATAATTAAATGTCAATATACAGCGGAAACGAAACGGTAAGTTTGTAAAATACGAGTAGATTCACGAGACCTATAAGTACTCTCACGATACAGCAAAAGTGATAATCCTAGCCCACTGGATTACCACACTAGCAACACCCATCACTGCGGCGGCACATCTGACTCCCAATGGGCAGTCCATCCTTCAGGAACTTGCACGTCCCACGGAAGCACTCCTTCTGGAAGATCCATATCTGTACTAGAAGAAAACCACAATGGCACAAAGCCTGAGTACTAATTACTCAGCAAGTCTTACCCGTCAAATTAACTCTAGACATGCAAAGGCCCAATAATAGGTGGCTGATTTTAAATATAACTCGCCCTAGGCAGCAGTAGTTGTTGTTAATTAATTCTTATTTCAGATTTTATCTTCTTAAACAATATCATAAATGATGATCATATAACAGCAAGCATAAAGGCATAAACATGGCTGAACAGTAACTATGATAATACTCATGATAATAAACCTCCAGCTATCAGATATCAACAACATTCATCATCATAACCAATAGTTGAGTACTACGTGAAGACTCAATTCACAAGCGGGTACTCATTACTGCGAGGGACAGCGATTGCAATCGATTTACACCAGCTGGCGAAAACCCGAAGTACACGACGTATATGCACCACTCAAGATGGTCATATACGGCAACCTTTCACAAGACAGTAAACACCAAGGAGGGGTCCAGTGTAAGGAGTTGGGCAGCCGTCCCACCATCGTCATAGCCAAGACCTGCCCAACTACGCCCAGCGTGTCTTTCAACCAATAAACTGGGTACCAACCAACGATGCCACCATACATGCTACATAGGTTTACTAGCTCCCATAGCACTAGTATGCCTCCGGTACTGTTCAATGCTTGATCAAGGGGTCAACAACGAATCGGTCCTTAATCGACTAGGCAGGGCTACCGTAGTCAACACCTCCATGTGTTACTACAATCTATACATGCATATTTCATCCTGCCCGGTCTCATCCATAAAACATCTCAATATTCTCTTGGGAGATCATCTTTTAATTATCATCATCTGATCATAGCCAATACTACTCATAGCCGTAAGCATAGCAATTTCTATCGATTACTAGTATAGACGCTTAGTAACCATAGGTCATTTGGAAGCATGCAAGTGGATTTCATTCAACTCCTCCAACTTAAGTGCACATTCATTCTATACTTCCTACATCATGATCTCTAAAAAGAGAAAAATTTGTAAAAGGGTTTGGAATGAACCGGGGCTTGCCTTGTTCTAATGAACTGATGTTAGTAACTTCAACTTCAGCTTCTTCAGTAAGAGACTCCTTCTGAATATACTCCTCGTGGTCGTTTCCTAAAATGCGATATATGTCAATTGAATAATACATCGAAGATGCAACGACATGTATGATGCAAAGAGTGATTTCACTCAGATTTGAAAGATGTGCATGTCTGAATTGGTGAACCAATTTAAATTAAAATTCGTCTGAAGTATTTCCTTCATTGACTCCCATGAAGCATTATTATCTTATTAAGTAATTTGTTCAAATTATCACAATTGAGCTCATAATTTATGTTATTAAATTCTAAAAATTGTTTCTGGTCAAACCAAAATTATGGTGAAAGGTGATCACCTAAGCAATACACATGCACAAGCTCAAGACTATTTGATGATTAATTTATTTATTAAAAAGATGACAAGTTTATCAAAGAGAAATTTATAACTAAAGTTTCTTATAGAAATAATTAACATGGTTCATCTCTATGAACAGGACATGTCAACAGGAGAAGATTAAGGCTGAGTTCACTTAAGTGACATGCATGCATCAATTCAAGGTTATTTAGTGACTAGATTATTTAGTGAGAAGATGACAAGTTTATCAAAGAGAAATTCATAATTAGTTCTCTTTACAGAAACAAGATGAACATCATAGACCACTGGAAAGGGCATGTCACAAGGATTCCAACAAGCCCTAGTTTGCAATTTTTGGATATGTAAATCATTTATTATGAATTAAACAAGGTTAAATAGAGTTTAACTTCTAACAATTATACAGGACAGAGGATACATGAACAATGATCACTTTGGTGCTCTATGGATAGATCTCTTCAAGAGGAATCCAACAAAATTTAGTTTGCAATTTTTGGACTTCTGAATCTATTGATATCGATTTTTGAAGTTTAATCAAAGTTCCACTGTATTTACGAAATTGCCACTCGTTCATATAAAACAGGGGAGCGCTCGGCGCGCTCGGCGCGCACGGCGGCGACGCCATGGCGCGGCTCGCCGGCGACGAAGAGTGGACCTCCACGTGAACGTGTTGCCGTGTGAGCATCAGTGTAGTGAGGGCTACACGCCGGTCAAAGTGGCGAGTCAAGAAGCTCACCGGAGCGGCCTGTCGACCTAGAGGGGCGGAGCTCGGGTGCGCTGGGTCGGCGGCGGATGGCGGCGAGGTCCCCGTGAACTGCACAAGGCACCATCCACGACGAGGTCAAGTCAAGCATATGCGCTACAAGGTGAGGATCAAGCCACTGGAAGGAATTGAGTCATGGCTCACCGAGAGCGATGAATTCCGGCGAGGAATCGATTAGGTTTGGCGGAGCTCGTCGGAGAAGAAGCTTCGATTCCGTGCGAGGAAGTGGATGGCGACGTCGATGCGCTGGTGGAACTTGAAGAGGACGTCGGGGCGCTGATTTGGTGGGGTGGAGCGTGGACTGAGATGGAGGAACAAGGCGGCGCGACGAGGTTTACCCGGCGGCGGCCATGGCGGCTTGCTCGATGTGTTGGCGACGAGAGGAGCGATGGTTTGAGTGGGCTACTGACTGGAGGAGCGATAGCAGGAAAAGATCAACTCGTCCCAATCTTCAGACGTGGTCGGAAAGGCAGGCAAGCACGCAGGCAGCTCGGTGGCGTGCGTGCGTGTCATCTCGACCGAGCAGAGGGAGAAGAAAAATCAGGGGTTGTGTGGCAGACGTGTGGGTCCCACTTGCTTTTGTTTCGGTTCAAATTTTTCCTAGAGACTCCTGAACATTTGTACATAACACTTTTCAACTTTATTTGATGTACACTTTCAGGAATTTTAAATTTGGAATTCAAATAATTTATTTAAACTTTATGCTTGTCTCATTTATTTGGATGAGTTCCTAGATGCAATTGTCTCTAGAATTTTTAATAGATTTTATTTAGCTTTCATATTTCCCATAAATTTTTGATTACACATTGTTATGTTCAAATTTTTGAACTTCTTTTAAAAATTTTACTTAAATTTGCATTCTATTCAAGTTTTTGATCCTTCATTTTATGTGACTTAATTGAAATTTGCACCTAATCAACTTTACATGATGACTGAGTACTGTAGAGAAATGAACGAGACATCTGGGATGTCACACTTCCTAGCTCTTTTGGAGTCCAATTGTTGTGTTGAAGCACCAGTCGTGAATGCTGTTTGCTTCTGAAGTTCTTCCCATGCCTTGATTGCTAGTGTTCAGGGGAGGGGGCAATGCTGGCAAGCTTTGATGCTGTGTGTTGAGAAAATATTGGGGCGCCAACTGAGGAGCTTCTTGCGTGTATGGCACTGTTGTTCACTGATTGCGAAGGGTGCTAGGATTGTTGATCATGATGGTAATTACTGGTGTGATGGATTGATTTCTTGCTCTCTCTAACTTGTAGACATACTTGCTTGCTTGCCTGCAGATCACTTCTTTCTTCATTTTTCCTATCTTGATGGCCTCGTTCTCTTCCCATGTCTTCTTCTATTGTTCTTTTGTCATCTCTTCTTTCTTCATTGCCTTCGAGGTTATGTACCTTCGGTTTTTTCTTTCTCTTTCACTTTCTCTTAAGTTGTGATCGTAGCTTCGTTTTCTGCTGGCTTCTTTAGCTATCATTTCCTCTCTCATTTGCTGAGACAGCTTTCTCTCGTCGTCCTTCTTCCCTGCTCTTGCGTAATTTTCATATACATCTAGTAGCTCGAAGACTGAGGTTGTCCTCTTTCTTGTTAGTGAAGAGTAAAATGGTCCAACTCGAACTCACCCCATTACCGCGTCAATGACTGTTGAGGCTTCGATGTTTCTTGCTTTTGATTTAATTTCTATGAACCGTTGCATGTTCCGAAGGCTTTCATCGTCTCTTTGCTTGCACTCGAACAATTTTCCTTGGTGAACTTCTGCTGCTTGAAGCCTAGAAAGTTGTTGATGAAGAGTCTTCGGAGCTCAGACCAAGACTGAATTGTTCCAGGAGCTAAGGTTGCGAACCAAGTCTTTGTCGTGCCTTCTATTGACATGACCAATGCCTTTGCCATTGAATTGTTTCCTCCACCCGATTCTACTGCCGCTGAAATAAGAAACTCTCTAGGGTCTGATTTTCCTTGATAGGTTTTGATCTTGGGCATCTTGAGTCGTTGGCCAAGGTTCGTTATGAAGTTCTTCGCTTAGTGGAGAGTTTGGGTTGTAGTTTTGGTTGGAGTGGATGCTTCTTTTGGAGCTTACGTCGTGGACTACCTTATCTTCGTTTGGTGTGTGTTCTTTACGGTTCTCCCGAACTCTTCGGCCTGCAATGACTAGTTCTTAGTTGATCTTGTGCAGTTTGTCATCCATGTCTTATATATCCTGCTGA
Source organism: Eragrostis nindensis (assembly GCA_012490785.1). Taxonomy (NCBI): domain Eukaryota; kingdom Viridiplantae; phylum Streptophyta; class Magnoliopsida; order Poales; family Poaceae; genus Eragrostis; species Eragrostis nindensis. The sequence continues at coordinate 1,786,015 of JAAXCT010000051.1, read as the reverse complement.
GCTTGTCATTCCTTTTGCATTATTTCCATTCTTTCCGTTGCACTTCGTTTGATTGCTTCTAGCTTTTTGATTCTCTCCAACCTTCACTACCACAGATATGGGCTTTAGCGACGGGTTTTTTAGGCCCTTAGCGACGGGAAAAAGCCCGTCCGTAAATTTACGTCGCTAAAGGGTGACCTGTAGCGACGGGATTTCACCCGTCACAGAGAACAACCACAGCGACGGGTTTCTATCCACATCGCTACATATTTTTCCTAAAACCCGTCGCTACAAGGCCTAAGCGACGTCAATCTAAACCCGTCGCTACTGGGCAATGAAAAGCAAAAAAAATTCATGGTATTTTGTTCCCTCTCCATTAACAGTTCTAATACAATCAGCAGTTAACTACACGAACAGTTAATTCTGAACTGACCAACAAGACTTCTTGATTACACAGAAAAATTACATCGCCAAAAAGATCCTCACGCACTGATCTAAAAAAAGATCCTCATGCACTAACTGACCGGATGGGCCACCACGGTGGCCGGATCCACCATCTTCGAGGGCGGCAGGGGGGGGGCGCCATTGAGCAGGACGAGGACGTGGTCGTAGAGGGCGTCGTCTTCGAGATCTGACCCGGCTTCTTCCACCGACGCAGCCCACCGCCAGAGTACTCGCCGTGCCGCTACATTCCTGAATCTGGCTGCGGCGTCGACCATCATCATGTCGCCGGATCTCCTGCACAACACAAGCAAAAGGACGTATCTATTCTTTTTTTTTAAAAAAAAAGCAAGTGCCCAGGGAGATCTCCAGACCTCGTTGACCACGCTGGGGCCGGCGGCCGTCGTCGCCTCCACCGCGCGCCTGCTGCCGTCCGCGAGTTCCGCCCCTTGAGAGGAGGCAGCCGCCGTGGAGGACGTCGTGGCGGAGGCAGCCGTCGCGGAGGCCGTCGCCGTCGCGAAGGGAGTCGCCGTCGCCAGATCTACCCATGGTGAGGAGGGAGCCGCCGCCATGGAGGATGTCGTTGCGGAGGGAGTTGCCGTCGCCGGATCTGCTCATGGTGAGGAGAGGAGGGGAGGTGGGCTCGAGAAAGGAAGAGAGAACGGGAGAGGGAGGCGAGGGGATGTGAGTGCGGCGCTAGGGTTAGGGATGGGGCACACATGGTGGAGGGGAGAGGGGCTCTGGTGAGTGACCGAGAGAGAGATCGAGAGAGAGGGCGGCGAGGGGAGGAAGTGCGGCGCTAGGGTAAGGAAGGAATGAAAGCGACTATATATGTGCGCGGAGTGAATTGGGCCGGGCCAACATTGATGCTTCTTTATTTATAAAGTATAAAAGGAATACGTTTCCCTCCTTTAACGCAAACTACAACTGGTGTAGTGGTTAGTGCCTCCGTGTAGCATACCACAGCTTCCAGATTCGAAGCCAGCGGGAGCGGGGCTTTATTTTTTTTTTTCCAATAGCAACCCCACCGACGACGGGGACTTAGCGACGGGTTTCTGTCCGCCGTAGCGACGGGTTTATATTAGCCGTCGCTATATTAGAAAACTTAGCGACGGGTTTATATTACCCGTCGCTATATTAGAAAACTTAGCGACGGTATTTCAAAAACCGTCTAAAACAGTGAAACTTTAGCGACGGGTTATCTATTAGCGACGGTTTTTGAGGAAAACCCGTCGCTAGAAGTTGAACATTTAGCGACGGTGTTTTACACAATAAAATTAGCGACGGGTTTAAGGAGATTTCAACTTTAGCGATGTGGTTCTGTATTTCGTCGCTGATGTACGCGTCGCTGAAGCCCTGTTCTGTGGCAGTGCTTTCTCATTCAATTGTCTTCAGCCTTTCTGCCATTGATTCCATTGACTCGTGTCCACCTTCGGTTTCATGTGCCGGAGGTTCGTTGCCGCCCGCTATGCCTTCGTTTTGTTGGACTTCTTTCTGCTTTCTCAATGCGTCTTCTTTTTATAGAGCCTCCTCTGCAGCTTTTGCTTTTTCTGTTTCCCTTGCTGCTCTCGCCCACTCTGCTTCTTGTTCTGCTCGAAGGACTTCTTCTGGATCTCTTGCGGCTGGAACTTCACGAGCTCTTGGCTTTGCCACTGATTAGTCGTGGGTTCGCACCACAGACGGCGCCAAATGTTGGGGAAACGAAGCCCTCAACACAGATTGTTATGTTTGAGTTCTGGGCCGAAGCTTGGTCGATGTCCGTGGTGCCGGACGAAGCGTGAAGTGGAGCCGAAGCCCTCCAGTTGTCCGTGTTGCTAGACGAAGGGTGCAGAGAAATCCAAGTGCGACTAAATGTTAATCTCCCATGGCCCAAAAGACCGTTATTGTTACAGAGATTCTCCCCTCTATTTATAGGTGGAGAGGAAACGATGTTTTACATTTAACCCCTAGGTCCAATCCGTTACGTCTCTCAATAGTTCATAGGCCTTCGTGCATTTGGCACCCTTTGTTGATGCGCCACATCCCTTCGTCGTGGCATCCGGTCCCTTCGTACTAGCTTCGGCATTATCCCCAACAGTAGCTCGCCTGTCGTCCGCGGTGCCAAGGGTGCGGAGAGCAACCTTGTGCTACAGAGGCGATGGGTCGCTTCCCTACAGTTCTAGGAGGAAGAGTTTAACATCTTTTGTTCACTAGGAGAAATGATGATAAACCAGCATTTGCTATGTGGAGGGGTTGGAACACAGTTGGAATCAATTATGATGGGCATCATATCATCGAAGCTACAATGGAGCTCGTGGTACTTTCTCAAGCTTCATATGCTCCGAGTCCGACTGGGATGGAATGGGGGACCCAGGCCCTTTAATGCCTCCCTCCGGATCCACTAACTCCAAAGAAGAGCTATTCAATTTCTGGCTGCCTGTGAGGACACCTCTGAATCCTGGGAGCAGACCGTTCCCCGAAAAGCTGTGGTCAGTCAAGAGCGGCATCCGAATCCAGATCCAACCCCTCCTACGCAAGTTCCCGCTCCAATGCCTGGAGTGGCAGCGGAAGCAGAACAGAACCCTCCTTTCTTTTGATTGGGAGGGATGACCTCTCTCTCTTTGTGAGGAAAGTTCTCTACAAAAGGTCCACGCCTGTCACGACCAGATTTTGGACACATTGTAAGATCAATGAACCTAGAGCATGGTTCATAGGTTTTGGTGATTGATGTCAACATGGTCAATGGGACTAACAAGGTTTGCTAGTTTGCAAGATGCTTAGTCTCATGGATGTAGTGATACATTATTGGAGTGCCAACACCTCAAAGGTTGCAAAGAAGTTGATAAAGAGGAGAAGTGAACATGAGGACTACACTACGAGGTGACTACTACGCACATGAGGTAAGAGATAGGTGAGTATGTCATGTAACCTCTATGTATCTTATACCTTGACATACTCTTGATCATCGTGTTAGTCTTGCCTTATATTCTATACCATGATGATCTTGTCTCTTATGTGATGATGACTTGTGTGTGCTTATTCATGTATACTCTATCATCTCATCATGTTGTCATGTCATGTGATCTTGCTTACATAGACTTTACCATGACATGCAAGTTCATCATATATTCATCATGTAGCTTGCTTTCATATTCCTATGTTATGATGATATTATTGTGCTAGTTCTTGTTACATATCTTATGCACATTATATGATATTCGATTGGGTTGTCCTTTATGACAACTAGATCATTGTGACTAACGTCTTTGGATGAAGGAAAGGTTTTCATATGGTCATATGATCGGAAGAGTTGGTTTTCATCCCGGTGATTGGTTGCCTCTACGACAAGGATCAAGGACTTGATGGAGGTCACGGTTGAGGAGATGGATCAAGGCCAAGGACATGCTAGAACCAAGCAAGTGTTAGCTTGGTGTAGATGTAGGCTTGAGTCCATAGGAAAAACCGGACTATCAAGGGGGATCGAGTCGTTTCTCTTAGGTCACACTAGTGGTAGAGGTGAGTGGATGCTCAAAGAGTCTCTCGGGCACTAGAATGGCAATGTAGAAGTTGAGGAGCCAAGTGGACGAAGTTGGAAGCAAGTTCAAGAAGGTATGAAGGAGTTTCAGCTTCGGTGGAGTCACTGTATCATACGGTGACAACCAGAGTAAGATATGGTGCCTCAAGAGATGGAGTCTAGTAGGACAGGATCTATGGAGTTACTGTATTATATGGTGAAGGTCATGGTATCATACGGTGAGTATGAAGGACCAAGTGGGAAATGTTTCTGGAACCGTTGTATCATACGGTGATATCATACGGTGCATCATACGGTGACTCAGATATAGGTAACATGATCATACAGTGGTATCATACGGTGACTCAGATATAGGTCACAGGATCATACGGTGGTATCATACGGTGACCCAGTTGGCAGACCACTTTGGAGCAATGGCTAGTTTTGGGTCGGAGGCCTATAAATAGTTGGTTGCTCGCCCCTTGAGGGTGCCTTTGGCCATTGTTACCAGTGGGGAAACATAGAAGGAGCCAAGAGGATGCAAGAGAAGCATATGGAGAAGATTTCGAGAAGGAAGCTTCGTGCTTGAGAGGGTTGAGAGCATCCATCCACCTCTAGGACTAGTGTGGTCATAGAGAGGGTTGAGAGGGTTGAGACCAGCTAGGCGTCGGTGTTGAGCTTGTCAAAGAGAGTGTGGAAGCCGACACAAATTTGTACACGGTCTTGGAGCTTCCCGTGCGAAAGAAGCATCACTAGTGGAGCGCCCTTTGACACGCATCAAGTGCGGAGCCTTACCTTTGGAGGAGTACCTGGGAGAAGCCCAGCGGGACGTGCCCGTGACTCACTACAAGAAATCTAGAGATCCATGACGTTCGTACTTTGTCACAGATTGGCTGAAAACCGTCACAAAGCGGCATCCATGACGAAATTGCCTACTATCATGGATCTCGCGTCATAAATTGAACCGTGACGTCTCTCGAGAGGCATCACGAATGATAAAAGATCTGTGATGCTCTTTTCCCGTCATAGAGCAGCCCAAAGCCCAGCCAAAGCCCGAACATCTGTGACCAATTCAGATCGTCACAATGGATCAAATCCATTTTAAATCTATCCCAAATTCATCCAAATTGAAGCCTCTCAGGAACCAGCCGTATTCAACATTCAACATTCAGCAAACTGTAATTTCTCTTTCATAAATAAACATCTATAAGTGGGTTCTTCAGAATTACAAAGTGGTACAAAATCAGTTCGACGGTAACACTACAAAACTGTAACCGATAATAATCACACAAATCAAAACTGGAATAAACATCCATACACATTCATAACTGGAGCCCCATCCAACTACTATGTCGTTCAGTTTCCTGATCTCCAAGCTAACCTCAAGCTTCAACTTAAACAGCTAGAATGCTGAACTACTAGTTCACTCCAACTGGCATAACTTTCTTTATTTCGATTCCAAACCTGCATAGCAAAAGAGCGCTGTCATATAAATGGAACAAGCTAAAAACATACTTAATTTGCCATGTACATGCTGATGCAAGAGGTGAACACAGAAGAATAAATAACTAACTGCGACGTTTGCCCACACATGTTGTATCAGAACAATAAAAAAATAGATCAAAACGATGGGGACAGGAAGAAAGAGCAGACCTCGTGCCTTTGTGCGTGTGGACAAGAAATCGACCAGCTCGTCGCGCTCTTGCCGGGGCTGCTCACCGCACCTGCTGCAGCTTGGACGCGGAAGCACCGGCTTGAGGACCGCGACAGCGAGGACGAGGCACGGCGATGCAGATCTGACGACGGCGAGCTCGTTGGAGAAGGCGAGGCCGCCGCGCGCAGCGAGGCGGGGAACGTCGAGGCAGGGGGAACGTCGAGGCTCGCAGCCAGGGTGGATGAAGAGCTCGATGGAGAGGCAGAGAACAGAGCGCTCGCGGTGAGCCGGCGAATGTTGAGGATCGGCGGCGGAGCAGGGGCGATGTAGGTCGATGACGAGCTTGAGACGGGGTGGGCGAGGGCGCGAGGCAGGGCGCACGATACGCGCAGGGGATCGATGCGCCCCAGGGAGGAGAAGAGTGGTGGATGAGGAGAGAAGAGAGAAAGGCGGCGGTGGCTGAGGAGAATGAGAGAGAGTTGACGGTAGCTTAGGGTTACTCTGACTTTTATATCAGGACACGGTTTGGGCCTAAAACGGCCGGCCCATTTGACCACAACACAATAGCATACGGTATAAAATTACTTTAAAAATACAAACAAGTCCTATTGGCCACGCACTCCATCACATAATCCAGTCGTAAGGCCCATGATGTTTATCGCTCACTTTGTGGGTTCGATCCAACATGGCGACCAATTTTTTTTTTCTTTGAACCTCCACTGACAATAGGGGTCCACATTAAAAAATCTCTAAATTGTGACGAAACAAAATTGTCATGATCACTGAAGCCAATCCGTGACGATTTCACGTTTCAATTCGCGACGGTAGATGACACTGTCGTCATAGAAATGTCACCCGATTCATTAACCCCTGGGGCCCACTGGTGATCCATGACGAAATTGTTCATATCGTCATAGATATGTTAATTTAGTGATGCTCGCATTAACCGTCACCCAAGAAACGTCACGGATCTCCACATTTCTTGTAGTGACTTCACTCAGGAGCGGTGGATGTTCCCAAGGAGGAGAGCATTGCCGATGTGCAGCGGGGTGAAGCCCGTGACTTCACTCGAGGAGTGAAGCGTGCTCTTGGGGACATCACCGGCTGGAAGAGTGTTGTGTGCTCTAGAGAGGATCGCCATCGAGCGGAGGGACGGGGTCGAGACTCCGGCGGGAGTGACCCAATGTGGACTAGGGGAAGGCGCCATCCTTCCGATACCACGGGAAAAATCGATGAACAATCTCTTACTCTTACTCTCTACTTCTTGCACTAATTATCTTGTTTATCTTATATGCATGTAGTAGACCTTGTGCTTATCATATGACTTCTTGATGATTGTTTCCGTGTGCTAGCTCTATGTTATCTCTAGTGATATGCGCTTTCCTTATGTGTACCTACTTGCTTATATATACACTTGCTTGATCATCTAGTGATCTTGTTATGCTTTATGCTGTATCTATCTCGTTGTCATGATCACTTACTTGAGCTTCCCTATGTGTTACCCATATGCATGCTAGATTGCTTGATTGCCTTTACTTTATACACTAGCATATGTAGGACTTGTTGAGCTTATTGTCATATGCTAGATTGTTCTTATATGATCATGTATACCTTGCTCCTAGTGTGTAAGAGTCCTAGCACATAGTTATCCTTGTCTGATCACTATCACATAGTGCATATGTACGCTCTAGTTATGTATCCTTTACTTGTGCAATTAGTTAGAGTAGCTAGAAGTGCAAAAGTTTTAGTTCATGGTGTGCCCGATTCACCCCCCCCCCCCCCCCCCCCCCCCCCCTCTCGGTCACACGATCCTTACACATATTGCGTGATATTACTCTGAACTTAGCTCAACAGATCGAGATGGATGGAGCCGGTTGTTTCTGCGACACCATGTTTGGCGTTTCGACAATCTTCGCCATGCTATCCCACAAGAGGTTGCCTTCCTCCACATTCAAGCAGGGAATTACTGCTCATGCTTGCAAGGTGTGGGGCGACATTAACCTCTTTGTTTGGCGATGTTGTCTTACCTAATCTCGCAAATCTTTCCTCATTCATATGAGCTTGGACTCACGAGTTGTTTCACCTGATACATGACCCTGGTCTCATCATCCTAGATGAGCTAATCCCAAAATCCTCCAATCCATGTGACATCCTTTTCACGACTTCATAACAAGATGGTTATAAGTGCGCCCATCCATGTGTGCCGAAACCAAAGAATTTCTCCTCCTCCATTTGTGGTCAAATATAATGAAGGTGTTGTTTGGACAACACTACGACTAAGCCATATCCAATATAGCTTGACATACTTTCTTAAAAGGCGCCAACCCTTTTTAGAGTACGTCACCGACAAACCAAACTAGCAGCTCGTGCTCACCGTCAGCCACACTTGTCGAAATCATGTTGCCAACCTGGAGCTGGAAACTTACGTTGTGGCATCATGACTCTTCCGACGCCTACCTCGAGAACGAGAGGGAGCTAGATGGCCTTTGGCAAGATGGGCCAGGCTTATGGTGCCCGACCAAGGCTCTGCCGCCCCTAATTTTCTTCCCCAGTTGGAGATAAAGTTGCTTTGCTTAGGACTCAAGTTTTAGTCAATTTTAGAACCCCTAATTTTCTTCCCCAGTTGGAGATAAAGTTGCTTTGCTTAGGACTCAAGTTTTAGTCAACTTTAGAAAGTTACTGATTAGAGTTTGAAAGTATCATTGTAATAGCAGAAGGTCAAAAATTTTGTAAGTTGCATCCCCCTGGCCATAAATATAAGGCCAAGGGCATCAAAGTTTATTATGCAAGATTAGAGGTTCACCTCTCTCTTGCCCCTATTCTCAGCGCCTCGCCTGTCCTGCCGCATCCCTCCTCTCGCTTACATGAGCAGCAGCAGCAAGCCGCCGACTACCATAAGCCGGCCTTGCTGACTCTCCCTCTCTAACACTCCTAATTCCAAGTCACTAGTCCCAAGTGCAATCATGTGCACCAAACTGATTTTGCACAAATTATAACATTTTTTTCCCGAAAACGCAGGAGAACTGTGCTTCATTAAATTAAGAAGAAGAAAGGGACTAGAGCCCAGATTTTGCACAAATAAAATTGCTTGAAAACTATAATCCAGAAGAGCTTGAAGGACAATCATCAATTGATTCTTATTGTTAGTATATACTCCATATTGACCTCTTTGCTATATCAACCACCTTCATCATGTTAATATTGATTAATAGCAGAGCGCACACATAATTTGGGCACAGTACATGTACAATACATATATTTCAAACAATCATGATTGATTTAATAACTGGCTAGTGAGTCACATAGCTATATTCGAATTAAACATATCATCAAGAGAATTTATTCTTGTTGGCCATTACCTGTCTTTTTCCCCAGATTGCATCAGAAGATAAGAATGGGATGAATAAATTCCTTTTTTTTACCAGATTGCTGAGAGAATGGGATGCATGAACTCCCCACAATGGGATGAATGGATGGCCCTAGTTTTACCAGATTGCTTATAGAATGGGATGCGTGCTATCTGCATTTCAAGAGTTATTCTCAATTGCCGTGTTACTCATGAGAAAGCAACATATAACTGGTCATGTGAAAATACTGGGCTGGGCAAATAGACACCAACTTTATTAAGTTTTTGCCCTTGGCTTTTCTTTATGGTCATTGCATATGAAACTCTAACAAAAAATTGATGTCGGTATGTATGCCTTGGAGCCTTTAGCTTTTCCTGTGATTATTTGTCCTTCAATAATCCGGTGAGTCAACTGTAACTCTATTAGTCTAGTTCTGTAACGGAGTCCTTTTGATGGGTTAAGATTCCATAGAAGTATTATCGGTACCCCAACCTTTAACTTCAAATGATGTTCTTGTAAACCACTCGTTTGTATGGTATTGAAAATTTCAGTTGAATAAAGAGCCTCAAGTGTTGCACGATTACCTGTATCATCATCAATTGTGTCAAAAACATAATATGACATTTGCTCTGTTGCTAGTTGAGATATCATCTGAGAGTATAGCAGCGGCTACCCCATTTGTTGGTGCTAAGATTGCTCATTCAAAAAAATAGGTAGCTGGAAAAGAAACCTTCTTGATTCAGGCAGCAGAAGCTAATATTCTGGAATGTCAATCTACGAAGGCATCATGGTCAGCAGGAGAGGTCCCAAGAACTGTTCCTTCTCTGACTTGGATAACCAATCTGCAAACAGCTGAAGGTGTTCTCGTTGAGAATCTGACAAACAAGGGGATTGGAATCTCATATTTTCAGCGAGGTTCATGATAACATATTGAGACCACAAACTGGATTGGAGTTTCATATTTTCAGTTTAGTATTTGTCTGAAGTCTCCCCTAGTACAACTGTCATGCCACCAAACTGTTTGGCACTTGTCAAGATGTCTCTCATGGTGTCATCAAGAGTTTCGAAGCAGTGTCTATGATCCCAGATGACTAAGGCTGTTTGTTGTATAAGCTGACCAAAATGGGTATTTTCCTTAATAGCACAAACCAGTGGCGTAGCTTGGAGGATTTTGCAAGAGGGGCCAGCCTACTAAGCAAATCAAGCAATGGAACCAAGGGTAATTTACAAAATTTCTTGAAGTCAGAGGGGCCATTGCCACCTTTGGCCATAACCAAGCTCCGCCCTAGCACAAACTTAGTGCTCTATGTTCAACGGTATCCTAGACCAAGAATGAGTTGTGCGCCCACCTGGAAATAACAATACTGCTATTCCAGAAGACCAACAGCTAGAGCAGTTTCCCTTGAGACCTTAGATTGTTAAGAAATGCGTTCCACAAAAACTTAGTGCTCTTCAATGTTCAACGGTATCGTAGACCAAGAATGAGTTGTGCTGTTATGTGGGGCCGTACCTATCAGAGGCGAAACAAGAAGATCGAGAAGGAGGCAGCAGAGTAGTCCGTAAGTTAGCGTATTGCTTGCTAAGATTAGTTGGGTCATTGTTATTCGGTTTTGTTGTTCCAGATAGGCAGGAGTCTGTTAGTACATTATGAGTTTGTAATCTGGACGTCTCTATAAATTGAGACGGAGTCGTTTGAATAAAGCAAGCCAGTTATCTCCAAACTCTATTCCCTAATCTCTTCTTAAGCTGATGAGCGGGCAACAGCTCTAGTTATCCAACACCAGAACATCTGGTATCTAGATCCAGGCGTTCCTCCACCCCTGCGCCATGTCCTCCGACGACAAGGACAAGACGGCCGCCGCCGCGCCCGGCGACACGGCAACTGCGCTCCAAGCTGTTCTCGCCAAGCTCGATCGCCTCGAGCACAAGATCAACGACATCGACCGCCGCCAACAAGCCCAGCAGGCGTCCATCCTGCGCCTCGAATCCAATCCCCCACCACCACCGCCGCCGCCGCCGCCAACCATCAACCCCACACCACCGCCACCACCGCCGCCACCGCTCCATAGCAGCCCACCACCACCACCACCTCTGCCCAACAACAACCCACCACCACGCGGTTTCGCCCAATTCGCCAACAACACTGACAACCGACCTAAGCTCCACAAATTCGACTTTCCCAAGTAGGACGGTCGCGGCGATCCCCTGCCTTTCATCCACCGCTGCGAAGCCTACTTCCGCGGATTCAGGGTGTTGGGAGGAGGAAAAGACGTGGATGGCATCGATCCACCTGCTCGAGAACGCACAAATCTGGTACATGCGAATTGAGCAAGAGCACGGCACGCCGTCCTAGCGTCGCTTCACCGAGCTCCTCAACCTCCGGTTCGGCCCTCCCTTGCGTGCCAATCCGCTCGGCGACCTGGCCGCGTGTTGTCGCACGGGCGCGGTGGCGGATTACCAGGAACAATTCCTGTCCCTGCTCGCTCGCGCCGGGCCCCTCACTGAGACGCAGCAGGTGCAGCTCTTCACCATGGGACTTCAGCCGCCCATGAGCCTCGACGTGCAGATGCAAGCGCCGCAATCGTTGGAAACCGCCATGAGTTTGGCCCGATCCTTCGAGCTCCGTGACCAAGCTACGCGCACACCTCAACGCGCTCTGCCGCCCGCGCCGTCCTCAACACCGTTGCCGCTTCCAACGCCACCGGCTGCTCCCACAACATCAACGGCCATCGTTGCGGGCCGCACAGTTCGCCGCCTGACACAAGCTGAGATGGACGAACACTGTCGCAAAGGACAATGCTACAATTGCGACGAGAAGTACGTCAAGGGTCACAACGAGGTCTGCAAGCGCCTATTCCATCTGGAGCTGCACGACGGCGATGATTCTGCCCTGTCGACGGTGGACATTGATGATACGCCCCTCATCTCCCTCAGTGCCATCACCGGGATCAAGACAAGCAACACCATGCAAGTGGCGGTACGGATAGGTGCGGAGGTTTGTGCAGCCCTCCTCGACTCCGGCTCCACCCACAACTTCATCTCCGACTCAGCAGCGGCGCGATGCAAGCTGACGACCACGGTCCGCCCCAACCTGTCCGTCGCCGTGGCCAACGGAGAACGCGTGCCATGCTTGACCTCCGTTCTGGCTATCACCAGGTGCGCATGCGGCCGGAAGATGTGGAGAAGACCGCATTCCGCACCCACGACGACCTCTACGAGTTCCTCGTCATGCCGTTCGGCCTCACCAACGCCCCCGCCACTTTCCAAGCTCTGATGAATGATGTGTTGCGGCCCTTCCTCAGGCAGTTCGTGTTGGTCTTCTTCGACGATGTGCTCATCTACAGCCCGTCCTGGTCCGCCCACTTGGTGCACTTGCGACTGGTGCTCGACGTCATGCGCGCCAACAAACTGTTCCTAAAGAAATCCAAGTGTGCGTTCGGGACAGAGGAGGTCACCTACCTCGGTCATGTGGTCTCTGCTTCGGGCGTCACCATGGACAGCACCAAGGTGAAGGCGGTGATGGACTGGCCTACCCCACGCTCGACACGCACGGTTCGCGGCTTCCTCGGCCTCGCCGGCTACTACCGGAAATTCATCTGGGACTTCGGAGCGATCGCGGCGCCGCTGACGCAACTACTGACAAAGGATGGCTTCCTCTGGTCCGACGAGGCAAATGTCGCGTTCCAGAAGCTGAAGCGCGCGCTTACATCGGCTCCGGTGCTGTGCCTGCCAGACTTCTCCAAGCCCTTCACGGTGGAATGTGACGCGTCGGGATCCGGCTTCGGCGGCGTACTTCATCAAGGCAACGGGCCCATCGCTTTCTTCAGCAAGCCGATCGTGCCACGACACCGAGCCCTCGCCGCCTACGAAAGGGAGCTGATCGGGCTCGTTCACGTTGTACGGCACTGGCAGCCGTACCTCTGGGGACGTCAGTTCGTGGTGTACACGGACCATTACAGCCTCAAGTTTCTCCTCGACCAAAGGCTCGCCACCATTCCACAACACCATTGGGTAAGCAAGCTGCTTGGCTTTGATTTCACAGTTGAGTACAAGCCAGGTCGCGTAAACATCGTGGCAGACGCGCTCTCCCGCCGCGACTCCGAGCTGGACTCCGTGTGCGCCATGTCGTCCCCAAGCTTCGACATCATGACAGACATCAAGGCGGCGGCCAACATCGCGTCTACATCCCGCCAACCTCCGCCCTACTGCCGACGCTCCTCGCTGCGGTCAACGACGACGGCCATGAAGGGGTCCAGCGCACCATGCACCGGTTCCGGCGCGACTTCCACACGCCAAATGCGCGTCGCCGTCCAGGAGTTCATCCGCAGCTGCTCCACGTGCCAACGCAACAAGACGGACCACCTCTCCCCCGCGGGCCTGCTACTTCCTCTTCCGGTGCCATCTCAGATTTGGAGCGACATCGCCCTCGATTTCGTTGAAGGCCTGCTCAAGGTCGGTGGCAAATCGGTCATCCTCACCGTCGTCGACAGGCTCTCCAAGTATGCGCACTTCATCCCGTTGTCGCACCCGTACACGGCAGAATCGGTGGCCCGAGTCTTCTTCTCCGAGATTGGGGCCGTACCTATCAGAGGCGAAACAAGAAGATCGAGAAGGAGGCAGCAGAGTAGTCCGTAAGTTAGCGTATTGCTTGCTAAAATTAGTTGGGTCATTGTTATTCGGTTTTGTTAGTTCCAGATAGGCAGGAGTCTGTTAGTTGTTTATGAGTTTGTAATCTGGACGTCTCTATAAATTGAGACGGAGTCGTTTGAATAAAGCAAGCCAGTTATCTCCAAACTCTATTCCCTAATCTCTTCTTAAGCTGATGAGCGGGCAACAGCTCTAGTTATCCAACACCATAACATGTGCGCCCACCTAGAAATAACAATACTGCTATTCCAGAAGACCAACAGCTAGAGCACTTTCCCTTGAGACCTTAGATTGTTAAGAAATGCGTTCCACAAAAATGTTTTTCCAGTGCCACCATATCCATTGATAGTCTATTGATAGTCAAAGATGTATCACCCACAGTGGGTAAGGCAAACCAAAGTGTTTTGCAAATTGTTCAAAATTTTTGAGTAGCTTGTCTATATCAGCAAGAACGAAAGTCTAACATGTTGTATTGTTGAAGCCTTGAAGGCATGTAATGTTATGATGTGCTCTGCTTGATAAACAATATCTTCACCCATTGCAGAATAATGCTCGTCAAACAAAGCTAGGGAATATAAGACATTGCAGAAAAGGACGAGTGTAAAAAGTAACTCACAAAGTTTATTACCTTCTCTCGAGGACCATGTTTTGCTACAATTATCCCAAGTAAATTTCTCTTGGAATTCAGCATACATATATTGAACAGCATTCGGGAAAGTCTTGTTTGCTTGAAACCATGCAGTTAACTTTGTGACACGATTGTTTGGATTCTGTAATACCCCATCCAAGTTATCATTTTCAGTATATGCAATATATTCTCAAAAAAATGGCAGATGGACAGTAAGATGCTCGACAGAAGGATCAGTAATGAATGTCAACCTCAAGCAAGTGCCATCCAACTTCATTAGGCACAACAAATCTGCATGCAGGGTAATTCTGAATGTCATTGAATGCTTGACTAGATGAAGATTGAAGGACTATTCTTGCACAATCAGGTCCCTTTGTAAAATATTTGAACAAGTGTGTTTTCATGCCATCTCTATTGACCCTCTCAATATTTATATGTGCTTGATAGTTTACCAATAAGTCGACACTGTGAGAGACAACAAACCGGTTGTCCACATCAATACCAATTTTCCAGTATTTATCCCATCTTTGGGCCATATTGAATATGGCCATTTTGCAATACATCTGTCCTGTCACAATATTCTTTCGGATAGGATTTTGAACACTCACCAGTTATCATGCAGAAAGAATATGGACTTGCATACCCACAGGGTCCATGAAACATAAATCCAGAAACAACATAATAGCCTATTGGATCAATATAAGGATCAACTTCTTCAGAAACAACATGATAGCTACGCCGATATGAGTGCATCAACTTCTTCTGCCATCGATGGTCTATTTCTGGCTAACCATAGCATGAATGAGCATGTTAAAGATCAACTTCTACCACTGTGTACTAACCATTTAGAAAACAAAAAATAATTGAAATTGACTGTAGAAATTGACTCTAGTGAGAAACTGTTTATTGTTTAAAGGGAAACATGAATCTTAAGTGAGATCATGTAAGCTATCTTTTTTTTTCATTTGCCAATTCTTTTGCACTTTAAGTGAGGTCGTATTAACATATTAGAATAAAATACTTGAAAATTTGCAAATAAACGAGTTTCTTTTTTACAAATGGTACTGGCATGAAACATAGACTTGCAAAAGGATCGGATAAGAAATCTAGAAGAACAGAAAACAAAAATTATTGAGCTGACCAGCGATGTATGTATTTTTTGACAATGGAGAAAGGAAAATATGCTGTCTAATCTACATTTTCTGTCATTATGTATTATTTCTAGATTAAAGACGGGTTATTATAGCTATTAGACAAAAGAAGGCAACTACATTGTCAATCAGTTTTTTTGTGCTTATTTGCTTCCACGTAAGCTAAAATTTGGTATGGTGATGACCTAGCAAGGTAACCGAACGAAAAGGAAATAATTATTGCTATTGCTCATTTTATAAAGATGCATTCTTTTAACTAGATAACAGAAAAAAAATGGAGCAGTTTGGAGCAGAAAGTGAGTGCAGCATAAATGAAGTGCATCCAAGGAAGGGACCTTAAAGAAGGGCAAAATTTGCTGGAGGACACTCCTCGATGTTGTCTTTTGCCACAGACCACTAAAAAAACATGTCTTTGCCACAAGACACTACACAACCACACCGGCCATATTGTGTGGCGCCGCCGAAGCTTTGCCGTGGCGTGCTTTGGCTAGCAACCAAGCACAGCCAGAATGCCAAAACTCTATTTAGAAAGGAAGACACTTGAATAAGAATGAACTCTACCCAGGCACATATAAAGATTAGCACTCACTCCACATATGCAATAGATGAGCAAACTCTGATCACGGAGCACAGAGTGGAACATTAAAGTTTACCATGAAAACAGGGACGATTACATGTTATCCTTTGGGCACGGCAACCAAAGGATAACATGGACAACATGTCCTGCATCTGCCTCAATATTTTCTCTCATGTCTACTTAGTAAATTGGGCACGGCAACCAAAGGATAACATGGACAAATATGTACAGCATGATCGATCTAGCATCTAGACATTCACAAATTAGATTGGTTCAATTTGAGCACGTAGAACAAAGAATGCACTACTGTCTTGTCTTCTAGGTAAAGAGAAGGACCAGCCCATTGCAACACAGCATACATTAGCATTGGAAGAGAGGCGACAGAAGTAGTGGGGAAAAGGGTCAATGGTTGCTAGATTGGAAACCTGGGATTGGTTACTTTTTCACCAATCTAGCAGGCACTTAAAGCATCCAGGCGATAGGGAGGCTATGAACTCCTACCAAAACGTGGCAGTCAATCCCCCCCCCCCCCCCCCCCCCCCTCCCCCCCACACACGTAATTGTTCTTCCTTTCCCAGGAAACTGAAAAATCAAAAGCTAAAAGGGGATAAAAAATTAGCCGACAAATCAAAGAAGGAACAAATGAACAATTTTCACCTCTCGATACTGAGCTAGTTGAAAGCAGAGAAAGATGGTCGGGTTGCTACGGTGACAAGAGCAGCAGCAACGGTGGTGAGAGATGGGCAGAGACACAAGGGGAAGACATATTGGGACAGTATACTCCCTTCAAAAAGTATCCACTGAACTTCCATAATAACCATATTCTCTCAAGCATTAGATGGCATGCAATACCCTTCAAAAACATCCAAATTGGGATAGTACTTCCATGAAGTTTAATTGGAATGAGTACAATATTGCAGCGCCAATACCAGTAATAAACAACTGTAGATAGGAAATGCTTTGACTTTAGACATGCAGAAAAAAGCAAAAACTCTGCACGATTCCATAAACTTCAATTATAACAAATGAAGCCTCTAAATAGATATCTGCTCCATCACAACTGAATAGACACCTGCTCATTAATATACTCCATCTTGACCTCTTACCATTAATTTGGGTACAGTACATGTACTCAAAAGCATACATTTCAAACAGTTATGATTGATTTAATAAATGGCCAGTGACTCAAATAGCTTAGATGCCTTCCTCATGACACATCGTCAAGAGAACTTTCCCCAGATTGCATCAGCAGAGATACACAGAATGGGATGAATGAATTCCCTTATTTTTACAAGATTTTTTATGGAACGGGATGCATGAACTCCCCTTCATATTGATAACAGCAGTATGGGTATCTTGTAGAATAGCCAAATGCACTTCTTATAGAAGAATATTTCAGCATATGGATTTGCATTGGGAACAATGAAATAGCTCCATAGAGTCCAGATTTAGAAGAATGACCAACACAAACATGGAGGAGCCTAGGAAGTCTACAACTGACACCTCAAATATTTATTTGGACAAGTTATCTAAAAGCAGCAATCAAAAAGATCATAAAGTATTTTTTAACCACAAGACAATGAATTTTTTTTACACATGCAATGATAAACAAGCAAACAACAAGAGGACACGGATGAGGAGAAACTACGGACATGTTAAACATGACTAGAGTCATTACCTAGGTAGGGCAGCCTGGTGCACGTAGCTCCCGCTTGCGCAGGGTCCGGGGAAGGGTCCGACCACCCAAATTCTAACACCCAAATTCCAAGGCTTGCCAAAACCTGGGCCAAATACATTTATAGTGCCATTCTTACGATTACACATTCTTAATATAAATAAGGGGGACCAATACATTCCTGATTGCATTCAAACTATTTTGCTGCCCTTCCCACCTAATGGAATGGAAAAAAAAATAAAAGCTAATCTACCCCTCCCTAACTGTCAATAGAAAAAAAGAGAGGATCAATAGTTATGAAAATTGATTCAGATAAAATTTTAGAAAAATGAAGAGTAGCAGAAGATAAGTACCTTAACGAGATGTTATCATCTGAATTTTCAAAAAAAAAATGTAGGAGAAAGAAACTTCACTCTGAAATATGCAGAATCATCAGCCAATGCTAGCTTTTGCAAATTCAATGTAATTGTTCAAGAGAGCTCGTTGTCGGAATGATCAAGGCCATGTAGTCACCACACTTTCATTTTTCTTCTTGAAAGAAAGGAACCAAATTAAGAGGTGTCGTTCTTTGATCTCACTTGCATAATTCGAAAACCATTGTTAAGAGCTAGTAACCATCATAATCTCTACTCCTTATTATTTGTCTTCTGACTCCACCTGCGTGCATTGCGTGTCTCCTACCCTTGAAAATCGGCGCCGACAGGTGGGGCCCTCCTAACGACGCACCTCGTTGCTGACCGCGCCGTCCCTCTCTTCCCCGAGTCCCCGACCACCCTCGCCTCCTCGCGTTCTCCATCTCCTCTTCTCTCTCTCGCGGCCCGTCCGCGTTACAACCCCGCCGTGCCCGCCCCGCCCGGACGCTAATGTCGCATGGGACCTAAAACCACCTGAGAGTTGCACGCCGAGAAAACAGAGCCGCCTGCGCGGCGGAGGTCGACGGCGCGGTGGGGGTCTACGAGGAAGCTGGCTGGCGATCTCGCCGTCGATTTCCCCAGGTAAGGCGGGCAGGCAAACGAGATGGCTGTGACGGCGAGGATTGTTGCGTCGGGGACCACGATGCTGGCCGGCGGCGGTATTCCTGACCTTCGTGCTCTGCCTCTGCATCAATCGTCCATTGCGCCAAAGCCAAAGCGGTTGCCGCGGCGTGTCTCCGCGTGACAGCGCCGCAGCGCGGTGCGAAGCTGCAGCGCAGGGAGGATCTGGCCGTGCCACGCTTGCGCCTACCTTTCGCCGATCCACGTTGGCGCCGGCGCCGGCGCGTCAATCGCATGAACGGCGACCGGACAGGCTGAGACGGTGACCGACCCTGCGCCTGTTCGCGAACGGCGGTGGCGGCGGCGGCGGCGCATTCTCGCTGGCGTAGGGCGGAGCGGCACCCGATGTTTACGCGCACTGCGTGGCTGGGCACCAGGTGTTCGATGATTTGCCGACATGGATGGACAAGCTCAGAACGTTGGCACGAGCAACGAGAGGAATTAACAAGTCAAAACAGCCAGGGAACATGCAGAACGGAAAGCCAACACCTCAACCATCGACGCAGTATTGGCTAGAGCTCGAGCTGATGTGCTACAGAGCACTGCCCGGGCCAGCAGAGCAAACAAATGCACGAATCGAGTGGCCAGACAGATCAAAGGTAAGGGAGGCCCAGCTGCATTCTGAATACTAGGGCTGTGGCGTTGCCGATGACTGGTGAGAGGGGGACGTCCGGCAGCTACAGCACCAAGTGCAACAACGGCAATGCAATTTGCAAAGTAGGCTGCCGTTCAGACTTCACCAAAGATGGCAGAGACAGCTGAGGCAGGAGCTGCCACACCACCTACATGCAAATGCTTGAAGGGCACTGCTGCCGCCGCAGCCTCCAGCCTCCCGATCCGTCACGGAGTGTCACTCCAACATCTTGCGCTACGACATCGACTCGCAACACTCCATGGAATCCTTCAGCACCGCGTCGTGTGGTCCAACATCGTCATCGATGTCGAGATCTACATCTACTTGCCGCAGTCATCGTGAAGATAGCAGTATTCGACCTAGACGGGATCAAGGTGGTAGCTAATCGCATCCGGCCGGTCGCGCGCATTGGCGGACAACGACCTCGGCCAAGATCGAGGTAAGGGTTCGAGATTGTTTGCTGATGATGGGAGTAGCAGCTGCAGGTGCAAAAGTTCATGTTCTTTCTTGCTCAATATTTTTATTTTTTTGCCTTTGTCTCTAGATAATATCTGAGGGTGTACAAATGCGAAGTCAAGGCAATGATCGATTGAGTTCATCACAAATTAAACATGATATCAATTCACGTTATTTTAATTTTTCATTATCTTGTTGTGCTGGCAGGAGCAATAAGTGGGGACTAATCAGTTTATCTGTCGATTAAATACTTTCATGCTATGTTAGAGTTGGCTTTGTTTACATGAAACTAACTTATTTCTGGGCATTGATTCATTGCATGCGTCCTTAAGTGCTGCTTGCCACATAAACCATGTGGTAACTTTTCATAATGGCCTACTTGCTCATCAATAGATTGTGGATTTTTTTTTTCAAAATCAAGAAGGTTTGAATCAATCATCCCATGTATCATTAGTTTATTCTCGAATACTGTTTACTTTCTGGGTTTTTTTTTTTGACATCTTTACTTTCTGGGTTAAATGTAAGGGTACATATGAGGTTACAGATACATATGCTATTTTGATCTTTTCTTATATGGCCTGATTTTATGCCCATGAATGCCACACAAATTATTATCCATCTTTATTGTCGATGATTATGTTTGATAACAGTAACAAGGTAATTGCATTGTCTGAAATAGAAGCATGCTTTATTTAAAAATCATTTGCTAGGTTCAGGTTTGAGCATATAGACTAGTATTTGGCAATGCTTTTAATTTTGGGAAATTTCCTTATATGCCATTGGTAAAACCAGTAATCTCGGATATGCCATTGGTAAAACACATATCCCTTACATGCCATTGTTCTTAAATTTTATGGAAAAGCTGTAGGTCCGACTGGAATCGTCCGACCGTGTTGCGACTGGCTTGATCTATGGCTGTGTGCGTAGCTGAATTAGTGATTGGTTGTTGCTGTCCACATGATTGCTAGAGTCGTACATGAGTCTATCAACTCAGTCAGCTCTCTAAATTTTAATCCCCTCTTTGCCACTACTGTCACATTTCTTCAGCTCTATTAGTCAATTCTTATAATGCTAAGATTGCCCTTCCTTCTGAATTCTCTTATTCCCTTAGACGAACAGCAAGATGAAAGAGGTAGGAAAGGAGATGGCAGGCTACCGAACAGGCAAGAGAAGAGACAAGAGGAAGAAGAAACATACATCAAGGTTCAAGCGTGCAGATAGTGACGACGATGCCAGCCTCAAGGTCTCCCTGGTGTCTTGGTGCGACGGCGGCTTTAGCGAGACGACTTCGACAGCGGCACGGAACCTCCATGGCATTGATGATGCAGTACGAGCACCAACATGTTGCTCTTCTTCCTCAAGTTCTTATTTTTGTTATGGTATGCCTTTGGATTACCTTAATGCCGCCTATCACAGCAGCAAGGCTCTAACATATCCTTGTTCTTTCTTGCTTGCATCAGGCGTAACAGCTAGCTGAATACAGTTTCTTAGCCATCTTGAAACATCGATCCATTATTTATTCGATTCCGCCAATATTAAGTGAGTAGTTGTGATGTTCACTTGTAACTACTCATCCTTTATTCTTTGTGCATAAAAATGTATCATCAGAAAAGAAATCACAAATTACTAAATGATTTAATTATGAATTTTTTTACCAGCCCGTGGCAAACACGGGCATTTTTGCTAGTCTTGCTTATGTAGCATCAAAGTTCTGATTGCCACGGTACATAGTAAATTGTGAACTGTTCAGAATTACAACATTTAGATAGAGCGAACAATCAGCAAATGAGATGCTAGAAGGTAACTCATAAAAATTCAAATCAACAGGTCCAAACCAGCAACCTATAGCCCTGCATGATACAGGATGTTATGAAATGTGAGGAAGAAGATGGTTCATGTCAAGCTCCAATAATATATATGGTTTAAGAAACTAGCGTAAATACGGATATTATATTGTTGAAGACCCAAAACAAAGAGCCATGGATAATCTTACGCGAGAAAGAGGAGAATTCCTTGTTGCCAATACCAACCATTTGGTTCGGTACAGATATCATCAACATAGAAAACATTGGATAAGTGGCACAATTATTTGATTCACCTGCTTAAAATGTTATTGTTAGAGACAGACACTAATATGGCGTACTAGAGAATATGATAAGATAATGCTTTTGTGATGGATCAATGCTTATTTTTAACAAAATCACATTGAGACAACGGATAGCAGCGAGGGAGATATCAAGAATTAATGAATGGCGAGTGCCTCCAATCTTCTTCAGGATGAGCCGCACATAAGAAATAAATCCAAAAGCCACCTGAAAAGGAAAAAAAACAAATCATCAAGAAGAACATATCCAATAGAATGTAGCATTAGGGAAACACATCTAGATTGACCAAAACAAAAGGAATATGTTCATAGCCTTATAAGCATAAAAGGCTCATAGCTAGCAAAGTCTTGAATACTCATGCTTGATAGAACATTCATTTTGTTCATCAAAAAGAACTTGAAGCCCTTATCTTCAAGGCTGTGGCAGCCCTACTGGACTCATGAACACATCTATCGTCGATCTGCACAAAATACGCCAAGAAAATATTTGGAATGATATGAAAATAGAAGCTAAAGCTGCAACATGAGCAGAAAATTTGCATCCTCCAATTCAAAATATAGAACATGAGTGGTTAAAGGATGGCTGATCTGTAGTGCTGCTTCACCTTCACCAGGCGAGCAACTAAATGCAGCTTAATTTCCATTCACAGAGTAGAATGTTTGCTAAATAGCTTAATTTTGTAAAATCAAGTATGTGTTAGGTGCATGGATCGGTAAGCAAACTTTGAGGCGCCATAAATTATTCAAGTTGTTTGTCCATCTTTCATGGCACGGGTACACTGAGACATAGCAAAGCATCCACAAAAAAAAAAAAAAAACACTCTGAGCATTTCACTTTCACAAGTCTTGCACGGGCACTTTGATAGTAATTCGTTTAGAATAAAACATTGAAACAGGTACCTTACCTCAAAGCTGTGAATAAAAACTTGTCCAGAGAAAATGCTAGGATTTAATTTTGTGTACAGAATACCTGCATGAGGAAATCAAATTATAGAACAAAAGCAAGGATAAATAGTTATGCAAATCAATGCAGATCAAATTTAGGAAAAGAAAAAAGTAGCAGAAGATACCTACCATAACGAGATGTTATCATCTGAATTTTCCAAAAATGTAGGAGAAAGAAACTTCACACTCTGAAATATGCAGAATCATCAGCCAATGGCCACTTTTGCAAATTCAATGTAATTGTTCAAGAGAGCTAGTTGTCCGAATGATCAAGGCCATGTAATCACCACACTTTTTTTTCTTGAAGTAAAAGGACCAAATTAAGAAGTGTCACTCTTTGATCCCACTTGCATCATTCGAAAACCATTGTTAAGAGCTAGTAACCATCACAATCTTGCTTATGTAGCATCAAAGTTTTGATTGCCACAATCAACAAATGAGATGCTAGAAGGTAACTCATGTTTCTGCATAAGCGAATGCAAACAAGACATAGGCGAATTAAACTGGACACGGGCCTCCAAGCAGTAATTAGCAAGCACATGTTTCTGCATTGAAAAAAATGTTACTTTTAGGGTCTCATAGGCCTGCAATCATGAGAAATTGATTGTTTTTCTATTTAGTTTCGTTCTCTAGGGTCGTCATTGCCTTAGCCATCTAATAATAACTCTTGCTTCGTCGTTATCACTGTATACCGGTCTCTATATATGCAAGATATGTCTAATCTAATGTAACTAAAGCTCCCAACTATACTGCAGTTTATCATGCTGCAATGCCACTCCATAACCAGGGGCCTCTTCCCCAGAAAAATTGATATTACAGAACTTACTAGTGATCTCTCGTGCAACCAATGTTATAACTTGGAAAAAGATCATTACTGTAACAAAACTTGTTCGCAATCCAAAATAAACGTTAAGTGGTAGTTTGGACATACCATTCCAACATCAGCATCGATCATCTCTTGATTATTTGAATAATCCTCATCTCTCAACATTATACCATTCCAATATCAATATCGTCCATCGCTCGATTCGTGGAAGCATCCACGTCTCTCAATATAATATGCATATTCCAAGGCATTAGCAAAAGGGTGTATGGCAAAAAGGAGAGATCATTCCTCAATAGTATCCATCTGAGTCCTATAACAGAATAATATCTGTACCTGCAGAATGCTTTACCAGCAAAAATGAGATTGCCATAAAAATAATTACAATAAACAAAGGGTGTAGAAACCACTAGTGTGACATCCACCTCAGCAGAATACATGGTATTAATAGGGATGCTACTTCAACGAAGCACTGGAAAAATTGTTATTACACTGGATAGAAAAATATTTCAAATAAAGTAATGCGAATTACGAGATAACCATCAGTCAACAGAAGCATAATAATAGAATCTTGTGCAGCATAGACCCCTTGTAGCCAAGGGTTGCTCAATTTCATGCGGGCCTAAGCTGTTAAAAACAGGGGGATACTAATATTTGGACACGACTCAGGCCTTAACCAAGTAGTCAGAGTCTTGTACATCCCCCCCCCCCCCCCCCCCCCCCCCCCTTTTTTTTTTTGAGCCGGACTCTTGTACAGCCCTGTCAGACCAAAGAATAAACTCTAATGATCTTAAGGATTTGTATGTATGTAATCAGGCAACATGCACCAGCTACCATCAGTCTAGGCTCAGTTTGCTGCCCAGAGTCTAGTTGGTGTATCCGTCCTATGCTGTAGCCAACAAACATTCACCACCAATGCTACTTGGCAATAATAATACAAACTAATTAAAGCTAGGTGTTGGCACTCATTATGACCACCTTTTAGTGCCAAATTCTCTTAATATATCTATGATGGTTCACCATATTGTATTGATTATTGCCACTAATCATAACGTTTTGCTTCTTTAGTGTCTTTTTGTGTCTTTGTGTCATTTTAGGTGAAATACAACATATAATGCAAGCGGGGCGAATTATCCATGAAACATGGGTCGAATCTTCAGCCCGCGGCACCTCAAGCACTCCTTGGACGTCCATGAAGCCCAACACGCAAGGCCCAAACTCATTTGCTTGGTTTCCAAGTCCTCTAGAAGGCTCACCCAAAATATTCCCGAAATCTGGAGATTTTCGCGGAGTCCAGGACAGCAATATCTTGTGATGAGGATTTAGAGTTCAAGACGACCTCAAATGCAAATCCGTTGAATACCAAAGTTGAAGATCTCATCGAGTGCTTTCCGGAACACATATGGTTGACATTATTTGGACTCCGGAGGTAGGAACACGATTTTGGGCGTCAAGACGATGGAATCTGGAGATCAAAATAATACCAAAGTTGTAGATCTTTTCGAGGGCTACAAGATAGAGTCCAAGTATGCTTCATTTGGAGTCCGGACGGTGGAGATATGATTTTTAGAAGGCGGAGCTGCGAAAAAGGAAAATTGAGTCCGAGTTGTACACGTTTCGTGCCGACCGGCACAACCCTTGTGCCGACCGGCACCGACCTAGATTGGGTGGAGGACGCCTCCAGGCACCTCCCCACTACATATATGTCCCAAAGGACGTCCCCCTTTGTACGCATTGTCATATAATGAAAGTATTTCGAGTTGAGAGCTAAGACTTGCGGCGTTACGCCGCCAGTTTCACCATGTAGCCTAGTTGTCTAGATTTCTTCTAGTTGGCTAGTTGGAGGAGATGGCTAGGGTTCTAAGAGGAGTCAACCCACATAGTGAAGCTCTAATTAGGGTCTAGTTAGTCTATGAATTCAATTAGACCAAGGTTCAAGAGCCGGATGTCGTCGTCGTCACGGTAAGTGATTGTGATGATTTTCTATGCGCTATATCGATTGATCTGTCTTGTGTTCATGCTTGCTTTCGATCTTGTTCTCCTCTATGTCTTTCTTCTTGTTGCAATATGCTACAGTCATGTTGTGCCGATCGGCGCATCCCTTGTGCCGATCGGCACCATCCTTGGATGCAACAGAAAGGTGCGTTGTTTATCTTGTTGGTGTTGTTTAGCTATTAGTAGATTAGTTGCCGTCCTAGGATCGCATGTGAAAACTAATTCTTTTAGTAGATTAGCTGCCGTCGACAAGGATCGCATATGAAATCTAATAGTGACGCAATGCTAATAGATGCTCACCGTAGTGCCTTTTCCTTTGCCTTATTAGCCGCCGCCGTGACAGGGTCGCAGCAAACAGCTTAGGTGCATGGGTGCGGGACTAGAGGAGATGATAGATTGTTGTGCTTCATTGAATCATAATAGATTAATTCTTGCTAAGAACTACAACTTGTGCTCCTGGTGTGTGCTTCATTCATATCTAGCTA
The DNA here is from genome assembly GCA_012490785.1 of Eragrostis nindensis. Classification (NCBI taxonomy): domain Eukaryota; kingdom Viridiplantae; phylum Streptophyta; class Magnoliopsida; order Poales; family Poaceae; genus Eragrostis; species Eragrostis nindensis. Next base: position 1,759,947 of record JAAXCT010000051.1, on the reverse strand, counting down.
AGACTCGTTTACTTAGATTATTGGCTTTGCAATTCTCTCTTATTTTATTGTTTCGCTATCTGTGCCGATCGGCACAGCCCTTGCGCCGATCGGCACATCAACACTTCATCCAATTTCTCTCATGTTCAACGTCATATGCAATTGTGCTTAATGCTTAGGATTAGTTTGATGTGCTTAATAGTAGAATGCTTATGGTTTGCTTGCCGGTCCTTGGATTCGATAAACCTTGGAATACTCTTCTAAGGGAAAAGCTACTACAACTGACCCGTGCGCTTGCGGTCATCAAAGGTGCGCGTATCCCGCGCCAACACTAGGTGAAAGAGATAAAAAATATAAGTTCCTGATTACAACAAACAGTTAGAAATTAGCACAAGTCATAACTAGATATACTTTGCTAATAACAGTGTCCTAGTACTGCTCCTTACAAAGTAAATAACCCTGGAATAAGCTGCAGCAATAGCTTCCAGGATCTGTTTGTGAGCAGCGGGTTCATCGCCAAAGAAAGGACTGAAAAATTAAAGTTTTTAATTCATGAGCGATTCCTACTGAACTTTGAAAGAATAACATATAAAAGGTGCACAAAGATGAATAGGACGACTTACTTGACTTCTGTAAGAAAGCACTGGCAATAAACCTTAAAAATCAAATTAAATAGGGGATGTACCATTCCAATATCAGAAATATACATCTGTCCCTCCAAAAACACTCATTCCATTCCAATAGTATCCATATTCCATGGCATATGTAGTTTATAAAAGATAGGATATGATATAGATATCAATTGAACTTCATAATAACGAAATTCTCAGTAGCAGATTGTGTATATATATTATTCTTCAAAAACATCCATAATGGAACAGTACTTGCACGAAGTTTAATTAGAATAAGTACAAGATTTCCAGCGCCAATATCAATACTAAACAATTGCGGATAAGAAATGCTAAGGCTTAAGACATTCAGGAGAAAACAAAGACCCGACACGACTCCCCAAACTTCAATAATATCCCAGGGACACACCCTGATTACATAATATAACAATAACAAAAGTAAATAATGCTCTTTAGCCAACAAAACAAAATTGGAAACAGTTGGGAAAAGTACATTTTTTAACACTAAGAATTCTTACCACGTAGGTCGCCCTTAGTTGTTTCATTGATTCAATATCTGATTCTCAGATTTGAAGAGTAAGGGGAGAGAGTTAAATGGAACTTATTTCACTTGAAAACTACTGGCGAGCAGATAGCAATGAGGCATCTCTTTCAACAGATGGCAACCAAAGCAGCAGCCCTGCATGATACAGGATGTTATGAAATGTGACAAAAATGCCACGTATCGATGGCTCATGTCAAGCTGCAAGAATATGTATGGTTTAAGAAGCTAGCGTAAATACCAATATTATATTGTCGAAGATGCAAAACCAAGAGCCATTTGGTTCAGTAAAGATACATCATCAACGTAGAAAACGATGAAAAAGTGGCACAATTATTTGATTCACCTGCTAAAAATACTTGTTAGAGACATACACTAATATGGCGTACCAGAGATATGATAAGATAATGCTTTTGTGATGGATCAATGCTTATTTTTAACAAAATCACATTGAGCCAACAGATGAGTAGTGAGAGGAAGATATCAAGAATTAATAAAAGGCGAGTGCCTCCGATCTTCTTCAGGATGATCCGCACATAAGAAATAAATCCAAAAGCCACCTGAAAAGGGAAAACAAACAAAATCATCAAGAAGAACATATCCAATAGAATGTAGCATTAGGGAAACACATCTAGATTGACCAAAACAAAAGGAATATGTTCATAGCCTTATAAGCATAAAAGGCTCATAGCTAGCGAAGTCTTGAAGCCATCAACATATGACAGGTTTGAGAATAACAACACCACAATCGAGTCAGCTAGCACTTTTAAATTTTGTGGAATCAAGTATTTGTGTTAGGAGCATGGATGCAGGGTAAGTAAACTTTGAGGTGCCATATATTATTTTCAGTGTTTGTCCATCTTACATGGCACGGATACACTAACATAGAAAATCATCCATAAAAAAACACTCTGAGCATTTCACTTCCACAAGTCTTTCACGGGCACTTTGATGCTTGTGTAATTCGTTTAGAATGAAAACATTAAAGCAGGTACCTTACCTCAGAGCTGTGAATAAAAACTTGTCTAGAGAAAATGTTGAGGATTCAATTTTGCGTACAGAATACCTGCATGCGGAAATCAAATATGAGATGAGCTCCAAGTTGGAAGCTGAAGGTGACAAGGTACAACCTAATGTGAACAGCATTGTTTTTCCCATATAACACCGATTGCTGAAGTCTCTCTATAGGAGCCACTTTAACCAAGCCAAGCCATGGAAGAACATCAGGAGCAGGGGAGTTCGTTGGGTTCAGGGGAGCTGTAGCTTCATCTAGGGGAGGGCAAAATCCAACTGCAGATATAACAAAGTAGAATAAAATTTAGCTCAAAAAAAAAGTAGAATAAAATTTCGACATGCAAATGTGTAGTGAATGATTTTGTCTCACTTCCTCGTTCATCCACCGTAAAGCACCAAAGAATCAAATATTTCAACAAAATCTTTATACAACATGAGTTTAGACACATCTGAGAAGCACGTACACTGGATGGGTCTCAAATAATTTAAAGAAACTGATTTAGGGGGAAGCGGTGGGAGAGAACTCACCTTCCTGAACCACTGGCTTGCTGGCAGACAACCGTAGGGGTGATATGGAGGAAGCCTTGGGGCAGCAAGCTACGAACGGACGGAAGCAAAAGGATCTGGCAAACCGAGAGATGAGGCTTGGGACGCTACGGCGAGGGTGTAGATCAGATGAAGAAGACTATTTTCTTGGCTCTCGAGGAAACTGGGAAGTTGGCCTGAGAAAAAAAAATACTAGTCAGGCCACCACCTTACAGGTATTATTTGGGTCATATCGCTATGCAAGAAAATTAAAATACAGAACTCAACATTCGATAAAACTTCCTCGTGCTATAATGGCACACTTCTTTTCACCAGTACAAAGTTATACAAAAGCATTAACATTTGTAAAACGCTGAACGTAAGCTGACATGGGTTAAGCTATCTACAAAAAAGAACTATATGGTCCAGGATGGTAACATGAGTGGTTGAAGAACGGCTGATCAGTAAGGCTGCTTCACCTTCACCAGGTGAGCAACTCAATGCAGCTTAATTTCCATTCAAAGAATAGAATTTTTGATAAATAGCTTAAAAATATGACAGGTCTGAGAATAACAAAACCACAACCAAATCCGCTTGCACTTTTAAATTTTGTGTAATCAAGTATTAATGTTAGGTGCATGGATGCAGGGTAAGCAAACTTTGAGGTGCCATGTATTATTTTCGGTTGTTTGTTCATCTTCACGGGTATACTGACACAGCAAAGCATCCACATAAAACACACTGAGCATTTCACTTCCACAAATCTTGCACGGACTTTGATACTTGTGTAATTCGTGTAGAATGAAAACATTAAAACAAGTACCTTACCTCACAGCTGTGAATAAAAACTTGTCAAGTACAAGTGGAAATCAAACATGAGATGAGCACAAGCTAATTCCCATATAACACGGATTGCTGCAATCTCTCTATTGGAGCCACTGAAACTAAGCTATGGAAGAAATACAGGAGCAGGGGAGTAGGCTTACGGGAGGCGGCTTCAGGGGAGGGCAAATACAACTGCAGAGATAGCATTCTGGTTCAGCTTGCAAACTTGGACAGTGAGAAAAAATATATGTTTCCTCTTATAGATTATGCAGCAGGTTAAGCAAGAAGTTATTTACCTGTACATGTTTGATTGATGAAGGCAGCCAGTGAATTTGGAACATACTTGAAATTCTAAAACAAATCAGAGCCAGGTCATGTAAACTTCACGATCATATAGCTATTTGTCCAAGTAAAATGTCCAGATTAACCAAGTGTGAAACCATGTAAACTTCACGATCATATAGCTATTTGATGAAGGCAGTTCTAACCCAGCTTGGCATATGCTGCAACTCGAACGTGCACGAGAACTGCGCATCATTTCATTAAGGATAAGTACAGAAAAAGGGCTGTGAACCCCATTTACAAACGCCCAAGCAATATAGGGCGTGCCACATACGCTGCAAAAATAATAGTCTATCATGTGGAATAGGAAAAACATGATATAAGCACCAAGCAATTAACGATCTGAATGTAAAGATCAGATTTTCAAAAAAAAAAAAAGAAGATAACTACGGGAATAAAAAGATTCGACAAATCTCATATCACAGGAAAGGCGATACCATTCAGCTAGTGGCATAGTAAAGGGAATCAAGTATCTAACAAAGGGAAGGAGAACATTTACATGGGAATCTGAAAAGCTCACCAACAGGAGCAGGAGTGAGACCCATAATTCGCTGGGTAACACGTGAAGATGAAAGCTTGAAATCTACAGGTAAGGAATCACCGGTACTTGCAACCTTTCTGTCGTCAGAGACGATATCTGACAACACAGAATGCCAAAACTCTAGTTAGAAAGAAAGACACCTGAATAAGAACGAACCCAATGTAAGGAGAAATAGCAGATAGCATGAGGACTGCTAATTCTAGATACCAGACACAAAAAGATTAGCACACACTCCATATATGCAATAGATGAGCAAACTAATCTGAGGCAGATCAAGCAACTATATCAGCACTCTGGAAGTAACAAACAAACACGGAACGGTTAGAAGTCTTCAATGGAAGTGATGGCTACCAAAAAATAAAATGAGAAAGATGAGATATCCCTCTCTAATAGCAATTGGTGGAATCACAGGAACCGTTGTGTTTTTTATGGCATTTCTCCTAGCATGGCGAGTGTGTTGATCCTACCGACTGAGGAGCGTCGCCTTTGGTCCATGGCTGGAGCTCGAGGGCTCTCCCTCTTGACGGCTTCCCTACTTGAAGACTAGTGGTAGTCTTTTAGCTCTTAGAGGTCGATCTTTTCATGAGTAAAAGGCACGAATGTAAACTAAATTATATGGGTGTGTGTGGGGTGTGTTGTTCTCGGGTTCTTGTCCCGTTTTTCTTCTTATTATAATGAAGCGCAGCTCTCCTGCGTTTTCAAGAAAAAAAAAGATGAGATATCCTGCCTTAGAAAAGTCTAACGCAGGGCACCTTTTCTTTATTTGTAGCTCAATACTTACCTGAAAATTAAAAAAAAACGGCCACAACATATCTGAATCAAACAAAAGTAATAATCAACCATTCTTGCAACAGTTATATTCTGGGGTAGAAAAGGAGGATATTCTTCATCTTTTATTGGTCAAAGATACATGCAAATCTGGTTAAATAATAGTGTACCTGAGTCTGGTTAAAGAAGAAAAAAGCTTAGCAACAGGGAATCAAATGGTCACAATATTTCTTTGATTTTGAACTATTATAGTACTTAAGGCATGCCTCTCTCAAGTGGACGTCTATCAAGGGGATACAAATTAAAGGTTCATGATTATTTTTATGTTCTTGTACGCGCAGGTGAAAAAAGCACAGTGAGCTAATAGAAATAAGCATCACATACTGTCGTATGGAAAGTTTCATGAACATGGTAAAACTTAATGATGTATATTAGCACCAGCTGTCTTCCCTGATTAATTATTTTGAAGTAACTTACAAATTTTGACTTTATCATTCTTCAATCAGCTTGATTGAGCATAAGAACAGGCAAGAACTAAGAGAGAGAAAAATTTGCTCGATTAGGCCATATGGTATACCTTTAGGAGATAAATACAGTCTCTGATTATTTCCCAAGGTGTGAGTCTATCTTTTCCCCATCTCCATATGGATGTAATTCAGATCTTTCCAGTATGAATGCAATTCAGACATTTCCAATTCGGTCTTCTTCAATCTAGGCTCCTCACAATTTGGTTGGGATTATGAGCCCTCGACAGCGTCCACTAAACCTGCGCACAGTTGTGTCAGCAATCCACGATAATCTTGGAGCCAGCCCCTTCCAAAAAAATATACCAAAGGCAGCAGCAACATTTATCATAGGGGGGTATCACCTGAACCCTGAAATTATATAGTAATCTAGCAAGGATAGAGTCCAAAGAAATAGTACTGTGGAATCAATAATTGCTAGAGCTGAGAATCAAAATATTCCTCCACTGATGTGCAACTACGGAATATGTATCATAAGAATAAGAAATTTATAGTTGATGAGTGGACCAATAAGAAAACCGTTGGGGCGTAACCCTCTTAGCGACGCGCCACATTGGAACCCGGGTGTGGTGTTAAATGGGCAAGGGCCGGGTCGTCGCAACCTTAGTGACGCGCCACATCGGAACCCGGGTGTGGTGTTAAATGAGCAAGGGCCGGGTCGTCGCAACCTTAGTGACGCGCTACATCTACGCCCGGGTGTAGTGAAAAATGAGCAAGGGTCTTCGCACTTTCCTCGACGGGTGCGAAGAGTAAGGAAGTTAGCCGAGCCAACTAAGATTCGTCTAGGTAGTTGGAACGTAGGGTCCCTAACGGGTAAGTTACGAGAGCTAGCTGATGTAGCTATTAGGAGGCGTGTGAATATTCTTTGCGTGCAGGAGACTAAATGGAAGGGCCAGAAGGCGAAGGAGGTGGAGGGTACTGGCTTCAAGCTTTGGTACACGGGAACAACATCGGGTAGGAACGGCGTAGGCATCTTGATCGATAGGAGCCTTAAGGATGGAGTCGTAGATGTTAGGAGGCAAGGTGACCGGATTATCCTTGTCCGGTTGGTAGTGGGAGATTCGGCCCTAAATGTGATCAGTGCCTATGCCCCCCAGGTAGGTCTTAGTGAGAGCACCAAGAGGCAGTTTTGGGAGGATCTGGATAGCATGGTTAGCTCCGTGCCTATCAGCAAGAAACTCTTCATAGGAGGAGACCTTAACGGCCATGTGGGTGCGACTAATGTAGGTTTCGAGCGGGTGCACGGGGGTTTCGGGTATGGTAGTAGGAATCAAGAGGGGGAGGACGTCTTGAACTTCGCTTTGGCCTACGACTTGCTGATAGCGAATACCCTCTTTAGGAAGAGGGAATCCCACCTAGTGACCTTTAAAAGTGGGCAACACTCGAGCCAGATCGACTTTGTCCTTGCTAGGAGAGAGGATAGACGTTCTTGCCTAGACTGTAGAGTGATACCTGGGGAGTGTGTTGTCCCTCAACACAAGCTTGTGGTGGCGGACTTTCGCTTTCGGGTACATGTCCATCGGGACAAACGTGCCAAGATTGCGAGAACGAAGTGGTGGAAGCTTAGAGGGGAAGCGGCTCAAACCTTTAAGGAGAGGATGCTAGGTGAAGGGCCTTGGGAGGAAGGAGAAGATGCAGATGACATGTGGTCAAAGATGGCAACATGTGTTCGGAAGGTAGCTTCAGAAGTGTTTGGTGTGAGTAGGGGAGGCAAACAAGAAGCGAAAGACACGTGGTGGTGGAATGATGAGGTGCAAAGGGCTATCAAGGAGAAGAAGGAGTGCTTCAAACGCCTACACCTTGATAAGAGTGCAGCCAACATCGAGGGCTATAAAGCAGCGAAGAGGGCTGCAAAGCGAGCTGTGAGTGAAGCAAAGGGCAAAGCGTATGATGACCTTTATCAGCGGCTGAACACGAAGGAAGGGGAGAAGGACATCTACAGGATGGCTAGGATCCGCGAGAGGAAAACAAGGGACATCAACCAAATCAAATGTATCAAGGATGGGGCAGATCGACTTCTGGTGAAGGATGAGGTAATCAAGGAGAGATGGCGAGAGTACTTCGACAAGTTGTTCAATGGGGAGAATGAGGGTCCTACTCTAGAGTTGGACGACTCATTTGATGATACCAACAGGCGCTTTGTGAGGAGAATTCAGGAGGCAGAGGTCATGGAGGCTTTGAAGAGGATGAAGAGGGGTAAAGCGATGGGTCCTGATGGTATCCCCATCGAGGTGTGGAGATGCCTCGATGCCAAAGCGATAGCATGGTTAACTAAACTTTTTAATCTCATTTTTCTCTCCAACAAGATGCCGGAAGAATGGCGGAGAAGTATTTTAGTGCCGATCTTCAAGAACAAGGGGGATGTTCAGAGTTGCACTAACTACCGTGGGATTAAGCTGATGAGCCATACGATGAAGCTCTGGGAGAGGGTCATCGAACATCGCCTAAGAAGAGTGACAAGTGTGACTCAAAACCAGTTTGGGTTCATGCCTGGAAGGTCGACTATGGAGGCGATTTTCTTAATACGACAATTGATGGAGAGGTACAGGGAGCAGAAGAAGGACTTGCACATGGTCTTTATTGACCTTGAGAAGGCGTATGACAAAGTACCGAGAAGTGTCATGTGGTGGGCCTTGGAGAAGCACAAAGTCCCAACTAAGTACAGTACCCTCATCAAGGATATGTACAAGGGTGCGACGACATGTGTTCGAACATGTGGTGGCGACACCAGTGACTTTCCAATTACAATAGGACTACATCAAGGGTCAGCATTGAGCCCTTATTTATTTGCTTTGGTGATGGATGAGGTCACAAGGGACATACAAGGTGATATCCCTTGGTGTATGCTCTTTGCTGACGATGTGGTGCTAGTTGATGAGAGTAGGGAAGGAGTTAATACGAAGCTAGAGCTGTGGAGGCAGACGTTAGAGTCGAAGGGGTTCAGACTTAGTAGGACAAAGACCGAGTACATGAGGTGCGAGTTCAGCGCGACTAGGCATGAGGATGGAGACGTTAGTCTCGATGGGCTAGTGGTAGCCAAGAAGGATACTTTTCGATACTTAGGGTCGATGCTACAAAAGGACGGCGACATCGACGAAGATGTGAGACATAGAATTTCAGCCGGCTAGTTGAAATGGCGCCAAGCTTCTGGCGTCCTCTGTGACAAGAGGGTGCCACAAAAGCTAAAAGGTAAGTTCTATAGGACGGCGATTCGTCCGGCGATGCTATACGGTGCTGAATGTTGGCCTATAAAAAGGCGGCATGTCCAGCAGTTAAGTGTAGCAGAGATGCGTATGTTGCGTTGGTCCTGCGGGCATACACGAAGGGATCGTGTCCGGAATGAAGATATCAGGGACAAAGTAGGGGTGGCACCAATTGAGGAAAAATTGGTGCAACATCGGCTAAGATGGTTTGGACATGTCCAGCGGAGGCCCCCTGAGGCGGCGGTGCGTAGGGGGGTTCTAAAGCGAGCCGATAATATAAAGAGATGTAGAGGTAGACCTACCCTGACTTGGGACGAGTCGGTTAAGAGAGACTTGAAGGAGTGGAATATCTCCAAGGAGTTAGCTATGGATAGGAGCGCTTGGAGATTCGCAATCAACGTGCCTGAACCATGATCTCTTTCTTTTTCTTCTCTTTTTCATCTCCTTTTCTACCTTTTGCCTTGTGCCTCTCTTGTGCTTGTCTTATCTTTGCTTCTTGTGGGTTTCATCTCTAGCCTACCCCAACTTGCTTGGGACAAAAGGCTATGTTGTTGTTGTTGTTGTTGTTGTTGATGAGTGGACCAATATCTCACAAATATCTTGCCAGCTATTCACAGTATATACAGTTCACAGTATATATAGTTTACCATGAAAACAGGGACGACTATAATCTTTTTGTCTAAGCAAAAAATTGTTTCAAAATGCAGAATGGCGCTCAAATTGAAAAACACAGATTCAACATATGTAATGTGAAAATGCGCTGAAACATCCATGATAAAAGTGAAATACCCTTAGGTCATTAACTTGTCCTGATCGAGTTTATTTTTAACAAACATGTACAATTATGAGATCTGAACAAATAAAATTTTACCCTGCATTCCACTGCTGCAAGCCGGCCTCAACCAGAAGTCCAGCAGCACCTTTCATCCAAACTAAGGCAGAACAGAGAAGAATAAGAAAGAGAAGTGGATATACAAAGTAACCAAAAAAACAAAAAACAAAAAAACATCCGGAACGAGTGGTTCATCACATCATTATCATGGCTCTTCCAGATTACTCACAACAATCCACAGCTGCTGCGGCCATTGGTTGGTTCGCACCAATACAAACTTGTCAAATTGTTTAAGAATTCACTTATCGCCGGCAAAGACCTGCAAGTCATTTGTATCATTTGACCGAGTCTTATTGGCTGAATAAAAATAATAAAGTACAAGATATCAAAGTAGAAAAACGTATGATTGTCTTTGTTTGCCTTGTTCGAACAAGGGGGTACAAGAAATTGTAAGGCTCTTTCATCTTTCTTGTCCCCCCAAATTCGATCCGGTAGAAGATAAATCATATCAGTCAGAAAAAAAGAATGATACCCATCAAACCGCTCTCCTGCCCCTGCGTCACCTCTGCACACGCGCCCCTGCTCCATTGGGGCGGCCTGAGCACACGAAGCTCTCCCTGAACTGAAGGCCAAGACATCAAAGAAGAGAAACCAAGCAAGACAACATAGCCAATAAGAAGAAAGAATCTTAGATCAGTCTTTCACAAAAACAAAGGAGAAAGGTCATCTGATCTTAGGCACCACAAAATAGTGAGTTAGAACCAGAGAGAGAATCGAAACAACCATAAACCATACAAAAAGAAGTCCTAAATCATCACTAAATTGCAGAACCAAACAACCAAAAAATCTCATCCCAAAACAAACCCCTCTAGAACCACACCCAATGATCTCCAGGTGCAGGAAAACCCTAGGCAAAATTCTAGGCATCCCCGCAGCCTGTGTACCCGCGTCCATCCGCCCGACCGCCCATCGCGCCCCTGCCTCGCCCACCAGAGCGCTCCCTACCTCTTCCGCCGTACGCCGCCTTGCCGATCTGAAACGGCATTAAGCTATTGGTACGGCTTCAGATAGCTGAATCTACTAGTACATTTGAAATAGAGGTTTTGTGCTGCGGAATATGCAAAATATGGAACTGAAAAGCATGGAGAGCCTTACCTGAAAAAAAAATAAAAAATCCTTGCCGTAGATACATCCTAATCGTCATAGACCAAATAACCGCAAAATCATGACCTGTACTTAAGCTGTCATGCTAGAATAAATGGAGCTAGACACATCTGAAGGAATGAATTTGAAAAGTTTGTAATTATTTCAGTCACCTGAAGAATTTTTGTTGTACTTGCTGTTGACCATTGAACATGCCACAGGACTGCAATGTTTTATTCAGCCCATGCTTCGGTTGTGACACAATCTTACAGTTTAGGCATTTATAAGCTATAGCAGATATGCAGCGAGCTTGGCATTTGATACCTAATTACATTTAAAATACAATGCAATTTTTTATGAAACAAGAGCCATACACCTATTTAAATCAGGTATGAAAGTTATGACTCGATTGCATGTTCTAGCAGTTTAACAATTAATAAGATAATAAATATCAAACAGCTCATCATTAGACTCTTACTTTTGTAAACATTTTCAGACACTCAATCCCAGAGTCTATGGATTGGAAAAGGCACTGTACCTGGGCAGTGGGCACCCTGTGTTGCGGTGGCCAGGAAGACAGCACCATGATCTGGAAGTGGATGTTGATGCCAGCAGTGTTGATGGAGGCAAAGTCAAGAGGAGGTAATCTTGGGGAGGGAAGTCAAAGACACTATGAAATGCATAAACTTTAGCTGATTTCAAAAGCATCCTACTGAGAAGTCAAGATAGCAAGATAGCACAGACCGCATATACAAACTATTTGGAACAGCCATGTGGAGCTAGTGCATAGTGGAAGAAGTAATTAAGATACAATAATAATGTCAAGTACAAAAAGTCATATAAAACTAATACGTTGCCTGTTTCTCTTGTTAAATGGATAATCTTCACTTGCTCGCGCTACTAAGGAAGAAAGACAACACACTAACAACAAGCCAAACCAAACCCATTCAAATGAAGTCTAGGATCTGTCAGTATCAAACAACCTACGGCCACTTTAACAAGTAGAAATTGTGCCAAACAGGGCCGAAGTGTTCTAACAAAAACAATGCAGTTAAGTTTCTATTGAAAGTAGCATAGAAATTCACTTGGGAAATATAATACAAGTGGATCAAAGTGTTGTGTGCTTCTTCAGCGTAACAAAAAATGTGCAAAGATGCAAATGTTTATATATTACGTGCACATGGTCAATTAACTTCTAGCTAGGTAACCAGCTAAAACGTTACTGAGACTTATTACTCATGCACCCAATTTATAACTTGGAAAAGGAGCAAAAGTATAACCAAACTTTCGTGCAATCCAAAACAAAACTTAAAGTTGTAATTTGGGACATACCATTCCAGTGGCAAATACTTCATCTCTCAGTTCCTTGAGAGACCAGCTGCTCTCAACATAATATGCATATTCCAAGACATTAGCAAAAGTTTGTATGCAAAAACTAGATATCAGGTAAGATGCACGAACGCAGCTGTTACAAATTAGAATGTCTCAGTCCGGCCAAAGAATAAGCTCCAATGACCTTAAGGACATGTATGTATATAATCAGGTAAGGTGCACCAGCTACTTTTGCTTTAGGCTCAGTTTGCTGCCAAGGGCTGAGGTAGGTTTAGAAATTTTAATGGACCAGAATCTACTTGGTCAAGAATCCACCCAGAAATTTATCTTTCCTATGTTGTAGCCAACAAATATTGACCACCACTGCTAACCATTATAGCTAGGTTAAACAAAAAATTATAAGCTACGATGATTACTATGAAAAGTTAGAAATTTGCACCAATCATAGCTAGCCATAAATGTCCTGTTACTACTCATTGCAAAGTAGAGAACCCTTGAACTATGCAAAATCCTGTTTGCTACCAATAAACCTACAGCAGGAAGAGGCAACAAGGCTGGCTGGTGTATTTGGGTGCAAACTAGGCTCCTTCCCATTTACCTATCTTGGACTACCCATGGGTACAACAAAGCCAAAGGTGGAGGATCACCTGCCTATAATGAACAAAGTGGAGAGAAGAATCACCTCAACAGTAACTTGGCTCACTATGGCTGGCAGAACAACATATGCAGATAGTGCTGTTTCTCCTATCCTGACGTATGCAATGTGCACTCTTAAAATGCATGTTACTGTCATTGAGTCCTTTGAAAGAGCCATCAAGGACTGCATATGGAGAGGGAATGATGCTAATGCAAAAGGAAAGCCTCTAGTAGCCTGGAAAAGGGTCAGCATGCCAAAAGAAAGAGGAGGACTGGGGATTAAAAACCTTAGAGTACAGAATGAGGCCCTATTAATGAAACAGCTAAAGAAGTTCTATAACAAAGAGGACATCCCGTGGGTCAACCTGATTTGGGCTACACATTATGCGGATGGCTCAGTTCCTCATGCCACAAATGAAAAGGGTTCCTTCTGGTGGAAGGATATCCTCAGACTAAGTGATCATTTCAGAGGTACAGCAGTATTGCAGGAGATGGTTCAACCTTTCAGCTATGGGATGATATGTGGAGCAACACACTGCTTAGCCGAGAACTTCCAAGGCTCTTCTCATTTGCAAAGAACAAGAAGATCTCACTAGCTCAATTCCTAAACAACCCAAGCTTGGAACAACAATTCCACATCCCTCTGTCCATGCAAGCTGCACACGAACTGCAAATCCTGAACCAGAAAATTGCAATGTCGGATGTACAGCAGGGTGCAAAAGACATTTGGAAATTCTGTTGGGGAAGCACCACATACTCCTCAAGCAAATTCTATTCATTGAATTTTCAGTCTGTTACACCACCAATCCCATTCAAATGGATTTGGTCAGCTAAAATTTGTAAAAAGATAAAGATCTTTATATGGCTGATATTTATGGATCGACTAAATTCTAGGAACCTATTGAGGAGAAGAAACTTCAAGATTGAAGGGAACAACTACAACTGCGCCATCTGCACATCTAATGTTGAGGAGACAACATATCACTTGTTCTTCCAATGTCCCTTCAGCATCCAATGTTGGGAGTTTGTGGGAATCTCCTGGGATCATTCTCTTAGCTTTTTCAACACCATCCAAAGAGCAGCTGGAGAGGTTGGACATCCCTTCTTCATGGAAGACTTTGCAATCACTTGCTGGGAAATCTGGAAACAAAGAAATGCACTCATTTTCAGAAATGCTCCCACCTCCTTCAACCTTTGGAAGCTTTGTTTCATAGATACTGTCAATACTCACTTGTACAGAATGAATCAATCACTTAGACAGCAGGTTACTGACTGGCTGAACAGCCGCTTGTAAGTCTTTCCTTAGGTAGGATCTGTACAGTTCCTTTTTCGTTTTTATGCTTTTTTAATATATTCTACCACAGTAGGGGTTTCCCCTACTGTACATTCTCAAAAAAAAAAAGTAGAGAACCCTAAGAGTACTGTGGCAACAGTAAATGCTTTCCACTGTTGAGGGCAACATTTAGGATCAAGTATAGCTTCCAGGATCTGTACAATACAATGAACAAAGGGTTCATCGAGTAGTTACATGCATAAGGGGTGAATAGTAGGACATAGAAAGAGCTATGGTTAGTAAAACAAGTAGTTACATATAGAATAAGGGATGAATTAGGACATACCTCAGTACTATAAGAAAACACTTGCAATGTACCTTCAAACCAAATTAAGTAGAGGACAGGTATCCAGTATCATTAATATGCCATAAATGTCCTGTTACTACTCATTGCAAAGTAAAGAACAAAGGTCTTGAAGGGATGAATATATGAACAAAGGGTTCATCGAGTAGTTACATGCATAAGGGATTAATAGGAGGACATAGAAAGAGCTATGGTTAGTAAAACGAGTAGTTACATATATAGATATATTATTTTTTTGAGGAATGAGTAGTTACATATATAATAAGGGATGAATTAGGACATACCTCACTACTGTAAGAAGACACTTGCAATATACCTTCAAAACCAAATTAGTAGGGGATATACCATTCCAGTATCACTAATATGCCAGCTCCCCCTCCAAATATACCACTCCATTTCAATAGTATCCATATTCAACGATATATGTAGTTTATAATAGACAAAATATGGGGAAAAATTATCCATTGAACTTCAATACTAACCATATTCTCTTAAGTATCAGATGGTGGATATACATTACCCTTCAAAAAAGTCCAGATTGGGATAGTACTTGCATGAAGTTTACTTAGAACTAGAGAAGGTGCGCCCTCATGCTCCATTATTAAATTTTAGGTGCAAAAAGTGGTATGAAATAGGCACGACAGGAATACAACGAGAGAGAGAGAGAAAGAACAATATTAGAGTATCAAGTGCATTAATAGAGGTTGCTCCATTATATGACGTATAAGTAGAGGTTGCTAATTATGTAAAGGGGATATATAGAGGAAACTAAAGAAGCAGGTGAGGAGATTAAGAGGTTTAAACAAAATGTTACAAAAGTTGCCGCGTGACAAGCAGATTGACGGTGAGGCCCCTGAGTAGCAGATGGATAGAGAGGCTTTAGAGTAGCCATGCAAAAATTACTGCAAGTTCATGAACAATTAGCAACATGAATGTTAATGTCTGAAAAAACTGTAATATCAATGATTTCAACCATGCGGGACAAAATCATCTTATTTGACATAAGCCTACAGTAATTCTGAAGAAAGCATTATGGCGAACATAGAACCAAGCACTAAAGAAAATAATGCAGAAGCATTATCTCAAAAAAAAAGAAGAAGAAGAGGAGAGTATTTCAATCTCAATTCATGATGAGGTATAACATACAAAATCAGAAATACCGACACTTTGACGTACTAACAGCGCACCATGTGAAGATAGTATTTCTACTGAAGTTTTCATGTCGCTTGTGGAATTTAACAATATATATAGAAATGGTAATAACATAGCTATACGCTGCAAGATAAGAAAATGACAAAAATGCAGTGATTAAATAACAAAGAAAGATGGCCATTGTAAAAATGTGCTGTATGTACGCAGCAACTATAGATATAGCAAGTATAGGACAAAAGATATGCGAATTGGAAAATTTGTAATCTCTTCATTCCTTTAAATTTGCTTCAGGAAATTTGAACCCATGTATACCGATAACAATATTTGGGGCTTCATTAAAAAAAATTAGAAAAAAATTGGGGCCTAATTTGACACAACATCAAGAAACCCTGCCCCATAGAAAAAATTAATCACCAAGCTTGAAACAAACAATAAAACAGTGAAGGAAACAAATAAGGAAAATGAACTAAGTTAGCATTGTGCTCATCCATTGAAAACCCAACACCAAGATATATCATATTATCTATAAATGTTATGCTGAGGAATTGAGTAATAAAACATTTTACAAAACTGTATCTCCTTCAAACTCTGTACATCCACAAACAATGCCTAGAACTAGTCCGAGCCATCATATCGTTCCTGCATAAGCTACCAAAGAATTGTTGTAAAACCACTATTGTTTTAGGCTGGATACAATCTACTAAAGAAGCCTCGAATCCATCTGCACACAAACCAACTAAACTCAAAGAATCACCCCACTTAGCTATCTGCACAGCTGAAGTGGGAAAAGGGCCAATATAAACAGAGCGTGCCTCTACTTATTACAAAGAATCGTTGTAAACCCAATTAAGCACATTTTATTACTATGCCCTTGTTATTGGAACTTTGGAGCAGAGTATGATTAAAAACACATTGATTTGGCACCATGAAAAC
This sequence comes from Eragrostis nindensis, assembly GCA_012490785.1. Classification (NCBI taxonomy): domain Eukaryota; kingdom Viridiplantae; phylum Streptophyta; class Magnoliopsida; order Poales; family Poaceae; genus Eragrostis; species Eragrostis nindensis. Next base: position 1,743,391 of record JAAXCT010000051.1, on the reverse strand, counting down.
ACACACATTGAGTTGGCACGACGAAAAAAAAATTTTCCTTTGTTTTACCTGTTACACTAACCTTGGGATTAGAGAATGAAAATCAGCTATAGTTCTGATGTGCCATGAGGATCTGAAGCATTGAGTTTGAGATGAAGCCGATGATGCTCACTAGTATGTGCTTTAGTGAAGATGTCTGCCGCATGCAATTCTGATGGCACATACAACAACAACAACAACAACATAGCCTTTTGTCCCAAGCAAGTTGGGGTAGGCTAGAGATGAAACCCACAAGAAGCAAAGATAAGACAAGCACAAGAGAGGCACAAGGCAAAAGGTAGAAAAGGAGATGAAAAAGAGAAGAAAAAGAAAGAGATCATGGTTCAGGCACATTGATTGCGAATCTCCAAGCGCTCCTATCCATAGCTAACTCCTTGGAGATATTCCACTCCTTCAAGTCTCTCTTAACCGACTCGTCCCAAGTCAGGGTAGGTCTACCTCTACATCTCTTTATATTATCGGCTCGCTTTAGAACCCCCCTACGCACCGCCGCCTCAGGGGGCCTCCGCTGGACATGTCCAAACCATCTTAGCCGATGTTGCACCAATTTTTCCTCAATTGGTGCCACCCCTACTTTGTCCCGGATATCTTCATTCCGGACACGATCCCTTCGTGTATGCCCGCAGGACCAACGCAACATACGCATCTCTGCTACACTTAACTGCTGGACATGCCGCCTTTTTGTAGGCCAACATTCAGCACCGTATAGCATCGCCGGACGAATCGCCGTCCTATAGAACTTACCTTTTAGCTTTTGTGGCACCCTCTTGTCACAGAGGACGCCAGAAGCTTGGCGCCATTTCAACCAGCCGGCTGAAATTCTATGTCTCACATCTTCGTCGATGTCGCCGTCCTTTTGTAGCATCGACCCTAAGTATCGAAAAGTATCCTTCTTGGCTACCACTAGCCCATCGAGACTAACGTCTCCATCCTCATGCCTAGTCGGGCTGAACTCGCACCTCATGTACTCGGTCTTTGTCCTACTAAGTCTGAACCCCTTCGACTCTAACGTCTGCCTCCACAGCTCTAGCTTCGTATTAACTCCTTCCCTACTCTCATCAACTAGCACCACATCGTCAGCAAAGAGCATACACCAAGGGATATCACCTTGTATGTCCCTTGTGACCTCATCCATCACCAAAGCAAATAAATAAGGGCTCAATGCTGACCCTTGATGTAGTCCTATTGTAATTGGAAAGTCACTGGTGTCGCCACCACATGTTCGAACACATGTCGTCGCACCCTTGTACATATCCTTGATGAGGGTACTGTACTTAGTTGGGACTTTGTGCTCTCCAAGGCCCACCACATGACACTTCTCGGTACTTTGTCATACGCCTTCTCAAGGTCAATAAAGACCATGTGCAAGTCCTTCTTCTGCTCCCTGTACCTCTCCATCAATTGTCGTATTAAGAAAATCGCCTCCATAGTCGACCTTCCAGGCATGAACCCAAACTGGTTTTGAGTCACACTTGTCACTCTTCTTAGGCGATGTTCGATGACCCTCTCCCAGAGCTTCATCGTATGGCTCATCAGCTTAATCCCACGGTAGTTAGTGCAACTCTGAACATCCCCCTTGTTCTTGAAGATCGGCACTAAAATACTTCTCCGCCATTCTTCCGGCATCTTGTTGGAGAGAAAAATGAGATTAAAAAGTTTAGTTAACCATGCTATCGCTTTGGCATCGAGGCATCTCCACACCTCGATGGGGATACCATCAGGACCCATCGCTTTACCCCTCTTCATCCTCTTCAAAGCCTCCACGACCTCTGCCTCCTGAATTCTCCTCACAAAGCGCCTGTTGGTATCATCAAATGAGTCGTCCAACTCTAGAGTAGGACCCTCATTCTCCCCATTGAACAACTTGTCGAAGTACTCTCGCCATCTCTCCTTGATTACCTCATCCTTCACCAGAAGTCGATCTGCCCCATCCTTGATACATTTGATTTGGTTGATGTCCCTTGTTTTCCTCTCGCGGATCCTAGCCATCCTGTAGATGTCCTTCTCCCCTTCCTTCGTGTTCAGCCGCTGATAAAGGTCATCATACGCTTTGCCCTTTGCTTCACTCACAGCTCGCTTTGCAGCCCTCTTCGCTGCTTTATAGCCCTCGATGTTGGCTGCACTCTTATCAAGGTGTAGGCGTTTGAAGCACTCCTTCTTCTCCTTGATAGCCCTTTGCACCTCATCATTCCACCACCACGTGTCTTTCGCTTCTTGTTTGCCTCCCCTACTCACACCAAACACTTCTGAAGCTACCTTCCGAACACATGTTGCCATCTTTGACCACATGTCATCTGCATCTTCTCCTTCCTCCCAAGGCCCTTCACCTAGCATCCTCTCCTTAAAGGTTTGAGCCGCTTCCCCTCTAAGCTTCCACCACTTCGTTCTCGCGATCTTGGCACGTTTGTCCCGATGGACATATACCCGAAAGCGAAAGTCCGCCACCACAAGCTTGTGTTGAGGGACAACACACTCCCCAGGTATCACTCTACAGTCTAGGCAAGAACGTCTATCCTCTCTCCTAGCAAGGACAAAGTCGATCTGGCTCGAGTGTTGCCCACTTTTAAAGGTCACTAGGTGGGATTCCCTCTTCCTAAAGAGGGTATTCGCTATCAGCAAGTCGTAGGCCAAAGCGAAGTTCAAGACGTCCTCCCCCTCTTGATTCCTACTACCATACCCGAAACCCCCGTGCACCCGCTCGAAACCTACATTAGTCGCACCCACATGGCCGTTAAGGTCTCCTCCTATGAAGAGTTTCTCGCTGATAGGCACGGAGCTAACCATGCTATCCAGATCCTCCCAAAACTGCCTCTTGGTGCTCTCACTAAGACCTACCTGGGGGGCATAGGCACTGATCACATTTAGGGCCGAATCTCCCACTACCAACCGGACAAGGATAATCCGGTCACCTTGCCTCCTAACATCTACGACTCCATCCTTAAGGCTCCTATCGATCAAGATGCCTACGCCGTTCCTACCCGATGTTGTTCCCGTGTACCAAAGCTTGAAGCCAGTACCCTCCACCTCCTTCGCCTTCTGGCCCTTCCATTTAGTCTCCTGCACGCAAAGAATATTCACACGCCTCCTAATAGCTACATCGGCTAGCTCTCGTAACTTACCCGTTAGGGACCCTACGTTCCAACTACCTAGACGAATCTTAGTTGGCTCGGCTAACTTCCTTACCCTTCGCACCCGTCGAGGAAAGTGCGAAGACCCTTGCTCATTTTTCACTACACCCGGGCGTAGATGTAGCGCGTCACTAAGGTTGCGACGACCCGGCCCTTGCTCATTTAACACCACACCCGGGTTCCGATGTGGCGCGTCACTAAGGTTGCGACGACCCGGCCCTTGCCCATTTAACACCACACCCGGGTTCCGATGTGGCGCGTCGCTAAGAGGGTTACGCCCCAACGGTTTTCTTATGGGTTTCATATCCATGTAGAGTGGCTGGTTTTTACGTTGGTTCGCTAAACCTAACACAACCCTCCACTTTTTTCATCCGGGCTTGGGACCGGCAATGGCAGTGTTTTCTGATGGCAATGAGATCGGGTGAAGAAAACATCAACACCAATATGCTTTGTAAGTTCATGCTTCTTAGGATAGATCATTGGCAATTTGTATGGCTTCAGTATTATCACAAAAAAGAGGAATCGCTGAATTCACAAATAACACCAAAATCAGCCAATAACCATTGAAGCCATACAATCTGAGAAGTTATAGAAGCAAGTGCTCCGAGTTCTGCCTGGGTCATAGAGCGAGATACAGATGCCTGTTTCTTGAACTTCCATGTAAGTGGAGAAGAACCAACAAGAATGAAATAACCAGTGACAATGACGATCTGTGGGATCACTCACCCAAGTGGATCCGAATAAGCAAGAAACTGAAGTGGACTATCTCGATCATAAAATAAGCATCAAGATGGCGTTCCCCTGAAGTATCTAGATACACGAAGAAAATGACCAAGATGTACTGAAGTAGGAGGACTCACAAACTGACTCAAAATGTGAACTGCATGAGCAATGTCAGGTCTTGTGACTGTGAGATAGACAAGGTTGCCTACAATATGTCGGCATCGAGAGAGATATTCAAGAATGGTACCACCAGTAGGACGAAGTTGCAAATGAAGATCCATAGGTGTATCAGCTATCCGAATAACAGTAATGCCAGACCGAGCAATGAGATCTTGTATGTACTTGGACTGAGAAAAGTAATATACAGTAATGACAGAACGTGAAACTTCAATTCCCAAGAAATAACTGAGGATAGTATCCATAACCCTTCAAAAAGTATCCGTTGAACTTTAATAATAACCATATTCTCTTAAGCATTACATGGTAGATATACATTACCCTTCAAAAACATCCATATTGGGATAGTATTTGCATGAAGTTTAATTAGAATGAGTACAAGATTGCCAGCGCCAATATCAGTACAAAACAATTGCGCATATGAAATGCTTCGACTTTAGACGTGCAGGAAAAAGAAAAGACTCAACATGATTCCACAAACTTCAATAATATCCCACAGAACAATCTGATTGCAGAATATATTCAATAATATCTCACAGAACAACCTGATTGCAGAATATAACAAATGAAGCAACTGAATAGACACCTGCTCCATCACCACTGAATAGACACCTGCTCATTAATATACTCTATCTTGACTTCTAGGCCGTTGTTATCATGAGAAATTGATTATTTTTCAAGTAACTCAGTTTCATTCAAATAAGATCTAGGATCTGTCATACCATACACCTACACCAAAAATATGTATCATATCCTTGTTGGAGGTTTATATTTACATGCTAATCTCTAGGGTCGTCATTTCCTTAGCCATCTAATAATCATTCTTGCTTCATCGGTACCACTACACTGATCTTTATATATGCATGACATGTCTAATCTAACGTTCCTAAAGCTCCCAACTTACTGCAGTTTATCTTTCTAGTCCAGCAAATTTTAACTTGGAAAAAGACTTACTATAACAAAACTTGCTTCCAATCGAAGTAAAATTTAAAGTGGTAGTTTGGAGAATATACCATTCTAATACCAATATCGTTCATCTCTCAGTTCTTTGCATGATCCAGATCTCTCAACAATATACAATTCCAATATCAATAACGTTCATCTCTCAATTTTTTGAATGATCCACGTCTCTCAATATAACATGCATATTCCAAGACATTAGCAAAAGGTTGTATGGAAAAAAAGTAGAGATCATTCCTTAATAAAGTCCGTCTGAGTCCTATAACAGAGCAAAATTTGTACCTGCAGAAACCTTTACCAGCATAAATATGAGACCGCCATAACAAAATAATCACAATACACAAAAGGGGTGGAAACCACTAGTATGACCTCCACCTCAAAAGAATACATGTTACCAACAGGGATACAAGCAGCATGCTACTTCAAGGAAGCATTGAAAAAATTATTACTACCCTGGACGGCAAAATATTTTGAATAAAATAATGTGAACTAAGAGATGACCATAAGTCAACAGAAGCATAATAAAGAACTCATGTACAGCATAGACCACTTGTAGTCAAGAGTTGCTCAATTTCATGTGGGGGTGATAAAAAAGGAGGGACACTAATATTTGGACAGACACAACTTAGTCCTTAACAAAGTAGCCAGCTGCTACAAATTGCAATGCCGGCTCTGTCAGGCCAAAGAATAAGCTCCAGTGATCGTAAGGATTTGTATGTATGTAATAAGGCAACATGCACCAGCTACTATCATTTTAGGCTGAGTTTGCTGCCTAGAATCTATTTGGTGTATCCGTCCTATGCTGTAGCCAATAAACATTCACCACCAACTCCACCTCACCATAATAATACAAACCAATTAAAGCTAGGTGAAATAGATAAATTTTAAGCTTCCTGATTACTACGAACAGGTAGAAATTATCACAAGTCATAACTAGACACATTTCGCCAACAACAGTGTCCTGGTACTACTCATTACAAAGTACATAACAAATAAAAGTTTTTAATACATGAGTGATTTTCATAACAAAGTACATAACAAATAAAAGTGTCCTGGTAATACATGTTGCCAACAACAGTGTCCTGGCACTACCAATAGTAAATGCTTTTCATTGGTGAGGGCAATAATGCCTAAGAAAGGACTGAACAAATAAAAGTTTTTAATACATGAGTGATTCCTACTGAACTTTGAAAGAAAAATATAAGAATAGTCAATAACGTGCAGTTACATGCACAAAGATGAATAGGACGACTTACCTGACTTCTGTAAGAAAGCACTCGCAATAAACCTTCAAAACCAAATTAAGTAGGGGATATACCATTCCAACATCAGTAGAATGCAGCTCTCCCTCCAAATAGACCAATTCCATTCCAATAGTATCCATATTCCATGATATATGTAGTTTACAACAGACAGAATATGGAATAGAAATCAATTGAACATAATAATAACCATATTCTCTTAAATATCAGCTGGTGTATATGCATTATTCTTCAAAAATGCACGAAATTTAATTAGAATGAGAAGTATTGTCGGCACCAATATCAGCGGATATGAAATGCTGAGACTTCAGACATGCAGGAGAAAGCAAAGACTCGGCACAACTCCCCAAACTTCAATAAGATACCTTGTGCACAGATAACATCAGTGGACTGCTCCTACTCTTAATAAATAAACAAACATGAATCATCTGTCCATTAATAGACTCCAAGGAATTTGATCTAATCATTCGTCAATAAATCAACAGGAGTTAGAATCCACAGAAAACCACATGGCCCCACCAGGCTTGGGCCCCACACATTGGAAACAAAATGATCTGGCGAATCTAGAACACAACTCAACCCAGCAGGTGCTCCAGATTAAGAACATACTCCAATCATAGTGCTGATCTTACCCAACCTCAATAGTTCAACTCAATCAAACAGAAGACACGGTTAAGTAATGTAAGAGGTCCATCGAACACAACATGTAAGAATAATTCAATCCTCAATAATCAACTGCAACAAGCCATGATATGAGAACTGGAGACCACATGAACTACCGAATATCCTTCTTCACTAGTCCTTCAGAACCGGTTATCTGGATCATCCTCATGGCAAACTTGACCAGAACACAGCAATGAATTGGTCCAGATGGAAAAATAAGCAGATCACAGCCAGTAATCAAGCGGGTGCAGCTTTGCTATGCCGCACAAGTCAATCAAGTAGTGCATAGTAGTTTCGTGACATTGATTTGCAAGAAAATTATGGTAAGGGAGGTGTTGGGTTTAGGATCCCGTACCTTCTTTTTCGTGCTTGATGCTGATGGAAGCGGAGGCGCCGTCATGGACCCGAGGCATCCTCTCTGTATGCTCACGATGACGAGGCGGCCCCAACATCACCGGTATAGCCCCGAAGCGCCGCTGACACCGCAGGAGATGCCGTGATCGCACCGGACCATCGATACGGCGGTAGGTCTCGTCCCCGACGAACTCTGCACCGGGGCCCGCCTAACTGATCGGAGATGAAGTAGCGGCGCCGCTAGGGATTGGGGAACCGTAGGTTGGGATGAGGAGGCGGCGGATCGTGAGGTGATTGGCTGCGATGCGGGATCGATTGGATTCGGGCACGGCGGCGTTGGGTTTTGAGGTCAGGGCTGGGATGGATATCGATTTGGGCACGACGGCGGCCGCTGCGCCGATTTGGAGCGGGTAAAAGAGGAAGGGGAGAGGAAAAGGAAACGAGAGCACCGCCATTGCGCAACGGTCACATTTCGGACGGTGGATGGGCCTTGGGCCGGAATTCTCTATTAGGGTCCGTATAACGCAATGACAAACGGTCACATTCTGGATGTTTCGAGTTGGACTTTGGAGCAGTCCCCACGAGATATTTCCCCTGCGTGGAACAGCTACATTGACCTGCTTTGGTCCAACTAGAAATCAGTAAATTTGAGCGAGATGAAAACAAGACATAAATTTTAGAAAAAATAAATATAATTTGATATAAAAAACTGTCATGAAACACGGAATGACTTGTAGCAGTGAAAGATGAGTGCTTTGAACAGTCGTTAACCAACACTCATGGTTTTCAAAAATGATGAAAACCAGTCGATTATCGTGATAACCGGACTTATCGGTCCGGTTCAGCATCGTTGGACGTCCGTTATTGGTAAAATCCAAACTTGTGTACTATAGCTTATTCGGTTTTCGCTCGATTTTGTCGGTAACCGGTCCGGTTTCATCGGTATCGGTTTCTCCGGTTCTTTCTATATTTCAATCCTTCCCAACACTTACCAACTGAGTGATAAATACGAGTAAATAACGTTATCAAACTAACTTATATATTTTGAAGAGAGTTGTCACATTTGATTCCAAAAATATATAATTCAACCGCTATACCAAGTCTTCACTGATATATAATTAAGAATTTTCCAACCATTTTCTATTTTACATGGCGTACATCAATTTATGCAAAAGGTCCAAACTGGGTCTTATTTGGCACCAGATTTATCAAGCATATTACTGTAACATCCTCAATTTCAATAAGCTTATCAGTGTTCTTAATCACGCGTGATCAATAGATGCTAAGCTCAATTTTCAAGCAGTCACAAGTCCAATTCTTCCGGACCAACTCAAATTTAATTCAAATTTGAGCTCAAGCATGAAACTCCGAATTGTTGCACATTAGTGGGGCCAACTAAAATCATATCTGGGTTCCCAGTGCCAAGATATAATGTTGGAGAATTTTCCAAAATTTTATCAAAAGAGGAAGTATATAAAATAAATCAAAAGGTCCTCAAACAAATTCTTGCGTTCCAGAAATTTTAAGTCAAAATTTATTTTGAATTAGGAAAACTTCCAATAAGAGAAATTGTTTCCCCAGAGTTGAACTTCAACTCCCCAATTTCTCAGATTTTTCTGAAGCTTGGAAGTATGTGTTTAGAGGCTTCAAAGTTCAGCACATTTGAAGTACTTTTGAAAATGAAAAAAAAAGAGAAGAAAGGACGGTCGCCTCTCTCTTTCTGCTCTCTCTCTCTCGCTGAACACAACAGCGCCGCACTGCTGCCTACGTCAAGCAGCAGCAGAGCAGCCCGCGTGCGTACTCGAATGCGGCTATGCTCGCACACCACCTCCTCTTGCTTATCCTCTCCATTGACCTGCCGTTCAAGTTGTCGCGCCCTCCTCTTTTCCTTTTCTTCCCCAGCCAGTCGCCATGGCCGCCCCACGAAAGAGCTTGTGCCTCGCAGTCTTCAGTAGCTCCCTGCCCAAACCGACACCACCAAGCGATGCGCAAGGATCCACTCAAGCTAATCCCCAGCTCCTTTTCCCTCCTTCCGCGATGAGCCGCCCGGATCGAGCCGTTCTTCTTCGTCAACGGTGAACCGAGCCGCCACGACGCCGTCGTCGATTACATCCTCCACGGTGAGCAGCAGTTCGATTCCACTTGTCTGTAGCTGCGCAACCCTCTCGCGAACCTCCATGACATAGTCTTGCCCCGTTTCCTGTCATGACCGTTAGATGCTCATTGGGTGGATGGACGGCTCGTATCGTTTCACCGCCAAGTTACCTTCCTTTTAGCTTTTGCCGGAACTGTAATAGGAAGATTACTGTTGCTGTAATTTCTTTTGCCGCCGGCTACTTAAGCTGCTGCTTGCGTGGAGAGGAAACCAACTCCATTATTGTAAACAGAAACCAATTCCAACTCAACCTCTCTGGTTGAGGAACCTGCCCTCGGTTCTTCCGCCGAGTTCTTGGCTTAATTGTTAAGTTGCATGCACCAACCAACTCACCCAAAAACCTAAGCTTGATGGGGAAAGGTGGGCAATTCACTTATGGTTCAACACTCCCCCTCACGTGCAGCTCTCGTGGGCGCAAACGTGGAAATAGGAGCGGCGCAGCGGAATATGCGGTCACCAGGACTTGAACTCAAGACCTCTGGCTCGATACCATGTTGAGTTGCATGCACCAACCAACTCACCCAAAAGCCTAAGCTTGATAGGGAAAGGTGGGCAATATACTTATGGTTCAACACTCCCCCTCACGTGGAGGCTTCCTTAGGCCTCAGACGTGGAAATAGGAGCGGCGTAGCGGAATATGCGGTCATCAGGACTTGAACTCAAGACCTCTGGCTCGATACTATGTTAAGTTGCATGCACCAATCAACTCACCTAAAAGCCTAAGCTGATGGGGAAAGGTGTGCAATTCACTTATGGTTCAACATTAATCTCGATTTCGTTGATTCGTTCTGTTCTTGTGTGTGCGGATTTCCTACTGTGCACTACATTTCCGCAGCTAACCTCGCCGGAACAAGGTCTTCTTCTCCGCCGCCGTCCGCCGGACCGCACCGCCCCCGAGTCGAACTCCCGCTCCCGGCCATCTACGTCGTCGACATAATCGACGAAGAGGATCGCCTCGGCACCGTGGATCTCGTGCTCGCGCCGCCTTCGCCGAACGTCTACCCCACCGCCGGGAACGCCGCCGCCAAGTCATCGTCGCCGCCACCTCTCGCCGCCGACGTGCTCCGAGGTCCGCGCACGTGGCCGAGTTCGCGTTTTGAGGTCGCCTCTTTGTCCTCATCACGGTGCGCTCCCCCTTGTCCGCCCTCTCGTCGTAGGTTCGCCGGTACGCCAGCCATGCCGCCGTGGCCGTGGCCACGCACGCCGGCATTTCTACAGTGCCGCTCGTTCCTTTCTTTTTCCTTTTCCTTTTTCTCTGAAAATGAGGCAAACTTGTAAAATCGATAGAAAATAAAGTAAATCTCAGAAAAATATGAAACAAAGTTTGTTGGAATCCTTGTGAATATATCTATCCATAGGAACAATAAAATACTTATGTTTCTCAGTAAATTTTTGTACACAATTCAGAAAATGAAAACCCAAATAAATTCATATATGCATTTATATCCATGCAAAAATTATGAATTTTGGTTTGCATGCATATCATATCATTCCTGACCATTTCACCAAAAAGCACATTTAAATTATGCATATTTTATCAGTAATTGCATTTTCATGCTTTGCATTGTTTCTTTTTTTAGAAATTTATTCCTACATGCAAATGTTCTAAGTTTTGGATGCAATGTTCCCCATGTCACTGTTGATTTCCAGAAAAATACACATATTTTTATGTCTTTCAGAACCATGTTAAAGACCTAAGCAAAATAAATTCTTTGTCCGATCTTTAAAAACTAGAAATCTTGTAATCCTATTATCAGTTTTTCTTCAAACAAAAAGTAACTTGAAATCGTTTGTGCTATTTCTGAACATCACATCAGCACCATCATCATGCCATTGCACTCATCCATTTGCCAAAGTTTTGCATGATCGTTGCACTTAATTCTTGACTTTGCATTGCATCATTTAGCGAATGACGCCGGAATCAAGGACGAGGAGATCGTAGCTGAAGATCATGGTGCTGATACTAACACTTTGAGTGTGCTGACCATCAGGCCCAAGGCAAGCCCCGGTGCACTCCTAATTTTGTAAAGTTTTCTTTTTGTCATATGTATTCGAGTCATGAAATGTGCATTACGTTTTAGGAGTTGTATGGAACCGTAGATGCATTTGCCCTATGTTTACCTATGGGATGGGTTGGAGTTGTACAGCCACTCGGTAGAATTTGCTATGCTTAATGTCGAGTCCTCGGTAGAAAAATCGGGTGGTATGGAGACCGCCCGGTATAAGTGGTTTCGGTATATTTTACTACTCTCACATAATGATGATGAATATGAGACCGAACGGGGAAGTTCATGTGTAGATTGAGGTGGCAAGGTCGTCCTTGTTCGCCATAGCCCCGTTTGTGTCGGTTGAGGACCGTTCGTTGTGGCCCTACTTGAACAAGTTTGAACGTACCGGATGCATGCTAGTGATATGGGCACTAGTAAACCGATGTAACTCGATGATTGTAGTGTAGGACGGTGAACCCACCTCTCTTTCAGTGATGATGATAGACACGGTGGTTCATGGGTATGTGCTAGTGGAAGGGTGTATGGGCTAACCACGGATAGCCCCGGCGTGGGTATCGCGTGGAGGACGTGTACTCGGGAGAGGTGGAAATCGGTCCGGCTCTATGGTGTCTTGTGAAAGGTTGCCGTGCGTGACTCCTTGTGAGTGTGCGTACGTTGTGTCTTCCGGGTTTCGCCTGCAGGTGTAAATCGATTCGGAACGCCGTCCCTCGCGGTTATTGAGTACCGCTTGTTCACTGAGTCACCTCGTAGTAAGAAGTGCACATGATGATGTATATATGCTGTATTGATACTTTAATATTGTTTGCAACCATGTATTGCTTAGTATAGGTTGCTTACATTTATGTTTATGCAAGAACCCTTTTAATTTGGCTAAAATTTGAAAGCAAGGACCAACTTCTAGTGCTTCTTTTATGCAATTTATTCCTACACCTTGGTCACCCCCCTGCATGCTAGGAGTCGGTCTTAGAAGGCCATTTTGACGGGTAAGTCTTGCTGAGTATTAGTTGCTGTTGGCGGTCGTTAAACCCTGTTTTGACCGCCAAAATACCGGTAAATAAAGGCATGTCACCAAGATTCTGCGCATAGTAGTTAGGATTAATGCTACTCCACAAGTTTTGGTGATATTTGGATGCAGGAGGGAAATATGGAGGAAAGTGGGCCCAGCTGGCACAAAGACTGGCCGGCCGGCCCCACCTATAGACCGGCCGGCCCCACAAGGTGGCCCCAGGCCTCGGCCTTCCTCCAGCGAGCTACAAACAGGCCTACAACGCAGAATCAAAAGCCTGTTTAGAAGAATTCCACCGACGTTCTAGAAGGTGGGCTGTTTTGGGCCTCAACTTGGCCCTCACTCCTCTTCTGCCGCCCCCACAGAGCCACCGACTGGACAACCGTCATCAGGAGCAAATCACGAGCGTCCAGCATCGAGGCGGTGGCAAACCGACGCAATGGGCGGCCGGCCGGCCCCCCTACTTGGCCGGCCGGCCTGGCTTGGCGGGCCCGGCACTCCAGCTTCGGCCATATAGCTCCCACCGCCATGGAGAAGCTATAAATACCCCTGGCCGGCTGCAGAACAACCTGCACCTCCACACTTGAGAAGAGAAGATCCAAAAGGGTCACGCTCATCTCATGAAAGATCATTCCACTTGTGTAGTTTAGAGTAGGCTAGTTGGTCATGGGAGTTAGAGTAGAAGTGAGAGCTTCGCTCGGAGCTCCGGAGTTCTCTTCGGAGTTTGGGTAAAGTTCTCGTGTATCTTTTCTTTTATACTTTCTTTAATATAATTATTTTCTTATTTATTTTCTTATTTATTTAATTTAGTTTTCCTTTTAGTTTACATTTATTTATTTAAGTAATTGTTATAGAGAAATTCCTATGTTGGTTCCACGTCTGTGTATGGTAGGTCTATCTGCATGGGTTGTTTGCACCGCAAATGCTTACACAATCCACATAGATTTGTTATGCATGGATGGCTTGCTCTTTTCGCGAGGAGTAAGTTATTTAGGATAGTTGCTTGTGTGGTTCAAGGAATTATTCTAGACGTGAGTTTGCTCTACACCCCACGGAGGATGGTAGCCGCGAGTACGTGTGACAGGCGTACCGGTCTCTGTAATCCACCACGTCCGGGTGATGGTTTTAGTAGGGAGTCAATAGCACGTAGTTCCCCAAGGTAGTTGAACCTAATTCTCGGGTTGCTGCCTTGGCATGCGTGTGCCCCGATATGCAGGAACGTATCTGTAATGAAAGCTTAAGCAAGTAATTGTAGACTATCAGAAAATACTAAATGCTAACCCCTAGGCTGATACCCTTCTTCTCGTTGTCCTCCCAGTTGACTAGTTCTATCTCTTTATCTTCATATAGAATTCTTGCGTGTGTTTGGTTGCCACCCATCATATATGTATCCCTGCTCTGGTCTAGTTTGCAAGTTATAAATAATAGATGTTTCCTTGTTAATTCATGATATTCTTAGCCCTGCTTCCCTGAGGAAAATATAAATACGATACCCTTGGAATACTCCTGGGTGAAATGCTACAACGGTGTTCCGTGCGCTTGCGGAGTTGATATTTATCTCTGTGCGTAAGAAACGCCAACAGTTGCTCGGGGTTTGTTGTTTAAATTTTTGGTTGCAGGTGCTCTTTTGGCTCAGAGGATGTGGCACATCTACGGGTTCGATGTGCTTCATCATAGGGTAATTGACGTCGAGTTGTATAACGCTTCCGCTACGCTTTTCAAAACTCTTTTATGTAATCAAATCCGAATTTAAGTTGTAATAACTAAATTTCACTTGTACTCTATTTTATATATGCTCATGTGTGTGTACTTTTGAACTCTTGCGTCGTCAAGTGTCACCTGATCACGATCCTTAATAGCTAACCCCTCATTATTTGAGGCGGGATGCTACAATTACAGTGTCGGTCTTATCCAACTATTTTCTATTTTACATGGCGTACATCAATTTATGCAAAAAGTCCAAACTGGATCGTATTTGGCACCAGATTTATCAATTATATTACAGTGTCGGTCTTATCCTTTTATGGCATCTAAAGTCAATCTCAAATGTCTCACATCACTTTGCTTGAATGTTAATAGACAGCAATCTCAAACCTTAAAATATGAGGTCAGCTCAAACCACATTATACGTAGGTAATACGTGTCAAAGGTAATTGTTCATCAAGGTTGACGACGGACCGATTTCATATCACATGAATGCACTCCCCTTATGCCGAAGAAACCCGCTGCATAAACAACTCTAGCTCTAACTCAAGAAAAGATTTTTTTTTTTTTGAGATGTCTCAAGAAAACAACTACAAAGAACAAAAGAAGAGTTTCTCCTCTGCAAAGTAACAGACTTATTTTCCCGCAGCGGGCCTCAGACTTTATTGTCTTATAACATCACTTACCAAAGGCGTCTTTTTACCTGTTTTCTTATTTGATCAGAAGTTAAATTGATCATCAGAAGCCAAAAATTAGGATACATTCTGGAAAATGAAACTTCCGTTGAAGAGAAGCAAAAGCAAATGAAACACGCGGCAGCATGGACTCGGCGGGGGGATCTTGCCTCTTTCTCGCCCCCCTCCAGCCCTGCACACTAGCAGACCAGCGGTGAGGGCACTGCCGTCCTTCGATGCACTAGTAGGGACTCGACAACTGGAGCTCAGAAGATGTTTCCGAATCGGGAGGAAGGTGATGGGGAGAAAAGTAGTTCCTCATGCGGTGGAGAAAATTCCTTATTTACTGTCAAAAATTTCTTATTTACCATAAAAATGTTCACTTTTTCCTTATTTGCCATCGGAACAAAATTCACCTTTGTCAGCCATGCCACTCCAATCACTTTGCTGGTTAAAATTATCGTGCTCCTGTCACTGCGTTATTGTGTTGCAGTTGTTATACAACAAGCAGAACCAATAAAAGAAAGTGGCTTGCCGCGCTTTTGTGTTGGGAGAACTCCGGCCTCTTCCGATGGGGAGCTCCTGGTGCTGAATAGCCGCAGGGACACCCAGCCCATCAACAGCTCACGAAGTCAGAACCCAGGATACGATCCCGCCTGCCGTCGGAGAAGGAGGGCCGTCCTCAGAGGGAGAGGAGAGACGCTAGGGGGTGAAGGTAGATCTCAACGGCAGCGGAGGGCTTAGAGCGAGGTGGGGAAGGAGCCATGAGCTACCAGCGATGGTGAGACTGCGAGTGGTGATGACCATGTCGCTGGATTTTCTTTTGATGCGAGGGTTACGTATCTGACAAGTGTCATTCGCGAGTATTTGGATTATTTTAATTAACTAAAAAATCAAAAATACAATATATGTATCTGGCCGTATCCGACGCATACACATATCCAGATACGTATCAAACACGGTACGCCAGTTTCTGGCTGTGAGTTTCTTAGGTCATCATTCACTTTAACGGCCGCACTACCTCTCGACATATCACTTTTAACATTCACACCACACAGGTCGAAATCCTTTGATCCTTGGTGCTTGTTGAACACATGGCCACTTTACCTTGTCAAAAATCCAGTTTCAAAATTAAAGCATCTATTTTTTCTTATTTATTTCGTGAAAAGTCTCATGTAAGGTGAGGCCACTTTACCTTTTCTTTTCTTTTTTCTTACCCTATCCATGATGAAGCGGCCTGATAAGAAGGGAGGCTACATTATATTTTTTTCATAAAAAAAAGGAAGAATATATTTTAGTATATATGTATAGGATCGTTTAAATTTGATAAATTTTTCACAAATAGAATTGTGCTCTCAAGATTAATATATTATGGAAGCCAAGATCGCCCTCGAGAAAATATTATTCCATAGGTTAAACCTCAATAACTACCGGTGAGATGCACAATTCCCAACGTTACCATATAAAGCTCCATACAGCTCATTTACAGCTATACTACACAATATTCCAATAAATGCATGACTGGCCCATATTTCAACTATAAAAGCCAGGGCAATCACCTCTTCACAATGTCAATTAGGCAGCATCGACATTTGCTTGACAATTCTGCGGTGAAGTAGTTTCTCAAACATCCCCCAACAACCTAGCTAGGATGAGGGCATTCTACATAACCCTGATCGTCCTTGCACTTGTCGCGCAATACTCAGGTAATTTGTAGTTCCTCTTTTTTTTTCTAGAAAAATTTGTAGTTCCCCTTGGGACATGCTCTTCGAAATCTCTTTCAATTTGGTGTTAAAAACTTCGGTAATCTTACAATCCTTCTATAGATATGGCGACAGCGACTGCAGATGGTGGATCATTCACGCCTCAAGACTGCAAAACATTACCCAAGCTCCAAGGTCCCTGCGCCCCCAGATCATGCCTGCGAAAGTGTCAGAGCAATCTTGGCCCCGGCGCCGTAGGCGAGTGTGTTCCGGGGGGATGCCAGTGTACTTATTGTGCGAAATGATGTACTGGGACGGATGAGAGTAATACTGAGTTAGTACAAATATACTGGGACGGAGAGAGTAATAATTGCTATTGAACGAATGCATTCGTCTCCGTTACAATTTTACTAGGAATAATTACTACTGAATGAATTGCTAAATATTGTGCTTCGGTTTTGCTGTTCTAACTCAGAAAAGATAATTTAGGACATGTTTGGATCCATTTACTAAGGAACCATATTTTAAAAGCAGAAACATATCCAAATGGCAGTTTATTTTTCTCAGTATTTTGCGTTGGTTAAAAGCAGAAACATATCCAAACTAGGATATAAAATACCACCCCACGTTTTATTTAGAAACCAGATTTTAAGAACCGTATCAAAAAATCAGTTTCTATAAAACTTTCCAAACAAAGCACGGCAAGCATCGGTGTTTCACGGGTTGAAACCCTTCGTTCTTTTCCCACCTCACTTCAACACTATTCACGCGAAATTGCCACCGCCTAAACAAATCCTTGTCTGCTTCCGTAGCCCCGGCTGCCCCGCATCGTGCTCTTCCGTCTCATTCGTTTTCCTGAGGAAGCGTACCAGCCGCAGGTGCTGCGAGAGCTCCGGTTTCCTCTCCATGCCTGCGACTAAGCATCAAGGATCCCGGCTTCTGTCGTCACCGCCAAGCACTTTCTCGCCTCTTTGTTTGTTCGTTTCCTCTGGATTATTTATCACTCCCATGGGATGCTCTATTTGGCCATCTATTTTTTTTTTGGTCCGATCTGGCACTTCCATTGCTTGCATCTTAGCATAGACCATTGTTTTTTTTTTGGCCAAAAAACAACATAGATGATTGTTAAATTGGTACTTCCACTGGCATATAGATTTAATGTGGATATAATGAGCGACCGTGACAGCTTTAGATGGTGGATGATTCAATAAATAAAATATGTAATGCTTCACCTTAAAATGATAATGGAAGATCTGAATGACATCATAGACTTCATATTCATTTGAGTTCTATTTCCGCTATGGCACAGTATAATGATGAGTAATTCTATTCTCCTTACAAAAATCATTTAAGATTCGTGAAGTGTATCCCCCTTCCCAAAACATATTTCACCACAAATATCAGAATGAATAACAGCAAGAGATTCACTAGCTCTTTCCACCTTTGGAAAATGAGGGCGATTTGCAATTCACCCTAATAATTATAGACTGCTAAAAAAACAACATAGTACGGGGTAGATAGATCACTTCGGTCTTCTATATGGAGTCAATCGAATACACACAACTAGCCAAACAGTTTCAAAAATAATTCTGTTTCAGTTTCTCTAGAGAAATTGAAACCGTACCAAACGAGCCCTTAGTCTCAAAATTGTTGTTGCTGTATGAAGGCATATTTGGACATCATTTGCGCACGTTCCGGATTAAAACACAAGAAATGAAGAACCTGTGCGGAATTGAATCCTTTGCACCAACACATTTCACGGTTCAGTTTCTGTAGGATTCATTCAAAACGGTGCTTTTTCCCTTTGCTAGATCCAGTTATTATGTCAATATAAAAGGAACGTTACACTGCTCAACTTGTTGATGAAAAATAAAGTACATAGCCGCAACGGTTCTTCAACAGTAAATATCACTGTCATGCAATACATAGTTACAATCAAGTCTCTCGAGAATGGTTACCATGGGGAAGAAACAAACAAACAATTATAGAGGAAGAAAACCTATGAGCAAGAAGAAATGGAGAAAGGCAACCCTACAATACAACCCCTCGTCTCAATGTTCAAACAACTTCAGCCAGAAGCAAGCACATAATATCCTACTTGTACTGTTTCTCACGGTTCATGTCTTTATGCGGATCACGAAAGAACCTGCCAAGAAGATTAATCACACAGTTGTCACTTGTCAGAGTTCACATCAGGCTGACTTCATGTAGGAGTAATCATTAGAAAGATGAATGGATTGGCATGTTCAATTTCCATGCATAAACTGAAATGGGAAATGTGCTGTGCCCCTCCCAAAATATTGAATAATGGATAGCTTAAACTACAAAGGAATGGCTCAGCAAATTAGTCTTCTTGAACAGTAAAGCTGTATTACAACGAATTGTTCCAGGAGGTCTGGAACATTCAACTAAATACTAGTACTAAAGTATAAAAACATTTATTATGTTTGATCACTAAAATTAAAGGACCCATTTGCTGCCTCAGTTTAAAAAGCTGCAGTATTCTGAAATGATGCTGAAACTGATGGATATAAACCACACAGCTGAATGACTGAAGGTCCTAAAAGCATGTTGGAGGTTACAATGGATCTAGTTTGGACTACATGAATACAAAAGCACAGTAACACATTGGTCTACCCCTTCGTCTATTTTTGTAACAGGTGGTAATTGGCATGATGTTTGTAATTTCCCTTGCTGCTATAAATTCGAAAAGAAAGTCGTTAAGACATGGTATACATTGAAATACAAATTTAACGGTACCGCTTTCGACCTACTAAAGAGTACAAAGTTTGATCGTTTCAATCTTTGAGGTATGCGCAAACCTTACATGGAGTGGTTTAAAATATGTGAAGCTTAAGTACATGCAGTTATTTCATACTCCCTTCGTCCCAAAATAGCTATTTCACTTTAGGATCCAAAATTTGGGGAAATATTTGGTGCAAATGCACTATTTGGTGCAACGGTGCAAACAGCAAATGAGGCCCACCCGATTTAGATCCAACGCCGCTCATTTAGGCGGCTGCCCTCGACCAGTTTACTTGCGCCCCTTTGCAGCAAACACCTTGATTTCTAGAACTTCTGGAACACTACGGCGTGTTTCATCCCCAATCTCCGCTGGAGCCATTTGGGAGCTCCCCGTCTCCCCAGTTCGAAGCCATTGTTTGCCCAGCCTCAACACAGTCGTACTCCGTCCGAGTTCATTCAGTTTTAACATTTCAGATCGAATCATGGGTGGCTCGTTTCTTTGTTCTCTATTGTTGCATGAGAGAACAGCTAAAGCATTCAATTGGGCCATGTGGATTCTGATGTCATGAAACCAAGCCTCATGGCGGTGGGCGGCCGCTCTTCTCATCAGAGTTTAAGAAATTTGAGTCTTGCTGAGCATCCGCGTGTTCATGGGGAAGCCATGAATCTTCCCTTCAGAACAAGTGACGCGCTCGCTCACCCATCATCCCAGGCGTTCGTAGGTGGCTGGACTCCCCGCCGGCGAGCTAGTTACATGCACCGATCTAAACCAGCGGAACAGAGATCTCAATGGAGTGCGAGGAGGTTTCGTCGCTTGGCGTTTGTTTTCCATCACATACAGGGTGTTCACTGCAAAAAGAGGCGCAAGTGAACCGGATGGGGTGCCCGCCTCAACCAGCCGCGTTGGATCTAAATCTGGTGGGCCTCGTTGGCTGTTTGCACGTTGCACCAAATAGTGCAGTTGCACCAAATATTTCCCCTCAAAATTTGTCCCATAAAGGGTGTCACTCTCGCTTCCCAATATAACTCCCTCTATCTCTCTCCTCCACCCCCTCCTTGTTTCCTTTGCACTTTCTACTTTTTCATCCCTCAATTCCCGTGCACAACTCCTAAAACGACATCTATTTTGGGACAGAGGGAGTAGATTTTATGGTTGCAACGAAAAGAATGTACTATATCCGAAAAAAAAAGAAAAAAAAACTCTCCACTGCCCAACAAGCTCAGTACTCCCTCCTTCCTTGAAATGATGACGTTTGGACAGGATTTTTTGACTAGTACTTAGTTAAGTCCATTGGTGATGTATGGCATGCATCGCATGTTAGTAATCCAACAGAACATCAAGCCATACACATCATGCAATCACATGCTAAGAAAAAGGTGATGAAAAGAAATGGCATAGCTAAACTTACATGCTGGAAGGTTTGACATGTCTGCAGACACAGAACAAGTGAGTCCTAAGTTTGTCAAGGCACCTCTTATTATCCCACATGGGAAAAACAAAAGCATGCTTGTTGTCTGGGCTGCAGTATCACCCAATGGTGCAGAGTCATTGTCAGTTTTTTTTGAGGGAAATACAGTAGGGGAGGCCCCTACTGTGCTAGAATTATATTAATTTAAAAGACAAAAGGTACAAACTAGGTTACAGAACAGACCAGAATACCTGGTAAGAAAGAAGGAAAGCGGGGCCTTTGAAAGAACTTTCTAGGGCTGAGCTATGCTAAGGTAAAAGAAAAAACCGAGCTATACAGCAATGTACAATTAAAGGTTTTGGAGCCAATCTCTGGCCTGGGCAGCTAAGCTATCACTCATTCTGTACAGGTGGATTTTGACAGTGGCCATGAAGTTTCTTTTCCATGCTTGGATTGACGGGGTCTTATGCCTGAAGATCTTGTCGTTGCGTTGCTTCCAGATTTCCCAAGCTGCAATAGAGAATACCTCCATGAAGAAGCTGTGGTTACAGTCATCTTTTGCCTGCTGTAGTGTGTTGAAGAAGCTAAGGCTGTGATTCCAGTTGATTTGCAAGAGGTCCCAGCACCTACTGCTGAACTGGCATTCGAAGAATAGATGGTAGGTCGTCTCCTCCACGTTGAGGTTGCAGAGAACACAAGTGTAGTCGTTTCCTTCTATTTTGCAGTTTCTTCTTCTGAGTAGATTTCTTGAGTTTAGTCTGTCTCTGAATATGAGCCAAATGAACACTTTTATTTTCTTGCAAATGTTTGCCTTCCAGATCCACATGAATTGTGGTGGTGGTGTAATGGATCTGAAATTGAACATGTAGTATCTTTTTGATGTATACTGATCTGTGCCCCAACAGTAAATCCATTTATCTGGTTGGTCAATTTGTTGCATAGCTTGTTGGATTCTTTGTTGAAGGATGTTCAGTTCTTCCATTGCTTGATGTGAGAGCGGTATGTGAAAATTTGTCTGAGGTGCTTGATCTGCCATGTATGTTGCCAATGTAATGTTCTGATTTTTCGCATAGGAGAATAGCCTTGGAAGCTCATTTCTGAGATAAGATCCATTCCAGACATCATTCCATAGTAGGATTGTTGAACCATCTCCAGCAGTAGGTGAAGCTATGCCTCTATAATGATCCAGTAGCTTTAGTATGTCTCTCCACCAAAAAGAACCTTTGTCTGTGGAAGACTGCGGCAGCTGACCGTTGTTATAGTGTGTGTTCCATATTAGTTGTACCCATGGGATGTCCCTTTTTTCGAAAAACTTGTGCAGGTGTTTCATAAGGAGAGCTTCATTTTGTATTGCCAAGTTCTTGATGCCCAATCCTCCCTTTTCTTTAGGCATTGCTGCCTTTTTCCATGCTACTAGTGGCTTTCCTTTTGCATTTATTCCATTTCCTCTCCATACACAGTCTCTTATTGCTCTTTCAATTGGGTCCAGAACTGATTTGTGCATTCTGTATGTGCACATTGCATAAACTGGGATTGATACTGCTGATCCTGCATATTGTATTCTACCTGCCATTGTGAGCCAAGTAGTTGTTGCTGATATTTTCCTTTCTACTCTGTTTACAAGTGGTGCAAAGTCTTCAACTCTGGGTTTTGTGGTTCCCATTGGGAGGCCTAAATAAGTGAATGGTTGAGATCCAAGTTGACAACCAAAGACCCCTGCCAGCTGTTGTGCCTTCTCAGGTTGCACATGGATTGGTACCAGGTATGATTTGGAGAAGTTCACTTTTAAACCTGTAGATGCAGAGAAGGTGTTTAGGATTCCTTTCAGGCAGAAAAGTTCTCTTTGTGATGCCTTCATAACTAGTATAGTATCATCTGCATATTGAACCACTGGGAAGTCATTTGTGAAAGAATGCTGTAGCGGCATTGTCAAAATTCCTCTGTTGCAAGCTTCATTGATTATATATTGTAGCAGTTCAGCTGCCAGGACAAATAAAAGGGGGGAAAGTGGGTCACCCTGCCTTACTCCCCTTTTGCATACTATTGTTTTTCCTGGTGCTCCATTCAAGAGGATAGACGATGTTCCTGATTCCATGATTGTTTTGACCCATCCTATCCATTTATCTGGGAATGCAAGATGATGTAACATGTCAAAAATTGTCTGGTGTTCTATGGTGTCAAATGCCTTCTCAAAGTCCAACTTAAGGATGATTAGTTCTTTCTTTGACTGGTGGCACTGGTGTAGGTATTCAAATGACCATGCAAGGCAGTCTTGGATGGTCCTTGACTTGATGAAACCATACTGGTTTTTGTGAATGAGCTGGATAATATCCTTCTGCAATCTATTCCCCATTAGCTTTGTGAGCAGTTTCAGAACTGAGTTAAGTAGGGAGATGGGTCTGTAGTCATTGACATTGACCGGATTGTTGACCTTTGGTACAAGTGTTATGAAAGCATTGTTGATTGATTGTAGATTCACAGTTCCATCATGAAAATCTTCGCAGAGTTTGTAAAAGTCCTCTTTGATGATGTGCCAGCATTTTTTGAGAAAGAGTGCATTGAATCCGTCTGGTCCTGGTGCCTTTTCTGCTGGCATTTCCTTGATGATGCTGTCAATTTCTTCTCTTGTGAAAGGGTGGATCAAATGTTGAAGATTATGTTCACTATGAATAAATCCTTGCAGATCGAAGATCATTTGTGGTGATTCAGAGTTGCCCATTCTGTCTTTGTAAGTTTGCCAGAGAACTGCCGCCTTTTCCTCATGATCAGTGATGATTCTCCCATCTTCTGCTTGTAGACTAGTTATGGTGTTGATCCTGTATCTTTCTGTGGCCGATGCATGAAAGAATTTGGTGTTTTCATCACCAAACTTGACCAATCTGATCGTGTATCTTTGCTTCCAGTATTCATTTTTATACCTAATCAGTCTTATGATCTGTTCTTTGATAATATCTCTAAAATTTTGCTCTTGAGTGAATAGTCCTCTTTGATCTTCAATTTTGTCCATTATTAGCAGTACCTGGCTACATTCATCTATGATATTGTTTAGTTTTGAGATGCCTTTGCTCCATCTTTTGAGGACCCTTCTGAGTAGCTTGAACTTTGCGGAAATTTTGGCTGCACTGTTGCTTGCTTGAACATTTGAATTCCAAACCGTTTCCACCAACTCAAAAAAGCCTGGGTGTTGCAGCCAATAGTTTTCAAACCTGAAGATCTTGGATTTTGGAATTTTTGTCCCAATTTAGACCATGCAAGGTATATGGTCAGAGAGAGGTTTTGACATTGGCATTAGGAGAGTGTTTGGATAAGATGTTGTCCAGTTCAAGGATGTGAAGCACCAGTCTAGTTGCTCTAGCAAAGGATCTTCTTGCATGTTACTCCATGTGTAATTTCTGCCTTTTAGAGGAATTTCAATCAAACCTAGATTACTGATGATTGAATTGAAGATATTCATGTCATTTATATTCCCTCCAGATCTGTTTCTGTCTTCTGTTGATCTGTAAAAATTGAAGTCTCCTATTAACATCCAGTCTTCTGTGTGCTGCATTTCTAGATCATATAGCCATTGTACAAAGTGATTTCTTTCCTCACCATGGCTTGGACCATAGACTGTTGTTAGCTTCCATGTAGCCGCATTGTGTCTGGATCTAAACTTGACTGTAATGGCATGATCAGAACTAAAAATTTGTGTCCCTTCAAAGATGCTGTCATTCCATATCATGAGAATGCCACCTGACTGTCCTCTGGAAGGAGAATAGGCAAATTTGTTGAACCTCCTGGGTGCCAGTTTTCTGATGAAACTGTGATCAATTATTTCTCTTTTAGTTTCCTGAATGCAGACGATTGCACATGAGCTTTCTTCTATTTTTGAACGAACTGCTTTGCATTTGTCATCATCATTGAGTCCCCTGATGTTCCAGTTAAGGATGTTCCACGTCCTACTGTTGTTGCTTTGGTTGTTATTCATTTTGGACACAATCTGGTGTTGCAAGCGTAATTCTCATAATCACAGATTTGAGAACTGTTATTTGTGAGTTTGAATATGCGAGACTTGATTCTACTGCAAGCTGGTAGAGCACTGAAGCTAGGAATGCATAGACTGAACTTGTAGAGAAGATATCAAAGATACTAGAGACATGATCTGCAGTCATAAATATCCATGCATAACAGCATAGTTTGGAACTGGATAAACTGACTGAGCAACTAGTAGTTCTGCTGCTGCTACTAACATCCATCCAACACGACAAATAAACTGAAGGGTTCAGGTTTCTGCCAATATTACAGACATCCCACAAAAGCACTCTCCAGAAGGAAGAGGCGACAAAATACAGGTTGATTTCACTAATCATTGGACACCAGTGCTTGTTCTTGTGAGCTATCACCAGCTTGAGCAGCTGCCCTGTTCTGCTTCTTCTGCCTTGTGAGTAGCTCCAGCGTGACCTCCTCAGGCGGGACGCTGCATCTTTCCTTTGCCACCCTCTGCAGGACGTCAGGTGGAATTTCAGGGTATGGCTCTTGAATATTTTCCAAGTCAGGTAAAGTAGGGAACTTGACTGGACCAGGAAAATAATTAGAGTTAAAATTTTTACCCTGATTCCTTGTCCTTGGTGGCCGGGGTGAGTTCTGGACGCCTGAAGTTGAGTCTCCCCCTACAGCTCTGTGACCATCAGTAAGCTTGCTAACTCTAGCACTCCTGCGAAGTGTGCTTGGATCCACTAGAGCCTGGTATTTGGATTTGCCCTTGAGCTTATCGAGTCTCTTTCTGAGGGGTGATATGTTCTTCTGAGTGGCCTGGCTTGACACATCATGTGTTGTATCATTGTCATTGCGTGCTTCCACATGTTGACAGTTAGTTGGAGTTCTCTCAGTGCTTGAGCTGTCCTGGGATGTGCTCTTCCTAGTAGTGATTTTTCTCCTGAGGGAAGGCTTTCTGATTCTTCTAGCATAGGTTCTGGTGATGATTTGCCTCTCCTTTACAGCCATGAGATTGTTGTGCTGCGCAGGTTCGTTGTTTTCCTCAATTTCCTGGATCTGCACATTGTTCATCCCTGCTGGTTGGACAACATCTGCATTGTTGCCAAGGTTGAACAAGGGGATATTCAGTAGCTGTGGCTCAGCATTTGGTTGAATCACATTGAGTTGAAGGTTCATGGCCAGAGGTTGCAGAATGATCTCAGCATTGTTCCACCAAGCATTGGGCCCTGCGTTAGGGTAAGCAGCTGCCAAGAGCCTTCCTAATTCATTGCTAAGGAAGGGCTGGACCCAATCAGGTTGAGCTTGGGCTTGACCATTGTGCACAAAGCTGTGTTCTGCCTGCTGATTGTTGATGATGATCTGTGGGCCTTGTCCCTGTTGCAGAGTCTGGTTCACAGAAGCAGATGAGATGGAGTTGGAGGCTGCTGAGTTGTCACTGCTGTAGGCTTGAATTTCTTGCTGGAGTTGCTGAGGCTGCTGATGGTGTAAGTCATGCTCTTGCTCATCAAACTGGACATTATGCTGACCAATGTTTTCCTGCTGTGGCAATGCAAGTCCCTCAATATTGTTGTTGGCTTGCTGGATTGCAGCATCCCAGACAGGGTCACCTTGGAACTGATTCAGATTCTGATTGACTAGCTGCTCCATTTGCTCTGCTTCTCCAGGCTGAACCGGGGGGAAGAATGGGTGTGGGTTTCCATCTTCCGGGATCTCATCCTCTTGAGGTGGGTGTTGGTTGTAGGGCTCCCAGTTGAGGATGTATGCTGGGGTTGTCCAAGTCCAACCATCACCCAGATCTTCCTCTCCTTGCTTGAAGACCAGGCTTCTTGGCACGTCTTGTGGCCTGTCATACATGCACTTGACGAGCACATATGCTGTGACTGCTGTATTCCTGTGCCAGTGAACAAGCTTGCCAAAGGAAGAGCATGTTTGATCGATGTGGTGCAGGGTCCTGTAGTCCAGTGGGTAACCTAGGAACATGATCCATCCTATCCTGCTGTAAGGTGAAACTCTGAAATTCCTAGCCCTGTCATGCCTGATGAATCTGACGTTGACACCATCTATGTTGTGTACATTTCCACTGAACAGGATATCACGCTGATAGACAGTAGCTAACTTGAACAGACCTATGCCATGCGGGTCTCTCTGGCTATGCTTAACCTCTAGCCTAAGCTCATGCTGAATGTAATGTCTGATCTGCGGGATGAACATACCATGATCCTCTTGATCGAGGACTCCATCATCATCAATGGCGATGACGTACTCCTCATGAGCTCTGATGGGGTTGCCGGAGAGGTGGATGTAGCCACGCGGCCGGCGGTCGCCACCTCCATCTTCCAGGTGCATCTCTTGCGCGATGAAGGGGATCGGGTTGAGAGGGAAGTTTGCCATGGTGGTGGAGAGGTGCAGCCGGGTAGGGGAAAAGCCCTCCCTCTGTTCTTGAGAAGGAAAAGGTTCAGGAGAGGAGAGGGAGGCTTGGCTTTTGTCTTGGCACGCTGGGTTGCGATGGAGTAATTGTTCTCCCCTTGGGCCTTGGGCTTGCTTTGATGTCTCAGCTTGCCTCCATTTTCTGTTTTGGTCCCTCTTCTTTTTCCAGCAAACCCTCTCAATATGACCGTAATTGAAGCAGTATCTACAACGTATTTTGCTGGAGCAATCCCGTGCATAGTGTCCTGGGGCCAAGCATCTGAAGCAAGAGTCCTGCAGAGGATTCTTCTGGCAACTGTGGTCGCTTTGGGCCTCGAGCTGATCTTTGGCCGAGATTGCTTTGCCTTGATGATGCTCTCGACTGTGACGCTGCTGTGCACGCTTGTTGCTGACCACGGTAGCAATCCGGGTTTCCTGGCCTTGAGCATGGGGAAGAGGCGAGGAGGCAGGAAGGTGATTATGAGCTGCGATGTCAGACTTGTCATGAGTGGAGCGGCTAATAGGGTCGGCCCTACTCTGACTTTGGTTTAGGCCGATTTGAATTTCGCTAGCCTGCCTCCCACGATGGCCGTTGCTAGCCGAGTTAGCTGGCCAATGAGCATCCCTGACCTTCTCTGACGCCACGGAAGGAAAACCGAGACTGTTCTTCAAGCTCGCGAAAGCAATCGGAACAGGAATGCAAGCATGGTCGTCAGTAGAAGAGGCAACGAAAGGAACAAAGCGATCAGAGGCACTGGTAGCCAAGGGGCAGAGAAGTTTGCCGATCTTGATGGCTCTACAAGCAGGTTGAATGATGGGTTTGACGAACTTGGCCGAACGAAAACTCGGTTTAGCTTTCACAGTAGGGGATCGTTGAACCAAATTAGGATGAAAAGAAACACAGAGCTTGTTCAACTTTCCCTTCTTCTTGCGGGTGACAGTGGTCCATTGCTTGGCTTCTTCCTGAAGCCATGTGTTCTTATCCTTTTCCCAGTTTGAACCACCGTCACGCCACAGGAAGAAATAGACATCAAAATGCTTGGTAGTAACACGCTTGAGGGAATGAACCAATAAACCAACAGCTTTGGAGGCAACAGAGAAGCGGAAATGACGATCAGAGGCTTCTTTCACATGGAAACCCGCAGGGGTTCCACCGAGGATCGAGTGCAAAGCAACGCTCACTGAATCTTCAGTGAGTCTAAAGGTGAAACGACGAAACACAGCGAGAAGGAAGAAGGATCCAACTACGGAGGACGAGGGATGATGTACCGACGAGCAGAGACGACTGAGAACTTCCGCTTGAAACCGCTTCCCCTGGCTGAAGTCCAGGTTTGCGGGCACCTCGAGGAAGCGCTCTCCATCCATGGTGCTGCCCTTCAGGCGTCAGCAAGGCGGAAGCGATCAGCGGCGGTGGAAGAGGGTGTAGCGGTGGTGGTGGCGTCGGCGGCGAGGGCGAGAGCCGGGGAGCGCGGTGCTGAGCGCATCATATGGCCATACATTGTTAGACTGTTACTCCCAGAGTCATTGTCAGTTGAATCCATGCTCTCTGCCGATGGATCTAGAGAAACACGAGTAAGCCATCGGAAACGGTTATCTTGAAGAACAAAGGTACCCTGCAATACAGTAGTCAATAAAAATGTTAGTGTTTCAACAAGAAGGAAAATACAAGAATGAGGTATTCTGTTCATTACCCTATGATTTGTTTTCAGATTGTCAATCTGCTTCTTGAACAGCTCTGACCAAAAGTCTTTGCAGATAAACTTGATTGCCTCAAGATGATCAGTAAACCGAGGCCGCTCCATTGTATACCTGAATATGAACATAAGTTTCAGTTAAACATGCAGCAGAAAATATACCATGGAAATAACATTAGAGAGCATATAACATCGTGCATGAGATCATTCAGGTGGAAACGTTTTGCTCCATAAAAGAAAGAAAGCACATGATAAGACATGAATGCAAAGTTGCACCAAAGCAACATCATCTATTAACAAAAGATGTAAATAAACAATGAAAAAGAACAGCATCAAAATAAAAGGAAAGGAACATATTTATAAAGCAGTACAAATATGAAAAGAGAAAATATGATACCTGTGCTACTAGGCAGCCTACAACAACCAGAGAACAAATTTTCAAAATCCAAAAACAATGCAACCAAGTCTTTTCTAGCTGCTTTTCTTTTTGCAAACACATCAACACATAAAATATTGTAGCTAGAAGCAGTAGAAAATAGAAAAGTTAACCTTGTGAAAATACAGCAAGCCACAAAAATACAGGAAGAAGGCAGTATTAGTATTATGGCCGGTCCAGTGTACCAGAAGCGGAACATCAACGTGGCTATGCAGGCTGTTGGCACACGTGTTGGGGATCAGTTTACTTGTTCTTATCTAGTCAGGACTGTTAGGGTTCTTCTGTTAGTCAACAAGCCGGCTATAAGTAGCAGGCCATGATCATTGTATCGAATTAAGCAAGAGAAAAAAAAAAGAGGCCTCCTTGCCTCTATATTCTCTCGCACGTTTGCATCTACTATCTCATTGTCACGGCTCGGACTCGCCGCTGCCGAGGCTATCAGCCGCAGCCAGCCACCACTCATCGCTACTACCAACGGGGTAATGGGTGTTCTATCAATTACTTCAGTTCAAATAATTTTACAATGGCATCTTCCAGTAAGTTGATTTCATCACGTGTTACAAAGTCCAATAAGGAATACATGTGCAGTATTTGGCAAAAACTATTAATACGGTTGCCTTTGATTTCAGAGGAAACATTTGATACTACAAATCAAGAAAACATTTTTTTTTTGACACCCAAATCAAGAAAACATTAAAATGTATTATAAGGATACGACAACCCCCCAACCCAAAAATAACGAAAGAAAAAAAACAATTTCTAGAAGCAAAGAAGGGAGTACTTAACTACAGTGTGGAAATGAGACAGAAGATGCTAAAATTAGCTTCCCTCTCCACTGAAAAAAATGTGAGGTACCTAATGCAATGACCTCCAAATAAGAAAATACTGTGCATAGACAAGTATGTCCTGTTAACTTTACACTTGCCACATCTATTGATTATGCGTGGTATTGGGTCAGGCTGGAAGCAAAAGTGTAAGAGCCATGACCAAGTTCTTGGTCAACTAACTTTTTCGCTTACCTTGAGATTAGCTCAGCCAGAAATGACCCTACTCCAAACTTGGTAGAAAACAAGCTGTTGATCGAGGAGGAACATGGGGCTGGCTTTTTATTTATTGCTATACGAAGTTCCTCACAAGAATCTAAAGCGTTTGAAATAACAAGAATTGTGTTTTATGCCGTAGAAATATGGAAGAAACAGCTCTCCATCTCTTCTTCACTTGCCAGTTCAGCAAATGATGTTGGCAGCACTTCAGCTTTCACTGGAATACAAACTTGGCTTTCCTTGACATGATGATGCCTGGCAAATTTGGAAACAACGGAACAACTTCATCATTTAACCTAGCTTTGCGTTCTGAACGAAAAGCTTCGTTGATGAGGCTTTACTACAAGAACACCGAATTAAGATGGATAAAAGCGCCCAGTTCGTAGCCTGGATAGACTCCCTCAGACGACTTAGGCTGATTTTCACCCTTGTACATTATTTTTCCTATGCCTTTCTCCGCTGCACACATCCTTTTAATTTTTGGCATTGTTTCTTTTGTACATATTTATAGATATACACTAATGATAATATTCACCAAAGTAGGGGACTTCGCTACTGTTTTCCCCTCAAAAAATAGCTTTTGATCTTTAAACTTGTGGCAACAGAAGTTAGCGCTGGCATGAGTACGAAATGTAATTAGTTTGATACTCTAGTGCCGAACCATTCTCTAGGTTGAACTCCAACTGAATTTGTTAGCAGAGCTAGCTTGGTTTTCAATGAGCAAATGTAGTCTAGCTCACTCGAGTTATTCTCACCAGCAACAGCCCCAATATTAAATGTTTGGAACAGTATACATTGATTATCATCAGAAGCTTAATCATCCATCCACCCATACATCAGAGGAATCGTAGAAGCTTTATGAAGCTAGAAAGAAGGTTCGCAGTAATTGGTAGACTAACTGCTCGAGAAGATAACTGGGGAGACTTGTGCTCAATCTATTCATCTACAGAACGCTAAAATTAAGGTTTGACGAGAAAGTAAATGAATAGGCATTTCACACTTAGAGCAACCCCAACAGATGCTCTATATTGAGGTGGTGCTGTATAATCTGGCAATATAGAGCACCAAACTCCTCCAACAGATGCTGTAAAAGAAGATGGTGCTCCAAAATTTTTAGAGCATGCTGTAAAATTCCCTATCCGTGCTGTATATTTGCAGCACCAACGCCCGTGCTGTATCCGGTGCTGCAAACTCAATGACCGACGCGGGAGCCAACTGCTGCCGTTCCTGCCGGCCGCCCCTCACCGGTGCGCCATCCCCATGCCGACGGGTCGCCGGAGAAGCCTCCCCCGGCCGCCGGCGCACGTTCCCCAGCCTCCGCCACCCATTCCCGCCTCAATCCCGGCCCGCCCACCCCATCCCCGCCTCTGCGATGCGACGCCGCCGTTCCGCCTGCCCGCGCCGCCGAGGACTTTCCCCGGTCGTCGGCGAGCCCTTCCCCACCCTCTGGACCACTCGCTTCCCCGGTCAACGGCGAGCTCCAGCACCACCCACCCCCTTCCGCTCCTCGCCTCGCCGCCGAGATTGGCTGCCGGTCATGGCCATGTGCGCTGCCCTACCAGGCAAGCGAGCAACCGCCTCCCTCGCGCCGCCCCCGCCTGCTCCTCACGAGCGCCCGCCCATCCCGGCGCGGCAAGGCTCGACGCGTCCCGACCAAGCGCCGCTCCTCCCGGCGCGGCAGGCCGCGGCGCGCAGCAAGGACCGACGTGCCCACTACGCGGCTGGGCTGCCGTGGTGGAGCAGCGCCCCTTCCGGCCCCTGGTCGCCGGGCCAGTGCGTAGCGCCCCTTGCCGTCCCTGCTCGCCATGGTGGATGTTGGCCACGCCGACGCGCCGTCCTCGAGCTGCCGCGCCCCTAGATCCGCCACGCCACCACGCCCTCCCCGGCCTCTGCTCCCTCGCGCGTCGTGCGCCCAGCCGCTCTCGTCCCCGACCACCGCCGGCGCCCGCGTCCAAGATGCGCCCACGCCGGACGTCGCGCCCACCCCTCCTGGCGCGGCGAGGGCCGGCGCTTCCTGGCCTCGCCCCGCCGCGAGCTTGGCCTCGTCGAGACAAGGATCTTCGCGTCCGCGTCATGGTAGGCGCCGAACAGCCGCCGTCGTTGTCGTCATGCCCTCGCGCTGCGCGTCATCGTCGTCATCAAGATGCTTGATGAAATGCTTCAAAGGGAAAGGTTAATATAGAGCACCAGTTTTGCAGCATCTGTTGGAACACAGGACACCGAATCTGTATAACTTGGCAAAAAGTGGTGCTGTATAATTGGTTATAGAGCACCACTTTTAGAGCATCTGTTGGGGTTGCTCTTAGGGAGCGTAATATATTTCCACTGCTATTTGGATATGGATCATCGCTTCAATACGCCTAGCTCTGACACAAATCAAAGTACAGCCGCAATTTGGACAGTCCAGCGAAAATTTTATTCAGGTAATGTTGCTATCAATTCTGATAATTAGTTTCACTTAATCGTAAATGATAGAAAAAATCATGATTACCCGTATCAAGAACTCGATCGTCTCCGATCTGGGAGCCCGTGTGACGAATCAGCAGGCAAACAACAGAGAATGGAGGAGATTTTGTAGTAGCATATTTTGTTTTGTACCTCTCGGACAGCTGGTGGCCGACCTGAAAGCCGATGGCCTCGATGCGGCGGGCGGCGAGCTCCGGCTTCTCGGCGTAGAGGCGGCCGCAGTAGGCCGCCACCATCTCCATCACCACCCCGTCGACGCAGCTCTCCGCGACCTCCCGCACCATCTTCAAGCTGTCAGAAACTTGATGTCACCTGCTCCCTCGTCCGCAACGACGGCCGACTTCCAGCGCGTGCGACCGCCGAGGAGGAAGACGGGGAAGAGATCTGGCTTGGGCAGACTTCCCTGTGAAGGCGGTCAGGAGTTGCGTTGGGCCGGTTTCGAATGATTTTGGGTTTTGGCCCAACAGCTGTAACGTTTATAGGTTCTGGTTTTTGTTAAATTTGCCGAATTTGGAAAAGAATTCAAATTCGTGATGCCTTTTATTCTATTCCAAAAACAAAATTGAGGGTGTTACATTTTTCATGTGAACATCAATTCCATTGCTCACGAGTCATCCAGTGAGAAACTCACACTCTAGCACTGCCATAGCATACGCAGCTTTGAAACGTACACCCCGGCTTGGCATCTCAACCTCCCTCTGAACGTACACGCTCCCCCACACTGCTTTGTGTGATCTGGCACAAGGTTCTCAATCCCGCGGTAAACCGTACCGGTTTTCGCGAAAACCGAAAAAACCGGTCCGGCCCGGTTTACCGGGACTCTGGTTTTCGAGTTTAAAATTCAAAAAAATTTAAAAATTTGACAAAATTTGAAACAAAAATATGTAAAAAAACTAGATGAAATTTGCAACCCAATGGTGGAACAAGAACACAAAAATTCGATCGTTTGATAGGTCAAAAAAATCATGCAAGTTTTCTGGGTTGAAAAAGGAAGGGAAAAAAAGAAAATACCCTTTTCTTTTTTCTCATTTTGAACCTGAAAGCTTCATCGATTTTTTTGACCAAGCAAACGATTGAATTTTCATGTTTTTGTCACACTAATGTACTTCAAATTGCGTCTAGTTTTTTTACATATTTTTTTTTCATTTTTTTCAAATTTTTAGTTTTTTTGCCTTTTTTTTTAATTTTTCCTCTCCAAACCGGTTTTTCTAATTCGGACCGGTTTTCCGGACATTTTGACCGGTTTACCGGTAAACCGGACCGGTTTATCGTTCATTTCGGATTTTCGAGTTCAAAATTTGGTTTTCGAAATTTGTGGCGGTTTCCGACCGGTTTTCGCGGTTTTCGCGAAAACCGGTCAAACCGGTGTGGCCCGGTACCACCGGTCTAAACGGGATTTCAATCCTTGATCTGGCAACGAAGGAACGGGAAACTGATCGACGACATGACATCCCGGTCAGCTCGTGCAGGATCACCTGAATGTGACCATGTGGGTGTAAGAGCAAGCCCAATGGGTGTCGTATAGCCGAGCAATGTCAGAATCTGTCATAATTTGCAGGCAAAAAGCAGGAGAGAGAATGCCCTTAGTCGCCAACTGAAGCTACCGTCGCCAACTGAAGTTACCGTCGCGTGCTGTGATGGTGGGACTGCATGTGAGCCCGGTAATAGTTCTTGAGACAAGTTGGTTTCATGGTTTGTCTATTTGCTTGTCTATAAGACAAGTGCTTGGCTCAACCATTAGACTTGCTCTAATTAGATAGTAGTAGCATAGTTGTGTGTGTTTCTTTTCCCTGTCTCAGAGCGTGGGCTCCCCCATGATCGCCAAAAGAAGAAGATTGCTATCTTCTGGGAAAGATGGGATATTTTGCAGCATAAAAACAAGAAGCCTGTTAGAGTCGAACCGGCCTAGTTCGGAGTACAAACAAACATGTGAACTTTCCGCTCGTTCGTCATCATCGTCCAATAGTACTGTATGCTTGGATAAGTAAGTTTATCACTGTACATAAACTGCTCAAATATATATAAAAAAAGAGAGAAAAGGTTGTCGCTGTACAATTCTATTTCTACCATGAGGCGACGTCCGCCAGTATATGCAAGTTGGTGCTTAATTAATTAGTTTAGCCGGGCAACGCGCCCGCGAGCATCGTGTAGGACGCCTCGCGCCTGAGCCGGCCGCCGGGCGTCTCCGCCTCCGCCTGACGTGGCATCTCGGCCCGGCACGTGGGGCATGTGGTCCTGATCCGCAGCCACGGCGCGATGCAGGCGGCGTGGTACCAGTGCGCGCATGGCAGCCGCACGACGGCCTGACCCGCCGCCACGTCCTCCGTGCACACCGCGCACACCGCCGCGCCGGCGATCCACTCGGGGGCCTCCACCGCCGCCGGCACCGCCACTCGCCGGCATCTGGACGCCGCGCCGCCTTCGTCAACGGGGAAGCGCTCGTCGTCGTCCAGGACCACGAGCGGGTGCACGCCGAGGATAGTCGACAGCAGGAACCTCGCCGCGATCCAGTCCATCTCGCCGTCCATTAATATCGCTCTCACACACACACACACAATTATCCTCTTTGGACTTGAGTAGATTGAATGAAGTCGCAAGGAGAGAGATCAGAGAGGGAGATAAGGTGTTGGGGGTGGGATATATAGATGGGGTATATATGGAGAAGATGGAGGTGGTGCAACGGCCATGGCGATATGGGCTGGATGGATGTGCACGAGCCAAAGGAGATGGATAGCGACGTACGGTAGCTGGAGACCGGGTCGGCACGCGGGTTGGGATGGTATCATGGGATGCCGGCGGGGAAGGCAAGGCGTGGAGTTTGGACGCGACCGGGCGTCGGCGCCACGTGGACGCCACATCTGATTTTCTCTTTTTGGATAAGGACTCGACGACGACGACGGAGCAGGTCAGATCGGATCATCGAATCGGGTGCTGCACCTGGCCTGGACTCACCCAGCTCAAGACAGCTTAACTGGGGCATTTTTTGAGCAAAGATTTCTTCCGACGGGGACTCCGCCACAATCCGCCTGGTTGAAAATGACCCAAATGTACGTGGTCAGGGATAGAATAAAATTAGATTAGGTAGCCTGCCCTGTATCTCTTTTTGTTTTTATCTATTACATTATAACAACATTTTTTTGCGACGATGTTACAACACTTGTTGACAGAGCAGATAATGTACGGAATCGCTAAAAAACAAATAATGGTGTACGGATGTGGATACGAATGCAGATTGTATTGAGTGGAAAACGGACCAAAGTTGATCGAAAACGGACTAGAATAGTTGGATAATACATACATCAAGAAGTATACTTTTTGAGTTATCAAATCCCATAACATAAATGTTCTATTATCCAAATTGAAAAGGTTAGATGATAATTTTGCTTATTAATAGCTCCTTGCGTTTATGTTTTTTCCCCACGGTATTTTATGCACCATCCATGTGTCTCCTCCAAAATGCGAAATGCTACCGAAGCTTACCCTGCGCCTGTCTATAGCAGGACAGACCCTGTAAAAAATGAATTAAGCGAAAGGTCACACTCATGTGTCACTTGGCAGACAGCCCGCAGAAATGTCGAAGTTATCTAAGTTATCTTGTTCATAGATTACATAACAAAAATTAAATAACTTATTACCGCTGCCAGGCCACTTGGAAGCAGCGATTAAACTAGGGGAGGAACTGGAAGGTGTTGCTAAGGTGGGAGTACTCGTAGTAGAAACTGTAGTATCCGACAGAAACACAGCAACTTCCAGGGAAATTCAGCAAGAGATTTCTCACGAAAACACAACAACAAACACAAGCAACAAATGGTACGGTGGAACTATGGAGTATTGAACTTAACAACAGGTTCGATCCGAAGATCAGAGATACATTGGATAGCAGCAATTCAGAGGTAGAAGAGAAGCATCGGGGATAGGTTCAGAGGAGAACGGTGAGGAGCAGGTGAGATCTATTCTGAATTAACTTGACGTGCAAGAAGCAGGTGCCTTCTCTATATGGCTTCCTCACTTGGGCCGAGCTGGGCCGGTTCACCTTCCTCTTCTCCTGGGCCTTTCCCGCCTTCGGTTCCCGCGCGTGATTCTTCTTTACCGCCATCGGCATCGATCAGTGCCGGGCCGCCCTGTAGCCCATCTGGCACGGCAGCAGTAGTGCTGTTCGTGACACTGCCCTCCCCTTGAGAAGCAGGTTGTCCCCAAACTGCTGCAGATGGATAGCGATCCTTGAGCACATAGTAATCTTCCCAAGTGGTGATAGAATCAGGTAATCCGGTCCACGAAACTCTGACTTGAGTTGTAGCAGAATTTCCCTTCTTGACCAACCTTCTTTCCCATATCTTCGACGGCATTGTATCCTGTACATCAATTGCCACTGAAGGAGGGAGATCACTGAACACTGGGATGTAGTTAGCAGTGTAAGGCTTCAGCTGAGAAACATGGAAGACAGGATGAATTTTGCTTGTGTGTGGTAAGTTCAGCTTGTAAGCAACTTCCCCAATTTTCTGTAGCACTTCAAATGGCCCATAATATTTGAAAGCTAACTTGGGGCAAGGTCGGTTAACTAGAGAAGTTTGGGCATAAGGCTGAAGTTTAAGCAGTACTTGTTCTCCTACAGCAAAAGTCCTTTCAGAGCGTTTAGTATCTGCATATGTCTTCATCCTCAGTTGAGCTCTGCTTAAATGTTGTTTCAGAGTTTCAGTGAAGAACTGTCGCTCTTTCAAAGTGTCAACCACTTCTTGATGTTCAGAGTGAGCCAACTCAGGGATGATTCCTGGTGATGGATCTGTGCCATACAAGGCCTTAAAGGGAGAACACTGAATAGCTGTATGGTGAGCAGTATTATACCAGATTTCAGCTAAGGACAGCCACTTACTCCATTGTTTAGGTGTGTCATGAACTGCACAACGCAGATACATCTCCAAACACAGATTAACTCTTTCAGTTTGTCCATCAGTTTGTGGATGATAAGCTGAACTGAGTTGCAAGTCAATCTTAAGGAGCTTGAAGAGTTCTTGCCAAAATGTACTTGTAAATATTTTATCTCTGTCAGATACTATTGTCTTAGGCAACCCATGTAACTTGACAATATTGTGAAAGAACAAGTGAGCTACCTGTTGAGCAGTGAATGGATGCTTTAGTGGCAAGAAATGTGCATATTTTGTGAATCTGTCAACAATTACCAAGATAACAGAATAACCATCACTCTTAGGTAAGCCTTCAATGAAATCCATTGAGATATCCTTCCAAGAACTGTCAGGAATAGGGAGTGGCTGAAGCAGTCCAGGGTATTTCACATTTTCATGTTTGGCTTGTTGACATACTTGACATTGTTTCACATAATTTTCCATATCCTGTTTCATTCCATGCCAATGAAATATCTTCTTAATCCTCTGATATGTAGCTTGAATACCAGAGTGCCCTCCAAGAGCAGAAGCATGAAAAGAGTTCAGTAACTTTGTATGCAAAGCAGAATTATTGCCAACCCAAATTTTCTGCTTGTATCTAATGATGCCCTCAGACAAGGTATATCCTTGAGAATTAGGATTCACCATAGCAAGCTCTGCTAAGAGAGAAGTAGCTTTATCATCATTGTGATATGAGTTGATTACTTCTTCGTTCCATATAGGAACAGCAGCAGAGGTGGCAGTGATGCTGAAATACTGTCCAACTCTAGATAAGGCATCAGCAACTTTGTTATCCTTGCCCTTTTTATACTGAAACTTGAACTGCAACCCAGCAAGTTTAGCCATAGCTTTCTTTTGCAATTCTGTAGAAAGTGTTTGGTCTTGGAGATGACACAAGCTCTTGTGGTCAGTTTTGATAATGAATGGGCTTCTGTGTAAATAACTTCTCCACTTGTCCACTGCCATCATAACAGCTAAGAATTCTTTCTCATATGTAGAAAGTTTCTGATTAGTGCTGCTAAGAGCTTTACTGAAAAATGCAATGGGGTGGCCTTCCTGAGACAGTACAGCTCCAATTCCAAGATCACAAGCATCTGTTTCTACCTCAAACTGCTTGTTGAAATCTGGAAAGGCTAGGACAGGTGTATGAGTCATAGCAGTCTTTAATTGTTCAAATGCAGTTTGAGCCTCCTCAGTCCAAACAAACTTCTTGTGGTGCAACAGGTTAGTCAATGGTTTGGCAAGTACACCATATGACTGTACAAACTTTCTGTAGTATCCAGTTAATCCCAAGAAGCCTCTCAATTCAGTGAAATTCTGAGGTATTGGCCAATTTACCATAACAGCAGTTTTGGAGGGATCAGTTGAAACACCCTTGTCAGAGATTATGTGACCCAAGTATGACAACTGCTGCTGAGCAAATGTGCATTTGCTAAACTTGATAAACAATCTGTGTTTTTGCAGAGTTTGAAAAACAACTCTCAAGTGCTCAATATGTTCCTGCAAAGACTTGCTAAATACTAGAATATCATCCATGAACACAAGTACGAATTTCCTCATATACTCAGCAAAAATAGCATTCATTAGGCACTGGAAAGTTGCAGGAGCATTAGTTAATCCAAAGGGCATCACCTTGAATTGAAAATGTCCATGATGTGTCTTGAAGGCAGTCTTGATCTCATCAGCAGGTACCATTCTGATCTGATGGAAGCCTGACCTCAAGTCAATTGTGGAAAAATAAATGGCTCCAGCAATTTCATCCAGGAATTCATCTATAACAGGCATAGGAAATTTATTTTTTACAGTGATTGCATTTAACTTCCTGTAGTCTACACAAAATCTCCAAGAGCCATCTTTCTTTTTAACCAGCAAAACTGGAGATGCAAAGGGACTCAAACTATGAGTGATGATACCAGATTTTAGCATTTCTGCTACTTGCCTTTCAATCTCATTTTTTTGTTCTGGAGAGTATCTATAAGGTCTACAATTAACTGGTGCAGCATCTGGTAGTAAAGTGATAGAATGATCATATACTCTTGATGGTGGCAGTGTTGAAGAATCCTGAAATACCACTGCATATTCAGAGATCAGCTGTTTAATTTGAGCTGGGATGCCAATGTTGAGATATGCATCTTGTGCTTCTATGGAATCTTGTACAGGTTCCAGTAACACCACAGCCCAAAGATCATTCCCTTTGCTGCATTTCAACAGCTGATCAGAAGATATTTCAGTAATGTCAGTGGTCTGACCAGGTAGTAACCCTTGTAGTCTGACCAGCTTGTCATTATAAGTGAACTCAATCCATTTTTGTGACCATTCACAAGTCATTGGACTAAATTGTTCCAACCAATCCATGCCAAGTATTAAATCATAAGCTCCCATATCCAGCACTTTGGCATTAGAAGTGAAAGTATGTCCCTGAATCCACCACTGAAAATTTTGGATCTCACTTTTACAAGGTAGAATGGCTCCATTAGCTACTTTCACTTGCATTGTGTCAGTAAGTACAGTTGGGAGATTCAATTTCTCAACAATAGCAGAATTCACAAAAGTGTGAGAAGAACCAGAATCCACCAGTATCAATAACACCTGATTCTGCACCAATGCTCTTAGTTGAATAGCTTTATGCTTGGGCTTGCCAGAGATAGCATTAAGTGACAGATAATAATCTGTATTCATAGCACATAACATGGAGTTTTCTATAGCATCTAGAATTTCATCAGATAAGAATCCTCCCCCATCACAAGTGTCACTCCATAATACATTCAATTGGCCAACAGCTGTACTTGCACATTTATGCCCAGGTACATATTTATCACCACACTTGAAACATAAGCCATTTAGCCTTCTATATTCTTTCAGCTGTTTAGCTTTCCAGATATCACTAGAGGTGAAGGATACCTTGTTCTCCTTGTTGTGCATTGCACTGCTGGTTTTGTAATTTCCTCTAATCCCAAGCTTTTTCTGCTTTTCCAGTAACTGTTCTTGCACCAGTGCCTTTGTTGCCGCATCAACAACAGTGTCAGGGAGATGCATTTCTACAGCACTTCTCACCTCATCTTTCAAACCTAACAGAAATTGAGATACCAGCATAGTTTCACTGATATAGGGATCATACAGA
The DNA here is from genome assembly GCA_012490785.1 of Eragrostis nindensis. Lineage (NCBI taxonomy): Eukaryota > Viridiplantae > Streptophyta > Magnoliopsida > Poales > Poaceae > Eragrostis > Eragrostis nindensis. Next base: position 1,702,638 of record JAAXCT010000051.1, on the reverse strand, counting down.
CGAATGTTGTAAACCAATTGATCAAAAGCTTTCCTGTAATCCCCCACAGATGTTACTTGTTTCAGAGTCCATAATTCCATGGTTTTAGCCTTATGCACATTCATATCAAACTCAGCAGTGACAGCTACAGAAAAGTTTCCCCAAATGTGGAAACCAGCAGTGTGTTTATATGTTTGGTACCAATGTGCCGCAGCATCAGTCATGTGTAGGGAGGCAGATATCACACGAAAATTCAGTGGAATTTGATAGAGGGCAAAATATGCATGACACTTATCGAGCCAAATCTTCACATCAGTACCATCAAAACGAGGAAAATCCATCTTAGGCATCCAATTTCTTCTAGAGTGATCAGTGCGGTCAACCTCCACATGAACAACACCAGTATGCTCAGCAAGTTGAGGAAGAGTAGTACTGTTCGTCACCTGAGAAGAAGGTTGGTGTTGAAGAGGCGGTGGATCAGGCTGTGGAAGCACCGATCCCAGTGCCGGTGATGGTGATGGAGCTGATCCCGGACCAGGACTTGGTGTAGATGACAGCAGCCCTCCATCAGGAGCCGAGGAACTTGAAGCTCCAGACAACGACTTCAGAGCCCGCGCCACCGCAACTTGCTCCTGTTGCAGCAACGCCATCGACGCCATCGACAGCTCCGCTTGAGTTTTGGCCTTCGTGACATCGACTCCCAGCTTGTCGACCTTTGTGTCAATCGCCTGCAGCTTGTCCGAAAGCTTGGCGATCGCCTCCGGAGTCTTCTTCTCTGCGTCGTCCATGTGCCGTACCAGGTAACGAGCCTGCGGGCCTGGTTTATACTGCGACGCCGTGCTGGTCTCTCCTCCAAGCTGATCTAACCTTAGGTAACGGACTTATCGAGATCACCGTAGTGATCACCGCCTTCCCCAGGGATTTTACAGATCGAAGCCGAGAGAATCACGAGAAACCAACAACGACCTGTCTCTGATACCAGTGTAGTATCCGACAGAAACACAGCAACTTCCAGGGAAATTCAGCAAGAGATTTCTCACGAAAACACAACAACAAACACAAGCAACAAATGGTACGGTGGAACTATGGAGTATTGAACTTAACAACAGGTTCGATCCGAAGATCAGAGATACATTGGATAGCAGCAATTCAGAGGTAGAAGAGAAGCATCGGGGATAGGTTCAGAGGAGAACGGTGAGGAGCAGGTGAGATCTATTCTGAATCAACTTGACGTGCAAGAAGCATGTGCCTTCTCTATATGGCTTCCTCACTTGGGCCGAGCTGGGCCGGTTCACCTTCCTCTTCTCCTGGGCCTTTCCCGCCTTCGGTTCCCGCGCGTGATTCTTCTTTACCGCCATCGGCATCGATCAGTGCCGGGCCGCCCTGTAGCCCATCTGGCACGGCAGCAGTAGTGCTGTTCGTGACAGAAACGAAAGGCGTGAGGCTCGACAGCTATCAACAATTATCTTCCAATTATTGGACGTTTTCCAGGGGGTAAGCAGTCGCTGTCCAGAGTCCAGACATTGGGTGAGCTCCTACCACGCTCTGAAAAGACTGAAACACACGAGCGCCCACCGACGGCGGCTCGTGGGTTTTTCTGTGCGGAAGACGACGAGATGTTGTTAGCTCGCGTCGTCCCGATATAGTCCATGCCGATTATCTTCGGATAGGCTAGAAATGGTTCAAGTTGAGGTGTGGATCAACCTGTGTTCAGAATTCAGCCCCCGGTTTTTCTTTTCCTTTTCTTGATAAACTTATCCTCTGTTTTCGACCATTCTGGGGCTCCAAAAAACTCGCAACTAGTACTGGCAACTGATGTAGTTACCGCTGGGGAAGTGGACTTTTTGTGTTTGATAGAGCTTGACGATTGATAGAAAACGCGGTACGTGCACGCACTGCTGGTAATTAAATGAAACGATTAGGCACCTGGGAGCACTGATCAATTGTCAAGCTAAAATAAGACGATAGATAAAGGCGTAAAGAAACCAGGCGTGTGAACGTGAATTTGATGCAGGGATGCTAAACACTAAAGAAAACCAAAGAGGTGCAACAAGCTTAACAATACTTTTATCGTCGGAGTGCTTCTCACTATCAAGCAGGAGGGGCAGAGCACGAACCGAACGTGATGCAAACGCGGCACCAGCGACAGGGTCGTTGGAATGGGCACATACATTATTGTTTAAATAACAGCTACTTGCCCTGTTTTCCTTGAGACTTGAACAAAGTTTTGGTTCAGCTTTGGTCAGTCCGAACGCAACTGAGCAACTAACGCGGAAGCAAAGCGCGGAATCCACTGGCCTCAGGCTGGCCTTTGCGTGAGGGCCGCACTCAGCAGATGGCGTAATCGCGCTTGTAATGTTTCAGTATCGTCGGTGGTCTCCAGTTCTTGGAAAATTGACAGAGGTCAGAATTGTGACCAAACCAATCCAAATGTGTCATCTTCGTGGGTGGATCATCTGTACACGCACATTGCCTTCAACTTTTATTAATCTACTAGAGCAAGAAACCATTGCTTTCTGTTTGAAAACCAGGACAATTATGAGATGGTTTTAAACTTCATCTGATAGGAATCAGGTTCTCACATGATAAAGACTTCACTTTTATTTCTCTCTGTAATAAACGAAACCATGGAACACGCCATCCTTTTCTTCCTTTTCCGGTTCAGTACTTCTATTCCCCAATTATTGAATGAACTTGTCATCATTGAAAAAAAATTGAATGAATGAACTTGTGAGCAAGAAATCTTGGCTCAGAATTATGTTCTCATTTTCGTCGGCACCAACCATTTCTCTTTTGTACAACAAGCAGTCGCGCGCACGACGCGGTCCACGCGCCTAAATTTACTCTACCCAGCCGCGTCGCGCCCATCGGTCAGCCGGACAGCACGCCGCCGGCGAGGTACTCGTACGACGCGTCCCGCCGCGCGCGGGCGGTGCTGGGCCCCGGCGCAGAGACTTGAGCGCGCGGCTTCTCCTCGCGGAGGCCCTCCTCGCCGGCGTCGTCCTCCCTGGGCGGGAGCTCGGCGCGGCAGAGGGGGCAGGTGCTCCGGATCCCGAGCCACGGCGCGATGCAGCCGTGGTGGTACCAGTGCGCGCACGGCAGCCGCGCCACGGCGTCTGCCACCGCGATCTCCTCCGTGCACACCGCGCAAACCGTGCCGGCCACGCCCGCCGGCGCCTGCACCGCCAGCGGCGGCGGCGGAGCCCGCGGCCCGCGCCCGGCGGGGGGCGGGTCCACGGGGAAGGACTCCTCGTCGACGTAGTCCACCACCAGCGGGTTGCGCCCGAGGATCGAAGAGAGGAGGTACCTCGCCGTGATCCAGTCGCCGTCGTCGTCCATGGCCCAGGAAATGAATGAAAGAGATTCCTTCGCAGAGAAAGATCTCGAGTGAGGAAGAGAGAAAGGAGAGATGGGGGAGGTGCCGGGGAGGAGGGATTAAATAGGCTTTGTTTGCTGCGAGAGTGTCCCTTTCTCGGTTTCTTTTCTTGAAGGAAAGATGCTGCTGTAATTACACTGACTTTTCTTACTAGCGCGCGTTGATTTATAGCACTTTGTTTATGTGGACCAAATTATGTGCAAGTAGTTCGTGTCAATTCTGGTCCAAAAACAATATATTGTGGAAAAGTTCTTAACTTGCTAGTGTAACCTAAAGTTGTTTGCAAATAGAAAACAAATTCAGAAATCATTGCAGGGACTCATCTTTTGTAACCTGACAATGATGTATTTTACCATACAAATTTCATATAGCTACATATAGTTTAAAGAACTATCATAAAATTGCATATTTATAGAATTGTATTGCAAACCTATAGATTTTATGAGCATATATCGAGAAATTATAGATTTCAGAAGCAGCAATATTATACAACTTCAAGTTTCACAACTTTAATATGAAGTTGTATGATATTTATTATGCTAAACCACATTGCTAAGCAATCTCTTGTTTTAGGATTAAAATCCTTAATTTTATGATTTTTCTACTGTATGTTTTATACACAACATAACCGCTACTGTTCCCCTCCTTTGAGTGTTTGATGGAGACCGAAATACCAAATATCTTGAGATTATATTAAACATTGCTCCTCGTTTCAGAGAAACATGTCGCCTACCACTAAGCACCTATGTAAAGTTGAATATTCAGATTTGTATTTTTAGACACAATGCCAACACCTACGCTACTACTTCTCCCCTTTCAGTGCTTGAGAGAGACTATTAACTACCGAAGATCTTGAGACACAAAATGCACCATAGACGTCACGTTATAATCAAACACATCGCCTGCCGCTAAGCATATATGCAACATCAAAGGCTCGAATTGGAGTGACATGTTATTGCATCATTAAGGACCTACTATTTCCTTCTCTTTATATATAATGAAATTTAGTCTTCAAAATTTGTTCTAAAATATAAAATATTTTAAAGATAGGATAAAATTTGAATAATCAATTTGGTGATGGATGGTTGGTGGGCTAGGCTAAAGTGACCAACAAGATGTTAACTTTCTTCCTTGGCTATTTTGAAGTTTTAATGCTTCAATCTTCTATATAAAGGAATGGCGGGAGTAATCTAAACTACACAGTTCGTCGATTTCTGGTTCAAATACGTACATTCTTGTTTTCATATTTCACCAGAGTATACAGTATTTTCGTTGTAATAAATAGTGAAAAATCTCAAAATTACAAACGGCACCATTCCCATCTTCCGTCCGGTACTTGAGCCTACCCGTCCCGTCTATTGATTCCTCCTGGTTCGTAGTGCTAGGCAAGTGCAGAACCCATCGTGTTGTCGACTGTGCAGTGACGCAGACAGGATAGCAGATAAGATGCGGGCAAGACATGGGCTGCGGCACATTGATTGCGCGACAAAAGAGGCATCAATTTATCTGACCATGCGTCGTGCGTGGCGTGGAGTAGCTACTATCCAGCGCATTTCTGTGGGCGGCGGATCAGGGAGGGGGAAGTTAGGGTGCATGGGCAGAGTCCATGCGAGTTAGGCGGATCCGCCCACGAAATAAGTCGTGGAAAACGGAAAAGACACATTTTTCTTTTTCTTTTTCCGGACATTGCGCCGGAATAAAATCTAAAGATTATGCCAGTGTTTATGAACATTAAATTCTATGTCACATATGTATTTTTTGCTGACTTGACAAGCTAATTACGAGGAGAGAGGAAAGAAACTTTCATCTCTTGTGAGAGTCCTTTCATCTCTATGAAAGAAAGTTGGCTCTCTTTTCTAAAATTTAGTCTTGAAAACAATGAAATGAAAGTGTGCATTGAGAATGGCCTTAGGACCTGTTTGATACCAATGACTACTCCCTCCAGTTTTTATTTGCTGACGTTTCAGACAAGGATTGCAGTACAAATGAGCTAAACGCTGCTGTCCTAACGTCATCAAATAAAAAACGGAGGTAGTAATGGTTAGTGATTAATTATTGGTCTTGGGACTTCAAACAGATGGACTAATAGGTAAGGCTACTCTGAGTCCATTAAAAAACTAATCATAATCCTAATAGTCAGTCTAACCCAACTAATAGACGACGTTGTCCTTTATCCCTTTCAAATGTATACAGACTATCTAACAATTACTCAAGAGCACAATAGGTATTTTTTTTAGCTGGACTAACAATTAGGCAAAGCTCCAAACATACAACCGAATAATCTTTAGTTAACTAATTTTTATTCAGGGAATAGTTGTTAGTCCGATCCTTTGATTCAATCAGAGCATTACTAACTCGATCCCTTAATATAAATAAGATGTTTTAAAGTTTAAAATTTGCCCTAAATAAATCAAGCATTTGTAAGACAAACTCTGAAGATGATGAGAGAATTTTGTGGGGAGATGAATTGAAGTAAAATGAGGAGTATTTCCGGTTTTTAAGTACAAGGCTAGTTTGTCTAGAAATACTATGAAGCATTATATTTAGCGACCACGTTAGTATTACAGTAAACCTAAAATCCATAAATTTTAACTACATGGTTGAAACAAAAATCATTAAGAGACAATAAATTGATTTAAACATACGGACATTATATGACAACCTCTTCTGATCTACTGTCTCTTAGTGCTCAAACATTCCACATCAACATTTTTTCATTGTGAACAAGTTTGCACCTGCATTTGTCTTTGACACGGTAAAGACCCATTCGATAAGGCTCTTTCAAGTTTACGAGTAGAGACATACACGCCTGTTTATTTGGGCTCGTAGAGGCTACCTTTCCAGCTTATCTTTCAATTGTGCGTTTTTTGTTATTAGATTTTGAATATTTTCTTTTGGATTCTTGACACATTAAAACCAGAAAAACTCTCAGCTCTTCATTTTATGGTCCATTTACTCATAAACCAGCTTTTGAAAAGTCAGCTCAACAACTGGACTATTTGTTTTAGCTTCCAGTTTGTGACTAAGGAGCCTGTTTGTTCCATTTTTTGCTGGCTTGGTGTCCAGCTTGCTCTCCCACATCTTGCTATGCGCGCATCAAGTGGCTGTTGACGCTGGACATGGGAGTGCCGGTCGAGTCTTGAGAGGAGGTGTAATGGCGATTACTAATCAAGAGCCTTCGGGAATGGGATCGAGTTCCTGTGCAGTCCCTAGTGTGACTGCAACTTAAGCTGTTGCTAAAAGAAAAAAAGCTTTCTCCTTCGCAAAAAGAAAGAAAAAAAAAAGTAGCTTAAGCTTGTTGCACTAGGAGCCTTTGGATGCAAAATGAACGCCGGGGAGTGGGGCGTGCTACTGTAGCAAACTACCGTAACAATTACTTTAGCCGAGTTACTGTAGCAGCTTATCCTGGCGGTTGCTTGCCGGATTGGACGACTGAGATAGCTTGCAGTTGCAAGTGTGACTGCATTTGATCTCAGTCCTCGAGAATGACGTGCGGCGGCCATTAGCACGCATGGATGTGAGACTCGAGTGCGGCATCTGGTCATATGCCAGTGGGGAGGGAGAAGGGTATCAAGAAAGGGACTATTGCTGGATGGATCTGCCACGTCGGATCCAAGTCATGCATGGATGCCGTGTGTGCAAAACCACTCTCATCTAACTTGAGGGGCGAGTTTAAATAGTTTTGCAAGACGAGGAATCAAATATATCTGGTATTAAAGATGAGGGACTAGGTTTAGACTACATAAATAGATGATGGATCAAAATTGGATTTCTTCCAATTCTAAAATGCTGGTTTTTGAAAAGCTAAAAAGATGGCTTTTAAGGAAATAAACGTAAAAGCCACGCGAGAACCAATGCTTATTATTGTTTGACATGGTGATCGAATTACATCCCCACTACATACGTTATGTTCTCTGACTAGTGATATACTTAAAAAATTGGGTAGCTGGCTGACTTATGTTCCAAGAAAGGATACGGATCAGAGTGTACAAGTTGGAGACCAGTTCATATCAGCAAAACCATACGATGCAGGCATCAAGCTCAACGAGGGAGGACAGACAAAGCTCAGTCAAAAGGACCACTACGGCTACTTGTGGTGAGATCATAGGCTGCATCGATCGCCCACGGGTTCGGACAAGGTCGCTGTCAGAACCGTTTACGTCATGGTTATCGTCCAGAGAAATGGAAAGTGACATTTCATATTTCATTTAGCTCTGTAGTCTACACACGGAGAAATGATGGGGAAAAACATGGTGGTTCAGAGAAAACACGCTTGAAGGATGGAGTGGGACGCCTCCACGTCGCCTCGGCCTCGGCTCGTAGGTGGACTGAACGGCCAGTCCTAGCAGCACACGGTAACGTAGTTTACGTACAGATGGCAGCAAGGTTAGCGATCAGGAAATACTAGATGAAAATGTTTGAATCGTTTTCGCAAACAAAAAAGTTTGAAGCAGAGTCCAGATGGGCTAGGGACTTTCCTATATAAGTTTTACAAACCGGATGTGCGGGGGTTACTTACAAAAAGGTAAAATACAAATATGATCATTGTACTTGTCAAGCAATTTCAACTTGGTCATTACTTACAAAAAGGTAAAATACAAATATGATCACTGTACTTGTCAAGCAATTTCAACTTGGTCATTATACATAGAAAGCTGTAAATTGAAATTGCCGGAGAAGAAAATATACAGATTGTCCTTTGTAACATATCAAGGTTGGTTAACAGTTGGAAACAAGATTATGTCTCTCTGGAAACCGAAGAAAACACTATGGAATTGAAGTTTGGTATCTGATTCTTGCAAGAAACCAAGGGAATTGTTCCTCACCCTTTTACTTAAGACTAGTACCAATGCACGTGCGCCACGCACGTGATCAAGAAAAATGCATCTTTAATGGAAGATAAAGAGGAAAGGAGAAATTGTGGTACCATTTATTTATACCAATATACACCTTTAATCTAGATGGAATCCAAACGTGACATGAAAGCTAGTGCCATTATACATGAGCAAGACATCTTCCAATACAATATGTTTAGCTTAATTCTCCTGCAAGAATACATCATACGTGTAATTTCAAGAGGAAGCAAAATCACCACGAAACAAATTCAAAACCGTGTTAAACAAAACCATTGTGAACATAGAAATTGTTTGATGCATCAGTGACCATACATAGAACAGCTAATTTTTAATGAATCAGTGGCCATACTTCATGTGACCATAAGCTTATAGGTCGTGCAAAATTAAAAATATCTATTTCCAGAAACAGTTTTGACAAGCTTTGCATTGATCAGATGACTTGAAACCCCTCCCAAACAAAAGCTTAGATCCAAAGTAGCTCTTTCTTCATGTAATATATTCATAGAAAAACTCAAGATTTAAGGAAGTTCAAACATCACTCTTGACTCTTGAGTAACATAAAAGTTTAAAGCATTTATCCATGCAGCTTGAAGATTTTAGAGAGTTAAAACATCAATTTAAATTCCTGTTACCAACTCAGCAAAGGAAGGCAGCACCTTAAAATCGATTTATTCCAGGCAAAAAATACAGATGGGAAAATACATCAAACTTTACATGCTACCAATTGAATATCGGCATTTGGTTGGGAGATAATAAATAAAATAGTTTAGATCACGTGCGTGTCGCACATGCATTGGTACAGTTGGAAACAAGATTATGTCTCTCTGGAAACCGAAGAAAACACTATGGAATTGAAGTTTGGTATCTGATTCTTGCAAGAAACCAAGGGAATTGTTCCTCACCCTTTTACTTAAGAATCCAGAGATAAGAATAACCTAAAAGGTTATTTCTCAACAAAATCACCTCGATCCTGCCTCCTATAAGACTGATAATTAGAAACAAAGAAATTTGTTTAATGAGCACGCAAATGGATTCCGACTATGAGAAACAGAATCAGGCGCCAGAACCACGTCAAATGGTCTCTAAAGATACGGTAGAAAACTAAAGTTACATTGAAAAATCACGTCAATATGTCAATCACAAGAGCTCAATCATTAAAAAATTTAGTAGCTTACTCATCGATCATGTCTCTAACTTGGACACTCTGCCCCACATCAAGAGCGTGGGAATTACACGTGCCAAACAAGCTAAAAGTGGCTGCACTCCTAAATTAAGAGTATCACTATCTTTTTATATCTAAACCGTGAAGATTTCTTAGCTCCTGATTGGTCGAAACTATCTTGAACTTACCACCGTCGATTTGCTAACTCGTGTTACCATCACCGTTGATTTCTTTACGTATAGCTCCGTCGAGAAGCTTCGGCAGTTGATCGACTCTGAATCTGGATTCTTCCTCCATGCGTCTGCCATTCCTTTTCCGTGGACTGCTTTGCAAACCTCCTCCCACCTCCCTTTCTTCTCCGCATACCCGTATGTACAACAGTGGTGTGTGATCACAGAGTGCGAAGCAGAGAGTGCACAATGTCTATGGAGCTGCGTAGCTAGGCAGCCCGACTAAATCAGCGGCATAGTTGTATAGTTCTTGGAGGTGACAATGCCGGAGCTCCGGCAAGGTCCGGCGGTTCGCGGCGGGGATGACGGCCTGCTTCGCGCTGCACGTAATCAACGGCAAGCTGGACCTTGGGGCACCACCTGAGCTGCACGTCGAGGCCATCAGGGACGGCAAGGAGCACAGACCTGTTGCGAGCAATGCCCAGGTCGGCAAAGATTTCCTTGACAAGAAGAAACCAAGGGGCACTGCCATGTTTCTTCTTGTCGGTGGATTATCATGACTCGCGCCAAATGATGCTTTTCCAATAATATAATCTAGCTTTGATATACGGTTCGTTTTCATGTTGAGAATCAGCACGATATACTGTTTGTCAATAAGCTATAGCCGATAAATATGCCTCCTTTGTATATGATTGGTTGAATAATACCGAACCATGACTTACTAGATTCTTTCATTTCTCTGTTATACATATTACTCCCTAATTTAGGAAAAGATATATTCAGTTCAAACTTTCAAAGTTAAAACTGACAAAAGAAACACGAAAAAAGAACTGAAAAAGAAAAGTCCTCATGTAAACTTCTTTAATCCTGATGTTTATACCATTTTCTCAGTGAGATGTTCTGCTCTCTCCTACAGGATTTTTGGGGTCAGACCCACAAGCAGGTTCTTTTCATTTGCAATCAAGTAAATAAAAGAAACCTGCTTCTGCTACCTTGAGCTCCTCTGCTACATAGTATTCAGTTGCTTGTAACTTTTGCACATTATACTGAAAGTTTTTAGAATCCACCAACGCTTAGATGAATTAGAATAGAATGTAGGATGACTGTTCGTGATCAAAACATGCAGTAGGGTAGAACGTTAAGCCAGCGAACTGATGCAGCTGCCACTGATATGCACATTATACTGAAAGTTTATTTTTCTAAAAGCAGCACGGTCACCATGGTGCCGTGGCATACTACAAGTCTATATCATTTTTCCGCAGCTCATGTTCAAGACCTTTCGCTTCCTTTGTGGCACGAGCCTGCTCGAGTTTGAGATCCTTGTACTTCTCGCACTTTGGAAGGTCTCTTGGCAGAGCAGGGAGGCCAATTAGACCATCGACACGTTTTAGCATGCATGCCCAGGAACTCAAAGGACTCAAGAGTCTTCTTCCAGATCATGAAGTCCTCTCTTCTTCCTCGCAGGCCCTGATACGCTCGGGGATGTTGATTGTATCCGTGATGATTCCGGCGAAAAGAGTAAGATTTAAATGTCTGAGCAGATGCTTGTGAAGATACGACTTCTGGGAACTGCAGAGCTTGTAGTATGCCCTGCGTTGGTGCTCTTGAAATTTGCAGTTGCTCGCCGAGTTGTCCAAGACGATGCTGAAGTTGCTGAAACTTGTCACGCCATCAAAATCGGAATGCAAATATGAAAAGCTGATCCCATCTGTAGAATCTTCACTGATCACACTACTGTCTTCACTCTGAGGTGCATTGCGGTCGAATGTGGTTGCTTTCATGTGCTCGTTAGAGTTGACATCACAGGAGGCTCCCTCTTCTGGCGATTTAGGAGATTCAATAATCATCACCGTGTATTGCAAAAGCTGGATAGATTAACCTGACTTACTTGATGGCTTCCCTTCTTGCGCACTTCCAGATTCTGCTGACTGAATGCTCCGTCTGTTGTAGCATATAGATTTTCTCTTACTATATAAAACTAAATAAAAGCATGAAAGGAAATAGTTGTAGTATGGTTCAGGAGGAATAGTGAACACTAAGTAAACATAACTGAAAAATTCAGTATGCACGGAGCACTTCAAGAAATGGGTGTCATGAAAACGTAATATATATGAAGATACAAACTATGCAGTCGAAAAATCATCGGCTAAATTGAAAAAAATCTTACCTTAAAATTCCTTGATTCTTGTCGTCGCTCGAATAATCGAGAGAACGGCAAATATTTGGTTCGGGGAACAACGATCAATCGAGGAATCGATCTAGGGCACACAGAGAGTTTTTATACTGGTTCGGGCCTCTCGGAGGATAATAACCCTACGTCCAGTGTATGTCGTATTGAATATGGTGGTGTGTATGATCTATGATCTGATGTAATTGTCGATGTCCTCTCATCGGAGGGTTACATGTATATTTATAGTCCTGTTACCGCCTCTAGGAATCCTTGCCTTGTTCTACAAGACTTCCGATCTGTAGTAACAGATTCGGAGTCTATCTACAAGTTTCCTTTCGTGCGATCCAAGTCTCGGAAAATACCAAACTAAGTCTTCGGGAATATCTGAAAATATGGGTTACGACATAAGCCCCCGAACATGTCACTTGGCAGATTCGTCTTTGATACGAAGAGATCTCATCTTCATGCGAACTTCTGACAAGGGATATGTTCTATACTGAGCACACATACTTCAGATATTCTCGTCTTCAACCCTTGAGTCTTCGAAAGAACTGAATGAACCAGGTCATCGGAACAACTGAATGAACCGGGTGATCGGAAGAACTGAATGATCCGAGTCATCGGAACAACAGCAACCCGCATTGAGTGATCGGAATAACTTTTCTTTAAATAAATCCATCAGCACCAGGTCTTTAAGAGAACCATCAATCCAGGGAGTTCGGAGAAAATAATAAACAATTCTCATCCTTATCCCCTTTTCTCGGTCCAGCCATGGCATTGATTCCGCTTCAGAGTATGAAAAGACCTTGACGCGACCCTTCGGCTTCTTGTTTTTATTCTCCAAACCAGGCCCACCAAGGTTCCCTCTGGACTCACCGCGTCGCCGCGCGGTTCCCCAGAAAGAAACATAAAAAATCTACTTTACGCTTGACCTTTCAGTTTCCAAAAGGCCACCTTTTGGCTATAAATGATGGAGACGGCGGAGCCCCCAAGTATCACTTTCGCATCCACCATCCACCATGGGCAAGAAAAGACCCACCACCTCACAGTTCATGAAGTGGTTTGACGACGAGCTCGCCGGCGGTTCGGGATCTTCCTCCACGCATCCCGCCGACGCACCACCGCCGGTAGCTGCTGCTCCTCCTCCACTTTCCGCGGAGGATTACAGACTCTCTCCTCCAAGTCCTCCTCCAGATCCATCTCAGGTCGTAGACCTAGAGGCGGACACGGCGGGAGATGAAGAGTTCGCGCGCCGCCTCCACATCGCCCTGAACAAGGGGCCATGTGGGATTCCGGCGGACGCCAAACCCATCCTCCTCGACGACTCCGACGACAACGACGACGACGACGACGACGACGACAACAGCGACGACGACGAGCCGGCCAAGAAGAAGGCCATGGTCCTGTACAACCCTGGCTGGGCTCCCTGGACGAGCGCTCAAGCCGGGTCTAGTCAGGCGGGTGGCTCCATTCCCGTCGCCGCAGAAGATCCTCTCCTTCCTAGCGGGGTCATCAACCCGGTCATGGCATTGAACGAGGGTTCTACCCTCTCCACCACCGAGGTGCCCCTCCCGCTCATCACTCATGGTGAGGGCGGCGTAGGTGCAGGCTCTGCTGCTGCTGCTGCCGAAGCCTCCTCTCCCCTCATCACATATGAGGAGGACGAGGTTGATGCTGATGCTGCTGTTGCATCCCCTGAGGACGCCGATGACCGGCGGAACTAGGGATAAGGGGATGGCTATTAGGCCATTTCCTTCATAGTAACTTAAATCTTCCTTTTTTTCTTCTTCTCCTCTGTTATTCTTCTGTCAAGCAGGTCGGAGAGTAGAACTTAGATAATTTTCTGCATGTCTTGCTTGTAATGATCTTTTGGCTACCTTGCGGTAGGCCTTCTTGAGGTCGTCCTGGGACGTATCCTGGACACATCAAGGATTTTGATGGCTGCCTTCAATCCAAAGTTATAATTTCTGGACAATATTGTATCTGTGATGTTGGCTTCTCTTCTTCTTATCGATATGCCTTGCATAAGTCTTCGAGATAACTGAGCTTAGCTTCTCCGATGTACCGTGACAGAACGAGTCTTCGTAACAACTAACAGATCACTGGCCGAGAACTCTTCGGGAGTATTACTCAACACGTTTTTTAACGCACCGAAGTTTCTTTCCGATCCGAATCATTAATCGAACATTTTTAATCATCTTGACAACTGCTCCCAGAAAAATATTCCAACTCCCCACCTCAAATCCAGGTGGTTATCCTTCCGAAAACTGAGCGCAGATCCAAACAGATTATTTTAATAACAGAAAAGGGTATCACCTCGATATCTTCCGCGCATGACTCCAGGAAGGGAAATCTCACATTTTATGGGGAGGCGAACCGTCACGCCGAGTTTTACTTAAACCCATCACGCCGTATTCTCTTTCCCTCATCCTTTAGTCCGCACTCCTTTCCATTTCTTCAAACCCTAAACATTTCACATGGCCGCCGTATTCTCGTCCGCCATAGCCTCTGGCAATCCCAACGAGAACCAATCCTCCGACTCCCAAGACTCCAACATTTCTCTTACCCAGGCACAGCAAAAGATGAAGAAGGGAGAAATCCCAAATCTGCAGGAGTACTGGAAGAAATCCAGTCTCACCTTGGAATACTTGGATGAACTGGAGAGAAGGGGGATGATCTCGGCTTTCCTGACCCGGCGGAACAACGGCGAAGAGGAGTACCATCATTGCAACACCACAGAACTCCCGGTATTTGAGGCTCATCTCATGTGTGGTTTCAATCTTCCGCCTTCTAAGTTTCTTGAGCAGATCTGTAGATTCTACCATATAGAGCTTGTTCAACTCAAACCCAATGCTGTGATGATGCTTAGCATGTTTGCCATCTTGTGTGAATGTTGGTTGGGCGTAGCCCCATGCGTGAATCTGTGGCGCCATTATCACCAGCCCCGGTACTACAAGGGTCAGATGATGGTTTTCTCAGTAGGCTTCGTACTTAGGAACAAGACTGAGTTCATCCCGTATTCGTACAAATCCTCCTGGAGCTCATACGACGCCAAATATCTGATCCTTGACATGGGGAAGAAGAACACCGCAATCAAGCTTGACGGCTTAATGCCGAACCACGAGAAATGGGACAAGGGTCTTCCGACCTATGTTCCTCGATTGAATAAAATGATAGCCAGGATCAATGAGCTGATCAAGTTGGGCTTGAGAGGAGAACATGTTGTGGAAGAGTTTGTCCGAAGACGCATCTTCCCTCTTCAGAAGCATGATCCATTGGCTATGCATTATACAGGTCCTGGTGAACCTAATTGGTTACCTGTTGGAGGTAGATGTCCATCACTCATCAACATATCAGTATATGCTTGATACCTGATTTTCTGTTTGATAAGCCTGTCATCTTTCTCTCCCCATTGCAGTTACTGAACTCTCCGAGGACGAGGTCTTCAAGAGAGTGTATGATATCCTGGGTACTGGACCGAAGCCTAAGCCTTCGACAGTACCTCTTCCTTACAGTGCAGACAATCCTCCTCCTGAGGTATGCTGATCGTAGATCTCCTCAGTTTGCTGAAGATATATTTCCCACAATAACAATCTTGTGTTTTGCAGAACCTTTATGAACCTGGTCCCGATGACGTCCAACCCAACGTAGATGTGGTCATCGGGGATAGTGATGAAGAAAACAACGGTGATCGGGAGAAGGATACAGCCGTTGCCGATGATGCTACCAGCTCTCTTGAGCAAAAGGTGGCTGCCGTTGCTGCTGTTGAGCAATCCTAGGTGCCGCAAGGGACTGAAAGGGCTGAACCGGCGACCGATCCCACGTCCGGTAATATCCCGATGGGTATCGAAGCCACCAGTCTTCCTCCACTTGCTGTCGAGTCTTCGAAGCCCCCAGCTGGGACAAAGACAAAGACAACGACCCGCAAGCGCTTCCGAACGGCAACCCCAGCAATTCCAACAACTCCAGCAGCTGTTGCTTCCGATGTCCCAGAACTGCCTCCAACTCGCGTTGCTAATCCTCGTACTGGTGATCAGGTACCCATCGAAATAGTTTTCGGCAGTATCTTTAAAGGACTTTCCAGAATCTCTCAAGTCTTGTCTTCCCAGGCGACATCTGCTTCTAGCCCTTCTGCCAAGAGAAGACGCTTCCGCACCAAGAGATATACTTCGTGAGTATTCTTGCTAAGTTCCATTGCTGTTTGGAATATTTTCATCCAATCTTCTAATGTGCAACTATGCTTATAGTGTTCTATTCTCTTCTGCTGAACATGTTCCTGCCGCCAGCCCCCAGGCTTCGAACGCACAACCAGTAACTAAACAAGCCCTAGCTGTTTCTGCTTCCGTAGCTGGGACAGTTGGGGAGAACTTGGTGTTCGACAAGCTGAGCCAGGAGGTTGTAGCTGCCAAGAAGTGGCATCTGCAGATTTGCAAGCGCCTCACTGACAAGATTAAACAGAAGGAGGGAGAACTTGTTGCTCTTTGGCAGAAACTTTCTGATACTGAGACTGCCTATGCTTCATCTGGGAAGGACGACAAAATTCGAGAGCTCGAAACGGCTCTTATCGCTTTAAACAAGACCCATGACGAAGCAAAAGCCGCTCATACCAAGGAGATCACAGATCTGAAAGCTGAACATAAGGAGTACCTCAAGGATCTGCATGTGGACAGAGAGGCTTTATCGAAAACAGTGCAGGGTAATTCTTCCTGTCATATACTGTTAACTTTTTGCCTTTTTGCATATCCCTGAGGTAATCTGATATTTTCTGGCGTAGACTTGAGCTCTAAAAATGAAGCCTTGAGTACGGAGAACACATCCAAGAGTCAGGTGATCCAATCTCTGCAAACGGAGGTGAAGAAGCTGAAGGATGCCAACAAGATCCTGTCTGCAGAGAAGGCCAAGCTTGCTGACAAGGTAGCTGATAGTTTGATCAATGGCTGTGCCTTTGCTTTGGCTGCTTTGAAGAACCGTCATCCTGACTTGGATGTGAGAATTGTAGAGCAAGGCTTTACTTGTAATGTAGCTGATCGTGATGCACTTGTGGACGGTCTAATGGAGTCAGCCGACAAGTTCATCATGGATTTGAACTTAGAAGTACCTCCTTCTGATGAGGAGAGGCCTTGAATTTCTTGTAAAACCCTGCAATCAGACGATATTTTGATGTATTATTGGAGCTCAAGCTCCTGTTAGTTTGACTTAGATATGCATAGTAGCCCAGCCCCCTGCTTTTTTGGATACAGTTTTAACTGTATGCAGGAAAGCATTATTTCTATTATGCAATATCTAAATGTATTAATTCATTGACGCTTAGCTTTGCCAGTGACAAGCCACGTTTGAACTAATATTGCTGATGTTAATATACTGGCTCCGTAATTGGAACTCATGATAGCTGTATAACATTTGACTTTGCTCATGGCAAGTTATGTTTCAAGCTAAATAATGGTGGGTGTTGATCTTGCAACGTAGTCTGAAGTAGGCACTTATAACTCGATGGCTAAGGCTCTTACTTCAGACACTCGGGGAGACTTACGAAACTTATGAACCATCGGCAACTATCGTGTAGCACCGTATGACATAAGACTTGCAGTCTGTTGGGTGGTTGATCGTGCAACCGGCCTAGGGAGAGCCACTTATTAACCTCATGGGCTAAGGGTCCCTCGCTAAAACATCATAGGGTCAATTAACTTATGAACCACAGTGTGGCTAAGCCTTATGACAAATTCTTGCCTGAAGAGGCTGTTCGTACCGATGCCTTATAACCCTCATGTGGCTAAGACATCAGCCAAACTAGTAGACCGACCTGGGCCAGCCTTTAGGATCTTGCACAGTAGATGAAGAAACTGAACACATCTTTATTCATCAACAATGGATTACACAACTTTTTAAGCTGATCAGTGTTCCATGTCCCAGGCAATATATCACCATCAATGTGGGCTAAGATGTAAGCCCCCATGCCAGCATCTTCAACTACTATGTATGGTCCTTCCCATGGAGAAGACAACTTGTGCTTATCCTTGGTAGTGATATCCTTCTTGATCACCAGATCTCCCACATCTAAATGTCGACCGACCACTTTGCGACTGTACTGCTTCTTCAGAACCTCCTGATAATGTTCCACATTCTGGAGTGCTGTGTTGCGTTCTTCTTCGAGGAGCAGTAGATCGACCTCTCTAGAGATCGGCTGGTCGTCTTCATAAAAATTGGTGATCCGATGAGCCCCCAAGTGAATCTCGGGTGGTAGTACGGCATCAGCGCCGTAGACTAGGAAGAATGGAGTTTCCTTTGTAGCTCGACTGGTAGACGTCCGTGCTGACCACAGAACAGTCGGTAATTCTTCGATCCAATTCTTGCCTTTAGCTTCTAGCTTCTCATATACTCGTGCACACATCCCCTTCATAAGGATCCCGTTGGCTCGCTCAACAGCACCATTGGTTTGAGCATGAGCCACCGAAGATGTTGGGTGAATTATACCATGATCGGCACAGAATTTCTCGAACTGGCGACCGACGAACTGTCGACCGTTGTCTGATATCAGCTTTCGGGGAACTCCAAACCTTGTGACTATACTCCTCATGAACTTGACAGCAGCGACCTGAGTAATGTTCACAACTGCCTCTGCTTCGATCCATTTGGTGAAAGTGTCAATGGCGACGTATAAAAACTTATATCCTCCTTTGGCTTTAGGAAACGGTCCCAGTATATCGATCCCCCAGACAGCAAAAGGCCAAGTGATAAGAATTGTATGCAACTCTTGAGCATGCCGTGTACTTTGCCTACTGAAGAATTGACAGGACTTACATGTCTGCACGAGGTGGATAGCGTCTTGCTTTGCTGTGGGCCAATAGAACCCGTGCCTGAATGCCTTGCCGATGAGAGTGCGATAAGCTGCGTGTGCACCGCAGATCCCACCGTGTATATCATGCAGTAGTCGAATACCATCTTCCGTCGAGACACACCTCAGCAGAATCCCATTGAGACCTCTTCTATAAAGCACATCGTCGATCAATACGTACTGCTTGAACTTGCGTGCCAGCAGCTCCGTGGCCGCATCATCATCTGGGATAGGACTGTTTTCGAGAAACAGGCGAATTGGTGTACGCCAGTCTTCGACAGAGCCTTCCCCAGCATCAATAATCATCACCTCCACTTCATCATGTGTACTTGCCGCTGATGGCTTGTGGAGCTTCTCTAAGAACACATCGTCTGGGACTGGAGATCGCGATGAAGCAATGCAAGCTAGATGATCAGCATCATGATTGTCCAGCCGTGGTACGTACCGTACTTCGAGACCATCGAACCCTTTCTCCAGCTTCCGAACTTCTTCGAGATAATCGGCCATCTTCGGATCAGAGCATTGATACTCTTTCTGTACCTGCCGGACGACCAACTGTGAATCCCCTTTCACGAGCAGTCAGCTGATACCGAGAGATTTGGCAATGCGGAGACCTGTCACGAGGCCCTCATATTCTGCAACATTGTTCGTAGCTTGGAAGAGCAACTGGATATCGTACTTCAATACTTTCCCATCTGGAGATATGAGAACAACTCCAGAACCGGCGCCTTTTAACGTGAAGGAGCCATCAAAATACATGACCCAGTGATCTGAATCTTCTTTGCCGTCATCACCATCATCGGTCCACTCTGCTATGAAATCCGCCAGAGCTTGTCCTTTGATGGCTATTCGAGGGACATATTCGATCTGGTATTGACCAAGCTCTACAGACCATTGAGCAATTCAGCCGATGGCATCCTTGCATTGCAAAACAGTCTGGAGCGGTCTATCCGAGACCACCTTGATTGGATGAGCTAAGAAGTAATGCTTCAGCTTTCTGGATGTCATCAACACTACATACAAGAGCTTCTGCACCATCGGGTAATGCGTCTGGGCATCTTTCAATATCTCACTGACGAAATAAACTGCGAACTGTTTGGGCCCGGTTTCTGTTTCCCTTTCAACTGTCAGCGCAGCGCTAACAACTGAATCGGTGACAGCAACGTACAGTAGCAGTTCTTCATTTGGCTCGTTCTCCCGATCTCGAGATGAACCGGTTCAGGGCCGCCATCATGCCTGCTAGCTTCTGGACTTCTCGCCTGGTCTTCGGAGGCTTCATCTTTTCAAGAGCCGCAACTTTTACTGGGTTAGCATCAATCCCTCTCTCGAAAATCATGTACCCAGTAGTTTTCCAGACTTCACCCCGAAGACACACTTGGCTGGATTGAGCTTCATCTTGTACTTTCTCAGATTGTCGAAGGTTTGCTTCAGGTCTACCAGGAGATCATCGGACTTCTTGGTCTTGACAACGATGTCGTCGATGTAGGCTTCGACATTCTTCCCGATCTGCTCCTCGAAGACTATGTTCACGCACTTCTGATAAGTACATCCGGCATTCTTCAACCCGAAGGGCATTGTGACGTAGCAGAATATTCCGAACGGCGTGATGAAGGCCGTCCTTTCTTGGTCATCGACATTGAGACTTATTTGGTGATATCCAGAATAAGCATCAAGAAAACTTAATAACTCACTAGTGGACGTAGAGTCTACAATCTGATCTATCCTCGGAAGAGGGTACTCGTCTTTAGGACAAGCTTTATTCAAACTAGTGTAATCGACGCACATGCGCCAGGACTTGTCTGGCTTAGGAACTAGTACAGGATTAGCTAGCCATTCAGGATAGTCTACCGTTCTAATGAACCCGGCTTTGAGAAGCCTAGTGACCTCCTCATGTATGGCGTCGCGTTTGTCCGGTGTGTACCTTCGCTGCTTTTGCTTGATCGGCTTGAAAGCCGGGTCGATCCCCAATTTGTGCTCGATCACCTCCCTGGGGATCCCGGGCATATCAGATGGCTGCCATGCAAACACATCGATATTCTCCCGGAGGAAGGCTACGAGCGCGTAATCCTATTTAGGGTCAAGATTGTCCCCGACGTTGGTCTTCTTGCCGGGGTCGACGAAGCTGAGGCTGATCTGCTTGCTGCCCTTTTAGCTGGCTCATCTTCCTTCGTGCTTGGCTCGTTGACAGTCTTTGCTGGCGCTTGGGCGACCGCTGTCGACGGAGATGCCGCATCTGAAGCCTTCGTGTCGGCGACTGCTGCTATCTGTCTTTTATCCTCCCGCGGGGTTTTCGTCTGGCGCTGCGAGTCAAGGTCCTTCGAGTCGAAGTGGCCAGCTATGATTAGCGCGTTAACATCGCATCGCACAGCCTGGTCCTGATCAGCATACAGCGTGATAACACTTGTAGGTCCTGGGATCTTGAGCATGGCGTAGGCGAAGTGCGCAGCCGCCATGAACCTGAATAGGAACGGCCTCCCCAGGATGCAGTTGTAGGCAGATTCGAAGTCAGCCACCTCGAACGTAATGACTTCAGTTCTTCTATTCTCTTTCGGGCCCACTATCACTGCTAGCTCTATCTTCCCAAGAGGACGCGAAGACACACCAGGCAAGATGCCATGAAATGAGTCCTCAACTGGTCGGAGAGCGGTGAGCGGCAGGCCCATCTGGTCGTATGTCTTCTTCATCAACAGGTTGAGACCGCTGCCATTGTCGATCAACGTCTTCGCGATCTTGTTCTGTGGATAATGACCTTGGCGACGAAGGGCAACTCTGGGTTGCTCAGCAGAGTCTTCGGGTGGTCATCGAAATTGAATGCGATCGGGGTATCCGACCACTCTAGTCTTCTAGAACAGGGTTCCGCCATAGCCACCTCCCTCTGCAACTTCTTATACTGGCTCTTCGACGACAGAGCGGAGCTCCCTCCGAAAATCATGTTGATCTCCGGGTACCTCTCCTCCTCGTCATCATCATGATCTCTGCGACTTCTGTAGCGTGGGCGTTCATCCCGGTCATCGCGCTCCCTAGGCTCCCGATCTCGGTACTCCCGATCTCGACGCCCGCGATCTTGATTCTCCCGATCTCGGTGTTCTCAATCTTGGCTCTCACGGCCCCGATCCTCTTCTCTAGCTGTCCGCAAGATCTTGCCTTCTTCCAGACGCTTCTTCTCGAGCTTGAGGTAATCGAAGCATTCCTCCAGTTCGTGGTTGGGGGAACGGTGTATCGGACACCAGTTGGCCACGCCTTCGGGACGACCTCGCTTCTTGCGGAAGTGATTACGATCCGATCCCGACCGATCTACTGCGTTCACCTCCCTGTCTTCTGACTTCTTCTTCGGAGCCTTGCCCCGCCCATCGGAGAAGCGAGCACGAGCATCAGCAGCCTTGGCGCAGATTTCTGCCAATCGGAACAGCTCTGCAGTGGTCTTGGGCTCGTTCTCCGCTATGGTCTCCCCCATCTTCACATCCAAACACCCTTCCTGGAAGGCGAGGATCACTTCCAGATCAGAGATGTCTGGAATCGTGTTCTTCATTAGGCAGAAGCGCTTGATGTAGTCTCGGAGATTTTCATCAGCCTTCTGTTTAACACCTCGAAGCTGTTCTGGTGTTGCGTTGCGATTGTACGATCCAAGGAAATTTCCCTTGAAGACTTCGCACAGTTCTGCCCAGGAGTCGAAGTGATATGCCGGGAGGTTTAGCAACCACGACCGCGCTGCTTCGGTCAAGGTGGTGGGTGGGTAGGCGCATTTGATCCTTTCATCTCCTCCTGCAGCATCTATCGTTGTGGAGTAGATTGACAAGAACTCCTCTAGGTTGATGGTACCGTCGTACTTGTCGATGGATCCCACTTTGAACTTGGCTGGCCACTCAACAGTTCGGAGATAACTACCCAGAGCCCTATACGGGGGCGGCTTGGAAGCCGTCTCTGGGCGCACCCCTCTATGAGCTGGAGCGCCTGGAGTTTGTCGGTCTGGTTCCCCCCTTGGGGGATTGCCAGTTTGATTCCTCCGCTGGTTCAGCTGATGTCTTGCATCTGATGGTTCTAGGTCACGCCGACGTCGCCTGGGGTGATCAAAAGACGATCCATGCGAAGATGAATCGGCCCTCTGATCGTTGGTAGCCCCCAGGCGTCTGTGTACCGGAGTTCTAGCCGGAGCCGCCACGTCTTGCTCTTGTTGAGGGATCACACGGCCGGCGAGTTCCACGACCTGCTGTACCATTGGAGCTAATGGTGTTCCGTCAGGGGCCATATGTGGAAGGGAGTCTAGCGTGGTCTGGAACCGGACGGCGTCGAAGTCGGTATTGAGATTTCTTGGCGTCACACTGGATGGCGCAACCGAACGAGATCTGATCGAACCGATGGTGCGCAAATCACTGGATGCCTCATCGTCACGCCCCGCCATGAAGACTTCTCTAGCCGGGTTGTGACCTTGGTCTGGATCTCCTCCGATCTCGGGGCAGTCATCATCACTGAAGTCGGACTCGTAATCAGGATAACCGAGCCCGAACCCAGGAAAATACAGCCCCTCGGTGATGTCGAGAGCGATCTTTTGCATCCTCGCTTCTAGGGCAGAGCTAGGTGGCGGATCCAAGGTGGATTCGTCTTCTAGGCGGGTTCCAAACGGAGAGCCCGATACCCGCGAGGCGATCTGAAACTCGGCCGCGGAATTCCGCAGCCCGAACATGGTGTACGGGGCCGCCGACGACACGCATGGTGCCGCCGACGAACTCTTTTCAGCGGGTCCGTCCAGGGACGGGGCCTTCATAGCCGCCGGGGACGCCTCCTGCGCCACCGACGACGTCTTTTCCTGGAGATTTCCTTCCTTGTCCGCGACGAACGTAAAAGACCCGAACTTGAATTCGACGCCCGCCGGGAACTTCGTCTTGTCCGCCAATGCCATCTGATGCTCTAGACGGATCCTCAGCGCTGTCCCCCTACCTGGCGCGCCTCTGTCGTCGCTCGAATAATCGAGACAACGGCAAATATTTGGTTCGGGGAACAACGATCAATCGAGGAATCGATCTAGGGCACACAGAGAGTTTTTATACTGGTTCGGGCCTCTCGGAGGATAATAACCTACGTCCAGTGTATGTCGTATTGAATATGGTGGTGTGTATGATCTATGATCTGATGTAATTGTCGATGTCCTCTCATCGGAGGGTTACATGTATATTTATAGTCCTGTTACCGCCTCTAGGAATCCTTGCCTTGTTCTACGAGACTTCCGATCTGTAGTAACAGATTCGGAGTCTATCTACAAGTTTCCTTTCGTGCGATCCAAGTCTTCGGAAAATACCAAACTAAGTCTTCGGGAATACCTGAAAATATGGGTTACGACAATTCTACAAGCTGAAAAATCACTACGTTGTCAACCTTAATATCATGACAAATTGCAAAACGTCCCCACTGCCACCACTGAATCCTGGCCCCTTTCTGTCACAAATATAGGTCGTCTGATGGTTCTGTTCATGCTCATCTTCTAGCATAAATTCAGTTTTGAGCTTTGGGAGATGATATTGGTGGAAGTCAGCATGAACAGAAATGAACCAAATGATGGGATTATTCAGGTGCCTCGTAAAAATCATGATTGGTTATTTTCTTCCTTGGAGGTGGGGAAATATACGATCAGGAAGACTAGCTATATATTTGTCTTCCATGTTCAAATAAAAAGATCAAATATATAAAACTGTAAACCAATAAATTGTGAAATGACCTAGTGGACTGTTGCAAATAAGACCCTCATCGTGTTTTAACACATTTAGTCTTCACTTTGGCAGATAGATTGTTTGGTAATATGATATTCTGGAAGAAACTATAATTCTACGTGTTCCGTAGCACTCCCAATTTGGGTTGACAAATTGTTTATAAGTTGTCATTAATTATTCAGTACTAGTGTAATAATAAATTGCTAAAAACCAATAGTAACTTAGCAACCAAAAACATTAGACACAATGTGAGGGTCGCATAAGTTTTACAAAGCTAGGATATGCAGAGGGCAACTTATCTTGGAATTCTGTCGCTCTATCCATATCAGATCCACGGTTTCCATGTACACTAGAATTTGACTTAGGTACTTTGTTCTGACATCAATCAAGGTCATATATATGCAAAGTAAATAATTTAGAAGAATCCTTTGTAATACTAGTATCTTGCGCGTATAAGGATTATACCGCCGATAATCGTGGCATTGTGGTATCGCGAGCAACAACATATAAGATTTTTTTTTAAAAAAAAAAATCTGCCAGGCTAGCTGCCTGGTGACTTCGTTGATTTCTTCTATAGAAAATGTTCAAGGAAAACCCATGGTTTCACCAAAATACGAGAATACTATAAACTAGTATGGCTGCTCGCGCATTTGCGCAGCTAGAGTTGATTGTTTTCACAACGATAATAGTATAAAATTTATAAACTTGTATGTAGGTATTTCATAATATTTTGTAATAAAATTTTATATGCTCTCTTTTACAGTCGCATTCCTCGCCTCCTTATCACCTGCTCGTAATGATGCTCAGCTAGTTGTCGCCTTGGCTGCTGTCCGTGCCACTTGTTCCTCTAATACACGTGTACCAACTCATTATCCGTCCCGCCTACTTGTTGCCCCACTCCGGTAAGGGCTACTACCTTCACGCGTCACCTGCTCCCCTCGACTTCCTACTGGTAGGTCGGTCATCTTGTTGTTCAGATTGCCTACTCGTCGCCCTCTCATTCAAAGCTCTTCCTGTCCTCCTTTCTAATTAACTTATTTTTCGGTTCTCTCGCTCATCCTTACTCTGTTATCGTTATAGCTTGTTTTTCAGTTTGCCTACTCATCACGTTATAATTTAGCTATTTTAGACTCATAATATATATGGTGAGAAAATTAGAAATAATAATTGGGGATATTTTTAGCTATCTTTTATAACTCAAATTTAGTTATTTTTTGGACTTATAATGGAATGACGTGTAATTTAGAAATAGGTGTGAAGTGTTTTTTTGTTATTTTTTATTATTTCAAAATTTAGCTATTTTTTTACTCATAACGACATGGTGGGTAATTTAGAAATAGGTTCGAGGGGTATTTTTGGCTATGTTTTAAATTACGAATTTAGCTATTCTATAAATATTTATAAAATATTTATAATGGCAGTGGTGGGTGATTTTTTCTTCTTATTTTCTCGGATTAACGTGGGAATTTCTAGCATTTTAGAGCGAACGTGGTGGCTTCTAGGCCTTAAGAGCGAACGTGGAGACTTCAATTCTTGATTAATTATATATATAATAGATCAGTAATCTGAAAGAGGCAACAACGATCAGTCATACTTAATTAACAGGCAACACAAGTATCAAAAGCTAACGCGATAACATATGGTGACTCACTGTCCTATGCCCAATCCTCTGACAGTCCGATCCACAGGATCTTTGTCCCACGGTGCTGTTTAAGCAGACACGAGATAATACAAGCACTCGATACATATTTTACATTATTAATACATATTAATGTCAGAGTAAAGCGGAAGCGGCAACGACAAGTTCAAAACACGTAAGAAACATGAGAGCTACATCTAACTCTCAATGATACAGCAATAGTGATAATCCGAGCCCGTCCGGATAACCACTCTAGCATCACACAACACCACTGCAGCGGCAGATCGAATTCCAATTATTGCCTGAAAACAACAAAGGCACAAAGCCTGAGTACTAATTACTCAGCAAGACTTAACCATCAATTTGACTCTAGACATGCATAGGCTAAAAAGGGATGGCTTATTTATAAAGGACTCGCACTTAAGCAGCAATAATCTTCTCTAGCAACATTTTAGCCAAGTTTTATCTTCATTAAACAGAAGCATAAGTGTGTATAGCTGTAAAAAGGCAATTGAACATAACTGAAATGGATAATAAGTAGAAGTGTAATAATAACAGTAATCCATCATACTATCCAGCATAAGCATCATCATCAATTATTATGTGCTACGTGAAGGCGCAAGTCACAAGCGGGTACTCATTACTGCGAGGGACAGCGATTGCAATCGATTTACACCAGCTGGGAAAACCCGAGATACACGACGTTGTTGGTATTTCTTACACGAAACAGAAAACACCACCTTAGGCTGGTTAGGCCTAGAGTTAATATTCCCGGTTCGGCGCCAAAAATACCTGGGGTTAAGTTACTTGCTTAGGATACATAATAATCCACAACTAGCAACGAGTGCCAGATATGTATTATTAGTATTTAATCATAAAAGATAATCCGCAAGCGCACGGATAACCCGTTGTAGCATTTCACCCGAGAGTATTCCAGGGTATCGTTATTTATATTTTCCCAAAAGAAGACGTAGTTGACAAGTGTGTACTTATACTCATGGTGTTACAAATGATAGATCATAACCAATATCCAAATGCAGGGGTAAGGCAATAAATGGATAGAGGATAGTGCGACACACACAGCAGGCAGTTCCACTCTCTGATAAAAGGCGAGAGGCGGCTCTAAGCTAGACTAAGGTTAAGTAAGAAAAACTGCTACTCCTAATGTACATCGTTAAGTAGCGTGCGTAGCATCTACCTATAGCCTAAGCTGCACACAAGCCAAGACTAAGCTGTTCTACTGCCAAGCCATCATCAGGAGATCCAGCGATCAGAGTCTGCCCCAATCTCCGGACATTTCATATATACTCCTACGCCATACCCGAACGTGGAGGATTACAAGGGACGGACAGGGCTGTCACCACCTGCCGCCTACCTCTACAAACCGTGGGGCACAAACACGCATCCAAAGGTGGAAAAGAAGCCCTAGCACCACGCTAGCGTAACTAACCACAACTCTAGATCCCTCGAGGCACCTCGCAAGGCGATAAACCTAGAGCACTCTTGCAAGACAATGGACCGATGACTAAGCAAAAGGAACAACTAGGTCTAGCAAGCGATTACTTAGACAAAGGATCAAAGCTAGCACTACGTTAAGCATAGGCGTTCGTCGCTCAAGAACGAGCGACGAACGATGAACGATGAAGAACGATCATCGTTAACCGATGATCGAGTATGAACGAACGACGAACGAACGATGAACGATCATGAACGAACATCGATGAACGATGAACGAACGATGAACGAACATGAACGAATGAAGAACGTTCATCCAAGATCAAGGATGAACGATGAACTAGCATAAGCACATAACTACTACAAGAACGATGATATTCCATTGATAAAGAAACAAGTCTTACAAAGAGAGTAAAAGGATACAAGGGAATATACCCCAAACTCTCCAAGGGACTTGGGAGCCAAAAGGGCAGCCCAACTACTTAGCCTAAGCCTAACTAGAGAGCCCCTAGCTCTGGATGTGTGGAGGAGGGAATGAGCCTCTTGTGTTGTGTGTCTTCTAAGGGGAGGGGGTACCCCTTTATTTATAGCCCTCAAAGGCGGTGGAATTGAGGCGGTTCCTTAGGTCAGTGGCATTGATTGCAGGTGGAACCGACCTCCTGAAGTCGGTTGCAAACCGCCTTAGAAAGATGGACCCAGGGGGGCCACCTGGCAGGTCGGCCGACCTAGGTATTGGGGTCGGCCGACCTGGCCCTGGCCCCTCCTGGGCTGGGCTTTGGCAGGTGCCTTCCCCTCGGCCTTTAAGCCTCTTTTCCAGGTGCGTGGCCTCAGTTGATATTCTGGGTGGTTCTGGGCCTTTAATCCTTGAATTATGTTCCCGCGGCGAGCGTCGTTTGATGGACGTGTTGGAATCGTCGCCTTGGGCCTTGTTTACACCTGAAAATCCCTGTTTTCCACCTGCACATCCAAATCTAGAGGTACACGTGGAAATAGGTTATTTGATAACAAAATGCAACTAACAAGTGTTAGTTCTTCCTTATTTATAGAGCTAATTGACGGTCAAAAACTGGGTCTAAGGACCGTCAACAACTCCCCCAAGCTGTCCTCCTTGCTCGTCCCGAGCAAGAAGTAGGACTTAGGATGTTGATCAGGAGTTGCTACAATGTTTCATATCTCATAGGTACCATGCACACAACGAAGAATACTCTCCTTTGAGTTGAAAAAGTTGGCATGGTAACTCACCCTTTACCTTACTCCTTATGGGGCGGATGGCTTTTTCCTTGTTTTGGGCGGTTGAGAGATAGAACGGTTATAACAGAGCACCATTTACTTGTCCATTGTTTGACTTTTATTTTCCGGAGGTTTTCAAAAGTTTTGAAACAAAAGCAAAGTTCCTCAAATGATGCTCTCAAATCGCTCAATAAGTGCATATTCCTCACCAAGGCATTATTGTGTTGCCTTTTGTCATCCTACTTCTAAGGCTTGTATGTGGAGCTCAAGGTAGGGATGATATGAGGTATACTTGCATCACACATATTGCCGAACCAAAAGAGTGGATCCATAGAGAATGCAAGTCATACAACCTTGATCAAGATGTGCATGTGTGTATATGGTGGTGGTGAGGCGGAAGAACTATACTCCTTTTTATTTGTTTCCTCTCTCTCTCTTTTTTTTGAATTTTGAGGAGGACATGGCTATCTCTCTTTCTTTCTTTTTCTCAATATTTTTCTTTCTTTATTCCCCATTTTTTTTCATCATGCTCTACTTTTGTATGAGCAAGGGATTATTCTTTTTCTTTCTTTTGCATAGCCATGTCTCCAATGATAAATTTTATGAGAGAGAGCGGTAACAATGAATTTTTGGAGTATTTATTTTGGGTGGAAAGTGTGGTGGTATTGCTTAACTTCCAGTGTAGAAGTTTAGCATGCGAGGTGGAGTGTACGTGATCTTGATCAATGAGAGTATGACAGGCTTCTCACTAGGGTCACACAATTTTGATAAAGCTCAATGCAATGACAAGCAGCATATGTGTACGGGTTTGCAATGTAAGAACAACATATGGCTTTGGTAGGAATTTTGATCATTGAGGAACTTTATCATTTTTTTTTGTATTTTGTAAAATAAAACTCCGGAAGTCAAGTCATACTTTGAACAAGATCGTAGCAGCCCTATTTGTACCATATCATATCTCACAACAACTTAGACTTAGATCAAGCACTATGCAGCCCACAAGTTTCAAGCTCTAGGTAAGCATAAGCCAAAAATCTCAAAACTTGGGAGAGCACTAAGTTGTGACTAGGTACAAACGAGAGATAAAACAGAGCAACTATTCATCATCTCAACATAAGGATGGCTAAACACTCATACTCGCATATAAAGAGAAACTACGAAAAACTAGAAACCACACTAAAGACTATTTTTGTTCTTTTTAGTTTTGTCATTTTTATTTTATTTTCAGATTTACCATTTTTTTGGTATTTTTCATGAGAGGTGCAAGAACAAGCAAACAAAAGAAACAAAAGGATACAAGTTGCGATACATGATACCTTAGCGGGGGGTATGGCATCCCCCCCCAAGCTTGTTCTTGCTCATGGGTGACGTCGAGGATCGAACCCGGTGTGGCGAAAGTAAGCCAACATATCGGCTTGGCCCTGCTGCGTCATGTTGGTGAGGTTGGTGAGCTGGGCATTTGTGTTTTCTTGCCACTGATGGGTCTGCAGGACGTGTTGGTTGAGAGTGTGCTCAACGTCCTCTCCTCGAGTCTCGATGCGTCCCATTTGCTCGGTGAGCACATTCATTTGCTGCTCGAGATATGGATCACGAGCTGCAGACGAACGTCGCCCACCGGCCCGTGGTGAGTAGGACGTCGAATCGGAGGAGATTTCCTCCCATTGCGCGTGGGGATGGTGCGTCCATTGGGCTTGGCCCACACCCTGCTGCGACGAGCCGCCGGCCTCGAACGGTGGTGGAGTGGTGTAACCACCGGGACCATACCCAGCGTGACCGTAGCTTGGCCCATATGCATAGGCCATGGGCTGCGGTGCGGGCATCCCGGTGTCGGCGGTCGGCTCCGGCCTGTGCGTCCTCCTGCGAGAAGAAGTACTCCTGCGTGCAGCCTCCTCTTTTTCGAGAGGTGTGGTTAGGTTTTTACAGCCATACAAACGAAATTCCCGGTTAGGTAACGGGAATTCATTTGTATAACCGACATAATAAAATATGAGAGAATTATTTGGACCATGCTTGAGTGTATGACCTTGAACAAGATAATCCTCGGTGATAAGAGAGTGGGGTGTATCAGTATAAGCAACATTAGCATCATGCAAAGCACCAACACCCGCAGCAATACGTGTAATCAACGAGGTGCACTCAATCGGTCCAGTCATTCTAAAATTTTCTAACCACTGAGAAATCATGAACATGACAGGAGCATTCTTAATTTTCTCAACCATAGCATAGAGAATTTTCAGACCATCCTCGCGCACAATCCTAATATCACTTCTAGGAAACAAGGTAATGCCAAGCCACATGTGCAACAAGCGCAAGGTAGGATGATGAATATGATTAGTTCGGGGTTTCTCACAAGTAGGAGATGCAGAAATTCTTTGCCAAAAAGCTAACTTTGAGTAACCCGGAATCGAACTATCAACATCAATGGTGCAGCGAGAATTAAAGCCGAGGCATTGACTAAGGATTTTCCATGTCAAATGATATTCCTCCCGGAAAAACCGAAAGGTAATACCGTCATCTACCACGCGTAGGGTGCATAAAAACTGTAGTGTAAGTAAGTGGGAACCCTGCTCATCTACACTTGCAAACTTATCCCCCCTATTGCTTTAAATACTCGAGAAAATTCAGCATCCATACCAATCTTTTGCAGCAGTTCCGTATCAAATGCTCGCGTAGGAGCAAATGTACGGAGTCGGAGAGCTTCGTAGGCGCTCATCTCTTCGTCGCCCACCAAGTCGAGGTCGGTGTCGACGAGAAGACGATGCTCGGTGTTGGCTTGTTCCTCCGTTGCGGCTTCATGTTGAGGGCTTGACACTTGCTCGGTGGTGGTGCGGGCGCGAGTGCGAGGTCGAGATGAACCCGAGCCTGTGCTCCCGGACCGGAGCAGCGAGGCGAACGCCTTGCCGGCGCGCTTCATGCTGCAGCGAGGTCGAGCAAGAACGCAAGAACGAAAACCCCGAACGGGTTAAGAGAGTGAAAACCAATCGATGAAACCGTCGGTGTTCTTGCAAGCGAGAAAACGCAACTTGGAAAACCAAACCAAATCAAAACTGAAAAACAAATCAAGAGAGAAATATTTCTGCAGAATTTTGCGGCAAGAACCAAGTGAGCACAATGAGAGCAATAGAGTGAAGTGAGTTGAGGAGTGGAAATGAGAGTGTATGAGGGAAAGAGCAATGGCCGGCCACCTCCTCTTATACACGGCCATAGTAGCCGTTTTTGAACGTTGGGAGGTACATGTGACCGTTGGAGCAAAGGTGGGAGGGAGCAACGGCTCCCATGGGTCGGCCGACCTGAATGGTGGGGTCGGCCGACCCCCTCTGGGGCCCACCTGCTTCCCTCTTTGGCCCACGGCCCCCAACAGCCATATTGGTGATGACTATGGTTGCTATGTCCAGAAACTCCTCAAAATTATTTGCTCAAAAAGATTTCCAAATAAAAGGTTGCCTCGAATTCAAAATTTTTCGAAAAAATCAAAAATCGACATGTTGATGAAAAATTTCAACATGCAAAAATATTTTTGGCTTTTCCATGGTGATACAAGGGTGGTCCAAAAATTTCATCCAAAGATGAGTCATTTTGAACGCAAAAGTGTTTTTGAAAATTTTGAATTTTAAATGCATGGCGAGGGAAAAATTCAAATATGCTGGCGGAAAAATCCAAATAAATTTTTGGTGGAGGAAATAAATATGCAAGGTGGTTTGGAAAGAAATCCAAATGCAAATGTGGTCAAAAAAGAAAAGAGAAACAAACCGAATGATAATGCCGGTTTTCCTGGCGGCCAGGGCCGTGTCGTTTAAAGTCCGACGGGCTAAGACTTCTCCAACGGGTTTAGCTTGGTGGCGCGGACCCGGTCCTTGGAGATGAGGACGTAGAGGGCTGCGCCTTGACTTGCCACACTTGTTTCATCTTTGGTGGTGTAGGTGGCTTCTCGGACTTTGGGACGGGTTTCTTGGCCCATAATCCCGGCCTCGTGGTCGCAGGTTTCTTTGGTTGAAACTGCGATGGATTTTCAATCTGTAAGCTTCATGACCATTGGAGCTAGGGAAACCCCAAGGTATGAATGTTTTGGTGATAGGATGAGAACCATGAATGTGACTAACGCTCTTTGTGAGATTTTATAGGTCACATATGAAGAAAGCTCCGTCCGTTGGTGGTGAACGCCAACACACCATGAACTTAAATGAAAAGGATGATTGGTTGCCTTCATCGACACAAGAACGGACTTGATGGAGTCGCAGAGAAGATATGGATCAAGGCTAAGGACATGCTAGATCCAAGCGAGTGTTGCTTGGTTAGATGTTAGCTTGAGTCCATAGGAAAGACCGGACTATCAAGAGGGTTCGAGGTGGTTCTCTTAGTACACACTAGTTATAGAGATCATTGGATGCATGGTGAGTCTCTCAGGGGCTAGGGTGGCAGAAGAGGCTTGAAGGAACCAAGTTTGAAGATGTTGGAAGCAAGGATCAAAGAAGTGGTCGAGTTCCAGCTGAAGAGAAGCCACCGTAGGATACGGTGCCAGTCACCGTATGATACGGTGACTGCAGCAGATGAAGACCAGAGAAGGAGAAGTTTCTGGCAGAAAAGAGAAGGAGCCACCGTATGGTACGGTGCCAGTCACCGTATGATACGGTGACTGCAAGAAGAAGAAGTCCAGATGAGGTGTTGACCTGGCAGAGAAGTTGGAGTCACCGTATGATACGGTGAGGTGGTCACCGTATGATGCGGTGGTCACCGTATGGTTTCCAGAGAGTTGGCAGTTGCTGGAAGCTGAAGAAGACGAAGCCACCGTATGATACGGTGGGGGTCACCGTATGATACGGTGATACCTGAAGATGGAAGTCCAGAGATGGAGATGCTCTGGCAGGTGACGTGGAGGTCACCGTATGATACGGTGGTCACAGTCACCGTATCATACGGTGATACTTACGGTGACTTGGTTTCTGGACACTTTTGGGCAACGGCTAGTTTGAGGTTGGTGGCCTATATATAGCTGGTTGCTCGCCCCTTTGAGTTGCTCTTGGACCCAGGAAAGAGGGGAGGTGCTGCCAAGAAGCCAAGAGGAAGAAGTGTGAAGCACTTGAGAGGGATTTGGAGTGATCCTAGTGCTTGAGAGAGTAGCAAGTTGCATCCTTTGATCTCTAGGCTAGTGTGGGCTTGAGAGAGTCATCTAGGGCTGTTACTCTTGGTCTATGGCAAGCCCTAGACCGGTTAGGCGTCGGTGTTGAGCTGTCCAAGGAGAGTGTGGAAGCCGACACAAGTTTGTACACGGTCTTGGAGCTTCCCGTGCGAAAGAAGCATCACTAGTGGAGCGCCCTTTGGCACGCATCAAGTGCGGAGCCTTACCTCCGGAAGAGTACCCGGGATCGAGCCCGGCGGGACGTGCCCGCGACTTCACTCGGAGGGTGAAGTGTGCTCTAGGAGGGATCGCCATCGAGCGGAGGGACGGGGTCGAGACTCCGGCGGGAGTGACCCAACGTGGAGTAGGGGAAGGCGCCATCCTTCCGAGACCACGGGAAAACATCATGAGCATTCTCTATCCCTTCTCCTTTACTACTCGCATTTACTTATCGCACTTCATATGATTGCTTGTAGTACTTGAGTTGTGCTCTTATCTTGCTTGTGTGTTTACCTTGGTGCCTACTAGCTTCACTAGGTTTGCTTGATTGCCTTGCTCGTGTGCTTACTTGTTATAGCCTATCTAATAGCTCTAAGGACTCTACTTAGTGTGCCTAGTATCTTGGTTGCCTTGTCTCTAGTTATCTTGTTACCTTGCCTTGCCTAGCTTAAGTCTTCCGCTATCTATCTATCTTGTGCTAGGTTGCTAGTGTGGTGTGGTTGTGTTATCTATATGCACTAGCTTAATAGGTTAAGGATACTCCTTAGTGTGCTTTACCTTGTTACTAGAACTACTCGCTAGGAGTTGCTTGGGTGTAAGTGTTTGGAAATAGATTCTAGAGTGCACCGATTCACCCCCCCCCCCTCTCGGTCACACGATCCTTACACAATCTTTGCCAAGCTCTTCCATAGAGCAATGAGGCTGTCCGTTTTCCTGGACGTTACTTCAACTTCTTGAATGTTTGAGGTGTTTGGCCCATACTTGACCTTGATCATCGAGCATTGTTCTTTCCGAGGTTGGAACTCGAACTTCTCCTCCTTCCCATTGATGTAGAGGCGGATTTCTCCAACTCCAACATCAATTTGGGCCTTTGTGGTGCTAAGGAAGGGACGTCCCAAGATGAGGGGCGTTTCCTTGTCAATATCCATGTCAAGCACCACAAAGTTCACCGGGACGGTGTGGCCTCCTATGAATACCGGCACATCCTCCGCAATCCCCATTGGAAAGCGAAAGGATGAGTCGGCCAATTGTAGCCGCATCGCTGTTGGTGTGAG
Source organism: Eragrostis nindensis (assembly GCA_012490785.1). NCBI lineage: Eukaryota > Viridiplantae > Streptophyta > Magnoliopsida > Poales > Poaceae > Eragrostis > Eragrostis nindensis. Next base: position 1,667,677 of record JAAXCT010000051.1, on the reverse strand, counting down.
GAATCTGTACTTTAATTGCTCGAAGATTGCCTTGGGCATAATGCTCACGCTGGCCCCAAGGTCACACAGTGCATAGTCGAAGTGGAATCTCTTGATTGCACAAGAGATTACTGGAAATCCTGGATCAGATTTTATTGTAGAAGGTTCTCCTCTTATTCGCCTGTTCTCCCCTGCATGGTTAGTCCTACGAGAGAACATTTCGCCTCTCATAGTGATAACATTAACTTTTTCAATGGGAGATTCTGGTTGCCCAGGAATCTGCCCAGATTTAGCAGAAGGAACAAGAGCAGCAAGCTGAGCTAATTGAGTTTCTATCATTTTATTAAAGCTCAACTGATTTTTGAAAGCAGAAGAAAGACTTTCTATTTTTGAATTTAAACTCTCTAAACTCTGATCATTGGCAGCAAGCTTTTTGTTGATTGATTCGTTGATTTTAGCTTGGCCATAAACCAAATCTTTCAAAGAAGGCTGATTATTATTAAAACCAGAGAAATTGTTACCTCCTTGATAAGATTGGCGGTTTTGGTTAAAACCTTGACCTCCACTTGGACGATACCCATTGTTGTTGTTCATGTAGAATGCTTCTTCATGGGTATGGTTGGGGCAGTCCTTCCCCATATGGCCAGTGTTGCCACATTCCTCACACGTGCTGCGTGAGTCAAGTGAACGAACACTACCATGCGTGTTGAAGTCGTCCAAACGCTTCATGACGAGGTCGAGCTTGGCGGACAATAAGTCCATCTTCTCAATAAGTTCTTTAGCTTGAGCAACGGTCATTGAGAAGAAGGCTCCTCCAGCAGCAGCATCCATATGTCCACGGGTTGTTGGTGTCAACCCGTTGTAGAAATGTTGAAGAATGAGCCATTCTTCTATCCCGTCGTGTGGGCAGGCGGATATGTAATCTTGGAGCCTATCCCACGCCTCGGCGATGGTTTCATTGTTGGCTTGCTGGAAGCTTGAAATTCTTCCACGAAGGGCATTGGTTTTGCCCAAGGGGAAAAACTTTGCGAGGAACGCGGTAGAACAGCGGTCCCAAGTGTCTATGCTGGCACGATTGGCATAGAACCATTGTTTCGCCTTCCCAAGAAGGGAGAGGGGAAACAAACGAAGTCTGATAGCATCTTGGTTGACTCCGGCGGTTGCCGATGTGTTGCATATCTCAAGGAATTGCTGGAGATGAGTGTTGGCGTCCTCCGTGGCCTTTCCACAAAAAGGAATGGCCTGCACCACAGTGATTAGGCTTGATTTGACTGCAAACCCTGCGTCACCGGCGTTGACATTGGGCCCAACGGGAACATTGGCAACGGAGGGAGCAGAGTAGTCACGGAGGGTCCTTTGATCAGCCATGTCAATAAGTGATGATGGTGCGGATGATGTGGGTTCGTCTGTCGGGAGTGTTGCTTGTGAGGGAGAGTCGACGCGGGGTCGGACTTTTCTTACAAGCGACTCTGGATTATCAACGAAGTTTTCCGGCAAGTTGAATCCACGCATACACTATCCTGTTTTCACATCAAAGAGAGAAAACAGATCAAGGTTAGCCTACAAAGGGTAATGGTTAAATCACATCAAGTGTAATCATGAGTAATCATTGTATACACTTGTCAACAATTGTCTTCCCCGGCAATGGCGCCAGAAATGCTTGTTGTTTCGCGTGTTGGTCGCCCCTGAGTTGCCTCGTATGATTCTGGATGATTTGGTCGTGATTGTTTCAGATATGGCGATGTTTCCCCCCACACTTGAACTTTTTGCCTGTTTCCTTCAAAAAACGACAAAAATATGGAAACACAAATATTGCTCTACCGGTATGCAAGCCCGGGGAGCACTATCATTGATTGAATTATAAAACTGATAGGCGCATTACATATAAACCTAATCGATTGAAAACAAAAACATAATGCGCTTAGCGATAAATTTTTATTTCGGGAGGACTATCCCGTTTCCAGCCAAGATCTCATCGATGTATTTCATGTCTTGGTCGATCTGAGCCTCATCCCTCCTCACTTGAGCCAAGGTTTTCTCTATTGCAATGGCCTTGTCAAGGAGTTTCTCCAGCGCTCTTATGAGTTCTGCGTTGTTAAGGCCGACAAAGGGATTCCCCTTGCTGATCGCCCCATGAGGGGGGCCTTCTTTTGCAGAACTGCCCCCCGTGCTGTAGTAGAGATGAGGGGCACCTGGGATCTTGGTCATGATGGCAAGGATGAAGGTTTTGTTCAAGGGGTGTGAGGCTTAGAAGAGATGAATGGAGAGGGGGTGTGCAATGGGTTGTATTTATAGTGGTTCTCCCTCTCCCGGCGAAGAAACGAAGGATTTATTTCCAAAGAATAGGTGAACAAGGAAGGGAAAGGCTGGGTGGCAAAAGGAGCAAAAAATGGGAGGCAGAGGCTGCCAGAGGGGGTCGGCCGACCCTGGTAGCCAGGTCGGCCGACCTTCCTTGGCAGGCTCTGGCCTTTCTACTTTTCTTGGAGCTTTGTTGGGAAAGGTATCGTCGGGATATACAGGGTATAGAAGGATATTTCAATGCAGAGGTCAAGAAAAGATATTTAGATCAATTAAGTGCATGACATCGAAATCTTTATTTTCTTCGGGCTCAAGATAAATTTTAAGGCGCTGACCATTTACCTTGAATACATTACCTCCGTCGTCTTGGAGTGTAATTGCTCCATGAGTCGACGTGTCGATGATGGTGTATGGTCCGTCCCATTTACTTCTCAGTTTTCCGTGCCTGAAGAGCTTTACCCTTGAATTGAAGAGCAACACCTTGTCTCCAACTTTGAATTCTTTTATCTTTATTCGCCGGTCATGCCAGCGCTTTGTACGCTCCTTGTAGATGGCTGAGTTGTGATATGCTTTGTCTCTCCATTCTTCTAACTCAGCTATCTCTATTTTTCTTCTCCACCCAGCTCCTTTCATATCCATGTTCCAAGTTCTCATGGCCCAATACGCTTTATGTTCCAACTCGACTGGCAAATGGCATGTTTTTCCATAGACGAGTTGGTATGGTGACATGCCTATGGGTGTCTTGTATGCTGTTCTATATGCCCATAGTGCATCGGGTAGCTTGTTCTTCCATCCCTTCCCCATTTCCAAGACTGTTTTCTGCAGGATCCGCTTGATCTGTTTGTTGGATGTTTCGGCCTGCCCATTTGTTTGGGGATGGTATGGAGTGGCAATGTTGTGCTTTGCTCCAAGCTCTCTTAGAAAGCTTCGGAAGGTCTTATCAATGAAGTGAGACCCTCCATCACTTATCACCATTCTCGGAGTTCCAAACCTTGGAAAGATGAGCTTGTGGAACATCTGGCGAGCGTGTTTGGAGTCGGCAGCTCGGCATGGCATAGCTTCTACCCATTTGGATACGTAATCCACCACCACCAATATGTACTCACAATCTTGGGACTTTACGAATGGTCCCATGAAGTCAATGCCCCATACGTCGAAGAGTTCGACTTGAAGGTTGTATGTGAGGGGCATTGCATCTCGTGCTGTGATGCCTCCAAATCTCTGGCATTGTGGGCATCTTCTAATGAATTCTTTTGTATCTTCATACATGGTTGGCCAGAAGAATCCACTTTGCCAGATCTTCGCTTGGGTACGGAAGGCACCATAGTGTCCACCGTATGGGGCTGCATGGCATTTTTCAATGATTTGTGTGCTCTCAGGAGTGGGCACACATCGCCTAAGCAGTCCATCGGCGCAGACACGATAGAGGTATGGTTCATTCCATAAGTGACGGCGACTTTCATAAATCAATCTTCTTTTATCCGCCCCTGGTGGTACGTGTCCTGTGGCGATGAAGTTCACAATGTCGGCGTACCAAGGGTGCGAATCCGTCACTTTCAGCAGCAAGTCGTCGCGTAGGAAGTCATTTATGGGTAACTCCTGCAAGTTAGTGAACTGCATACGCGACAAATGATCTGCTACAGAATTTTCTACTCCTTTCTTATCTTTAATTTCAAGATCAAACTCTTGGAGCAGAAGGATCCATCTTATGAGACGAGGTTTAGCATCTTTCTTAGCAAGCAGATATCTCAAAGCAGCATGATCAGTGTAAACGATAACCTTTGCTCCAGCTAAGTAAGATCTAAACTTGTCAAAAGCAAAACAACGGCAAGGAGCTCTTTCTCAGTGGTAGTATAATTCAACTGAGCTCCAGTCAAAGTTTTGCTAGCATAAGAAATTGCATGATGCTTTTTGTCTTTCATTTGACCAAGAACTGCCCCCACAGCATAGTCACTAGCATCACACATTATTTCAAAAGGAAGCGTCCAATCAGGGGGTTGAATGATTGGAGCAGAGACGAGTGCATTCTTAAGAGTAGCAAAGGCATGCATGCAGTCATCATTGAAATCAAAGGGTGCATCCTTAGCAAGCAAGTTCGTAAGGGGTCGTGCAATTTGAGAGAAATCTTTTATAAAGCGACGATAAAAACCAGCATGACCTAGAAAACTACGAATACCCTTGATATTCACAGGAGGCGGAAGCTTTTCTATAACTTCTATTTTTGCTTTGTCCACCTCTATGCCTCTCTCGGACACAAGGTGTCCAAGAACTATGCCCTCTCGGACCATGAAGTGGCACTTTTCCCAATTAAGTTCCAGGTCCTTCTCACGGCATCTCTGTAAGACCTTGTCTAGATTTTCTAAGCAATGATCGAAGGTTTTTCCATAAACAGAGAAATCATCCATAAAAACTTCCATAATTTCTTCGATCATATCAGAGAAAATAGACATCATGCAACGTTGGAACGAGGCAGGTGCATTGCACAAACCAAAAGACATGTGACAATAAGCATAAGTTCCATACGGGCATGTGAAAGTTGTCTTACTTTGATCGTCGGGGTGGATGGGAATTTGATGATATCCCGAATACCCATCAAGGAAACAAAAGAAAGAATGATTTGCCAACCGTTCCAACATCTCATCGATGAAGGGCAGCGGAAAATGATCTTTCTTTGTAGCCTTGTTAAGTTTTCGGTAATCAATGCACATTCGCCACCCCGTGACGGTTCGTTGAGGAATGAGTTCATTTTTATCATTATGAACAACCGTCATACCTCCTTTCTTGGGTACCACTTGTACGGGGCTCACCCAATCACTGTGAGGAACAGGATAGATGATCCCGGCGTGTAATAGCTTCAAGACCTCTTTCTTCACAACTTCTCTCATCGCATTATTCAGCCTCCTTTGAGGTTCCCTTGAAGGTGTACTTTCAGGATCCGTGGGAATGCGATGGGTGTAGAGAGCAGGGCTGATCCCTTTTAGGTCTTCAAGTGAGTAGCCAAGAACGGAGCGATGTTTTTCAAGCACGGCTATGAGTTTGGTGGTTTCTTCTTCCGAAAGCTTGTCACTTATGATGACGGGAGCTTGCGGATCTCCGTGCAAGAAAGCATAGCGCAAACCGGGAGGTAGCGCTTTGAGATCAATGGGAGGTCGTGGCGGTGGTGCGGTTTGTGGTAGCTCAAAGGTGTCCTCCGAGTCGGCTTCTTCTAAGGTAAAGTCTTGTGCATCTTCTTCCAAAGCTAACTCGGGGTCCATGTGAGGAAAAATGACCATGACCTCCTCCACTTGATATTCCTCAAGTGGTTCATTGGAAAGAGTGTTTCGTGATGTGGTGATTGGTATAGAGAATGACTCTTTTCCGAGGGTGAAATTGAGGCTTCCAAATGATGGGGCATCAATGAGGAATTTTTCTATGGGATGTCCGATCATTATGTCGAAGTTTGGGACTTTGAAGACGTAGAAATCCAGGATAACCTCAAGGTCTTCATGATAGAGAGTTACATCTCTGACAATCCCCAAACTCTCAAGAATATGGCCTGATGGGTGCTTGAGGAGTTTGTTTGTTGATGTCCATGGTCGGTTGCCAAAGATTGACAACGCGTATATGTCGGAGAGGATATTGGCACCAACAAGAGGGTTGTAGAGTGCATTCACCTTGGTTCCTTTGATGGAGCAGCATATGTTGGTTGAGGGAGGGCAGAGCCGAATGATATCCATAGATAGCTCATTCTCCCTCAACCATTCATCGCTCATGATTGAAGTAAGCTCCCGAACAGTCTCCACAAGATATTCTTTTTCAATTGGTTCGGGAGGTGGCAAAGGAACAGGCGGTCTCTTTTGAAACAAATAGTTCGAGGTGTTTCCAAAATCTTCAAAAATTTCTTCCTCAAACTCAAATGGGAACTCTAGAGGTTCATCATCCTCTGTCATTGTTCGGGAATCAGATGAGGACTCGGATGTTGGGTCTACCAAGGTAGACACCTTTTGTTGTGTTTCCACAATGAGTTCCTCATCTTTTGACTCCGGCTCCTCGGGTATTTCAGCGGAAAAAGGTGTATTTTCAACAATTCTTTCTAGCAAATCTTTTGCTTCCGCTTGTTGACGGTCCTTAGACCCAGTTTTTGACCGTCAATTAGCTCTATAAATAAGGAAGAACTAACACTTGTTACTTGCATTTTGTTATCAAATAACCTATTTCCACGTGTACCTCTAGATTTGGATGTGCAGGTGGAAAACAGGGATTTCCAGGTGTAAACAAGGCCCAAGGCGACGATTCCAACACGTCCACCAAACGACGCTCGCCGCGGGAATATAATTCAAGGATTAAAGGCCCAGAACCACCCAGAATATCAACTGAGGCCACGCACCTGGAAAAGAGGCTAAAAGGCCGAGGGGAGCCAACCTGCCAAAGCCCAGCCCAGGGGGGGCCAGGGCCAGGTCGGCCGACCCCCAACCCTAGGTCGGCCGACCTGACAGGGAGGCCCCCTGGGTCCATCTTTCTAAGGCGGTTTGCAACCGACTTTAGGAGGTCGGTTCCACCTGCAATCAATGCCACCGACCTACGGAACCGCCTCAATTCCACCGCCTTTGGAGGGCTATAAATAAAGGGGTACCCCCTCCCCTTGGAAGACACACAACACAAGAGGCTCATTCCCTCCTCCTCACATCCAGAGCTAGGGGCTCTCTAGTTAGGCTTAGGCTGAGTAGTTGGGCTGCCCTTTTGGCTCCCAAGTCCCTTGGAGAGTTTTGGGGTAAATTCCCTTGTATCCTTTTACTCGCTTTGTAAGACTTATTTCTTTATCAATGGAATATCATCGTTCTTGTAGTAGTTATGTGCTTATGCTAGTTCATCGTTCATCCTTGATCTTGGATGAACGTTCTTCGTTCGTTCATGTTCGTTCATCGTTCGTTCATCGTTCATCGATGTTCGTTCATGATCGTTCATCGTTCGTTCGTCGTTCGTTCATACTCGATCATCGGTTAACGATGATCGTTCTTCATCGTTCATCGTTCGTCGCTCGTTCTTGAGCGACGAACGCCTATGCTTAACGTAGTGCTAGCTTTGATCCTTTGTCTAAGTAATCGCTTGCTAGACCTAGTTGTTCCTTTTGCTTAGTCATCGGGTCCATTGTCTTGCAAGAGTGCTCTAGGTTTATCGCCTTGCGAGGTGCCTCGAGGGATCTAGAGTTGTGGTTAGTTACGCTAGCATGGTGCTAGGGCTTCCTTTCCACCCTTGGATGCGTGTTCGTGCCCCACGGTTTGTAGAGGTAGGCGGCAGGAGGTGACAGCCCTGTCCGTCCCTTGTAATCCTCCACGTTCGGGTATGGCGTAGGAGTATATATGAAATGTCCGGAGATTGGGGCAGACTCTGATCGCTGGATCTCCCGATGATGGCTTGGCAGTAGAACAGCTTAGTCTTGGCTTGTGTGCAGCTTAGGCTATAGGTAGATGCTACGCACGCTACTTGACGATGTACATTAGGAGTAGCAGTTCTTCTTACTTAACCTTAGTCTAGCTTAGAGCCGCCTCTCGCCTTTTATCAGAGAGTGGAAATGCCTGCTGTGTGTGTCACACTATCTTCTATCCATTTATCGCCTTACCCCTGCATTTGGATATTGGTTATGATCTATCATTTGTAACACCATGAGTATAAGTACACACTTGTCAACCACGTCTTCCTTTGGGAAAATATAAATAACGATACCCTGGAATACTCTCGGGTGAAATGCTACAACGGGTTATCCGTGCGCTTGCGGATTATCTTTTATGATTAAATACTAATAATACATTTCTAGCACTCGTTGCTAGTTGTGGATTATTATGTATTCTAAGCAAGTAACTTAACCCCAGGTATTTCTGGCGCCGAACCGGGAATATTCACTCTAGGCCTAACCAGCCTAAGGTGGTGTTTTCTGTTTGGTGTAAGAAATACCAACACCGCTATGGTCTTATGAGAAAAAGAACCACCGGCAGTCGTGTCAAGAAAAGTGCGGTGTCCTTGCTCAACCCTGAATAAAAATGTTGCAAAAGAACGGGTTCTGGGAGCAATAACTCTGGACCGGAATCTGTTAATGAACAGAACCGTATCCATGCCGCACTAAGGGTTTCTTCCGCCTCTTGGCGAAAGTTAATTATTTCCGCGCGTAGAGCAGTGATACGAGATACGGGAAAAAATGCTAGACAAAATTTGTCTCGCAATTCTTTCCAATCACCGTTCACTCTCTTAGCGGTGTAAGTGTACCATTGCTTCGCCTTCCCATTGAGAGAGAAGGAAAACAATTTCCACTTTAAAGTTTCATGTGTCATGCTTTGATCAATCGGCATGCACACAATTGCTCAAACTCTCGCAAGTGTTCAAAAGGATTTTCGCTTTTAAGACCAGAGAAAGAAAGTCCTTTGATCAAAGAAATAAAACTGGGGCAGAGCTCATAGCTTGTTGAAACAACAAGTTGAGATGAACATGGTGGCTCTAAGAGCTCGCCCCGTGGAGTGGAAAAAGATTGGATTGTAGGTGATGACTCCATGTGTGTATATATTTTTTTTCTTTTCTAATTTTAATTGAACGGGAAATGTAAAGATAAGTTACGAGGGCAAACCTGGTCCGCTACAGAATTAGCAACCGTTCCCCGGCAACGGCGCCAGAAATGCTTGTTGGTATTTCTTACACCAAACAGAAAACACCACCTTAGGCTGGTTAGGCCAAGAGTGAATATCCCCGGCAACGGCGCTAGAAATGCTTGTTGGTATTTCTTACACCACGAATAAATCCGCAAGCGCACGGAATACCGTTGTAGCACTTCACCCGGGAGTATTCCAAGGTATCGTATTTGTTTTCCCCAAGGAACGGTGATAATCTGCAGCAAGGTTAGTTTTACCCAATGACACACAAGAATGGCAGTAGTATAGGATTGAGAGGATGAATAAAGATCTAGCTGTCCCGCAGGACGATCGCACTCTAGTTCTACTCGTTTACTTCGGGCACTGGTATAGACCTGGTCTGCCAAGTCACGCCAGCCTGTAGCTCTACGACGAACCCGAACGTGGAGGATTACAAGGGACGGACAGGGCTGTCACCACCTGCCGCCTACCTCTACAAACCGTGGGGCACGCTGCAAACAAAGGTAACCTCTAGCCTAGACACCACGTCTATGCCGTCGATTACTACTCTAACCCCGGTCCTGGTACCAATCTGGAAGGCTAGAGCACCCCTCGCGGAGCGATGATCCCGTAAACAAGTATAACAAGAATAATGACTAGTATGTAAAGCTCGCTAGATCAATAACACCACGAATACTAATCTTACGAATAAGAACAACGATCGTTCTATGAACGAACGACGAACGATGAACGAACTAAGAACGAACGACGAACGATGAACGAACGACGAACGAACGAAGAACGAACGAAGAATGATGAACGAACGACGAACGAACGAAGAACGAACGATGAACTATTAATAAGATAAATATCCGCCAAGGGTACAAGATAAGGAAATAACCAAAGGGGAGCTATCCCTCTCCTTGATCCTTGCCCTCTCCTCTATTCTACGACTGTACAAGAGGCCCTTGGCCTGGATGGGAGTGGAATGACTTGTGTCTTGTGATGTGCTTTGGAGGAGGGGGGTACCCCTTTATTTATAGCCCAAGAAGGTCGGCAACTTGAGGCGGTTCCTTAGGTCGGTGGCATTGATTGCAGGTGGAACCGACCTCTGGAAGGCGGTGGCGAACCGACATAACAAGATGGGCCAGGGGGGCCTCCACCACAGGTCGGCCGACCTAGGGTTTGGGGTCGGCCGACCCCTGGTGGGCCCCTCTGGGCCTGGTCTTCCTCATGCTGCTTCTCTGGGCTGTGTTGTCCTCTGATCCACCTGCTGTGGGTGGAGTTGAAGCCAGGATATTTGGATTTTGGGCTTCAAGAGAGGAATTCTTTATTCCGGAGAAAATTGGTGTTTCCAACTTGAGCCTTTTATGCTTCCTTTTCCCTGTTTTCCTATGAATTGCAGCTGCACTCACAAATTCACCAAGACTTGTGGAAATCATTAGTTTAAAGACCTAAGTCTACTTTTGGTGATTGTTTTATTATAAAAAGCGCAGCTAGTTGACGGGTAAATATTGGGTCTAAGAGCCGTCAACAGACGTATATGCACAAAAGTCATATACGGCAACCTTTTGCAAGACAGTAAACAATTCAGGCGGACCCAGATGGCAAGGAGTTGGGCAGCCGTCCTACCAACAGTATGTCGTGGCCTAGACCTGCCCAACTACGCCCAGCGTGTCTTTCGACCAATGTACTGGCTACCGTCTAAAATTGCCACCGAACAAGCTACTAAGTTTGCTAGCTCCCATTAGCACTAGTATGCACTCGGTACTTTTCAATGCTTGATCAAGGGGCCAACATCGAATCGGTCCTTAATCGACTAGGCAGGGCTACCACCGTGAAGGCTCGGCCTTCCCAATTCATCCTACACATGCAAATCCCTGCCCGGTCTCAACAATGAACATAAACTCATTCTTTATCTTCAACTTTAATGATCAATTCTTAATCACAAGAGCAATACTTGTTGATACGAAATACTTTAACTAAGCATAGCAGATACTCTACCGAGCTACTAGGATAGACACATAACATCATAGGTCATCTGGGATAGCATGCAAGTGGATTTCCAATCAACTCCAATAACCTAAGTGCACAACCATCCTAGACACTCTAGCAATTATTCTCTAGAAATCAAAAGTTGCAAAGAGGGGTTTGGAATGAACCGGGGCTTGCCTTGTTCTATGGAACTGATGTTAGTAACTTCAATTCAGCTTCTTCAGTAAGAGACTCCTTCCGAATATCCTCCTCGTGGTCGTTTCCTAAAATGCAATATATGTCAATTGAATAATACATCGAAGATGCAACGGCATGTATGATGCAAAGAGTGATTTCACTCAGATTTGAAGGATATGCATGGTTCTAAATTGGTGAACCAATTTAATTAAAATTCGTATGAAGTATTTCCTTCATTGACTCCCATGAAGCATTATTATCTTATTAAGTAATTTGTTCAAATTATCACAATTGAGCTCATAAATTATGTTAATAAATTCTAAAATTGTTTCTGGTCAAACCCGAAATCATGGTGAAAGGTGATCACCCAAGCAATATGCATGCACAAGCTCAAGGCTAATTGATGACTAGATTAATTTATTAAGAAGATGACAAGTTTATCAAAGAGAAATTCATAATTAGTTCTCTTTACAGAAACAAGATGAACATCATAGACCACTGTGAAGGGCATGTCACAAGGATTCCAACAAGCCCTAGTTTGTAATTTTTGGATAGGTAAATCATTTATTATGAATTAAACAAGGTTAAATAGGGTTCAACTTCTAACAATTTTCCAGAACAGAGCATGTATGAACAAAGATCACTCTGATGCCCAATAGGTAGATCTCTTCAAGATGAATCCAACAAAATTTGGTTTGCTATTTTTGGACTTCAGAATCTTTTTATATCGAATTTCAAAGTTTAAACGAAGTTCACTAATATTTACAAGTATGCCACTGAACATTTTAACCCTAGCGCGCTCTGGCCGCGCTCGGCGCGCACGGCGGCGAAGTGGTGGCGCAGCTATTCCGGCCAAACGACGGCGAGTCCACGTGAAGATCAAGCATGGTGAGCACCAGTGAAGCATGGCCTAGGCGCCGGTCAAGGAGACGAGAGAAGGAGCTCGCCGGAGTGGCGTAGCACCGTGCGAGGCAGAGATCCAGTGCGTCGGTCCGGCGGCGGATGACGGCGAGGCTACGGCAGGCGGAGTACTGCACAAACGTCGACGAGGTCATGACCCAGAGGTGTGCAAGGACGTGTGGAGCTAGCCAACACAAGGAATCGGTCAGAGTCTCACCGACGAGGACGAATACCGGCGAGGAAACTTTGGCGAACGGCAGACGGCTCTAAGAAAGATGATCGGATTCCGGCGGCTACGGTGAGCGGCGACGTGAAGTTCTTCTTGCTATGTGACCAGCGTCGCACGGCGGTCCTTTCGCGGGGTCGAGCTCGCGCGGGGACGCGGTGTAGCGGCGGCGCGGTGGTTTGCTTCGCCGGCGGTTAGGGCGGCGCGTGAGGGCGGGAGATAGCGAGAGAGCGAGAGAGAGACCAGAGGAGAAATGGAGAGGAGAGAGTTGGGATTCGGATTGAGTGCTTATCCGGTCGATTTGAGCGGTGGCTACGGCGGCAAGCAGGCAGGCAGGAGCTGGAGCGGTGGAAGCAGGAGGTGGCGCGGTGATGAACTGTCGAGAGAGAGAGAGAGAAAGAAAGTGAGGCTGAGGGTTCTTTTCCTTTTTTTTATTTTTCTCAGAATTACCACTCTCTCTTGCAAATTCCGAATAAAATAATTCTTGAGCTCCAAAATTGCTCAGATTTTTACTGGCTCCTCTCTGACACGTGTACAGGGCAGGTGACATCTCAATTTGATGAAAACTTTCAGAAATTTGAATTTGAAATTCAAATACTTTGTTTTAAAATTTAAACTTCTTTTACTTATTTGGAGCACTTCCTAATTGCAACTATTTCTGAAATTTTTACTAGATTTTTATTTTGCTTATGTTTTTCACATAAAATTTTAGTTGCACATAGTTCTGTTCAAAGTTTTAAACTTACTTTCAAATTTGACTTCTGTTCATGTTTTTGGATACTTTTCATTGTACAATCATTTGAAATTTTAGCAGGCCCATCTCAACATGATCATCTAACATGGATTAATTTGCAGGAGACACCTGGGGTGTCACAAATCCGCCGGGGATCAACTGGGGCGGCCTCGACGCCGCTGCCGTACCAATGAGAAAACTAGGAGGAGACCCCGCTGCATCAAGCTCCAGCGCAGCAAGGACCGTGGTGATGACCAAAGGGGACCAATGTGAAACCGGCAATGGCAATCAAGCGGAGTGGAAGCAGAGATGGAAGGTCGCATTAAATTTGGAAGCGCTGATCGAGGCAGAGAAGAACGAAGGTCATGTTAATTTTTTTTTTTTTTGTGAACAGAAGGTCATGTTAATTTTGGAAAGCCATGATCTCAGAAGGAAACGCAAGAGGAAAGACCATAAAAAGAGAATATACAAATTGTTCTTTTTGTTTTGTAAGTATTTTGTCACATCACGCAATGGGTCCAGCGCTAATCAATGGCTAGGGAGGTGAGAGAGGGTTGATATCAAAGGTGGGTAGATAATTTGCTGGCGACACTCAATTTGGAGGCAAGCTTCTTTTTTTTTTTGCGAATTACAGGCAAGCCGATCTTTATTATAGATTAGATTAACTATATTATTGTCCTAGCAGAAAACAATTATCAAATTAATTATATATATTTCTAGTAGAAAATAATTGTCAAATTTTACATCTAATTGACTGTGTGGCCGACCAAGACAGCACAAAAGCGATGTGCATAATCTAACTCTAAAACTAAAAAAAGAGATGCATAATTTCGCAGAGGGCGATGATGGTAGGTTCGCGGTGGCACACCAAATGGAAAAAAAAGGGGGCAAATTGGCGCCATTCAGAATTGAGACGGCTTTTCGCGAAAAAAAAAAAAGAATTGAGACGGCGGCTTGGCGCCCTTTGCAATTTCCAGCTCCCGCCAAAACGCCCTGTCCAGCTCCATCAAAATGGCAAGGCGCGCGAGGGGAAGCGAAACAAATGAAAAAAATGGAACCACCGGAGGGCGGCGGTTCCAAGAAGCCGAAGGGCGCGGCGGCGGCGTCCGCCGTGGAGACGGCCGGCGACGACGTCCTCGGCGAGATCCTCGTCCGCCTTCCGGACACGGCGTCTCTCGCGCGCGCCGCTCTCGCCTGCAAGCGCTGGCGCCGCGTGGCCTCCGACCCCGCCCTGCTCCGCCGCTTCCACTCCCTCCACGAGCCACCGCTCCTCGGCTTCCTCATGATGGGGCCGCCGCCACGTGCAGAGTGCGCCGGCTACAAAGTGTTAGCACCAAGCCTTCTGCTACGACCCAAGCCGGCGCAAGTGATGATGGACCTCGCCGCAGCTCTCGGCCCAGCAAGCCCAACAAATTGGTGTCCGGCCCAGAGTGGACGAGCGCGTGAGTGTGTGGTGATAGTTGCGTGCGTTGCGCGGCTATATAGAGATAGGAGCAGTGAGAGAGAAGGCATCAATCATTTTGTACAAACAGAACAGCTTGTTCCCTCAACTTTCCCTTCTCCAATTCAATATATCTCTGCTTCGATCTCAATCTGTTCTTCTTCTTCTCCTCCAACTACTCTCCAATTCTTCTCTGTTGCTAACAATTGGTATCAGAGACACCGTTCCTCGGCGTGCTGGATTTTCCCCACTACACAAGAGCTGCGAAGAAGCACGGCGCCATGGATCCCCAGATGAAGCTCGTGATCGATGAGATCGCCAAGCAGTTCGTCGCGATGCGGAAGGATCTCGGAGAAGATCTCGACAAGCGCATCGCATCCTACGACGAGACCGTCGCCAAGCGCTTTGCTGAGGCGGACCAGAAGAAGGACGACCGCGTCTCCGCGCTCGAGAACGCGGCGGCGGCGTTCGAGTCCTGGAAGCCTCAGATCGAGTCGGCGGTCGACGGCGTCAAGATGGAGGTCTCTAAGCTCAACAAGCACTGGGTCCGTGACGCCATGGGGTCACCTGCGGTCAAGCCCAGCGTGCTCGGTGCTGCGGCGTTCGTCCCCGCACCACCACCGGCCGGCTTCACCGCCGCCAACCGCCCCGATGGGCACCGCGTCGACAACAATTTCCAGGGATACTGAGTTCGGGTCTGTGTTTACCCACACTCATATCCCGGACAAGGGTACGGCCGCTCACCATCCTACTCGATCTCGCAGTTTTGATTCATTCCCTAAGTTTGACTCTGCACCACAGTCGGGATCTCGTTCGGATTCCCATGGTTCTAGTTACAGCAAACTTCCTAAAATCAATTTTCCCCAATTTTCGGGTGATAACCCCAAGCTGTGGAAGTCCCGTAGCGAAAGTTACTTTGACATGTATTCTATTGTGCCTTCCATGTGGGTTAAAGTTGCATCTCTGCATTTTGAGGGTGCGGCTGCCAGGTGGTTGCAGTCAGTAGAGAAGAAAGTCCAATCTGCTAGTTGGGAATCCTTTTGCATGCAAGTGATGAGTAGGTTTGGTAGAGATGAACATGAGATCCTTATCAGGAAATTGTTTCACATTAGGCAAACTGGATCAGTTTCAGATTACATCACTCAGTTCTCTGAACTCGTAGACAACCTGCATGCATATGAATCAGTTTCAGATCCTCTGTATTACTCTACACGTTTTGTTGATGGCCTACGGCCAGACATTCGTGCTGCTGTCACTGTACAGCGGCCGTCAGATTTCGATACTGCTTGTGTATTGGCTGCATTGCAGGAAGAGGTGGGTGATTCTCCCAAGCGCGAAGAATCTAAGAAGTCGGACTATCACTCTCATCACAAGTTTGAATCACCCAATGTTTCCAAGTCACACGTCAAGGGTGCTTATCCTCTGATGCCTCCTCCACGCCCGGATCGTCCACCGGGTTCTTCTTCCACTGAAGACAGACGTGGAACTGAGTCAGCTCGTGCTTCTGCTACTAGCAAAATTGAAGCTCTGCGAGCGTACAGAATTGCTAAAGGGCTCTGCAAAATATGTGCTGAGAAATGGGTTCGTGGCCACAAATGTTCTCTAGCAGTACTTAATGCAGTAGAAGAACTTTGGGAATTTTTGTGTCTTGATGTGGAATCTGATATTGATCAGCCTGCTAATGAAGAACAGGTGTTCTTAGCCGTTTCTCAGGCTGCTGTCACTGGCCTTCCAGCTCCTAAAACTATGAGACTTACAGGACAGATGCAAGGGCAGGATATACTTGTTTTGGTGGATTCTGGGAGTTCTCACTCTTTTCTGAGTTCCAGTTTGGCTAAGCATGTGGATGGCATCTCTCTGCTGAAATCTCCTATGTCTGTAATGGTAGCTAATGGGGCCAAGCTTGCCTGCCAGAAACAAATATTGAGTGGATCTTGGACTATGAATGGATATGAGTTCACTGCTGATCTTAAACTGTTGCCTCTCCATTGTTATGATCTTATTTTGGGGATGGATTGGCTTGAAGCTCATAGTCCTATGAAAGTCCATTGGAAGGAAAAATGGATGCCCATTCCATATCATAATGAGACTATCCTGTTACAAGGATTAGTGTCAGTAATCCCTCCTGATACTGTATTGCAATTATGTAACATTGCTGATGACTCTACTATAGATGTCCAGTTTGGTCAGTTACCAGCAGATATACAAGTTGTACTACAAGAGTATGCTGATGTGTTTGAAAAGCCTACTGAACTGCCACCCAGAAGAAGTTGTGACCACTCTATTCCTTTGGTTCCAGGTGCCACATCTGTGAATATGAGATCTTATAGATACCCTCCTTCCCTCAAAATAGAGATTGAAAAACAGGTCCATGAAATGTTGGCCAGTGGACTTATTCAAGCAAGTTTAAGTGCTTTCTCATCTCCTGTTTTGCTGGTCAAGAAGAAAGATCAAACTTGGAGATTTTGTGTCGATTTCAGGCATCTCAATGCTCTTACAGCAAAAAGGAAATTTCCCATTCCAATAATGGAAGAAATCTTTGATGAACTTGCTCATGCCTGCTGGTTTACAAGTTTAGATTTGAGGGCTGGTTTCCATCAAATCAGACTTCAACCTGGAGAAGAACACAAAACTGCTTTCTCCACTCATGAAGGGCATTTTGAGTTCAGAGTTTTGGCTTTTGGTCTCACTGGTGCACCAGCTACTTTTCAAAGTGCCATGAACACCACCTTGAAACCTCTTCTCAGAAAGTGTGTGATGGTTTTCTTTGATGATATTCTTATCTATAGCCAAACCTATGCAGAGCATCTTGAACACATCAAAATGGTGCTGGAGTTGTTAGCCAAAGATAATTGGAAGGTGAAACTGTCCAAGTGTTCTTTTGCCCAGCAGCAGTTATCATACCTGGGTCATGTGATCAGTGCACAAGGTATCTCTACTGACCCTAAAAAGGTTAGTGCTATTGTGAGCTGGCCCACACCTACTAATATCAAGGAATTGCGTAGTTTCCTGGGGTTGGCAGGCTATTATAGGAGGTTTGTGAGAAACTATGGAGTAATATGCAAACCCCTGACATCCTTGTTAAAGAAAAATACAGTGTTTGTTTGGACTTCAGAGCATGATGAGGTTTTCCAGGCCCTTAAAACTGCATTATCCTCTGCTCCAGTGCTGGCTGCTCCAGATTTTTCTAAACCCTTCTGTGTAGAAACTGATGCAAGTGGTTCTGGCATTGGAGCTGTGCTGTCTCAGAATGGCCATCCTATAGCATTTGTGAGTAAGCCCTTGGGTCCCAAAACTCTTGGTTTATCAACCTATGAAAAGGAATATTTGGCTGTGCTTCTGGCAGTTGAACAATGGAGGCATTATCTGCAGTATGGGGAATTCTTAATTCAAACTGATCATAAAAGCTTGTCTCATATCTCTGATCAGAGGCTCAATACACCTTGGCAGCAGAAAGTGTTTTCCAAGCTGATGGGATTCCAATATAAAATTGTTTATAAACAAGGCTCAGAAAATCAAGTTGCTGATGCTTTATCTAGGAGGTCTCACAGTGATAACATTGTAATGGCTATTTCTGTCAGTACTCCTAAATGGTTGTCTGAAATCATTGATTCTTATGAGTCTGATTCTAAGTGTCAGGAAAAGATTTCTGCACTAACAATTGATTCTGCTGCTATTCCTCACTTTACCTTGGTTGATGGTATTCTTCGCTACAAGAATAGAATTTGGATTGGTGCAGTTCCTGAACTTCATGCAAAAATTGTGGCAGCTTTGCATTCTAGTGCAGTTGGAGGCCATTCTGGCATTCCTGTCACTATCAGAAGGATTAAGAAGATTTTCGCTTGGACTGGTCTCAAGGCTTCTGTTACATCCTTCGTTCAGTCTTGTCTTGTCTGTCAACAAGCCAAGCCAGATAGGTCTCGCTACCCTGGTAAGCTTCAGCCTCTTCCTGTACCTGATACTGCTTGGCATACCGTATCCATGGATTTTGTAGAGGGCCTTCCTGTTTCCGGTAATGCAGACAGCATTTTGGTTGTGGTAGATAAGCTTACTCGCTATGCTCACTTTATACCACTGCGACATCCTTTCAATGCTACTTCTGTGGCCCGTTTGTATCTGGACAATGTCTACAAACTCCATCAGGAATGCCTCGAGCTATTATTTCTGATCGTGATCGAATCTTTACAAGCAAGCTCTGGCAGGAATTGTTTTCTATGGCCAAAGTTCAGTTGTGCATGAGTTCAGCATACCACCCTCAGTCTGACGGCCAAACTGAACGTGTTAATCAGTGTATGGAGACTTTCCTTAGGTGTTTTGTTCACGCTACTCCTAAGAAGTGGATCCAGTGGTTGTCTTTAGCAGAGTTTTGGTACAACACAAGTTTCCACTCTGCCTTAAACACTTCTCCTTTTGAAGCTTTGTATGGTCACTCACCCAATCACTTTGGAGTGGATTCTGCTGATACATGTTCAGTTCCTGAGTTGTCTGCTTGGCTTAAAGACAGAGCGCTCATGACTGACGTGATCAAACAGCATTTGG
The DNA here is from genome assembly GCA_012490785.1 of Eragrostis nindensis. Taxonomy (NCBI): domain Eukaryota; kingdom Viridiplantae; phylum Streptophyta; class Magnoliopsida; order Poales; family Poaceae; genus Eragrostis; species Eragrostis nindensis. Next base: position 1,648,793 of record JAAXCT010000051.1, on the reverse strand, counting down.
CCAGAGCTCGTGACCGCATGAAGAAACAAGCGGACAAAGGTCGTTCAGAGCGTTCTTTTCAAGTGGGTGACAAGGTTTTTCTTAAACTCCAACCTTATGTGCAATCTTCAGTCGCACACCGGTCCAGCCAGAAGTTGGCCTTCAAATTTTTCGGTCCATTCACTGTTCTGGAACGCATTGGCACTGTCGCTTACAAGCTCGGCCTTCCTGAAGGGAGTTCTGTTCACCCCGTCTTTCACGTATCGCAGTTGAAATTGGCTGTTGGTCCTAACACACAGGTGAGCTCATCGCTCCCTGACACTTCTGTACCATTGTAGGTTCCTATCAAGATACTCCAGCATCGTGTTATCACTCGTGGCGTCGACTCTGTTCAACAAGTGTTAACCCAGTGGTCTCACATGCCTGCTGATCTGGCTACATGGGAAGATCTGCTGCATCTGAAGCAATGTTTTCCTCGAGCCCCTGCTTGGTCAAGCAGGTTCTAAAGGGGGAGGAGATGTTAGCACCAAGCCTTCTGCTACGACCCAAGCCGGCGCAAGTGATGATGGACCTCGCCGCAGCTCTCGGCCCAGCAAGCCCAACAAATTGGTGTCCGGCCCAGAGTGGACGAGCGCGTGAGTGTGTGGTGATAGTTGCGTGCGTTGCGCGGCTATATAGAGATAGGAGCAGTGAGAGAGAAGGCATCAATCATTTTGTACAAACAGAACAGCTTGTTCCCTCAACTTTCCCTTCTCCAATTCAATATATCTCTGCTTCGATCTCAATCTGTTCTTCTTCTTCTCCTCCAACTACTCTCCAATTCTTCTCTGTTGCTAACACAAAGGCCCCGATCATCGGTTCCTCCCGGCCTCCTCCCGCAACCCACACATCGCCGCCGCCGCCAAGGCCGCCATTTATTACCACTTCGAGGATTTCGCCGCTCGGAATCCCCGCTCCGGCGCCTTAATCGACAGGTGCGTTCTCCGCGGCTGCGACGGCGGCCGCCTCCTCCTCTCCTACGGCGACTTCGACCGCGAGGAACTGGCCGTCTACGACCCCATCGCGCGGACCGCCGAGTTCCTCCCCTCGGCCCGACGCCCACGCCATCCAATTCGAGTTCATGTTCATCCTCCGCGTCTACCACGCCCTCGTGACCAGCGAGGCCGATGCCTCGTTCCGGTTGTTCGTGGCGCAGTTTTTGTGCGGCCGCATCTATGCTGCCGTCTTCTCCTCTCGGACAGGTGAGTGGTCGTCGCTCCCGTCCTTGCGTGCATCTGATCCCTGGAACATGCGTGCTGGCATGCGCGCCGGTCGGTTCGTGTACTGGAAGTCCAACACCTGTCTGAAGAGATACTTCGACCCAAATCCGATCGAGCAAACCGCGGTGCTCAACACGACCACCATGGAATGGAGGCTCATCGAGGTCCCTTTCCCTGCGAAGGAGTCCTACTGCGTCGCAGACATTGCAGAGCACGGCGGGCTGTGCCTTGTTGCCAGCAAAGAGCAATGCTTGCAGCTCTGGGTCTGTGGCAACGATGGATGGGTGATTAAGAAGAAGGTATTTTTGCTAAAGGAGTTTGCGTCATTGAAGTTGCTGCGCCGTGACGAGTGGATGAAGAGGGTGCGCGTACTGGAAGTCAGAGATAGCTATGTCTACATGGAGCTTTGGTCCATAAGGAAGCCCAATTCCTACCTTCTTGTGCTCAATTGGCAGACCATGAAGCTGAGGGTGTTAGCCAATGACACTGATGAAAAATATAGAGGTCCTGCATTCCCTTTCTTCATGACATGGGCACCACCAATGCTTAGCCCTGCCGAATGGTAATATTTTGGTACTTATGTTTCTTAATAATTTTATATTTCATTTGTTACTGGGTGGATGATGCACCAATCAGTTCTTTCCTTTTTCAAATGAACAAGCATTTTATTGATGCAACCGTGTGAAGCTAGTTTTAAGATTGTGGCATCTGTAATGGTTCTTTAAGTATAACAGAACTTTGGTGTGTATTGGCAGTTATCAATTTTTTACATACGACATCATAGGTTTATGATAGCATGTTGCTAAGTTTATTGAGTTATAAGATAGTGATATTATTTTGTCACAAGCAGAATTGGCTCAGCATGTCAACCAACAGCACCTAAATCTCCTTCCTAGGCATCTCTACCACTAGTATAATCTTTCATTATTGAATTATTGCCCAACGTTTTGTAGTGCAGCAAACCATTCCTCGTTATTCTGTTCTCCATGTGATTATGTTTGCTTTATAGGTTTTGCAAAGTTTCATGTAGACCAATTTTCTGACATCCTGCACATGTCCTACTCTTGGGTCGTCCTTGAAAGCAACATCTTTCATGATATTTGTTATTAATCTGCATATACAGGCACTGGCTTCATGCTACAGAGCTGCATCACATGCATGATATATATGGAATTGAAACCTGCTCTTCATCTGTTTTTTCTTTTTTTTTTTCTTTTGTTGAAAGGATGTTCATATCAGATTCGGCGTCAATGCACGTATGCTGATGAACAGCATATTCACAGTTTAAATGATTAATTGTAGCTACAAACCATGATCAATACATCTGCTTCAATTTGTCCTCTTTACTCTGAATGTACTTAAGTGTCCACTTTAATTAGTATTTGACCTTTGTTTGTGAGATAATTTAAGTTTGTCCAATGTACATCATACATGGTTCTGTACATTTTATCTACTATAAACCCCACACTATGTTTGCTATTGTTATTAAGGAGTTATTCATAGTTCTTTGCCTAGCATCTCCATAAATGACAATTTTTCTATGATTTCCCCTTTTATAATCCTCACGAAATGAAACTCCCATTGGTATTAGAAACTCGTCCGTCAGAAATCTTCTAGGTGATTTATGAGATAAATAGTTTTTTTTACAAACTTAGTACATTTTTTGGTGCACTATGTAACAAAAAGTTGCTTATGCCTAGATAACTAACAAAGAAAGCTGTTGATTTCAGGTCAGCTTGAGGTTTCTTGCATTTGACAAGAAAATTGCTGCAAAACGGTGATCCCAAGCATAGTCATCAACACATTCCGTCAAGTAACTAGTAGGAGGTCATGAATTTAAGGAGTGGACCGTGCGATGTGAATTTTCCAACGAGACGTCTCATGCAACTTTACGTCTAGTATTTTGTAATTCATATTTCCATGTCTAAATTTAGTTGTGTTTTGGAAACTTCTTTCCCGTTCAATGCAACTATGTGCATCACCAGACATCAGTTATTTGAAATTTGGCTGTATTCTACTTAAATCAGTGCATTTTCTACTACTGAATGTTATAAGTTTCTTAATTGAATAGTCTATAGACTATAACCCCGTACAACTGTTTTAGCTGTGTATTTTGTCGAACGGTGCTCCTACCTGTTATAGCAGACGTCATGGTACCATTTGTCTTAACCAATTTTGTCTTTTTTACATTCTCATCGAGTCGCGGAGTTACCCTGATATATTGCTTTTGGAATTTCCCATGAAGTCCTTGATCTAGCCTCTTTATTAAGCTGCGCAGACTAGTTTTCGCACGCTGAACTGAATGTATTCTTTGCTAGTTTCTCATATAACCTTTAGTGGCTCTTACAAACTTATTTGCAGTCTAGTTAACGTAACCTGAATTTTTTTTGCCTATTGCCAGTTTCTCACACTATTTGCTTGTGGATCAGTCCCAAAAGTAGATTATTAAGATAATATAAACTTATTCGCGCGCTGAACTGAATGTATTCTTTGCCAGTTTCTCATATAACCTTTAGTGGCTCTTACAAATTTATTTGCAGTCTAGTTAAGTTAACCTGAAAAAAAAACGTTGTCCGTTTCTCACACTATTTGTTTGTGGATCAGTCCCAAAAGTACATTATTAAGATACTGTAGAGTTATTTTGTATATGTGCCTTTGCCTGCATGTTACACATGTATGGACCTGCATTGGTTGCTAGGTGAATTGTCATCGTGCAAAATTTCAGCTTCAAATTTCTTTTTTGGGCAGAGAAACAAAAAATGCAAACTTTAATAAGGTGTAAATTGCACCTAATGAAATTGTTTGAGGTAGTAAAGTGAGCCATCATTTTGTTTAGGGGGTGAAACTGACAAAGTGGATTACAGTCTATTTTACTACCCCGAACAATCTATATGAATTTGCAAGATGTGATTCTAATCCATTTGTCCATGCCAACTTCAACAAAGGCAACATGAAGAGGGAAAGGCAACATTAGACAATGATTTAAATATCATAACAACTATCAAAACACATCATAGTAACATCTAAAGAATTTCATTACAAGACACTTGAAAGGTCTAATTGTTCAGGTTAAACGTTATGCCACCCAAACAAAACTATAACATTATCTGATAGTAAGTGACCCAACTAACCCCTCATGTGTGCCCCTTGCACCAACGTTCTTTGCCCTGAAGATAAACGATAATCTCCCATAGGCCTGTGGCCCTCGTTCAAATTCAACTAATTGTCAGACAGTTCAACTGCGTTATCACTGACAGCTTAGATCAGCAAGGCATGTTCTTGTTCTAGTTTATATACTTCTTTCTGAATTATATTCCCTTCCGAAAAACAGTAATGATCATAAAAAATATTAAGTTGGAACAGCTCAGATACTATCTCTGCAATCAACTTCAAGGAAATTTTACACAACTATATACAAATTAACATTTCAGTGTCTATCATGTCCAAACCATTACATATCCTGATATCCCCAAGGAATATGTAAATTTTAAAAGATATAAGATGCTAAAAAAAGATAATAACAAATAAGAAATTTTCAAATCAAAGCATTTCATAAAAAAATCTATTTCATAAATACGGAAAATATATTACATAGTGATATCAACTCAATATTCACTACAAAGGAAGCTCATGAACATTAAATTAAATGTAAAAAGTGGTCAATACACAATATAAGTGTAAAGGTTAAGTACCGCAGATTTTAGTATAAAACTTTAAATGGATGCCCAACTGTCAAGTTTCCCTCTCACATCCTGACATAAATGGAAACAGTTATACTTTCACTTTCTTGGTGTTGGCTTTGTCAACCTTCTCATTTTCAACTTTCATCTTCTTTATGGAATCTAAAAGGGACGAGGATTGTTCTTTGCTAGAGGACGATTTTGCAAAGGGATTAACTGGACGCTGAGGCTCAGCTCGATTGCTGTCTTCAGTGCCTTTATTTTCTACACCAGTTTGAGCAGCGCCGCCTTTCTTATTCTGATGGATTGCAGTTGCATTGGATGCTCCATTTCTGTCTCTCTTTGTTTCACTGTTTTTAGGTACCTTGGCTAATGGAGTAAGGGCAGATGAAACCTTTTGAGTGCTATCCTTTACTTCTTTTGGTTGGCCTGCTTCTTCCTTGTTTGTTACACTTGAATTGATCAGATTGTTGACCAGGTTCTGTTTCGGCAATATGGATTCCTGTACACTGCTTCCAGTCCGCAGAACCTTAGCTGGTGGAGCTGAACGAGCACTAATGAATGGTGGGTTCTTTTTTATTGTAGCATCGGAGCAAAAACCTACTGTTCCATCTGTTTTTGTCTCATTTAACATCCTTTCCTGAAATTGTAGAACCATCAATTGAACACAGTAAGGTATTATATGTGTACATGAAAGAAGCTTTAAATTGGCATGCTAAAAAATAAATGGTGTGGCTTTCACCTCAAGTATGGCACTGAACTTCTCTTGCAGTACAGGATGTTTCAAGCGTGTCACAAGTGTTAGAGCTCCCTTCATTGACTTCTCCAGTGTCAATAGTTTTGCGAGCTCAGTAGCTCGAACAAGCTTATCACCTTTCAAAAAATCAAGAACATAAAAGTATAAATTTTATAAAAACAAAAATTAGTAGAAATAACTTAATTTTATTAGTTCAAGTCTTATACCATTGCAGCAGTTGGAGATGAGCCTCAGGATGCACCGGTCAAGTGCAGCCTCCATGTTGAATGCTTCATCCTCATATGAAGTCGTGTCCAGACCCCAGGTAGCCATTTCTTCCATTTTCCTTTGAATCTGAGACAAACAGAAAAATCAATCACAAGATTACAATTCACAAGTACCACACAACATTCAACTGAGAACAGTACAAACCTGTGATAGATGTAGTTTTCTCATCATGAACTCATTTTCCAAACTATTGGCTCCAAGGTCAGATGATGCAAGTGGAAATGACAACTCAAGTATCGTCAGTACAGGCTTGGGCATCACCTAGGATCAGGAACAGATAAGTTAAAGAGCAGACCAATTTGAAGAAGGAAAAAAGGGAACTGGTTATCATTCCTCTCGATTGCTAAATTCAGAGCACAGCACCATGACTTCAGTTTTCAAGGAGGCGCAAAATATAAGAGGCTGTTATCTTGTTTTTAGAATATCAGCATTGGACATAGAACCTCGAAAATAACATAAGCTTTATATTTAACTAAGCATAGCAAAGACAATGAAAATAAAACTGTTGTTGCTTCATCACTAACAAAGACAAATAAAAATCTTTGAACTTCCAGATTACTTATCCAAAAAGCATTTGCTGGAATTTCTGCGCTTAAAGTTTCATAACCATGCAGGCATGAACAAGTGGCTAAGAAGCAAATCATACCTGTGGATAAGAGTGAGGCGACTTGCATAGAATGCAGAATATATTATTAGCATCCAAACCTACTACCCAATGGCTTTCATCTTCAGACTTTCTTGCTTTGATCGAACTGAAATCAGACAGGTTCACCAAAAATGAATCCAATGTGCTTCAGCAATAACAAGAAAGTTTAAGTATAGAGGATTCAATACCTGAACACTGGATGCCAACTTCCGCCAAACTGACTGCAAAAGACCCTCAGTATTCCCTGGAATTTTTATCGTTCATTTAGAAAAATTCTTCAATCTTGATATCACTTCTGCTATGTTCAACAATGTAATGTACTCATAGCTCATGCATACCTTGGAGTCATATGAACTAAGTTGGCCATTCTCACTGAATCCAAACCAAGATAATTGAGAGGATGGAGTCAAAACGAGGCGGCCAGACATGGATTGTGCCCCCTGGGATATGTTGACACTTTAACATCCAGCACCTGGCATGTCGTTCATGAATATTTAGTCATGAATACCTATAAGGTAGGGTAGGAATAGGATAGGTATACTACTTAATGCCATATTAGCATTACATAAATCAATCTCACTATCATCAGCACTAAAAGAGGAACATTAATAATTTAATACTGATGAACACCTGATCTCCTGACGGTAGACAATCTGAAGCATGGGATACAATCGCTAGCTGATCACCATGACCTGCTGTCATGACGACTGGACCACTGAGTGAGAGGATGTGCATCTGCGAAATAAGAAATTTGGTCGATTAATGTTCAGCTCCTGATTTTTCTTGCATAAGAGGGAGGGTGAGATGAATGGCGATAGGTAACCAAGGATTTGGCTTCCTTGCAGGTGCCTATTGCTGGCATTAGAGACAAGCGGTCAAAATAGAGGAAATAAATATGTGGCGCCATTGCTTATTGCTTTCGTCGACTACCTAAGTACCTAGCTCAAGCCTAACTCATTGCTAAGAATTCATAATAGATTCAGCTATACTAGTAATAATTTGTGTTGCTAAATGGAAAAAAGAGTGGCATGTTATTCAACATTCCATTCTTATCCGCGTTAAGCAGGATTGCACACCGTAGAGACCACTCACAAAAACCTCTATTTTCTATGGTTACAATAATTAATTAGTCTCTAGAATACAAGGACATGATGTTAGTACATTCACAACAGTAGTGAAATGGGAAAAAGAGCTTGTGTACTAAGTTGATTTTCATTAACAATTCAATACATATCGAATTTGCATTAGGAGGATCACAAAATTCTACACCTCAATATTTCAGTCCTAAGTCCTAAGAAACTGTAGTAGGTGCTGCAGCATGAAGTTACCAAAGAAGTTCTTGTCTTCCTTTCAGCAAAAAGTTCTTCATTCGATCCAAGAAAGAATATAATTAAATTTTAAAAATGAAAATCACAAGAAGCTTGATAAAACCTGCAAGCCTCCTTCTGTGAAGATGCGCAAAAAATTTAAGCTTGTGGCTGCAGCAACCCATCCAGCTCCGAGAGCCACAGCCTTCACTTCTTCCCCTTCGAATCTCATTGACCACTGAATTTGGAAGAAATAATTCTTTTTTGTATTAGCAATGACCAAGGTGCTGGTGAACTACTATATTTCCATCTGAACTTGTATATCTTGTGTACTGTGTGCAAATAACTTACCTCACTATTACCGGCCCAGCTACCGAATGGGCGGTACATAAGAGTGCTCATATTCTTGTCACCCTTGCATGGGTTTGCAAACACACTTCCTGATTCGTTCATCGCAGCCATTGTGAAACCAAAATAGTCAGTCATGGAAGGAACTCTAGGGCCTCTTCCTGTGTCATGAAAGTCAACCTGAAAAATACATATGTAATTATGGCACTCTAAGAAGGGACTAAATTAACAGGTACTTTGATTCAGATGCAAGCTGCGATTAAATGAATGCATACTAAGCTCAAAGTCAATAGGTAACAGCAGATCTGACCTCTACATGTGAATGGCCCTCATTTTGTATAGTAGTAATACTCCCAAGCATGTTGTAGGCAAGGAAATTTCGCATGCCAGGCTGAGGAGGTGTTGAACCAGGCTGGAAAGCAGCTTGCATTCTTGGTATACCCAGCCTCCCTGAAATTGCTGAATCACTTTTTGCCTTTCCAACATCCTCCTTTTTATCTTTACACTTATCTTTCATCCTCTTTGATGATTCCAACTGATGTAGCAAGTCCTCATCTTCGCTATCCACATTTGAGTGGTCATCAAAGGTGGACTTCCTCTTCAACCTCTTGTGGCTGAAAGGAGCTGAATCACCAAGACTTCCATCGAAATCATCCTCCAATCCACCAGAGGTACTCGGCTTCTCTTCATCATCCTCATCATCAAACAAAGGGGCAATAGTGGAGTTGAGCTCAGGTGTACCCTCAGTAGGTGATTTCATTGTCAAAGGGACCACTGATTCCCAAATGCCAAACCTGCCCATGACATCAATCACCAGTAAAGCATTTCCATCTGGCTTCCAAGCCAAGCTACATATCTTCTCATCAAACTTCTGCCTTTCAATATCCTGCCTTGACTTCACATCCCAAATCAGCACCTGCCTATCCAGGCCAGCAGTTGCAAGGTACCTCCCATTTGGGGACCAACAAATGCTGCATACCGGCTGCTCGTGATCTCCTTTTAGCGTGGATACCTCTTCCCCGGTGTCCCTATCATACAACACCACATTGTTCCTCAATCCAGGAACAGCAAGGGTCTGCCCATCAGGGCTCCAGCACAGGACATTCTTCACAGAGTTATCCGAACGAAATGTGGGAGCCACCCGCGTCAATGTACGGACCTCACTGCCAATGCAAAGATCCCAATAGATGACAGTGCCGAAGCTGTCGACAGATGCTAAGTAATCGTTCCTGGGATCGAATGACAGTCCGGTAACTGAGCCTTTGTGGCCCTTGAGCACCTTGGAGATGGTGTTGTCGATAGTGGCAATAAGCTTGATGCCGTCGTCGTCGCCGGCGGCCGCCACCAGAGTGCCTTTCTTGTTGAAGGCGAGCGACCGGATCGGGAGGGTGAATCGGGCAACATTGCTCTGGAACTCCCCCTCTGAAACGAGATCCGAAGCATTTCACAAATCTTGCGGCGAAACGGAAAGAAAAAAGACTCGAATCAGATGCGCGCATAAGTGTGTTGGGATCCAAAAACCTGGGAAGCTGAAGAACTTGACGGAGTGGTCGATGGATCCGGAAGCCAGCGAGCCGCCGGAGCCCGGCGCGACGGCGAGCGCTGTGACGCCGTCCTTATGGAGCCGGATCGTGGCCACCGGCGCTGTACCCGACGCCCGGCTACCGGCGCCGCCACCAACCGCGGCGGCGTCGTGGATCAGGACGATGGTGTCGGCGGCTGACGCGGTGACGATGTGGTTCCCGCCGGGGCCCCACACAGCGGAGCAGAGGACCGGTGAGCCCGACTTGTGCGCCTCACGAAGCTTCACCGCGCGGCCTTTCATGGCGGCGGCCGGCGGCAACACAAGTCCTTCGTCTCGGAGGGTTTCTTGGTGGTGTTGGGAAATTCGGAATGGATTGCGTCGCTGCGTTTTTTTTTTTTTTTCCCGCGGGATTGACAAGATGAGGGGGTGGCTTTTGTTTTCTTGAGTTCCCGCCGCCGCGTAAAATTGGCGGGGTTTAGCGCGGGAAAGTCTGTTTCGGCGGGAAACGCCTTCGCTAGTTCCCTATGCGTGTTGGGCTGGGCTTCATCTGTTACAGCAAAAGCGCACAACCCACCAACCGATTTTTTTTTAATTTGGTATAATAATAACTACAACAATGCTAAGTCATTACAAGAGGACATCTTGCTTTCGAAAATAATTACTAGACGACACCTTGTCAAACTTCACCTATTTGTTTTCAAAATATAATAGGTTTCTCCTTGTTTCCTCAAAGAACAATACGTAGAAACTTCACCGATTTTTCTCCTAATTTTTATTGAACGTTATTTTAAATTTAGTTTCTGAATGTTAATTCTATGCAAGTTTCAAAATCCTGCAAATGGTTTCTAAAGTTTTTATAATTTGATTTGAAACACTCTCTATTGATGTTACTGACACAGTAATTACAATAACCTTTTAGCTTTCTTCAAGCTGGAAGGTGCGGTGTGTGATAGGTGAGAAGGTAATAGCAATTCCCCTTATAGATTTTGCCTCCATACTATACATGGTTAAACTGATGATGCAATAATTTGAAATCATGTAATATAAATAAATTGTTCAGGTTATGTTCCATATGGATGTTATTGTATTATTTCTTTATGAATTACATCATGCTTCAAAAGGTTATGAAATTTGCAACAAAATTATGCTCTGTCGAATGCCAATTTTGTACCTTGTTTTAGAAGCGGCTCCCTAATTTGTCCTTGTTCGAGCATATTTTCCTTGTATGTCCAGATTTTGAAACCATATTCCTTATTTGCCTTTTTTTCAACTAGTCTAGTTAACTTTTGCTAGGAGGTGTGCCCACATCAGGCCAACGGCAAGACATTTGTCTTTTTCTTCACTCCATAAAAAAGCAAACACTAGGACGACAAAGGCCCCACTCAATGTGGGGATGGAGATAAAGATCAGAGGACAGTTTGGGTACTACAAAAGAAATATAACGGCGTGGATGGAAATGTAGCAATCAACGCTTGATTTTCTTGATTGACTGACGGAAACGAGCAACTAAGAGATACGGATTCAAAATATGAACATCCAAGAGTAGCAAGCTAGAATAGGGAGTTAGGGACAAATTAGGAAGGCACTTCTAAAACAAGGACAAATAATGTATTTGATCATTCTTGAAAGGAATCTATTTCTTTTGTTCTATTTCTTAGTTTGATATACTCTTGGATGTAACTTGCTATGAATGATTATTACTCGATTTGAATACCAACATTTAAAGATACGATTAGTTATTTAAATTTGCTAAAATTTTCTAATTAGTGGTAACACTTGCCAACTTTTGAATGTGCTAACACACTCTGTGATGTCAGTGATTTTTCAAGATTCTTCTCTTTCTTGATAGCAATAGTATGTTTATTGAACTACTACAAGCGTTTGTTCATGGTTGTTTGCCATTTGGCAGGACGAGTTTGCGTGGGCAGCAGCAGACGGAATCGCTGTGGCAGATGCCTCCTTCGTTCCCAATTACTTGTCCACGTCGCATCGTGATAGATATATGCACCCTGCCCTCTCTGCGCCTAAATTTGCAAAAAATGCATAGTGCACTAGTGAGGTCATTACTCATTAGGCATGTTTCAACATATATGAACTATGAAATGGACGCGAAAGGGGTGTGATGATGCCGATGGACATGAGACATGAGATTAGAAACATGGCGCGTCGTTGCCGCGCTTAATAACCCGGCCCGTCAGTAATTAACATTTGTGGTAACCATACTATTCTTATATCAAAATTCAAATTATATAGTAAGAGGGATTCCTTCATCAACCCAGCTGTTTCTAAACTTTGAACGTTGAGGGCGGGGGAAGTTCAGTGTTTCTAAATAGGGTTACATGGAAAATATTTTAGGCGATTACAATATAGAATTACTTGGAGTGGACAAGAGTCCTCTGACTTGCCGACTAATCTGCGCCTTCCTTAGGCTACTCGGTTTTGTTTGGGCCATCCCGACTACTCTGTCTGGATACTCGGCCTTTCTTATCTTGAGGTACTCGGAGGTCATAGTAACGACACTCACAAAGAAGCTAGGCCCGATTAACTCTATTCTTTTCACATGCCGGCGGGATTTGATGCCGTGGACTAATCAGCAGTGCTCTGGGGCTCGATTCGTCACCAAATTCTTGGGGGCGTGGTTCTTGAGAAGGCAGCGTGACCATTCTTCTATAACACCCTACGTCCAAAAAAGTTTCGCCACAGGAGTGTAAGCCCTGTTCTGTTAGTCTCTGCAGACGAGGGACCAAGTGAATAACTGTGAAGATTGGCCAATGGGCCCAGAGCCGGCTCCCTGTGACTAGGCTCAACACACGTCTCGGCCCCACATCGAGGCAGGGATAGACAGCTCGTGGGCCGGTCCACATTTCCGAGGGCGCATCGCTGCGCAGCGGGCCCGGAGACTTTCCAGGGCTGGTTAGGCCCGCACACTTCATCCTGTGACGAGTCTTTTTTGGACGCAGGGTGTTACATTTGGTATTCAGAGCCGACTCTCCTTGCACGTGCACATGTGTGTCGTGCCCGAGAAGGAGGCATGCATGGCCATTGCATCGAGGGAAGATCTTGGATATCCGCTTGCCGTGTAATACGGTGTGCTGCCGGGGCGTCAGCCTTTAAGGGGAGGAGGGGGGGGGGGGGGGGAGGGGTTTGACTGTAACACCCCAGTCCGTTTGTAGCCTGGTAGTAGTGGTTTTGGCTCATGTAGCTCAGAAATGGTGTGGTTGTGGGAATAGTCTCACATGGCTTGTTTAGGTGGGTGATGGTCAGTATATAGCTCTTGTTGGTTCTAAGCATAGCACCTTTTGGTTAACCCTTTTACTTGAAACGAGGACGAAAGTGTAAGAGGAGTGCTATGTGCATGCTTGTGCTCGCCCCGCGTGAGGGCTGGACGGTGAGCGGATTTCTCTACGGCAGCGGCGTGGGATTGGTCCGCCTACGGGCGTAGTTGTTCGTCTGTTCGGAGCCCGGCGGACAAGGAATAAGTAGCCATGATCATTAGAATTGCTTAGAACACAACAGCCTAGCTACAATGCAAGAAATGCTACTAGCAGAGCTGCTGGTCCTTTTCCTTATCTGGTGACTCTTCTCTGTTTCGAAGAGTGATCCTCCATGGGTGTTTTATAGGATGCAAGTTTTTCCATTCTTGGGTCTTCGGTCGATCCGGAACTTTTTCCAAATGAACTAAAATACATCCTTGTCTTCTTAAGCTAGTACAAACAGATGATCTAAGCTCTTGACTAGGGGTGAAAACGAGACGGATAATATCCGACCAACCGACTATCAAATCCGAATAAAATCAATATGGGCTAATACAAGATGCATCAATAATTATCTGACGATATCTGTGTCCGAAAAATAATAGCGGATATGATACGGGATAAGTGATATTCGTCCCGAATCCGAATATCATATGATTTGAGAAAGTTATAACAATTATAGACCAAATAATATGATGTAAAATGCAAAGATTAATTAAATAAGAATTAAAATAATCTTAATGATGTATATCAATGGTTAGTATATCTTTTTACTCTAATTGTTTCTCTGTCTTTTAATTTTTCATCCTTACAAATTATATGATGATATCCGTGCCTGACTCCGAGTCCGAACAAAGAATATGGAACAAGGTATGGGACGTAGGAATAATTATCCTGCACTCTCCCTTCCAACTCGGAATCCAAGTAAAATATATAGGATTTGGGGGAAATTTGGGTGCAAATACCTATTGGGTGCAATGGTGCAAACATCCAACAACCACCACCCGATCCTAATCATGCGGCACTCATCCGGACCCGGCGGGAGCCCATCATCTACATGAGCAGTTTTACCCAAAACCCCCTGCCGCAATATATCAGGAAGCATTTGGATAGCTCCTTTGCAGCGGCGGCGGAAATCTGAATGCCTGTCGCACACGCCGGGATCCGGGACGACAACTGCCGACTCTGGGATTATCGACAGCTGCTGACGTTGAGATGAGGGATGGCGCGATCATGCATTGAAGGCTTGTTTGCCTACTCGACGTCACGTCAGCGACGACGGATGGAGCAGAGACGTCCGCTCATGAGAGTTTTCGGATTGTGTAGCAGCAACCAAATTTTCATGCATATCTGGTACTCTACCGGGTATAAAGAATCATTGATTGTGCATTTAACATTGAATCAACTGAGAGATTAGGAGGGAGCGTTCATAGTGGCAATGGAGGACATCGTTTTCCACAACAACACAATGGATTCGAGACGAATACCAGTATAGCACGCCCTGCATAGGGGCGGGATGCCAAATCACTAGGCGCGTCGAACTCTTCGGTGGCGGAGCAGTACCTTTGAACCATAGCCTAGCTATCTGGCCACCATTGATCTGACTCAAGAGACGAATGACGAACAGAGGAAGCGGGCTCTGATGGAAAAACAGGCTTCCACATGGGGATCTTCGCGAGAAAATTGCACAAGTGGGCAGGGGGTCCCGCCTGCCTGTAGGAAGCCGCTAGATCATGATCGGATGGCCAGGTGATGATGTTTGCACATTTGCACCCAAATTTTTCACAAAATATGGGATGGGCGATACGTCAGTATCCGCTCCGTTTTCACCTCTACTCTTGACCCACATTGTTGTAAGTCGTTTTTGACATGCACCGGTTCCTTCCTCACGTATAAATGAATGATTTTAAAATGATGAATAACATGGAGATAACATAAGCGATCTTAAAATTATGATCCTTTGCACCAATTGGTGACAGTTATTTTTTCTCAAAAGAAAATGAAAACAAATCTTCATCTATACGGAATATCAAAAATTTGATTCTTCCTAACCGAAGTCAAAAACTAAGTGTAAACACCTAGCACCTACAGCGGTAGGTAGCCAAAGTTGAGGGGTGCAATGAAGACATGAATCAATTCTACAATCCTTTTCCAGAGTGGGGGAAAATTAGGTGTTGGTAGATCATGCGATGATTTGAACTAGACACCATGGGAGATCCACCAAACCCTAAAGACCAGTATTGTTTATTGAAATTTGTGATCACACCAATGGGCCCATACGTTAACAATTATATGTACAGATTTAATCAGTTCTCATGGCAGCAGCAGCCGGAAATATCACCTTCTGATCGACTTTACTATAGGCTCTACAAAAATAAGAAACTGAATGCAGCAGCTCTTTATCTGTGACAGGCCACCTGCCTCATTTCACACCTTTATCTTCTGAACAGCATCAGACAGGGAATATCTTTCTTCCTACTTCCAAGTTTCAAGCTGCACAATGTTTGGTTCATGACCCTGAAACGGATCATCTATGCCATGAATCACAAACAAAACAGTATATGTCAATGTAAAAAAGGGAATATAGTACAATTAACACGTAAATGTGAGGAGCAGCAGATCTCTTTTCAGTGAGTACAGTCCAAGTGTCACTTTCTCTGCTGTGGGATACAAGGTCGATATTTTGACAGATCGATGAGAAATACAGGGCTTTCATTTTGACAGATCACACTTGAATTTGTCAACAACCACAACGGGGTTCCTGTTGTTTTTATGGTCATATGAACAACTTTCTCCTTCCATGTAGTAAGCAGGCTCATATATATACATGCTTTGTTCTCTATATGCATAACAATATTTGTGTTAGACAGGTATTTTCCTTTATCATGCGCTTTGTGACTAAGTGCCTATTCCCCTAGTGTGTCTATAAACCATGATGGGCCTTGGCCTATATAAATGTAATATGTAGCACACTAATTCCATAAAGAAGGGTCCATAAAAATTTGGAAACTCTTATGAAGGCGAGGTCAGCTGAAATGACTGGTCACAATATTTTGGAAGAAAGGCAATGACAACACCTTTTTTGAACTAACATGAGGGGTCGCCCCCTACTGATTATATTTTATAAACAAATAAGAAAGAATACATGAGAGTATCTCACGAATAAAAGAAAATAAAAAAGAAAAATGCAATGATCAGATTGAGTCTATCCGTTCTAAAATTCTAGGAAAGTATTTGCTCTTTGCTCTGTGCAACTGAAGCATGAGTTCCTTTTTGAAAAGGTGCTTGCATCCCAGGATGGTGGGGTCGATGTTGTTAACCATCCTATCATTTCTTGTTTTCCAGATACTCCAAGTCATGAGAATGATGATTTCCATGTAAAAATCTTCTGCAGTTTGATCTTTGAAGCTCTGCATTACCTGGGACCTGTAGTCCTATTGAGGCCCAGCAAGCTCTTGCAAAGTTGCAGGTTAGGAAGAGATGATGCAGTGTTTCTTGCCTTTGCCAAATGCACAGATCACACATATATGAATCCAGGGCCATGTTTCTTCTGTGCAACATATCTCTCGTGTTGACTCTATCTTTCAGAATTAACCAGAAACTTTGTGCTTCATTTGGCAAGAAGATTTCCACATCCATCTACAGCAGGGATGCACTGTATCTGTTCCGACAAGCTGTCTATAAGCCTTGGCTGAAGAAAATTGTGGGTTTCAGTTACCCCGGATATAATTCCAACTGTCATTTTCCATTTTGATATTGATTTGGCCCAGGGCTGTCTCAAGATCCTGATACTGAACATATGCTTCTTGCGATAGAGGCAGTTGAAAGATTTCAAAAAGATTCTCCAGCTCCATAACCTGTTTCGGTGTGATTGCAGGTTTGAGGCAAAATGAAGCCAGCTCCGGACTGTTGTGCTTTAGAAGTGTATTGCCCCAGTGATCATCCCATAAGAGAATAGTGATTCCACAATTTCATGTTTCTTTGGGTTGATCAAGAATATGTTTGGCTGTACCAGGGAGTCGTCTAGCGAGCCGATGGTCGATGGCAAAGATACAAGACGGGCATGTGCTGGATTCTGCATGGTGCGATGGAGTCCGAATGCAGAGAAACGTATGCAGTCTGGAGATAAAATACGGACGTGGTTTCAGATTAGGATTCTGTCAGTTTAAAGTTAGGATTTGGATATTAGTTTTGAGTCGGTATTGTTTATCTGTTTGGAGTCTAGCGTCTAGCTATAAAACTGAGACACTACTACAGAATCCCAAAACACAGACGGGGAACTTTGGTCATCTCAGACGGCAGACCGGCCCGTCTGTGCGTCGGCGTCTGTGATGTGGACTCATCGCAGACGGGGAAGTACCCCGTCTCTGATGGCTAGTTCAGAAACCCCGTCTGTGATGACGGGGTATCACAGACGTGATATGAGGAAGATCCCGTCTGTGATGACAAGTATTACAGACGTGGTTTCAATAGTACCCGTCTGTGATGACACAACGACCAGGCAAAAAAAAAAGGGTCGTTCCTGCCCTACATTTACATGGATCCAGCGCATTGCACAAACATAGTACAACCAATAGTAACACCAGGGGCAATCTCAAAAGGAATCAAAGAAGATCCACTGAACAGCTATATGTCTCAAGAAAAACAAGAGAATATTCACAAAACTACTATTTCTAAATAACATAGATCAACTACTTGGTTCTAAACTGATCCAAATTCTCTTCTGTTTTGTTTGTAATCTCCACCATTTCTCCATCTATGCCCAACAACTGGATGCACTAAAGATCTCCACCATTTCTCCATCTATGAGTGCAGAAGTGATGTATTGTTAGGATCCAGGAAGGGCATCTATACCTCATTGATCGTATTGTTGGAGTTGGTCCAGCTAGCTTCAGACGAAACATGAGCAATATTTCTAATCAATGGAAGTAGCAGAGAACATGCATACCATTTCAATCAGTTTTGAGATTGCATAACATATTCACAGATGTCCAATTTCTAACAAAATTTGCCGCTGATTGTAATAAATAGTATACTGCTATGAATAAGCCAAGAAGAAAACGGATATTACAATTCTCGTTATGATGACCACTCCTAGTTTACAAATGATCGAAGTACTGAACTAATCAGGCTAGTCAAGGCAGGCAAGCAACAAAAGCTACACATCAATTTACAGCTGCGATGATTCAGACAAAACAAGATCTATACTTTTTATGAATAATAGTGTAAACAAACAATCATGAATTCAGTTAGACTACAGAGAAAGTAATCTCAATAGGGTCGAGAGAATCACACCTCTATTATGAATTTTTGAGCTGAGTAGCAGCTACAAAGCTTTGGGAGAGTCAGACTTCTGAAAAATCCTGCACTTTTCAGACACATAAAAAGATGATATTACAATACATTCATGTAGATTAATGCTTCAAAGTTGAGCCAACTATTCAATTCAAAATGACAGTGTGAATGTATAAAGAGACTTGTTCTTTATGAAACTTGTAGCATGCATTTTTCAGTTTAGAACAACTGAACACTTCATTAATCCATAGCAACAACTAGTAACTAATAATCTAAGGACAGGACTTGACCACTCACACCTACCATCAATAAATGTGTGCTTTCCATTTGCTTGAGCAATTTGGATTAGATGCAATAGTGCCATAATATATGCGTAACATCACAAGGTGTAAATTTTGATAAGGACTGCCGGTGAACTGATACATCAATACCTAACAAATCGAAGACAACAAAATATGATTTCATAACCCTGGTAAATTAACATCACAAGGTGAACTCTAGCTATGCAGTTTGCCCTATCAGAGCTGCAAATGGTCATGTCTGACATATAACCATATAACCTGATTCCTAGTCAGGTAACCTGCATGATCAAGAACACACTTCTAAGGATTATTGTTACTGCTTGATCAGAAACAAATAACCATGTTGTATGTAGCAATAGAAGTTACAACTACAATTTTATAATCGGAGTGCACAACAGACAAATATTTAGAAATGCATAGTTGTAAAATGTTGATCAGAAAAACACTTTATGAAATCTAGAAATATCTACAACCAAGGAAAAATGGTGGTGTCTGATATCTGTGCAATGTCATTCCCAAAATACTAGAAACATCTACCACTAAGCACTAAGGAAAAATGAACAATACCATTGCATCTGTAAGATTGACTGGAGATACAATATCTTGATTCGTAGTCAGTTAGCCTACATGTTGAAGAACACACTTATATATATTTACCAAGTTATAACTAAAATTTTATAACCATGTTGTAGCAATAGCAGTACAAAAATAATGCTTCCTATGCAATGTCAAGGTAGCAATGAGGTGGTTAGCATAGAAAGCATATGGTTCCTCTCACAGAACATGTATTCATAGCAACACTTATTCACAGAGCTATTTTTATACAAATCAGAAACTAAACTCCTAACACTTTCTTTGTTCTTTTAGTGGAGCAACACTTATATTCGTAAAGTCAGAATGACGATATCATTCACTATGGAAACAAGATGTATCAAAAAGGAGAAATTGAAGAATCAGTGCACCATTTTTACTCCAAGGAGTGCACAAACAGGTATTTAAGAAGGCAGAATTCAAACAAGTATATACAATTCTCCTTATGATGACCACTCCTAGTGTACAATTCTCATTATGATGACCACTTATTTGCATCATGTACTCTGTTCTTATGGAATGACTGACGCTCCATATACCATAAAGCAGAAATTTTTTTTGAAAAGTTCAATACATCCTAATATTGGGATGCACTGAAGACACATAGCAGGAAGGGCACTTATACCTCGTTGATCTTATTTTTGGAGTTGGTCCGGCTCGCTTCATGGTGTCAGTTTCATACCAGGAGTATTAAACATGAGAAATATCAGATAAGTACTCATGATATTCATGAACCTATTGATAAACTGAGCTACAGAATTTCTTCTTATGACATGAGACATGGGCAAATTAAGCTACAGAAACACACATACCAGGAAGAGAATTTTAGGGAAACATTGCAAATTGTTGGTCCAGGCACGAAACAATCACTGATGGAGAGACATCAGGCTAGTTGAAGAGCTACTGAACTAATCAGGTTAGTTGGGCCAGGCATGAAACAAAAGCTACAGATCTAATCGAGACATGGCAACAGGAACTCACATCTGCATATACAAACAAGCTATGCGTACCATTCTGATGCAGAGGGGTAACAGTACCAAGAACATACATACCATTTCATTCAGTTTTGAGATTGTATCTGACAGTTTCACAAATGTACCCTCTCCAAGTCAACAGCCTTTTAATCTCTTCTGTACTATGTGAGACATTCTTGACTGCTGGTTCTGCATCCAACATTAATCAATAATTAGCAATCTGGAAACAAATTCTAATATTAGGGGAAAGAAACATATCATAGAACATTAATAGCCACGCTTGCAGCTATCCAAGGAAATGATAGGCCAAAGCTTCACAAGAATTCGTGGTAGCATCCTCTCAAGGTGGCTTAGATCAGGACCCTGTTGAACCGCTACTAGCAGCCACAAAACTTAAGCTCTGCTATTGGCCAACAAATCACGAGTTCAAGAACGAAGCTACGGGAAAAATTCTAACTACAGACCAACGGAAGGGACTGGTGCACTAGGGAAGAGTAACGCATGTTGTGGCATTTGGTCGAACAGGTGGAGGGCACCACAACAACTAATCCTAGGCAACAGGGAGGGGCGATGGGGAGGATGGAATGCTCACCACTGAGATGGGGATTGCCTGGACGTGCAATTGCCGGAGGGGATTTTTGCAGATCCAGTCGCCGCCGCCGCCGCTGCCTCATCATTGCTCGGAGTCAACCGCTTCCACCAAGCTCCTGAATCCCGCTCCATGGGTGCTCACACTTGTGGATCTGAGTGAAGAGATCGCGGCAGGGAGGGGTCCGTACCAGGTGGGTGCTCAGGTGCTCGGGGTCGACGAAGATGACGGCCTTGGGGTCGAAGTGGTCGGGGTGGTCGTGGATGACAGCAGCTTTGGGGTGTTGGACAGGGTCGTCGGGGTCCTGCGCGGCGGATCTGCTCGGTGGTCGGCACGAAACAAACCAGCAGGGAGGCGTGGCGGTGCCTGAGGTCGTCAGGCCGCGCGCTTGGTTGCGCGGGAGAGAAGGAGGGAGGAGCGCGAACGCCGGCGACGAGGGATGGTGGTTTGGTAGAGGAGCGGGAGGAGGGAGGCGGCGGCGCACTGTGGATGGAGAGGAGGCGGTGGTTAGACCTATCCTCGGGGAGAGAAGAGGTCGATGAGTGATGGGGAGAGAGAGAGAGAGGGGAGGCCGGCTGGACGCACGGACCCGAGACAACGTCGGGAGCAAACCAGAATGAGCAGGATTTTCGGGTCCGGGGTCATATAACAGCAGACAGACGGGCTAGCTGCCTCCCGTCTGTGATGACTAAGACTAGGCATATCACAGACGGGATTTAAGTTTCTCCGTCTGTGATATACCACTCATAAGGTCCAGAGCTGGAACTGAAAACATATCACAGACGTGGATTAGTCAAGCCCGTCTGTGATCACTAAATTACAGACGAGATTTAATTTCCCGTCTGTGATATAATGTCTTGTATTTGCTATTCTGTAGTAGTGAGACTTGTTGGCGTCAGAAGACAGACATAAGAGCAACTCCAAGAGACTCTGTATACCTCTCCTAAACGGTAAATTTGGATGTTTGCACGCCAAATCTCGTTCCAACAGAATCGGCATCATCCTCGGTACTCCATCCCGCTCGGCATATGGGCATCCCGGCTAGCCATTTTAACCGAGCCAATTCGCCTCGGTATCTCCCTCATCCCGCGCGCGCCACCGATTTCTGCTCCCCCGCGCGGACTCCTCTCGCCCGCGCCCTGCCGCCTTTGCGTTTGCCTTTGCTCCTGTTGGACGGCGGCGCGGAGAGAGGGCGCCTTCGTGTGGTCGCTGGCCGGAGGAGGCCGCCGAGGGCGTGCGCGGCGCTGACGGTGCGAACTGCCGTTCGACGGCGGCGGGAAGCACGTGTGCGTCCGACGCGGATGGCTGGGCGGTCCGCACGTCCTTCCCGACGCCTAGCCCGAACTCCTTCTCCACCTCCGGCCGCTTCCCCTTCGCCTCCTTCACCACCTCCGGCCGCCTAGCCCAGGCGCTGGAGTCGCGGCGCGGCCCATCGCGGAGCCGCCACGCTCCTGCCGGCGCGTCCTTGCTCACAAGTTGGCAGATTGCTCCTCCGCCATCCAGGGCAGCCGGAAGCTGGAGCAGTTCCGGTGGCTCGACCACGCCGCGGTGGTGATTCCCGACAACGACGGCAAGAAGCAGACGAGCCCGTGGCGTCTGTGCATGGTGACGCAGGTGGAGGAGCTCAAGGGCGTGGTGCGGCTGCTGTCGGTGTGGGCGAGCGGCATGGTGATGGCGGCGGCGTACATCGCGATGAGCAGTTGAGCACCATGTTCGTGCTGCAGGGCAACACGCTGTGCCTGTTTGGGCCAGTAGAAAATAAAAAGGAAGAGCAACCGGTCCAAAAGAAACAGCTCATTTATGACGTGGCTGATTTTTTAATATAGAGAGAAGAGAATTTAGAGAGACTGTTGGAGTACACCATCATTTTAGAGGACGATTTATTTTAGAGAGTAGCTATAATCAGTAATTGGCTAGTCTTTTTTAACTAATCTCTTGGAGATGCTCTAATACAGTCGTTATTTCGTCTACTTTTCATCTGTTATTTTGTTCTTCGTTTCTTTGGTGTTTTGATGAGAAAAACACTCGAGCTTCCCTGCGAACTGGGATTTCTTTGCTGGTTTGTTGTGAAAACCGGTCACTGTTGCGAAAGTACAGTACCTATCTAATTGTTGCCTGACAAAATTTTGTTGAGCAACATAGACCTTTCGACCCTTCAAGTAGAGCTGCTTTGTTTTCGAAAAAAAAAAAAAAAAAGAAGAAGAAAAAGTAGAGCTGCTTTGTGCACGTATATTTTTCAGGTGTGATCATCAATCTCTAGCTTGAGGCACTAATGAAAGCCTGAACCACTTGCAGAGCTTGAATATTTGGATCTTTATCTAAGGCACTAAATTTCCTCTGCAATTGGCTTAGGTGAGTTGTAACCTAAATTGGAACTAGAGCTGACCCATGCATATGCATGAAGTGCATATTTACACCTCCCTGGCCACGTGTTGCGCAGATAGAGGGGGGCCAGCAGCCCATGTGCCTACGGAGTAAATACCCTATTTCTAAGTTTCTCTATTAGTAGAAATATGCTTAGAATTGTGTTTTCTGCAGGTTTAAATATGCTCTATTAGTAGGATATAAATGTGCAAAGTTTGTGTTATTCACATGTAGGGCCCAAATGTGCGTAATTTTACTTTTCAAGGAAGACAATGGCATTTATATATTTAGCATTATTGTTTCAGCACACATGGTACTTTTTTTAATCTATGCTTTATATTAGGCTTTCATTTGTTTGTCCAAAAGACTTGGTGAAAGGCTATAATCAGCATTCAGGGTTGCTTCTACTATGTCACGGACCAGTCCTTCATTTGGTTTCAGCATCATTTAGTTACAATTATTCTTCTACTCTGGTTTGAAGAATAACTGTAAATAAACTTGTGGGAAGCTAGAAATCATGTAATATGTTTTTTTTCTTTAGGCTACAGATAAGTATTGTACCTGGCAAACCTAGCAACATGGACCTTTAAATCGTGTGCCGTTTTCTTCCCTAGGCTGCAAACAAGGGTCATACCACGTCAGGCAATATGGATATTAGTAACAATGTTGGGGTGGGATTATGGATCAGGTACAGGCAGGGAGAGAGGTGGAACACACGGATGTTGCTGCAAAAAGGAATTCTCTGTAATTTATATTTTTCATGACTTAATTCGGTTTGTTAAAATAGCTGGATTTAACAGAAATATGTAATAGCAGAAGATGGAGTACAAAGGACAAAGGACCTACATTATTTATTTAGTTTGGTATGTAGGGAGAGCAATAATACTCACTAATTTCTAAATTGTACTTCACTCTTCTTATTTAGTTAGCTTGGTTTGTTCATTGGTGGTAACATGGACAACGAATAGATCAATTGACTGATTGACTTCTGAATTGTACTCAATTTTCTTTACCTATAGATGGACAAGCATTCTTGTCAGTAATTTGTTGCTATGTTTTGATCCATATATTATATTGGATGTTCAATAACATATGACCAACTTTTTGAAGTAGTAGAAACAATTTGCACAATCCTGGTGGCATGCACTTAGTTGCAATGTTTTTTTTTTGGAGCATGATGATCTCTTAAACAATCACATATGGTTATATGATCTCATTGTTTAGATGACGCAGCCATCAAATGTTGAGAGGCAGCCATGCTGTGCAGTTGTACTCATGATCCCTCCTTTTTTCCTTTGATTCATGTCATGAAACTTGCTATATTATGAGAGAAAAAATGTATTCCTTTTTATTTGACCCTTAAGTTATTGAACTCTTATTTGTAGTGCCTGAATAGTTCATTAGATGCATTTGTAATAGTTTTCACTCTGGAATCAGTGTCTACCTGCATATTGTGCTTTTGTATCATGGACTTTTTATTTAGATGAAATAATGTTATCGACAGTTGTATAAGTCTGTAAAACAATATCGCGGTTTTTTTCGGCTAGCCCGTGGCAACGTACGGGCACTTTTGCTAGTACTTGTTATTTCAACAAAAAAATAATAATTTAGATGTTTGGAACTGGATTCCATGGCTCACGGGGACTTGGTGAAAACTAAAGACAAATAAAAAGGCTGCTGGTGCATTTCACTCTTTATTTGAAGATCGGAGTCCATTTTCCGGTCAAATATTAATCTGCCAATGACTTATAGAATTCACATGGGCATATTTTCAATGATACTAGGAAAGATTATTTTGAAATTTTCTTTGTTGACTTTGCAAACTGTAGGTATTTACAGAAAGCCGTATAATTTTCAACATAAGATGAATGTTTCAAAGCTTCGACCAAAGATATGACGCGTTGGCAAGTCAACTGCGTGAACTCAAATGAAAAGCTACGATTCCATGGCCATGGTCACACCTTGCATATTTTTGCTCCATGAATGGATGAAAGTATACATTTACAAGATAATGTTCTAACTGTTGCTGCGTCATATTATCGCAAAACAGGAAATGTTCTTTCTCAGCTCTTTCCAGCCGTCATCATACCTATGTGCATGAAAATAGCAATAATGGAGTGACCACGTCACATATATACATAACAAAAATTACGTACATGTAGGCCACCGAGGGAGTGAGTCCCTCTCAAAACCCTAGCATTACACAAGGTTTTGACGGAGCAGCGGCTGAACTTCATTACCGGCTTCCCTGCCTCCATCCCGTGCCTTCCACAGGTTCTTGAAGAAGCCATGTAGCCTTTGCTGCTGCTCTGCCTTGGGAGCTGGAATGGAGTCGATCATATCCCCTGGTCCTTGCGCGGCCAGTTTCATCGCATTTGGTAATGAACTCTGCACATGCTGGAGGCATACTTGCACAGCATCATGCACTCGCACAAAGCACCACCCAGCACCGATCAATTCGATGATGCCTGATCTAGACAGCAGCAAGTGCACCTGCCTGTTCGGATTTGCTATGGCAATCTGTAGTCAATAAAGAATTGTCTCTCAGTGTTCGAAATGCTGCGCCTAACTACACACTTGTTATTAGTTTTTAAGTGCAAGTGCAACAATTAAGAGGCCCATCAGTAGAACCTGGATATGACGCGCTTTGTATTCTTGGTGCAAGTCCTTAAGAGCTTGAACAGCACTTGAGTCAATATATGTAACAGCTGCATGACAAAATTTTGTATCAATTTAACAAGTGATCCAGATAATATCATTCGCAAAAAAAAAGTGATCCAGATAATATGATGTTCATAAGTTTCTTTATTTTATTCAAGTAAAAAAGGAAACCATTTGTGCCAGACAACAGATTTACATGAGCATCTTGTAAACAATGGCAAATAAAAATCTTACGGGACATCTCGAGTATCACGAAATAGACCCTTCCAACATCAAGTCCCCTGTTTGAATTTGGAAGATTGAGCTCATACTCACGCAACCTGACAAAGGATTGTGTTTATCACAAGCACTTTCATTATCTTTAAACAGACAATCATAATAGGGCAAACGATTAAAACAGATCGAAAGATTTACCTGTCTTTGATGTAGCTAATGTTGGCAAAGTAGATTGGGGCATCAATTCGAACAACTACTATACCATTGTATGTATAGGCCTCAGGATACTGTAACGTGTTCCTGTACACAGTGGTGCCAGGTAGACGGCCCAATACAGCTGCAGAAGGCCCAATAAACAGATTAGCTCCAACTAAACAGTTAGATTGTTTTAACCCGGTAATGGTTAGGAAGAATTGGGAATTCACTAGTATCCTCCTAAGAAATAAGGAAGAGAAAGCATCTAAAAGAGGGGCAGAGTCCAAAAGAATGATAGTTTCTGAGTTCTAGATTCATAAGAATTCCTGGAGCATAACTAAATCCGACTTATTTTGATTTAGTAATTTAAATGAAAAAAATAAATTTGACTTCCCATGGCATTACACTGGCCACTGTCATTGCACGAAGGCGATTGACAGGAAGGAACGGGCCAAGGCAGCACCAGATTTAGGTGGTGGGGTCCTAGAGCAGAATGGGATATCAGGAAAGGATTCTTGTAACCTCCAGCGAAGTGCAAAATGTTCTGATGGCTTGCCATGAGAAATAAATGTTGGACGGCGGATCAGCTAGCAAAGTGGGGACTGTTCCATCCAGATCAATGCTTACTATGTGATCAAGAGGAAGAAACAGTATAACACATACTTACGACATGTGTATTTGCGAGAGAATTGTGGCATAGTGTGCTTAGTCCACTTGGGTTGCAACAGCTGGTGCCTCGCAGTACAGAACACAATTTTGCTTCTTGGTGGAGGGAGGGCCAGCAAAAGAATCAACAAGGAGCATAGGAAAGGCGTCAACACCCACATTATTTTAGGCGCTTAGATGCTATGGAAGCAACGCAATGCATGTGTTTTTGATGGAGACTTGCCAAGTGTACAAGCAACGTTGCGGAACCTGAAACTAGAAGCTCATCTCTGGTCTCTTGCTGGAGCTGCAAAGCTACAGGGGCTTGGGTTAGGCCGGCTTGAGCCTTCGGACTAGAGTAATAGTCATAGTTGGGTCGTTTGTTGTAATCCCCAGAAAGTTTAGCTTTTGATGTTGTGACACCTCCCTCTTACCGTGATCCTAGTAACAGGGGGTCGATTGTATGGACATTCTTTTCCCTATAATACAAAGATACGCAGCTTTCCTGCGTATTCGAGAAAAAAAATATTGGGCTGGGTAACTGCTTTTATAATTGTTTCTATTTCCTGTAAATGATCAGTATAGAGATCTTTTGTGGCCATTGTCTCTTTGACATTTGTTTGTTCAATTTTCTGTGATATACATGATGGAAAACTACCTTGTATATGTGGATTTAGAAAGTCATGAAATTGGAACCGAAACCCTGGACTGATTGGAACCAACTTCCATACCTATATGCGGATTTGCCGATTCATGGATGACAAAGGCCAATGAGAATCCAACCTACAAACAAAGATATTACAAGAAAAGATCCACTATGTCAAAGTTGACAAATCTGCATGATTTCGGGAAAAAAGAGAGAGAGCTATATACTTACCCCAACAAGAACACCAATCTCAATTCCAAAAACTAATGTTGTGATAAATGTGATTGCCCATAGAAAGAAATCCTTCTTATCAATACCCCACAAGAAGATAGCTTCGTCATAATCTACCTAACATTAGAACAACAAGATCCAATAGAAAAATCAGTTGTGAAAATGGTTAAATCATATAATAAAAATTCAAAACAAAGAATGAGTACTGGAAAACAAAATGAGAAGGCATATGTTACAGATCAAACATGAAGCTAAACGGAAAAATAGAATTATAACTTTATTTCTGTGAGAAAAGCACTACAATGCCAGCAGGCACCAAAACTACATGTTTCACAGTATGTGATAGGACATTAAAATGCACTTACCAGTCCAGTGACGGCAGAAATCACAATTGCAGCTAATGCACACTGGGGGAAAATTTAGATCAAATTAGCATATGCTTGTACACTTTGCATACATTAATGTTATCAAATTAGCATATACTTGTACACTGGATTGAATAAATTTTTGTTGGTAGTAAACCCTGATGTAGAAGTCAAGCATATACTCAAAATCGTAAATAGTTGCATGGTGGGTCCTGTAGTAAAATGATGTTCATCCTAATGGGACTGTAGCAGTCATGTATTTTGTTTTACGAAATTTCAGTGGCGCCCTCTGCCGCATGCGCCCTCAATATCCGGTCCAGTGATCCTCCATCTGGTCATTTCGCGCAGACGGTGCCTTCTAACACCGTTAGTCTTCCCTTCTGCATTTGTTCATTCGTGTTGCAGAGCGGCAGAGCCGGACGTGGCTACAGATCGTGGTCTGGGCCGTCTGACCCACTCTTGACCTTATCGCCTCTCTGTAGAGCTGCCTACCTGCCCCTGCTTGTCTTTGCATTGTCCTTTTCCCACCAGCAGCACGCGACTGCTCCTCTCCATGGCTGCGCCCCTTCTCCCCTGGTCAACCCACCTCCTCACTCCTCATGCTCCTTTCCATGGCTGTCGCATCTTCTCCAAGGATTAAGCAGGCCCCCACGCGTCGTGGCGTTTCTCGCCGAGACCACGCGTCGTGGCGTTTCTCGCCGAGACAGGCGGCCACGCGCCGTACTTCTTGCCGGTAAGGCCAGCAGCCCGATGCAAAAAGGGAGGGGGACTGGACTGCACCATGAATCCACACACGTGATTCCTCTGTTCTATGCCTCTACCTCTGGCCGTCTGCCCATCCCGCATCTGATCTTTCCTCTGCACCAGCACCACTGCACCTGGCAAGGAGAAGAACATAGAGAAAGCTGCGGAATCGAACGTGGGTGGGCCAGGCCCTCCTGTAGCCACGTCCGGCGCTCCTGATAACCAGCTAAACGGATCTGCAGCTCGCATAATCCGGCTGATTACTTAACAAACAAAGCGGAATCTCCGGCTGATTGATGTCTGGCTACGATGTTGAGGGTGCGCGCCATGCAGGGCGCATAATCCGCTTTGTTTGTTTTAAGTGGGACTCACTTGTGCGCTACTATATGGAACTATGAACAAGAAATTTTTTTCCTTGTCGGCTGGTTTATTCCATTATAGATATCCTAAATTCAATTATGATAAGTCTCATTAGAATTTAGACATTATTTCTGTGCTATGACAATTGACCCTTACAAAGAGAGAGCAACACATCCATTGAAATAGTGGGTTTACAAATGGAATATCCTAAGACAAAAGCCAAATTAGGGCATGGAACCAGAATGACACATGATAGTCTTACCTGAGGTATATCAGTAAATAGTGGTGTCATAAATAGGAGAGCACTACCAATGATTATGCCCATTATAATTCCTGATAACCCAGTTTTTGCTCCACTTTCATGATTGACAGCTGACCTAGAAAAGGAACCTGCATAAACAGACAGCAATGGAAGGCTCGTAAAGTTTAGTCTAGGAGCTTAAGCGTAACATCTTTACTTCTCTTAAAAACGCGAGTTGGTGAGTCGCGGCCGTCGTCGTGGGTGTGCCACTCGCGCCGACAGGTGGGGTCCACACGGACCGCAGCCTTTCCCCTGTTCGTCTCTGTAGACCGTAGCTTTCTCCTCCCCATCTGAAATTAAATCTCCTCAATCCTGGCGCTCACGGTGATCTTGAAGCTTCGGCGAACTCGAGTCCTGGATTCATTGCTGCGAGTTGGCGCGGCCTCCCCGCGAAATCGCATCCGCATCCATGAAGCATTCGTTGCAATCCACCAACGTCCAATGCCATCTTGTGAACGTCCGCCATGGATCTTGAAACTTTGAAGATGCTGCTCCGCAGGGATGCTGACGAGAAATTGAGGCCCAACCTCCGCCAATCCGCAGCCCGCGGCCATCGCCACCAATGCGTCGGCTTCCGCGACGACGTGATGAATGCCTGTATAATGGATTTAGTTTCACCCGCTGCGAGACATGTGCTGTGGCAATGGCCCCTTGCTGTGTGGGGATTGGGGAGGGTGACGCGGAATAGACTGCGCAGCTAAGGCCGACGAGCTTGGCTGTTGGAAGCCTGACATGGCAAGAGCAGCTCCTAACCACGAAGGACTCCGATCCACATCGTTGTACATGCGCGCGGTGAACGAACCTCGGCTTGCATGGCAGCGCCGTGATGGAATCAAAGTAGCAGCTGGGATGGGCGAGGAAGAAACTAGAGAAAGGGATTGGCCATGACGGGGAAGAGCAGGGGAGAGAACGATCCAGAACAAAATTCCACAGCAGAGCTGGAGCAAAGGATAAAAACGAGAGATGACAGACTACTAGATAAGCTGTCGGTAGGGAGCTGCAATTTCAGTCAATTACTTTACTGAATTTTTAAGAATTTGTGTAGTAATTTAAATGTACCTAAGCTTTAGATTCTATGCATTCCAACGTCTCTTCTATGATTTATGTAGTTTCATTTTACATTTGATCTGACAATGCTGTAGAAAACAAGTGGGTAAGATTACTTGGAGACAATAAATTGTACTCTGTGATTAAGGAGCAGGGTAGCATGTCCTAAAACATGTTGTAAGCTAACAAAGGTTTATCTTGCAATGAATACGGTGCTCCTTCGTTCTTTAATTTGTTACAACAACTTTTGTGCTGCAACAGAGAACTCATTGAACGATGGTATGAATTTGTTTTCCCGTAGCGAAAGCACGGGCATAGTACTAGTTTAGACAAAAGAGGAACATGATTACTTCTCATTATGTACTGGGAAAGTACTTACCTGTAGCAGGGTATGCAGAGAAGAATGAACCACACATATTTGCTATGCCAAGGCCAAATAACTGTGCCAAACAAAACATGAGCAAATTTAAAACACAAGAGAGAACAGAAATTAATTCCTACTGCACATAAATGCAAACATAGTTCTAAACATTCCTGTGCAAGTTAGGGTGTTACTGAATCTAAAATCATCTGCCACAGCAGGAATTGGGATTTGTTGAATAGTTGACACAAGATATTCATATGTTCTAAAATTAACAGCCCCCAGAACTTTCTGAAGTTACCAATTCGGTCACGTGTGTGGATCACAGTAATTCTCTCATCGTGCTTTGATGTCAATTTGTTACTGTTAAATTTAAAATTCTCCGTAAGTGATTAAACAGAACCTTAAGCAATCAAGGACAATCCAATTGCTAAACCGAAAAATTGCATCGTAGCAACAATTTAAAACAGCTGGTATTAACAACAGTTAAATTAGTTTGGTTAACAACTTATGGCATACCTCTTTATTAGAATCCAACTCATACCCGTTCTTTGCAGCCAAAGCTTTAGCAATCCCAACAGATTCCTGTAATCGTATGGTTAAATTTTAAAATTGTCAATAAGGAAAGTTACAAGTAGTAACCCCCCCCCCCCCCCCCCCAAAAAAAAATAAAATAAAAAATAAAAAACCCTTACCAAGATGGCAACACCAGTGATGAGTACTGCAGTTGGCATAAGTGACAGTATATGCTCAAATCCTCGAGGCATGGAGAACTTGGGAAGACCTTGTGGTATTTCACCAACCTAACATAGAGAATTACTAGTGATGTAATTTTCCATCATATGCACACTGTGTTCTGACAAAAAGCATGGTAATAAGTGGAGTAGATTTGCGTCAAAAAAAGGGAGTAGTATATAAAAAATTACAGATACACTTCCCAATTATCAGAAAATTAAATATAGATGACCTGATTTCCAAAAAACTACAGATCGGGTTCTATGTTTTATTCCATAAGAGACACAGTTTATCATAACAATAAAGAACTCTTTTCAGCTGTATCTAGCAACTTTTCTGCAGCTCTTGATGATGTCATAACAATAAAGAACTCTTTTAAACAAAATAAGTCCAGAACATTACAGACATTATCAGATTAAATTTGTTCCTGTAAATAACATATATGTAACCAAACTACAAATAAATATGAGGAGCTCAATCTCACCACTGATATGGTAGGTGGACGGAAAATTTTCACAAAAATTGTTCCAAGCACAACTGCTGTAAGGGGACCAGAGGCTTTTAAGAAACGTAATCTTTTACTGGATTTTCCCTGAAAGGTTTTAGAGGGCACAAACATGAAAAGTTTATATTTTGAGTTAAAAAGTAACTAAAGAATCAAATTAGGAAACATAAACTTACTAGGTTTTTCATAATTAAAAGAATGGCAAGGATTGTTGATCCCATGACAAATGGAGGCCACGAGAACTGCAAAAAGGAACTGCTTTGTTGATCACATGGCAAATGTGTAATTTAAATACTGGAACAAATATCATGATCTGAAGGAACCATATACTATATATTATTCCCGCCATTGTCAAATGTATGACACTGTTGACTTTTCTTGGTTAAAATATAATTATAATGCCTGGAGTATGATATTACAAATATGCTCTTCGGGATGAATCTATAAATATGATATTTATTTTTCCGGACAAATTTTCATAAAATTTATGCAGGGAGTAATATATTAGAATGTGTGCTGTGACTAAGCAAGGTACATCAGAGAATAGAACATAGGAAAGTTTAATAAAGTTTAAATAAAATATTATCACGTCTGTTGTTCAAAGACAAAAAAATCTCTAGTTTCAGTAATATTTGAAACTTTACATGGATCCCAAAAATAGTGAGACAGAATAAAAGTAGAGCGGACAAGTTAATGCACAGCTCGCATGGTCTGGCTCACAAAATGAGGTTTCCGAGAAAAGTTTGCCCTATTAGTATACATATGTCAACAATGACATCTCGAATGTTCAATTCATTGCCCTGACAGATTTACCATGCCGCCTATTCATGTCATGCTATCATTGGTTTGGTTAATGATGAGTGCCATGAACAGGGAAGTGGCGGAATTTCTTTAGGCCCAAAGAAACCAGAGCCACCCCATAGAAAAGGGAACCGCCTATTCATGTCATGCTGTTAAGTTGACCTTCTATATATCCCCATTCAAGGTTCACTATTAATCAAAATGCAAGAACGCCATTGAAACATTACAGCAGGTGCCCCAATGATGTTGGGACGAGAAGGTGTAGCATTACCTTAACACCATGCTCGAAATTTGCATGAATAGAAGGCATCACATAAGACCAGTTTACCATCAATCAGTCCTGGCATCATGGGCTGACCTACGAACTCAATCGCGAGTACTAATTTTGAGGACAAGCTATTCTTTTGGGCGGGTGTAATGCTCTACCAAGTAGGTTACTCTTTTGGACTCAGCTAATTGTTTCACATGGTACTACTAATTCAGCCACCAGCACAACATTAATTGAAAATTAGATATTGAAAATAATTGGTTTCATCTGTCATCCCATGGATTAGAAGTGATTCCTAGGAGCCAGGTCATCCCATAGAAAGGACAGTAATGTATCTTCCATAGTCAAGCATGAACAAAAATAAATAAGTGATTCTCCTGTTTAGTGTTATCTCCTCTGAGCCTACAGTCTATATATGTATCTTTCCTGAATCTCCTTCATGCCAAAGTTTAAAAAGGCTATATGATGCAATGCAAGATGCAGAGGTGAAACGGGGGGGGGGGGGGTGTTGGGTGTTTGGCGCTGCCAAGGCGGCCATAAAAGGAATGATGGGAAAACCCACCTGATCGATTCCTGCAATTACGCTCTCAATAAGTGGTATAATTTTGCTGCTTCTTGTGACACTATAACCTAAGAAATATTTGATCTGGGACAAACCAATTACAATAGCTGAAGCCGTAGTGAATCCAGATATTACAGAATGGCTAATGAAGCGAATAAGCCAACCAAGCCTGTAAAATGGAAAAGCATGGAATGGTTACAATCCTCAATGATAACAAGCATACGAAGAAAACACATCTTTCTTTGCTACTCTCAAATTAAGACAGTTGATTCCAGGAACGTTTGCTAATATGCATTGAATTAAGTAAATAAGTATACAATGAAAATCGATTTAGTCCATCTACATGGAGAAGAACCTTACAGTTAAGCTGGTATAATACTATAAAAAGGAGCATTTTGGGTCCCTCTAGTTACAAAAGCCAGACTTATGCCTCTGTACATTATATTTGAACTCCCTCCCACTTTCCTCAAGCGAGCAAAATAACTCAAGGATACAGTACATGCAATGTTAAGCACAAATGCAGAACTTAAAGGTCGAAACTATACATTTCGCAGGAAATAAAAAATAACAATGTTATAGCCAAATGCCCATGAGTAATGATCATTGCCACAACTCAGAAGGCACATAATGAGCAAGGACAGGTGGCTGAAATTGAACTAACCAATACAATATATAAAAATCAGAGGGAGTAAGAGAAAAGACTAACTTCTCTAGTATCTCCTTCTCAACCATGTCTCATAGCCTTGATTACTAGCAAGGGAGAACTACCAGCTGACAGGCTAAGGGCAAGAACCCAAGCGTCAGTCCTTGGAGCAACATCCAAGTGTGGAACTAACAGACAAACATGCATATAAGTTGTGCTATGAGCCCACATCTATGGTTTTCCTCAAATTTTTAGATCAATTAATACTTCACATGTCACAAAATTTTGCTTCACAAATAACTGCATTGCTGATAGCTGCAACAGATAGGTTCCATAGCTATATATAACTATAAACAGCTATCCATGTGTGATCAGGATAGGTTTGTATTTTTAGCAACACACTCGTTACACTATTACTTATGACAGCTGTCCTCACAGTGAACTCGGTCATTAGGTAAATGCCGAGAAGGTATAGCCTGGTTAGGGGGTAACTGCAAATTTATTGGCAGACTATCATGTTATCATTAAATTATGAAGATTATATGCTGCACAGAGGATTTGATCTTGATGATGTAACTGTACAGTTTTCAGCTTCTTGATTGAATAAGCCAGATTGTATGACTATGTAGTTGCGTTGACATCCCAGAAGAGAAAAATCAGTGTAACTGCATGTGTGAATTACTATCTGTCGGTGTTTTTCTCCTTTCCAGTTTCCTATTTAGGTCGTTGTGCGTCAGGTACAGAAAATGAGAAGCTAATATATTCCAGGTAGAGAGCCGACTAAGCTCTTGGATTGTGGTGTTGCCAAAGCTCGAGGTCGTAGTGAATTGAAGTTTGTGTTTGGAAGTAGAGGTTGTTGTGTCTGTGCAGAGGGTCCTAAATGCTCCCTTTTCAAGTACACGTTGCGTGTTGATACGTTTTTTGCTCTCCTCAGATAGGACTTCAGGTACACTTTTCTAGTGCTACTAGGGATAGCACCACCTCGAGCTTTGGCAAAAACCATTGATAAATCTAAATGCTTTCTTCATCAGCTAAAGTAAAAGGTTAAGGGACAATAGATGATTGCTCTCCAGTTTCCAGTACTTTTTGTGTACTAAATCACAGTAGCAGGATGAATTTGGATACATATTTCAAACATGCTTCTCTACAGGGTCAAATTCAATGTGTCAAATTTCGAATGTGGCAACAAGAATAAACAGGACTACAACTTTCCTGAGTGAACAGAATTACCTTAGCAATCCCATCAAGCACTCCAATATCCCAACCATGAATGCCAGCAATATGGCTAATTCTGTGTACAGCTCGCTAGACGAATTAACTATACCCCCAAGAATATTGGATACAAGCAGAGAAACAAGTGCCACCGGACCTACTGCTAATTGCCGTGATGAGCCAAATATTGCATATACAAATAATGGGACAAAGCCTGTGTCTGTTCAAAACAATGGAATGAAAAGAGATGGTTTGCATTACCAATTAAGCTCACTTGAGAACATAAGGAAAAATATCAAAAGGAGCTTCAGAGATGGAAACACTTACAGAGCCCATAAATGGGGTGAAGGCCAGCCAGCTTTGCATATGACATAGCCTGTATGGCAGAGGAATAATCATGTTCTGATTCTAAGAAGAAAAAAATTGAGTTGTTGGAGGGCACTCCAATATAGCATACTTGTGTAAACCAGGTCATGGTTTATAGTATCCAACAAATTATAACAAGTCAAGCAGAAATATTTAGATGGACTACGGAGAACCAATTGGGCTGTGTGAGTATAGGGCCCAAGAGCCTATATGTTGTATGCATATATATGTAACCAGACTAAAGAAAGAATCTAGAGTATTCCTCCCAAACCGACTTTCTACATATGTAAATAGCTTTTTTATTGGAATAGTATAGAACTATAGATAGTTCATCCGATAGGATGTAGCTTCACCTTTCATAGGCCTTGATAGCATCAATTAACACAGTTTATAACTTATAAGCAAAATAGACATTACTGAACATACACAGCCTCTAAGGAAAGATAATATCCAATCTGTCGTTTCATTTGAGAGGTTCAACCTAAGTGAAAGATGTACAGGTGCACGTTGCATTTGATCAAGCAAGGCCAAGAAAAGCTGATATGAAAAAGAAACTGTGGCTGGCAGCAAGCAAGACTTCCTGATTCCACAAATTGAAACAACTTTTTTAGCTCACCTTTGAGTTAAGAAGGTTGTCCTAACGTATCAATTAAAAACTGGAGGCAGTAAAGTGGGTGTCGAGGTTGTTTTTTTTTTTTTTTTGGTTTGTTTTGGGAGAGTAAGTGGGACTGTGGGAGTCGAGTTGCTATTAGGTAAAACTCCATATATTAAACTAGGTTTCCATCTATACTGGATGTATAAACGAAAAGAACAGTTTATAGTAAGAATAATGTTGGTCTCAAAGACACATGTCGAAAAAGGAAAGCTCCACTAAATAACTGTGACGCGTGCAAAGCAGCCTATGTACGTGATCCGCGAGTACTTACTCCTCAAAACAATAGTGTATCTTCAACATCTTAACTATGAGGGCACACCGACACATTTGCAGACATATGAAGCTCCAAACTAGAATAGCCTTTTTGAAACTTTTAAGTGCTTTGGTCACAAAAGGACAAAATACACCCCGACAAGAAGATAACACCCCCCCCCCCCCCCACGGATTGAGATCCTCTGCAGTCGGAGTGAGTGGCTGCCATGTGGGGTTGAGCACCGGCGAGGCCCACATGCAGCCACCCAACTGCAGAGGGCAGTACTGCAGAGGAGCTGCTTCCCCCCCCCCCCCCCACCCCCCACAAAAAAAAAAGTAACGAGCTCAATAAGGGGCCAAAAACATTCTGTTAGCGACCGCAGCTTTGTGATTGAAATATTCTTTTTTTTTTTTGCGAGGTTCTGATTGAAATATTCTGTTGGACTTGTCCATTAGAACATTGTAGAACGATAATACTAGCAAAGAAGACCCACCAAAACTGCCTTGATGATCCTTCGAACACGAAATTTGCATTTGTACCATGCATTTGGCAATAATTCGCTAAGAATCAATTAGAGTAGGATTTAGGAGCTCATCTCTCCCACGAAGCAACACAAAATACAGTACATGGCGAGAGTAGGAGGGTACCTGTGGCACAAGCATGACGCCGACGGTGATGCCCGCGGTGAGGTCGGCCTGGAGGTCCTCGTTCCATCTGTACCTCCGCATCCACACCACGCAGGGCAGAACAGCCTCCGCCCAATCCAGCGGCCCCATGCTCCGAGCCTTTCCCACCGCCGCCCGCCACCACGACGGCGTCGAGGAGGTTGACCCCCGCGGCGCCGCCTCCGACGGGTGCCGCAGAGGTATCACCCTCACGGACCTCCCGCTGCCGGAAGGGGCGGAGGCTAGCTCCCCGGAGCTCCTTGATGCGTATGACGACCTCTCCATTCGATTTGACCTCCTCGATTCCAGAAGAACCAACTGTTTCTGGCTTTATTATTCCGCCGGGCACATCAAATTAGGCTGCCGGCGAACACAGCGACGGAGGAAGGAGGCAGCGCCGCGGATGGCCGCCGGCGGGCAGCGGAGGGGGGCGAGGCAGTGGCGCTGCGGGGCGAACGGAAATGGCTGTTTGCTTCCCAGGCGGTGCTGAATGGACAGCTACTGCGTGACGTGGACCGTGTCGAGGGAGGCGTAGCCGGACGGGATTCCCAAATGCGTGCATTTTCTGCTCGATGGTGATGTACCTGGACGGGATATGTGTGCATATGGGTACATTGAGGGGGCTTGTGGTCGGGAATGCAAAGTTACGGAGTACTCCCTCCGTCCTAAAATGTAAGCATTTTTTGACTTTTCAGCATCACGTTTGACCGTTTGTCTTATTCAAATTTTTTTATAAAAATGTAAAACAAATAAGTCATGATTAAAGTATATCTAATGATAAAACAAATTGTAACAAAATAAATAATATTTTTATAAATTTTTTGAATAAGACGAATGGTCAAACGCGATCGTACAAAATCAAAAAATGCTTACATTTTGGGACGGAGGTAGTAGTACTCTATCACTCATTAAATTATTGAGGCACCAGGTTAGTGATTGCCTATCGGATGAGAGAGAAAGGGACTAGCTACTTGGACAATTAATTTAAGAAACTGCTCAGAACTAAAATACTCCCTCGGGGTTAGAGCATCTCCAGCAAGAGCTCCTAAATCAGGCCCCTACATGTCATCTAGGGGCCAGCTCTTACATTTGAGCCTCTATATTTTGCTTTCAACTACAGCAACAGCTTCTATTCTCAGCCCCTAGAATCATGGCTCTCACGCGTCAGTGACTCCTCTCATTTTATCTTCTTCCTCTCCACTGCACGCGCGTCTGGCTCAAGCTGTGCGAGCTCGCCGCGCCTCGACGTGAAGACGGCGCGACCTTGCTCGGCTAAGCGCAGGTGGCCGTGTTGGTGTGATGGATTCGCGAGCGCGGAGGCCACGACGGCGAGGCCCTCCAGCCCCGCGGGCGCGGAGGCGGGACGACATGGCCCGGCGCGGCGCGGCAAGCTGCGCGTGGGTGCGGCAGGGCGCGAAGCGGCGTCACGGCGAGATTCGCTGCCCCGGCCACCTCGCCATGGCCAGGCAGGGGCAAATCGATGTGCTGCGGGACGAATCGACGGCAGTGGGGGAAGAATCGACGGCGGCTTCGTCGGGAGGGCGGCACGGCTCCCCGCTTGCCGAGGTGATTGAGTGGAGGCTCGGACATGGGTTGTCGGAGCGTCTTGGCGCGTGATAAGTGGATGTCGACCTCTATGGCGCAGCTGGCAACGGAGGAGGCATGGCGGCTCCTCGCCGCGGCGTACCTCGGTGACCGGGCATAGGCGGCGCGTCCCAGGCGGCAGCGGAGGATTGTCGCGGCGGTAGGCGGCGCCGGCGGCCCACCTCGCGAGAGAGGGGGCGAGGGCGGGGAGGCACGGCCAGGCGCCCAGCGATGGCGGCGAGGCGTGCGGGAGGAGGAGGGAGAAGAGAGAAAGAAAAAAGAAAAAGAAGAGAAAAACGGAAAATGAAAAAAAAAAAGGTAGGACTTATGAATGAGAGGGGGGATTGGAGGATCTAGGAGGGGTTGGAGATGGAATTTGAAGGGGCATGCAAAATAAGAGCCCAAGTAAGGTCCCTGCTACAGTTGATTTTTTGGCTCAAGCTCATAAATAATAGAGTAAGGCCTCAACTAGGGGCCTTGCTGGAGATGCTCTTACAATTATTGACGTCAAGCATCTCCAACAATTCTGTACTCAGGTTAAAAAAAAAACAATTCTGTACTCTAAACATGAATTAAGAGAGTCACTAGGAAAATTAGTTTAAAAATAAGGTCTCTAAATGTAGCTTTAGGCAGCGTTTGGATGCCCCTCTATTTCACCCTCTAAACTTCTACCCTCTAAAGTAAAAAAGAATCTTACTATTTAGGGGTACTAAATAAAATTTAATTGCAAAACCTTTCTGCAGACGGGCGTTATTTTTCGATACGAATCTAACGAGCCTAATTAATCAATGTTTTGACACAGTGATGCTACAGTAACCATCGTCTAATCGCCGCTTAATTACCCTCATTACGTTCGTCTCGCGAAATAGAGGGGGGTCCTGGACTTAGTTTTGTGATTTGACTTTGTTTAGTACACATAAATCGTGCCGGAATTATTGATGTGACAAGCTACAGGACTTTATAGCCCTCTAAACTGGAATCCGAACGGGGCCTTACACTATTTCCCTCTAAATGTAGCTTTAGACTATTTCCCTCTAATCTATCCCCACATGTGGGGGAGCTATACGCACTTACGAAATCTCGATCCCCTCCGTCCCGCACTTTTGGCCACGAATTGATCCCCACGGGATACAACTGGCACCATCCGGACTCCATTCGCGCCCACGCATTCTTTCTTCGTGCCGCCATAGCCATGGCGTAGGTTGCGCTGCCGCCGCCTTCTGCTGAGGACAAACAGGCCATCGCTGTCGCGGGTGCCAGCGTCATGGGGGGCCGTGTCGACCTTGCCTCCGCACATGCCGTCCCCGTGTGCTGCTCCACACCTCCGCCGCGATGCGCCGCCGCTCCGCTGACTCTCCCCGTCCAGTTCCATCGCTGCCCGCCGCCGCCGAAGTGTAGCCTTGCTCCCTCGCCATCGGAAGCCACCCAACGGTCAATCCCGCACCAGCGTAACCTCACAGTTCTCTTCACCACCTGCTTCGATTTGTTCGTGTACTCCTGTGCGATATTTAGCACCTGAATTGATCGATTTGCTAGTTCCGTTCGATTTGCTAGTTTCATACCTGTATCTAATCAAATTTTGGCACCCGTTTAATGTATGAGTTGATTACTAAATTTAATCATGACCAGTAGCCGCTTCCGCTATGGTAAATTTGTTCACCAGCGCAATGGTTGATCCTGATGATGTGCAGACACTAAATGGCGTGTTCTGTTGCCCAACACTTTGCTAGAATCCGCATCTTTAGTTCCTGAGCATCCAGAACGTGCAAGAACCTTGTGCAAACATTCTCTCCAGCAGTACGCGTCTGTGTCTCTTTCGATGTCTAGGATGATGATAAATAGCAAAGGAATATATGGTTCTTGACAAGTAAAATAGTTTATTTTCCAGTGATCTGCTTGAGAGAAGAGAGGACGAAAAGATGAGAGGAAAATGCTTGTAAAATTGTCAGTGAGAACCAACAAATGAAACTTTTACCTCATGTTTGACATCTGCAATTGTTCGACCAGAGAACCAACAAGGCTTGCATGCCTTTGTTGCGGAGGCAGCCTTGCAACTTTTCTCCACTACTGTAGCTTCTCGTTCAACCTGCCACTTCCAGCCAGATCTACCCCCGGTTGAGTGGCCCCCCTTCCTCTTCTCTCCGGTGAGCTTGCCGGCGACGTGAGGGAGGGGGTCCCATCCCGTTTAGGCGTTCTAGTGTATATATGTAGGCTATGCTCTAAATAAAGTAGTTTTCGAGCCTGACCGCCATTATCGTCGCTCGTCGACGATTTGTTCTTGGTGTCGGTTTCGGTGCTCCTTTGCCTCCATTGTGGTGTTGCCGTGATGGCCAGTTTACTCGTCGGCTTCCTCCCCGACGGGTGTATTTCTCTCCCTTTCTCTTTGCTCATTTTCCTGGTTTTTTCAGTTGCAGCAATCCACATGAGGAAACTTAAAATCCATGGTGCTCAAGTCTACCTCGTGGTCGGCTATTTATGCGGCGACTTGCTCTCGTCGATGGAGATCACTCCCGGCCACGATTCCTTCAACCTCCAAGCTGGAGGCCCCAAAATCCGGCAGCAATGTCATCCAATCGGGTGTTTCTGTTGTCAAATCAGTGAGTTTGCGCCCTCCTCATCCACTTGTCGGTGGTGGCTGGTCGACAAGCATGGGATTTCGACCCCAATCGACGAGATCCGGCGTCCTGGAAGAAGCTTTGGTCGTCTTCCTCCGTGAGCTGTAGAAGTCCACAAGGGTCTAAATGTAATTTTCTATTCCTTGTGGGTTTTTCTGTAAAAGTGATTGCTGCTTTGTACTTCACCACCAGGAATTATTGAGCACTCGAGACCCTTCGCGGTCGTTCTGCCTTCAAAAAAAAAAAAAAACAAGGCTTGCATGCTAGTAACGAAGCTAACGAATCACATGAGAGAGGAAGCAAGGCAGCTCTTGAATGGATCTTACCAAGCTAGCAAGGTGAATGAGCGGGCGCCGTACAGCCGCCATGGACTCGCCAGACTAGGATCGCCCAGGACGCCGACAACTACCTCCGCCATTCATGATCGCAATGGACCTGGCCAGTGGCGTAA
This sequence comes from Eragrostis nindensis, assembly GCA_012490785.1. Classification (NCBI taxonomy): domain Eukaryota; kingdom Viridiplantae; phylum Streptophyta; class Magnoliopsida; order Poales; family Poaceae; genus Eragrostis; species Eragrostis nindensis. The sequence continues at coordinate 1,606,569 of JAAXCT010000051.1, read as the reverse complement.
CCAGAACGAATTTTCTGAGTAGTCACACAGGGCAGGAACAGTAGCTAACAGTGCTCTACAGTGTGCTACAGTGCTGCATTTGCCTTGCACACCGGAAACATGGGGTAGTCCCAGGCCTATCTGGACTACCCCCTGGATCCGCCCATGGACCTGGCCGACGGACCCAACCGCTTGGCCCACATAATGCCAATGTGGCAACTTTTAAATTTATTTGGAAACCAAAGATTGGGAATGGTTGGAAGAGGCATGCTTTTTTTTTTTTTGAAATGAAAAGCATTTCCATTATACCATTGGTGCCGCAGAATCGCGATCAACCAAAAAAAGAATACAAGCTGGCAGCGTGTCCAGAATTGGATCAGGCTGTTCCAAACACATCTTTCCTAGGTCTGCTAAAGCATGGGCAACATTATTACATTCCCTCGGTTTATGAACAACCCGAGCACTACTAAACTCATATTAAACTCATACGTGAGCAACATCTTCAGTTCCCATACTAATCCACCAGCAGAACATCGATCATAGTCATTGGACTGCACCGCTCTCTGCACCATAATTGCATCCGTCTCAAGAACAATATTTGCCATTCCTAATTGGATAGCTGCATGGACGCCCTGCACACAAGCTACCAACACCGCGTGAAATGCATCAAGCAAGTAATTTACTTTTCCTCTTCCGGTACAAACAACATCACCATCATGGTCCCTGATAACAAATCCCCATCCTCCTGTCTGGGCCATAGCATCATAAGCACCATCACAATTAATCTTCAGAGTCCCCTATATTGGTTTTTCCCATCTCTGTTGTCGCCTAACTGTTGTTTGTTGCTCCCTTTGCATGGTCTTGACCGCCTCGGTAGCATATATCTCGATGCCCTGCACCAGCCACTGAATATCTTTCCTCGAACTTCCTTCATGAACACCATTTCTTTCTTCCCACCATGACCACACAACAGAGTGAACACTCGAGACCTCCTCGGCTCTTGCATCTTCAAAATAGTATCTACCACCTGTCTTGATGAATTCAGTCCAACAAGGTGCATTCGTAGCTCTTCTAACCCCATTCTTGCCCATACTTGTTTAACAAACTTGCACTTCAGAAACAAATGTGCACCATCCTCCAAACAGCTACCGCACATGACACACTTAGGTATTAACTTCATACCTCCATGTTCCAAATTAGCATGAAGAGCCAGTATATTGTGTGCCATACGCCGCACAAAATGTCTTACTTTTCCCGGCAACAGCAGGTTCCAAATTGACCTCCAGAGCAGGGTTTGCAAAACCGTCGGTAACCGGTCGGTTATCACGGTAACCGGCCTTACCGGTCCGGTTCGGTTTGCTCGGTTTACCGGTTTTCGAGTTTGAATTTGAAATGAATTTGAAAACTTGATGAATTTTGTCCGGTTTGAGCGGTTACCGACCGGTAACCGGTCTTCCCGGTCCGGTTCGGTTGGAACGGTTCGATCGGTAAGGTGAACCTTGCTCCAGAGCCTCATTTCTTCAAGTGCCTGTTGTACTTCCTTTTCTCCATTTCTCTGTACACTTTATAGGCTGATCTTACAGAGAACAAACCTTTACTATCAAAATGCCATGCGGGGGTATCACATCAAGTACTATTAATTGGCAGCGCTAAAATGGCTTTTGCATCATCTTCCCAACAAATGTCAGACAATAGATTGACATCCCACTCTTCAGAAATTGGATTCATTAAATCTGAAACTCTCTGCACAATAGCTGCACCCCGAGGAGTAATTAACTTCCTACTCCAATCCCTTGGAAGCCAGGGATCATTCCAAATTCTGATATTATCACCACTTCCTACTCTCCAAATTAAACCTTCATTAACCAGCTCAAGCCCCTTAAGGATACTTCTCCATGTATACGACATGCAGCTCTTTGGTGTAGCATCAAGACAGATACTATTTGGGAAATATTTTGCTTTAAGAATCCTAGCACAGAGTGAGTCTGGGTTCTCGATGAGCCTCCATGCTTGTTTTGCCAACATAGCAATATTTAAAGCATGCACATCTCTGAACCCCAAACCACCAAGGTGTTTCGGCTGTGTCAACATATCCCAACTTAACCAATGCATTCCATTTCCTTTCTCTTGCTTACTCCACCAGAACCGGGCAATCATCTTACTTATTCCATCACACATTGTCTTTGTAATATCAAAGCTACCCATAGCAAAAGTTGGTATGGCTTGTGCCACTGCTTTAATGAACACTTCCTTTTTCCTGCCTTTGACAATAGTCTCTCCTTCCAGCCTTGAATTCGCTTCCACACTCTATCTTTTAGATATGCAAAAACATTTTTCTTTGACTTACCAATGTACACCGGCAGACCCAAATATTTCTTATTCATTGTCTCCCTAATAACTCCCAACTCCTGTCTCACCTCTATCTTCCGAACAGCAGTAGTATTAGAACTGAACAACACTGCTGATTTTTCCTTATTAATAGCCTTTCCAGAGCACCGCTCATATAGGTTTAGGATTCCCTGTAGCTGCACAGCATCTTCCCCATTTGCACGAATCAAGATCAAACTATCGTCGGCAAATAACAGGTGAGAGACACTTGGGGCACTTGGACAAACTTTAACACCGGCTATTCTTCCCCCTATTTCTGCCTTCATCAATAATGACGAAAAACCCTCGGCACATAACAAAAACAAATATGGGGCCCTCCCGGAGACCTCTCTCAGGCATGAAGCTCTCCGAAAGATCCCCATTAACTTTCACTCTATATGTGACAGACGTTACACATTTCATAATCAAGTCAATCCATACCACAGCTTGATTATCATATCTCTGAGGAAAGACCATTCAACTCTATTGTACGCTTTACTCATATCTAACTTGATGGCCGCATAACCCACTTCTCCTTGCCTTTTATTTTCTCATATAGTGTGACAATTCATATGCTACAAGGATATTATCTGATATTAATCTGCCTGGCACAAAAGCATTCTGCGAAGGAGAAATAATCTCATCCAGAATCTGTTTAAGCCTATTGGCCAACACCTTTGAAATAACCTTGTACGTGACATTACACAAACTAATTGGTCTCAGTTCCGTCACATTTTTCTGGTCGCTGTACCTTTGGGATGAGAGAAATTATTGTTTCGTTCCAGCCACTTGGAATTCGACCGCCCCTCAGAACAGACAACACCTCCTCTGTGAGTTTCCCGCCAATCAAATCCCAGAATTTCTTGTAAAACAGTGACGGCATGCCATCCGGATGTAACATCCTACTTTTGGGGCTAAATTTTTGCGAAGTGTTTTCATTCGGTTTCTTGTTTTGCGCAAGCGACAAGTCATCTTACTTATTCGTACAGAGCCGTCCTTGCCGTGTTAGAATGGTTTACAAATCAATCCATCCATGCTATCACGCACAAGCACATGATCATCCTAGTTAGCCTGTCAATCGCCAGAGTCGACATGAAAATTGTCACTTGATGAATGATGCTACTACTTCAAATTTTAGCAATGTTAATAGCATGCAGACAGAGTTCGTGACTTCTAGTTCACCGGTAGTTGCAACCCCACCTACTATGTTACAAACAACTATGTCTGTGAACCATCATTATGGCCGAATTGATAGGATAGATTTGGGCAATTATTTTGAGAAATCATATGAAACAAATGCTTGTAAACTGGGGGCACATCTTGGACTCGAGTTCATAGTATGCCTAATGTAGGTAGCTTGGCTGCTGCAAGTGATTTTATTAGCCGAGTAAAAGAACTTTATGCGAAAAAGTATCCGGTAAAAGCGCCTAGCCCATCGAAGGAATTTATGGATCGATTGACCAAAATACTTAGAGAATCTGGTTTCGAGACTAGAGATCATGAAGAGTTGTATAAAAAGCCATATTTCAGACCTAAAAGTAATAGTGGACAAAGGGCAGACATTGTTTTAGAAAACGAAAGGCCGGCTGTTGTTCTGTATGAAGAGTCGACTATGTTTGTTAAGGAACAGAGGGAGCCTTTCGTTTTACCATATGAATTTCGTGTTAAAACAACAGTTGATGAAACTGAAATATGTGATGCATCTATGGAGAAAATAGCTGAACATATGGAGGGTTCGGCTAGGATTCAATTTGGTGAAGAGAGAAACTTTAATAGCTCTAATGATAGTATAGCTGATGTAACTGTTGCTAAATCGGTTTGTTCTGAAACAATAGGGGATGGCCATGATACAACTACTGTAGAAAATGAGCACATAGGCAATTTCATTCCGAATGGTATTAGTGAAAAAGTATCAAGTGGAGCTGCACCAGATGATTCAGCTGTTGCTGAAGCTAAAGAGACAACACCATCGTTGCCTATCACAGGATCTTTGGAGCCCAAGAATACTAGAGAGCAGGTGGTTAATATTTTAAAGGAAAAGTTTGGTGCAGACGTTAAAAAGACCGATATTAATTTAGTAGAAAATAATTTTAAGGCATTAGGTATTGCGAGTAAAAACAAATGTGTAGCCGAGTTGGTAGATGTAAAATCTGGACCTTTTGTTTGCTTAACATTAAAACCGTTTTCCCAAAAGAATCGGCTGAAGAGAAGATTTACATTTGATTTTACAAACTGTGATAGGATATTTGATAGTTTGCTGCAGGAGAAGCATATAAAGTTTGTTGATGATCTTGTTATGCCATCACAGGAGGATTTGATAGGGCGCCCATATTTCAAGTGGCATACTTCTTTTTCTCATACTACTAATAAGTGCAATGTATTTCGTCAACAATTACAATTGGCTGTTAATGAAGGCCGATTGAAGTTGCAGATCATGTGAAGACAGGGGGCACGACTTAGATAAACAATCTTGCTCTGTACATAAGATTAGTCTTGAAAGTAAGAAGTCCCTTGCTCAGTCATCACAAGCCGAATCAACGAGGGCCAGAGGGAAGTGACAATTAGTTGTTTCAGTTTTGGTAGGAACAAAAGGGTTAGAAAGGTTTGGGTCCCGAGAGGTAGTAGAATTTGTAAAAACATAGTCTACAAGACTAGCAAGGACTTGGGCAAACCCAAGAACATGGTGTGGGTACCCAAAACTAGTCAAATTACTGAAGCCAAGGATGATGTTCAGCCATCGTCCCTTAGAACTGCACAATGCATTAGTAAAGCTAGCAACTTTGTAGGAAAATGTAAGAAAATGATTTGGGTCCCTAAAGGTACTGTACAAGTTAATTATAAGCTTAATATTCAAGTATCAAGAGCTGCTGGCAGGACTACACAAATAGCAAAGACGAAGGAAACGTCTAAACAATTTCTGGCTACATCTAAAGAAAAGGAAGATCGGGCATGGGGATCCCAAAAGGGACCAAGATGTCAAAAGTTTGCATGCAAGTATAAAAATCATCGGCAAGCACATCATCAATTTCCATCACCCGGCGCATACATGTATGGATATTGGTATTTAGTTCCAGCAGTGGCGAGTCTAAGGGGTGGGCCGGGCCCACCCCAGATTTGGCTCAGTAGCCTTTTTTAGCACTGTAGCAGTTGCTACAGTGTGGTTTTTCTTTTCTTTTTTTTTTTACGTTTTTCGCATTTCTGGCCCAACCTCCCGGCCCAATTTGGCTTTCGGCCCACCCTCAGCTCTTGGGCTGGCCTCGCCACTGAGTTCCAGGTATGTTTGATTATTTTTCATGGTTTTGGTATAGTACCTGCATACCATTTGAGTATATCTATTCTATTTGGAATTTTCCACGGCCATATGTGCGTGATTGGTTATCATGGCCGTATCAGCAACATGGTTATTAGATTTGACTGTTATATATTATTTTTGTTTAAAGGAAGCCGAAATAACTAGGGAGCTTCATGACAAGTGCTGAAATATTGATGGTATGCTAATGTTGTTAACTAAATTTATTTCGGCTGTGGGCGCATGCTTTGAAAATGTAAAACTGCACGGCATGGATGGTCCGTATTTTGTTTAGCATGGTCCTGATGGCTGGTGTCTTTTTATGTGGCGCCATCATGTATAGTATCAATAAACATATGACATATGGACGATGAATAGCATCTCACTTCTTTGACAAAACTTGAGAATTGTGTATTATCATCATCCACAAAGTGATTTGGCTATACAAATGTTTTTCGGCAAGCAAGCTTCACCGAAAAACACGGGGGCATGTGTTAGTGGTCGAATTTGGCAGATGGCTTTTGTTTGCAAGAGATGCAGTAGATTTTGGTTTATAGAATCAAGGTCATTGTGTGGCCATGTCTGCGAAGGGCTTCAGTGTGAAGTTGTCTAGGAGGCGGCCAGGTTTGTGAGTTGCTGGATGGATTAATCTGCTGCGCGTGATGTAGGGCTGAGTCAGGACGGAGCTTGAGTATTTGGATCAGGTGGTGCAAGACATGGAATATGAAGAAACATGTGAAGCCGTGATGGAGATGGAGTCCATGCAAGACATCTGAGTGAAGGAAAGTTTTATATTATCAAGCATAATTAGCAATGTGGCCGCAATATTTTATTGTTTGCATTATAGATGAAGAATTACTAGTACGTGAACCTTATGGGTGCGGTCAGGTATAGGTTTCGGTTATGATAGAGTCGGTTTCAGTTTGGAGTCCTGTTCTGTACGGCAAGTCCAGTCGTCCTATAAAAGGATGAGGGTCACGGCCGATTGTAAGCCCCGGTCAATTATCAAACACATCTACTATTTCGTTTTTTCCTTTTGTTTCTCTTTGCTGCTTTGTCGAGTAAAGTAGTCGTCTCTTTCACGTAAGTGAAGATGTCTTTGTTGATTTGCCGTGTAAATCATCTGGTGATCATCACGTTAGCGTGATCGGTATCCTTTGCTGTTTTTGCTTGAAAAGCAGCCGCCGACCTCGCCGTAATCGAGGTCTTTATCCTTTGCTTGATCAACATTGTATTGTTGGCTCAAGATCCGAATTTTGGCGCTAACACTAAGCCATGCGAAGACCTCGAGTCCTTGTCTGGGAGTTCTTGCCCCAAGCATCCGTGATGTCGTAGCGGGTGGAGTTGATCAGTAGGCACACGCCGGCTCATTCAATTTCTGCTTCGACGACGGAATACTCCGCACTGCCTGCAGCCATGGCGCTTCTAGCACAACAGGATTAGGGATTTCCGCTTGTACTGGTAACCGTCGTGATTGATCAGAAGTAATGGAGAGAGAAGAGATGAACGATAACCTCAAAATATCATAATACTCTTTTCTTTATTTTTTTAAGAAAATAAAAGTACTTAGCCCACCGGTTTTTTTACCGGTCCACAGGTTATAGTTCCTTTTATTATGAAAATACTAAGAGGGTCCCCAATAGTAGAGTTAGCTAAGAGGTAACAGCCATCTCTTAGAGAGAATAAATGAGGGATAAGTCTCATGTTTTATTCTCTCATTTTGCTTAGAGACTAGCTCCTGAAGAAGAGTTAGCAGCCTTCTCTCTTTTTTTTCTCTAATAAACAATTCTAAGAGGCAGCTAAGAGTTAGCTATTGGAGACGCTGTAATGCGCTTAGCAACCCAAGACAAGCTTACGTGGCGTTTTGTTGTTGGTGAATTTTTGTTTGGTAGCTGACTGCCACATCACGTGAAGTATGAGCGTGGACAGTTCGCAAAAAAAAAAAAAAAGTATGAGCGTGGACAAAGAAAAAAATCAGCTTATGTAAGTGCATTTATTACACTTGTTCAAAACATCAAAATGATATTTCTCTGGCATATAATGTTCGTTCTCGATTTGTTTTTCACCGTTGCATTCTATGTGATGAGATGAACAAAACTAGATCTCACTTGATATGTTTTAAATTTATTTTTATGAATTATGATATCATAGAAGTTGTTGCCAGGTTTATACTATGAGTTGCTATCATGTGAGAGTGTAGAACAATTATTTAGACCTAAATGACACAGCCGAACAAGTTTAGAAATGTCAAAATAAGTAAAAAGACCTAAATGACACAATAGAATAAGTTTAGGAATGTCAAATTAGCATTTTCTAAATAGAGAGACCTAAGTGACACAGCTCGGCAAGTTTAGAAACCGGTTGTGTACTTTACTCTTTATTATTTATATACGTGGAATATATATGATTAAGTTCAAATATTGTCATTTACTCTTTGAAAAATAGGTCTATCTTGATTCTTGCACCTTCTGTTCATATATGCTTGTGTGGTTCAGTTTTGTTGTCGCTCAAATTTTGTGTCGCGGCCTCACCCTACCTAAATTTTCAGTCTATATAACCCTAAACCCTACCAACTCGGAGCTGATTCGAAGCTCCCCGTGGGACTATGTCGCACCCGATTTTTATATATATAAATCTAATGCATTTTACATGTATGCCAGGATCTATTTATCATACATGTAGCGACATCATGGTGATAAACAGTTTCATAACGTAAAACAACTTTAAATAAAACAAACCAGAGTACCAAGCACAGCAGCGGAAGAAACAACAGGGCGCTCCACTGGCAATCGACTGGCGGCAACGCGACCTTTTTTGTATCGTCTTCAATGTAGTCTTCCTCGCTGAACAACATTTAATATCTGGAAAGCAAGCGCATGAGTACATTTCGTACTCAGCAAGTGTGGGAAAGTATGACATACAAGGCTAAATCAAGGAAGGCTTAACTCAAAGTCTGCATCTATGCAATCCTAATATAGACACATCTATATATAAAAAAATATTATATTTACTAGGTGTAATGACAACTCCCAACAGCAACAACAGCGCTCACCAGGTTCCCACCATCTGGCTACCAAGACTCACCAGATTCCCACCATCTGGCTACCAACTCATCGGGTTCCCACCACCCGACTACCAAACCAACTATCTAATTATGGATAAGTCCAAGCTTGCTCGTGACCGTGAGCACGGCTGTCAAGACAGTTTTACACTCAGCAGAGGTTGCACCATTTTACCCACAAGTCGTGATTTCGTCACCCGTCGGTTGACTGAATCCTCCATTATGCCACTGCACACTTCCGTAGGTATGCGGCCAGGAGATCACTACGAGGCTTTTACAAAGCATCTCCTACCCTGTAAGCACCCGCTAGGATTCGCTACAGCGAACAAATCCATTTTACCTTGCCGCCCGTAGCTCCCATTTGCGCCACTCGAACAACCAAATGGTGCCACAGAATTAAAAGAACATCTAATTAATTGGCCAAGCTGTCCCATGACCAGTCTTGTGATGGCGCGGTTATGCCGGGTTACATGCTCCATGAACCGGTCCTTAGAATCTAAGCAGGTACAACACAAACCAAAGTCTCTTGCACGACGGCACCATACCAAGCCAACCACCTTACCCTTTCTGATTTAGAAAGGGTAATGGTAGAGGTCTTTCAACAATACCAGCCATATGCTGAGCAGCAAACTTGACAGCTTGATCACAAACTTTTGAGATGATCATGTCAGGTGGTAAAGCAGGGCCGATTATAAGTGGACTGATATTTTGTAGACCTGGCACTACAGGTACAAAATTGACTTGACATGAGGATACTGAAGAAGCAACATCAGAAGAAGAACTCTTGGCAAAAACTAGCTGTACCGGAATATCAGGACCATTAGCTCTTAAAAATCTTGCAGTGGAACCTGAATTGTCAAAAGAAATCACATCTTGCTCCACTTCTGGATGCTGAGGAACTTGGTTTACTATCTGTGCTGCCTGCAGATCATCTTGTACCACATTATTGATCCCATTATCATTTTGATGACCTTCCTGTTCCTCTTGCACCAAAATTTCTTCATCCACCGGCTCATTCAAATCTATGTCATTATTAACCATTGGATTATCTTCATTAAGACCTCCGTGCAATTCTTCTATCCACCCAGGTTGCTGAGCTGCAAACACTGGTGGCCAATTATGAGGCAGAGGATGTGGATTTCCGTCTACTGGTATTGGGTCTTCATTAGCTGGGAAAGCATCAGGAAAAGCACCATCCGTGATATATACAGGCACTGACCAGGATCTGCCGTTGCCACCCAACATAGTTCCTTGTGACACCACAATACTTCTAGGAATACGATCAGGTGATAGAACCAGCACACGAAGCAAAGTCCTGGACTTATTGTTATCATTGCTATCCCAGTAAAGCAGTCTACCAAAAGGTGCTACAGCCGCTTTCATGTAATTCATTGACTGATAATCCAAAGGGAAGACAAGAAACATTAGCGTGCACTCTCTAGAATAATTGCAAGCCCTCGAGTTCAGACCTCTATCATGCTGAGTTACTCTAAGATGATGATTCGGACCAAAAGGTATCGGGCTCGAATCAATCACTCTGACGCTGAGTTGGAGAATTAATTAAATTGCACTAGTCCCAGACCAAGAGGCGACAGAGAGGATGATCGAACCCTTACATTGTATTCATCTTCCAGAGCATCACGTAGATGATGTTGCGGTGGAGGTGGATCCATGGTGACGATCCCATAGTCTTCATGCAGGCGAGGAGGTTCTCCACTGAGAGCAAGACGCCCCCGAGCAGGACGTTGCCAGATATCCTCAATGTTTGCACCCGGGGCAAAAAGCATTGGATTTGCTGAATGATTCGCCATGGATTCGTCGGTAGGATATGCTGGAGGGCTTGTTCTTGGCGGAGGCGGAGGCGGCTGATCTGAAGCAAAGCACGACAGGAATGTCGAGGAGTCAGGCGGGGTCTTGGCGTTTGTGATTATATCAGGCTGAGATATTCCTTTGACTCCAGTTGACTTTTTTGGGGCCCAAATAACTCTCGGACGCGCACGTGTGATACACCAGCGTGCTTTATGGCCATAGTTGTAGCATGCTTTACATCGAATTGGGCTAGTACAGCACTGCTTTGTATGGCCCATAGCGAGACAATTCAAACAAAAATTATCCCATCAGGAATAGCTGCCGTTGATTTAGGATCTGCAGAAGAAAAATCCGAAGAACAAGGAAACTCATTCAAATCATCTGATGAAAGCAAAGATTGATCCATCTGTAAATCCTCTGAAGACGAGCAAAAGCAGTCGAGACTCCAACCAAATTGTTATCCACGCCGGAATCCTTTGAACCAAAAGCCAGACATCTATCTGTTGAATTCCTAGAATCAATAGGAAAACAGAACGAACCAAATTTCAGTGCCGGGGTTGCAAGAACTGGCTTGTGTTTCACCGGAGGAGAATCTTGAATAAGTCGAGTAGCAAAACTAACATGTTTGATCTTGGAAGGTGATCTGCGCTTTCTGCGTGTGACCAAAGTCCATTCTTTGTCCTGTTCTTCCTCCCAGATACGTTTTTCCCTTTCCCAGTGCGCAACACCATCATTCCAGAGATGGAAATAGACACGAAAGTCGAACCAATTAAACGCTTCAGATTGTAAACATGAAAACCAACTGCCTTTGATGCCACCGAAAAACGAAAATGACGATCACTCAAGTATTTCACATGAAAACCAGGAGCAGATCCACCAAGACAGGATTGCAGAGCCAAACTCACATAATCTTCCGTCAATCGAAATGTAAACCGACGGAAAGTAGCCAGCAGAAAAAACGAACCAACAGGAGAAGAGGAAGGATGATGTACCCCAGATCGAAATCTTTCAAGAACTTCCTTCTGAAACCTTTTGCCATGCGAGAAATCCCAATCGGATTCCCGATGAGGATCCCATGCCGTGGAAGGCTGGGGAGGCTAGTTGCAGATCGCGATTAGGAGAGGTAGTTGTGACATTTCATTAGATGATAACTACGCTATATAGTAAAGCCTCTAAAGTAATAATAGAGGCAAGAGAAGAGTCATCCGGTTAAAGTTATAAAGGGGTAATATGATAACGCATAGAAAGACTGAAACAAAATTTCTTACAGATAGGTATATGAAATCCACTGGCATGTAAATGTGTTTTTGCAATTTTCTTAATAAAGAATCTACATCAAATGGTTCAGATTTTTTTTTATTATGGCTGCCATAGGAATCAAATACCTCAAAACATACGAGCACAAGGAGATGTTCGAAAAGAAACAGGTTGTATGTTAAGCATTTCACAATGGAGACAAGCACACAAGATAATTGCATTGTATCCATTAGTTCTGAACGATTTAACTAAATTGCAAAAAAGGCATATGCATGAGTAGGAGCAACAATATAAAGGAGTTTATTGGGTCCGTCCCGTATCACTTCGGGCAGAAAAATAAACATTACATCTACAGAGAACGTACTCTGGAACAAGTTCATAAATGGTTGAAAGCAATCTACTACAGTCCCTCCTCTTGATACCATAACTATTTAGAAAACCTGATACAATAACTATAAAGGAGCCAACATATATTTCTCACAATTTGTTTGACAAATTATGTAAATGCTCTATAGATTTACATAAAAAATCTTTTCTTGTATAGAAGTAGCTCCATAATGTGGTCATGTAGAGTACTTCGCAATAAGCTTATCAACGTGGATTATGATATCATCAATATGGGGGCGAACTGCAGGATGTGGCTGCAGCATCCATGTTATGAACTGACGGAGAGAATCAGGGTACGAGGACACTGCTTCGGCAGGCCATTTAATTTGTGCACTTTTAACGACAGCATGCAAGCTTTCGCCAGCAGATTCATCAATCTCATAATCAAAAGGAGATTTTCCATACCTGCGAAAATAAGAAGATTACATAAGCTGTCGTCTATGCTGGAGAACATCAAATTAAATATGTACTAACAAATAAAATATGATCGCCACTTGTATATGATAGCGACAAAACCAAAATTGGTGGTTGCTACACATGACTAGTGGGCAGGATTCCAAAAAGCACTGCTATAATATTTTTGCTTGCCAGATGCGAAAGATTAGGAGGCTTAAATGCTTGAATGGCTGTAACTTTGAGTGGTCGAAAAGTGGGCATATATGATTCAAATTTCAATTGCTCTTGTAGCACTCAAAACGAACTATTTTGCCGCTGTGCCATTAACATTTTGTCGATTTAAAAAGGAAAAAGTTCATTTTACTCCCCCAAACAATTCACTTTGTCTGTTTGACACCCTAAACAAAATGATGGCTCACTTTACTCCTCTAAACAATTACATTCGGTACAATATACACCTTATTGAAGTTTGTCTTTTTCGTTTCTCAGCCCTACAAGTGGAATTTGAAGCTCAAATTTTGCATGATGAGTACTCACACGGCAAACTATGCTAAAATAATTATGACATATTTTTGATACTGTTTACATGGTTAAACAACACTACAACAGTTAACAATATATTGATATAAGCATTCAAATGATGTCAGAAAAATCATTAAAAAATATTTTAACATAGGATATTGTGGCAACTATCATCATGCAAAATTTGAGCTTCCAATTCCACTAGTAGACCGAGAAACAAAAAAGACAAACTTCAATAGGGTGTATATCACACCAAATTAAATTGATTGAGGGAGTAAAGTGACGCTGATAGTTGAAACTTAGCTTCATAGGTGTTTAAGCACCACTGTATGATCAGCAGCCTGCTTGGCTGTTGTGTTCTAGAAGGGAGTTGCATCAGCAGCTACCCTGCTTGCTTAGTTACTTAGCTAGTAAGATAACTTAGTCAAATTAGTATAGAAGTTAGTTTTTGCTACTACAGGCTAGCTGCTTCAGTCGGTTCAGTTACAAACCAATCTGTATCTCAGTATAAATAGGCCTCTAGGCCAATGCAATCAAGTCAGCTATTCTAGCCAAAGATCAACAGCTCCACTGAAGTGAACCTCTGTGTGTGTGCGTAACCAATTTACCTCCAACATTTGGTATTCAGAGCGTGAGGTTCTGATCCATGGCTTCAGCTCCGGCGAGACAAGATGCTGCTCAGTACCCCTATCGCCGCCGTTCCCCTTCACCTGGTCCACGACGCGGTCGACGTCGCCATGACGATGTCATCATCCAGCGCGTGGTGAAGGAAGTCGGCGGCGCCACGCCGTACCCGCAGCTCACCCGCACCAACTACGAGGACTGGTGCATCCTCATGCGAGTGAAGCTCGAGGCGCGCGGACTCTGGGACGTCATCGAGCTTGGCGGCGGCACCCGCCATGAAGATCGCCTTGCGGCGGACGCCATCCTCTCCGCTGTGCCCGCGGAGATGATCCGCCCGGTGGGAGAGTGCGAGACGGCGAAGGAGGCCTGGGAGTTCATCAAAATGATGAACATCGGCTCCGACCGCGCAAGGAAGCAGACGCTGCAGCGGCTCCGTCGAGAATGGGAGCTGCTCTCCTTTCGCGACGGCGAGCTCGTCGACGACTTCGCGCTCCGCCTCACGAGCATGATGAGCTCCCTCAACCTCCACGGCGAGCGCATGTCAACGCAGCAAGCCGTCGAGAAGCTGCTCCGCGTCGTCCCCAACAAGTATGCGCAGATCGCCCTCTCGATTGAGACTCTGCTCGACACCGCCGAGCTCTCAATCGCGGAAGTGGCCGAGCGCTTGAAGGCCGTCGACGACCGGGCCGCTACTGCCTCATCTTCCTCCGCAGATCAGCCGCTCCAAGTCAGTGGCAAGCTCTACTTCACGGAGGAGCAGTGGCAGGCTCGCATGAAGGAGCGCCAATCCGGCGAATCGTCCTCGAGCGGCGGCCGGAACAGCGGCAGAGGAGCACGCCGTCCACCGCGCGCGCAGAAGAAGCGCGGCGGGCCTGGCGAAAACAGGGGAGGTGCTCGCGATTCGCCTCGCGATGCGCCGCCTGACTCCGTCCGCGACAATCGCTGTAAAAATTGCGGCAAATACGGCCATTGGGCCAAGGATTGCCGCAAGCCACGGCGTGAACAAGCCCATCTCGCCGCGGAAGACGACGAAGGGCCGGCGCTTCTCATGGCGCAGGCCTCTGTTTCGCTGAACAGAGTACTCCTGCTACTAGCACGCGCAAGGTGGAGGATGACAGTGCGCCAGCGAAACAGAGCACTTCCGCTCTGCCGCAAATCCGCCTCGACGAGCCGTGCGCCCAAGCCTACCTCGACGTCGACGACGATCACCACGGCGACAGCTGGTTCCTCGACACAGGCGCGACGAACCACATGACCGGGCGCCGTGATGTCTTCGCCGAGCTCGACCGCAACATCGTCGGCACCGTCCGCTTCGGCGATGGCTCGGTGGTCGACATCGAAGGGCAAGGCTCCGTCATCTTCACCGGCAACGGCGGAGAACATCGTGCTCTGACGGGAGTCTACTACATCCCGCGGCTCAAGAACAACATCTTGAGCGTGGGCCAGCTTGATGAGAACGGCGCCACGGTGGAGATCAAGGACGGCATGTTGCGCATATGGGATCGCAACAACAAGCTGCTGGCAAGGATCGAGCGTGGCTGCAATCGGCTCTACGTCATGCGCCTCGACGTCGCGCAGCCGCTCTGCCTCGCCACGCAGCGCAATAACATCGCGTGGAGATGGCACGAGCGGTACGGCCACATCCACTTCGACGCTCTCCGGCAGCTGGCGAAGAAGGAGATGGTCCGCGGCCTCCCCACGCTCGAGCATGCTGACCAGTTCTGCGATACCTGCGTCCTCACCAAGCAGCGGCGCACGCCATTCCAGTCGCAAGCCAAGTTCCGCGGGGGAGCACAAGCTCGATTTGGTCCACGGCGACATCTGCGGCCCCGTCACGCCATCAACTCCTGGCGGCAAGAAATACTTCTTGCTGCTGGTCGACGACTTCAGCCGCTTCATGTGGCTGGTGCTGCTGGCGGCCAAAAGCGACGCGCCGGCGGCAATCAAGCGCTTCAAGGCAGCGGCGGAGCTAGAGAGCGGCCGCAAGCTCCGAGTGTTGCGCACAGACTACGGCGGCGAGTTCACCTCCGTCGAGTTCGGCGACTACCTCACGGCGGAAGGCGTCCAGCGGCACCACTCCGCGCCCTACTCGCCACAGCAAAATGGCGTCGTGGAGCGGCGCAATCAGACGATCGTGGCAACGGCAAGGAGCCTGCTCAAGCAGCGCGGCATGCCCGCGATGTTTTGGGGCGAAGCGGTCACGACGGCTGTCTTCCTCCTGAACAGAGCGCCCACCAAAGCGCTCGACGGCAAGACGCCGTTTGAGGCATGGCATGGCAAGAAGCCGGCCGTGAGCTTCCTGCGCACTTTTGGGTGCGTGGCCTTCATGAAGAAGACGGCGCCACATCAAGCAAAGCTCGACGACCGCAGTATCCCCGTCGTCTTCATCGGCTACGAAGCCGGCACCAAGGCATACAGAGTGTTCGACCCTGTGTCCCATCGCGTGCACGTGACGCGCGACTTGGTGTTCGACGAGAAGCGGAGCTGGGACTGGAGCGAGGAGGAAGAAGAGGTCCATGGCGCACGCCGCGGCGGAGAATTCGTCATCAAGACGACAACTACGGTGCTTGACGCACCGGCACCACCAAGTCCAGATCATGGGGGTGCAGTTCATGGCGGTGGCTCGCCGCCAGCGCCAGCACTCCACCTGCGACGCCACCTCCAGCTTCCCCTGCTCCAGCCGCCGTCGTCGAATTCGCCACTCCACCACCGAGGCTCAGCTCGACGCAGAGCACGGCGATACGCCTGTGCGCTTCCGCCGGGTGGACAATGTCCTCGGTGACGCGCCTCTGCCGGGCCTAGCTGCGCGCGAGCTCGCTGAAGCTGAGCTCCACATGGTGAGCGCGCAAGAGCCCGCCTCATTCAAGGAGGCGGAGGAGAAATTGGAGTGGAAGCGGGCGATGGAAGAAGAAATTGAGGCGGTGGAGGACAACAAGACATGGCGACTCGTCGATCTCCCGCCTGGGCATCGTCCAATCGGACTCCGGTGGGTGTATAAGATCAAGAAGGACGCCGCCGGCAAGGTTGTCCACCACAAGGCGCGACTGCTAGCGAAAGGCTATGTCCAGCGCGCCGGCATCGACTTCGACGAGGTCTACGCGCCGGTTGCTCGACTCGAATCCGTGCGGCTCATGATTGCAATCGCGGCGCACGCCGATTGGAAGCTCCATCATCTCGACATCAAGTCCGCCTTCCTCAACGGCGACCTCAACGAAGAAGTCTACGTCGAGCAGCCGCCCGGATTCGTCATCAAAGGCAAGGAGCACCTTGTCTACCGCCTGGATAAGGCGCTCTACGGCCTCCGCCAAGCTCCGCGCGCTTGGAACGTGAAGCTCGACGCAAGTCTACTCCAGCTCGGCTTCACGCGCGGCGACCAGAGGCTCCTAATCGGAGTCTATGTCGACGATCTCATCATCACCGGCGGCAATCCAAAGGAGATTGAGAAGTTCAAGGCGGAGATGAAGGCGAAATTCAAGATGAGCGATCTCGGATTGCTCTCCTACCTCGGAATCGAGGTGAAACAGGGGATTGGGGAAATTTCTCTCTCCCAGTCCGCCTATGCCGCCAAGATCATCGCCGCCAGCGGGATGCAGGGCTGCAATCCCTGCGTGGTGCCCATGGAGCCACGATTCAACCTGAGCAAGAAGAGCTCGGCTCCTCCGGCGGACGCGACGGCTTACAAGAGCATCGTGGGGAGCTTGCGCTACCTCACCCACACACGGCCGGACATCGCCTTCTCCGTCGGCTATGTTAGCCGTTTCATGGAGTCGCCAACAACAGAGCATCTCGCAGCAGTGAAGAAGATCCTTCGCTACCTCGCCGGCACTCTGTCCTACGGACTCCAGTACAAGAAGGGAGGAAGAAAAGAGGCCAAGCTGCTCGGCTACACCGACAGCGACATGGCCGGTGACGTCGACACGCGCAAGAGCACAAGCGGCGGTGTCTTCTTCCTCGGCAATTGCCCGGTGAGCTGGTACTCGCTGAAGCAGCGAGTTGTTGCACTCTCCTCATGTGAGGCAGAGTACATTGCTGCCACATCTGCTGCATGCCAAGGAATTTGGCTTGCACGACTGCTTGGGGAGCTTCAAGGCACTGATCGTGCTCCCTTTGAGCTGAAGATGGACAACAAGGCAGCCATTGCTTTAAGCAAGAACCCAGTCTTCCATGAGCGCAGTAAACACATTGATACAAGGTATCATTTCATCAGAGATTGTGTGGAGCAAGGGAAGATTTGGGTGGACTATATCAGCACCAAGAACCAAATTGCTGATATCCTGACCAAGGCATTGGGAAGGATTCAGTTTGAAGAGCTGCGCAGCAAGATTGGAATGGCTAAAATCTGAAGAAGAAGCCAAGTTTCACGGGGTGATTGATAGTTGAAACTTAGCTTCATAGTTGTTTAAGCACCACTGTATGATCAGCAGCCTGCTTGGCTGTTGTGTTCTAGAAGGGAGTTGCATCAGCAGCTACCCTGCTTGCTTAGTTACTTAGCTAGTAAGATAACTTAGTCAAATTAGTATAGAAGTTAGTTTTTGCTACTACAGGCTAGCTGCTTCAGTCGGTTCAGTTACAAACCAATCTGTATCTCAGTATAAATAGGCCTCTAGGCCAATGCAATCAAGTCAGCTATTCTAGCCAAAGATCAACAGCTCCACTGAAGTGAACCTGTGTGTGTGTGCGTAACCAATTTACCTCCAACAGAGGCATCATTTTGTTTAGGGTGTGAAACGGACAAAGTGAATTGTTTAGGGAAGTAAAATAGACTTTTTCCATCCATTTAAAAACTAGCATCGCATTTGGTTGTCTTGGCTCGGCCCCATAGTTAACAGAGCTAATAGAGGGACTGATCCTTGTATAATCTAGAGCACCCGATCCAAATCTACTAAACGGCGAAGATGTCTCAAATTCAATGCTACTAGAGAAACTCGCAAAACGATAATGGTATGAGAGCAAACCCTTTCGGATCTAGTGCTGAGAGAAATTTGCCTATATTACGCACAGACTAATGCAAAAAGAAAGAAAGAAATGGGATTGCATAGCATATGCAATTTATGGCAGTGGTGAACAAGTTCAAATTTTTATTTCTAAAATTAAGTATGTTTCTTTCAAAAATAACACAGAAAAGTTACAATCACGAGAGAAATATATCTATATCAGAAAGAACACGTGTAGAACATCTAGAGATGTCCTTATAATCAAAATCGAGATCTGGATGATGGATACAAAATTCTCATTGAGAGGCAATACAAATTAAAAAAGGAATCAATGAGCGTGATAACTGATTGAGGACAGATATAATTTTGTAAAGAACATAAATCAACCATGAAAGGATGAAGAAGAAACACTTACATCATAGCATACAGAGTGCATCCCAAAGACCATATATCTGTCCTCTCATCAATGTCAGCATGGATTGGGCACTCCCATAATTCAGGAGCCCGATAATGAGCAGAACAATGCTCTGAAGCCCATTCCTTCATGAAATCATAACATAGGGATCAAAAGGGAAGTCGATGAATTAGTTTTGCCATATTTCACGTTGGATTAATGCAGTTTAGCTAATGGGGACGCTGGAAGACATTTCCCAATCTAATCAAACAAACAAGAGCTACGATAGAATAGATCAGCCAGTGCTTGTCGAAATAGTATAGTCACCAAATATATTTTCTATGGCCTCAATAAGCTCGCCAGCCTAAGCCTAAATGGCCAAGAGCATATTCAGAGAAAAAGTTACCTGCAACCGTAAAGCTTCCGCTTGTGATCTAATGGTTATTCTTGCAGGACGAGTACTCTCAAAATCCATTAAAATAGCAAGATGAGGCTGCTTCTTCCTCTGAGTTATGAGGATATTATCAGGTTTAACCCCATTGTGCGCATATGGTGGGTCAAAACTGTGCATATGCTTCAAACCAGCACAAAGCTGCACCAACATCCAGATGGCTGCATTTGTTAAAATGTTTATTGTAAAAGGAGAAGAATACTCATTTTGGTCAAGATTTATTATCATGGAAAGATGTAAATTTCACAACAAGTTTATAACTCAACAGACATTGTACATACTTATTTATTGAAGAACATTTTAACACAAGATTTATGTGCTGCTACATTTATAAGAAACTAATCATAAAGATTAATGGATAATTCAACCAAGAAATTAAGATATTTCTAAGGATGTCCAGTACTTGTACTACAGCTGCATATTGGCAAACTGAATTTCAGAACAGTAGGCGAGCATAGATGCACATCAAAGTAATCAATAGTCAACAGTAGCAGCAATATATGCTAGTCGATAAGAATTAACCTCACGCCGAGAATATGTTTCTGTGGCACCGGCAAATCGAGAAGCAGTGCAGGCATAAAATTTGCATTTCATACATGCATAAATGCACTAGTTTTGCAATTTCATATTGCCATCTATCCTGATGTGGTACAATCCACATTATACAAATCCAGTAGAGAGTGAAACAAAGAAATGACCTTAGAATGTTCAAACTATTTGATCATGTTGGAATTAGAATGATTGCTTGTCCCTCCAAACCCTAGAAGGGTGGGTAATATAGTCCTATACATGGGCCTCTAATATGGGCCTCTAATATGGGCCTCTAATATGGGCCATACACATACACCAACAGATCACCAACAACGAAGTTATAGAATTTACTACTTCGAAAAGAAGGCAACAGAATTTACCTGGCGAAATATCTGGAGAACAGTAATTGTTGGGAAGTGTTCTTTTTTCTCTAGCATGATTTTAGTGACATCCTGTAATGTTCCATCCAAATGGACTGGGAACAACAAGTAAGCCTCATGGTTCTGCGATCCATCCTGCACGCCCTACATAAGTACGATGGAAGATATTCTTAGTGAATATGTTAAACCAAAATCGCTGACGACAGGGGAAGGATCTTATCACCCCCCCTAATAAGACATTTTTCGTTTGGCGTAGCAAGCTGTAATAGATGTTTAAAGACTTGTAATGTAGCTTTTGACAGTTAGTCACCTGCAACTTTCTGCAAATTACCTAACTAACGATATCCCATGCATGACAGAGTAACCACAAACTGACCCCAAGTTATCACATTGAACTTTATCTACTAACTATTGTGGCTTCTCACAAGAAGCCTGCAATATCAGGCAAAGGCACATCAATTAGTCGATTTCACGTTCTACAATATGCTGCCTGCAATATCAGGCAAAGGCCAACATCAATTAGGCAATGTCACATTCAACAGTATGCTAGCATAAATTGCTCAATACTTGAGTCAACTGAGACGCTAGTATTTAAGCAAACTGCCGTTTGACAAAGCTAATCTGGATTCACTCTGGGAGCTCGGCCAAACAGGCCCTACAAGACTGTCAATAAAAAAGTAATAAGGCCAAGTGTGCTTCTCCACCAGTTAATATTATATATGAAATATAGATTTTGAATCACATGAGTCATCTTGTTAAATAACATAGAGAGTAAGTACAAGATAGTACTATGTACAACATACCTTGACTGCAATAATGGCATGTTCAAGAAGGGGAAGTAGATTTGGATGGCTGAACTGGGAGGAAACTTGGATCTCCTGGCGAACAAGCTCTAAGTGCTGATTATTATGGATAAGAACCTTTTTTAGTGCATATGTCCCATCAGCTGAAATAACCCAATACAAAAATTACAGGTATCAGTGCAAAGCCAAAAATACTGTCACCAAACAAAACAGAACAGCAAACCCAGTAACATCCATGACAAAAAAAAAAAGGTAATAGTCATCACTAAATGAGAATTAACAGTACCATGTAATGATATTAACAAACCAAAATAAAATCACAAGTTAACTTCTTGGACCTTAGTAGTTTATTCACAAACACCCAAAAGCTCTAGCTATCACTTCAATAACTTCCAGCATTGCGAACATTGAGAGACTACAGTAATCAATGCTGGCATCTATATGGGTCAAGGGTAATGTCAGCACAGCATTGAACACCAGAATTCGACCAACAGAAACTAATTGAAATACCAAGTTAAATATAGCTTACTAACAATGCAAATTTAGATGGCTCAATGAAATTTTGCAAAGTACAAGTATATTCTCGTCTCTATGAATCAAGATGGACCAAAAATTTTGATCTGGACCAGAATTCACAATTCATTATACAGAAACTGGCATTGTTTGCAGCAAATCAGCTAACGGAAGGACAAGGCCTGGTGCCAGCATTGAGATGTATAATGAACTACACAACTTGAGAAAGGAATTATCGCAACCTCGGCACGAAAGAAGAACGTGCAGAATTCGAAGCCAAATTATTAGGCTGTGTATGCAATCTGTTCCAAAAACGAACATTATTCATCCATTGATCCAACCAACAGTGAAAAAATAGCATTTCACTGTCCCTGATCCATTCATCAGCGGGGAAACGAACCCATTTGTGCGCGATAGAATCGCACCAACCTCAGATCTGAGAGAGATAGGGACCTGAGATGTGGGATGGTTCGACACCCTTCTTCCTGGCGAGCCCGACGGCGCCGGGCCCCGCCCCAGACGTGCCGTCAGAGGCGGCAGAGGCGGCGATGACTTCCTTGACGAGGAAAACAGAGGATCCCGCGCCGCCTGCATCGCCCAGCCTGCGGAGCACGCGGAAGCGGTAGTCGTTGACCCAGACGTCGCCGCCGCCGCCGCCGACGGTGTCGTACAGCGCGTTCAGCCCAGAGAAGGAGCACCCCATCGCCGGCGTTGCCGCCTCGAGCTGGACCGGTCGAGAGACAAAGATCAGCTTATAGTAGCATTCGCAGCGGGGAAGCGTGGGGCGGCTTGTTCCGGCGGTGGTGGATCTGGTTGTCGGCCTCTCTCGATGTTGGCGCTTTCGCAAGCAGATCTCGCCTAAAAAGGAGGACGCGGAGGAGTGGAGGACAATTTCCACGGTTTGTTTGGCGTACTTCAAACTCATCCAGCTGAAGACCTCAACAGTAGAAATTGTTGGTGGCATCACAACCTGAATTGGTGAAGCTGGAATTCATATTAATTAACTTTTGCAACTAAAAACACTCAAATATCAACTTTGATATAGAGTTAAAAAATAGCTACCCACCACTGCTATTTGTTACACTAAAATGTGTTTGATGGTGGGACGAGTGGGGCGGGATGAGTTCATCCCAATTTTGAAAGTTTCTGGATGAGAGACGTGGAGGGACAAAGTCATTCCACAAGGTAATATGCCCTCATATTCGGGATGGCCCCATCCACACAAAACCTAGCGGGCCATCTCGTCCCACTTCGGCGTCAAGTCTTTGCCTGCCGTTTCTGCTCAAGGCTTGCTCGCTGTTGACGGTTCTTAACTCCCACTTTTGACCGCCAAAAACCTGCAGATACCAAAGTCAATCACCACAATTAGAACTAGGTTCTAAATCTAATCATTTTCACTAGTTGTGGTGAATTTATGCTTGCAGATACAATATTAAGCACATAATGTTGGGGATAATGCCGAAGCCTTAACGAAGAGCGTTGACATAACAGCGAAGGGTGTCGGTACACAAGCGAAGGGTGCAGGCCAAGACAGGCCAAGTGATCTATGAAGAAGCGTAATGGAATTGGGTAAGGGCCTACATGTAATTGTGATTACCCTCCCCCTATAAATAGAGGAGAGAATCTCTGTAACGGACAAGGATTTTCGAGCCACGAGCCAGATTAATATTTTGTCCGGACTGAACGTTCTCCGCACTCTTCATCCAGCATCGCAGACGACATGAGGGCTTTGACCACGTAATCTCGACAAAACCTGAGGGCTTTGTCTCCGCAGAAGGCTTCATCCAGCACCACAGACATCCAAAGGGCTTCGACCAAGTCCACGCATCACAAGAACTCGTGTTGAGGACTTCGCATCTCCAACATTTCGCGCCGTCTGTGGGCCGAACCGACGACCACTCAATGGCGACAGGCAGAGCTCGAGAAATGGCACTCGCAAAAGAATCAGCAGAAGCATTGCAAGCAGAACAAGCAGTAGAAAAGCAAGAGTGACAAGAGAGACAGAGAAAGCCAAAGCGACGAAAGAGGCCTAAGCAAGAGAAGATGCTTTGAGGAAGCAAAAGGAGGATCAAACAAACGAAGAGATAACGGGAGGCAGCGAACCACCACAACAAGAAAACGAAGACGGCCGCGAAACCCTGGAGACAGAAAAGCTTCGCATAATAGAACAAGAAAGGCTAGACAGAGCGGCAAAGCTAGAAGTTATTCAACGAAGGGCCAAAGAGAATGGAAGTACTACAAAAGATACGTCAAGCAGAGCAGGTGATAGAGGACATGGACGAGACACTACTCCAAATTGAATCAATGAAGAAATGGCTTTGGCAGAACGAAGGGTTCATGAAAGCCACAAAATAAACCACAAAGATAACGAAGACAAAACAAATTCATGACATAAGCAGCTGAATCATCCATTCAAACCAGCACCACAACCCCAACTCTCCATGATGTGGCCTTATGTGATGTGACGCCTGTAGCAAGCGGTGCTAATGATATTCTAATAATTGCAAGCAATGTTTCTGAAATTACAAACAAGAATATGAATGAGGTTCAAAGATCAAATATGTTTGAGTTTCCCATTGCTGCAGAGAATTATGTATCCAACAATATCTCAAAGCCGAGGACGGCTTTGCTTCAAGGGAGAGAGGATGATGAGCCCATGATCTCTCAAATTATTTCAGCTAGCAAATATGAAAACAAGTGTGATTCTACACATATTTCAAAAGAAAATAATAGAGACAAGAAACCATGTAGTCATATTGGATCAATGTTGGTGCTAATTGAGGAAACAAGAGATCATATCAAGGTGGACCAGGCCTTTCCAAGGGTGTGGAACAATTTCCTTTCAAGTTCTCGCGACCTCATGACAATCCAATCACGAAATTGCAATATATGGAAATTTCTAGTTAATTCGGACTCGGTTTGGTGCAGCCAGACAGGGGTGGACAAGAAATACCATATCTCCCTCATACAGAGCCCGTTTGGGGGTGAATAAATACTCGATGGAAAGATAATTTCATAAGCTTTCCAACGCATCTGGTCTCGTTGTCGGATTTGTCTCGAGTTGGTTACAATAGTCAAAACAATTGTCGTGTTGTTTTGAGTCTGAGTTTGTATTGAGTTGTGGTCGAGTCGGACCATGTGTTGGCTGGCCTGCGTGCCATACAGCCTAGGGCCGGCGCCCCTGTAACTCAGAGTTGATTTTTTTCTTGTTTATGGTCATGGTGTCTTCCAAGGAACCCTAGAGGCGTTGCTCTCTTCTACCGATTGAAGATTGCTGCCATCGATCGATCTTGCTAGTTGCTGAAGTTTGTGATCTGGTGATTGCTCTCGTGGGTGCGTGCTGGAACTCTACGGTTCCCCACCTCTGAATCGTGCTTGGCTAAGTCACAGGGTTAGAGATTTTATCTAGTGCTGGTTTGCATCTACATCAAGTTCTTGTAAACCGGTTATTATCTATCGTGTGTCCTGCTGTTGCTATTTGTGAGTGCTTGTTGACGGTCCTTAAGTCTAACTTTTGACCGTCAATTACCTGTATGAAAGAATTAAAATGAACACCAAACATAGTGATAGGACTTATATACTAACTATTTCCACAAGTTTTGGTGAAATTATGCATGCAGGTGATTTAAGGTCTAAATGAAGAGGAAACACAACCCAAAAGAGCATATTGTACACCCCGACAAATCAGGGCCATCCCCGAGGACTTTTGGACCCCCAAACAGTGCCAAACCAGCTCAACAAATGGCGAACACCTAGGTACCCAATCTCAGGCCCATCAGGAGGCAAAATCAAGTGGAGAAGGTACTAGAAAAGGACCAAGCCTAGTGGGGCCCACCCATGGTCAGCCGACCTGATTAGGGGGGTTGGCCGACCCCCTATGGTGGCCCCACTGGCCCATCTTTCTGTGGCGGATCGTAACTGATGTTTCAAGGTCAGTTCCCCCTGCAATCAATGCCATCAATGACGGGAACCGTCTCAATTCCACCGCCTTTGGAAGGCTATATAAGGAGGGGTACCCCTCCTCCTTTCAACACACACCAAGAAGAGTCCATTCTCTAGCATTAGACTTAGTCTATAGGCCATAGAGGAGTAGAGGGGAGGAGAGAGCTAACTAGAGGTGCCCAGCCTAGTCTTGGAGAGTTTGGGATAGATCTACTCTATTCCCCTCTTGTAAGACTTACGTCTTTTATCAATAGAATTATCTTCTTTATTCCTTATGCCTTATGGTTATGCTAGTGTGATAGCTATGTACCTTCTATGTGGTTATTGCCTAGTCATGTTTGGTTGCTTTATGCTTCATATACCTGTATTAGTCCTTCTTTGCCTTTGCACTCGTTCAATGCATAATGAGGTTAGACATGCTTTGGCCCATGACTTGTTAATCAGTAGGGTTAAAGTTCTATGCGCCATAGTCTGTAACTTGTTAATCCGTAGGGTTAAAGTTAAGCATGTCTTTCCCCCTTACTTGATGATCCGTAGGATCAGAGTTATGCATGTTATGGCATTTGATCCGTTGATCCGTAGGGTCAAGGTTAGGTGTACTTTTGTTTCCGACTTGATGATCCGAAGGGTCAGAGTCCTATGGGAATTGAGAGTATTATTTAGCAATGTAAGCATGGTGCTTAGATTGATAAATGGCTTTGAGTGTTTGGTTGCCCTCATGAACAAGAGTAGGTCTGGCAGTGAGGACTTGATTGCCTCACTGTCAGGTGACCTTAGGTCTGGCAGTGAGGACTTGATTGCCTCATTGTCACATGACCTTAGGACTGGCATAGGACTTAGATTTGTATGTGATGCATGTATAACCAATAGACGGGAATATCAGAAGTACATAGGGTCCCAGCTCGACTCCTCTTAACCCCTCTTAACCTAGGCTTTGTATTGATGTTAGATTGGATTGGTGTATTATTAGTCATATGATTGTGAACGTGCTATCTCATAAACCGCCGCCTTTCGTTGGTAGAACTATAAATGACAACAATTGGAGTAATCTATTGGTGAAATGCTACAACGGTATTCTCCGTGCGCTTGCGGATTTATCTAATCGACACTAAGGCACATCTGTAGATTATTTCTGACATCACTATCAGAGATAACTTATTTAGTGTGACTTAACAAATGTCAACAAGCATTTCTGGCGCCGTTGCCGGAGAAGGCACTGGTTGAAGAAAATCACTAGCATTGTTTTTAATTATATTTCTATTAATTACCACTATCTAGATAGGTCTACCTTTGCTTTCTTTTCTCTTTATGTGAAAACAGAGTAGTGTACCTCTGGCCTTGACCTGTCGAAGAAATACACAGAGAATCCAGAAGTAACCTTGAGAAGAGCATGACCTCGAGTCACCCGTCCTCAAGATACTCTTGACTGTCAAGCCAGCTACATCCGCACCATCAAACTCAACACCAATGTTCAAAAAGGTGCTTCATGAGTACTCCGCGGCTGTTGGCCACGTGGGAATTGGGCCAATTGTCAGCACTGGAGACAGAGACTTCAAACTTAGAGCCAGCCTAATGTACATGGTGCAAGCCAATCCATTCAGTGGAAAGGCCAACGAGGACGCAAATGCTCACCTTCAAGAATTCCTGGAAGTTTGCAACACTATATCCATCGAAGGAGTCACCCAAAATGTTATCCGACTCCGTCTGTTTCTCTTTTCCCTCTTGGGGAAGGCGAAACACTGGTTCTATACCAACTAAAGTGTTGCAGCTACTCGGAATGATTGCTCTACACACTAGTACAGATCTGCTGATTTATGACGAAATTACTGTAGATCTGTCACTATTTTAGGGGTTTTCCCTGTTTTCGGCCAACTTTAATGATGTTTCCGCGTTTCGTCACTAAAAATGCCAGAACAGACCCGTTTGGTGACGAAAAGGCGTCGATGTTGCCATTCGGGCCCACGGGTCATGTCGTTTATGACGAAAACTAAGCGTCACTATCGTTCATTCCAGGATTTTGCCTGCCCGCATCCTAGTCAGCACATGATGGACCCACATATTCATCAACGGAGGGGTGATTTCACTCGCCAGCATCCTAGTCAGCACTCGGTGGACCCACATATTCGTCACCGGAGGGGGGATTTCGCCCGCCCGCATCCTAGTCAGCACATGGACCCACATATTCGTCACCGGAGGGGGGATTTCACTCGCCCGCATCCTAGTCAGCACTCGGTGGACCCACATATTCGTCACCGGAGGGGGGATTTCGCCTACCCGCATCCTAGTCAGCATGTTATGGACCCACAAGTCAGTTACCCACACGTCAGGCACTATTCGTCATTAAAATAGGGAAATATGCCCACAAGCATCCTAGTCAGCACATGGCGGACCCACACGCATCCCAGTCAGCATACTGTGGCCCCACAAGACAGGATTCGTCATCAAATTGTGCCCACGCATATCCTAATTAGCACATGGCGGACCCACACGCATCTTGATCAGCAGAGTGGACCCACACGTCAAGCAGTGTTCATCATTAAAATGGGGAATTAAGCCCCGCATATCCTAATCAGCACAAGGCGGACCCACAGGCATCCTAGTCAGCACATTGTGGACTCACACATCAGGCACCGTTCGTCACTATAAATGGGGCATTATACCACGCATATCCAAATCAGCACATAGCGGACCCACATGCATCGTAGTCAGAACGTCGGGACCCACACGTCAGGCAGTTTCGTTGGGGGAATCATGCCCGACGTGTGGACCCAATTCAAATTTCATACCGAATGGCTCATGTACGTAGCCAAAAAAGGGAAAAAAATCCAGCCCATGTACAGTACATATATTTGGAGGGAAACATTTGGGTGGGCTGCCGCTCTGTAGCGATGATTGGACCCGTCGGTTGTCCATGTTGTATCTGATCGGCCTTCCTTTAACCCGTCTGTAGTTCTGTGCTCGTTCGCTCTGCCTCTATCTCATCCGTGCCGCTGAGCTGCCTCTCTCCCCTTGTGCTGATACAAAGCACCGCACGGTCGGTCTCACCACCTTGTCTCTCCTCCGGCCGCCGTAACTCAACCTAGGCTAGAGTCACTGCCGCCGTCTTCTACGGATTCGAGACCCCAGCCGCGTAACCCTAGCTCCAGCGTTTCGCCGCCATGTTTCCGCAAATCCGAGGTTGCTGCCGGCAATCTACGCTGCCCCTCTTCCGCAGTGGTGAGACCCCATGTTTTTTTTCCTTTTTCGAGCAATAGACGTCCCAAGTTTTTCTTGCCACTATGTTCAGTTATTCATAGAAAATTCTGACAGATGGCCCGTACCAAGCAACCACGCTCGCTGCAAGGACGGGATGTTGCTGCCCTTGTTGGGAACAATCAGCGATCAGGGATGATGCCTGTGGTCACTCATGCCCAGACATCTGGTCCCCAGAAGAGGGAGAGAGGCATATCGAGTTTACAGCAGATCATTAAGGTTAAGAGAGTAGGTACCTCGGCCAATCATCGTCTCAGTTATGCGCGTGCATGAGGTGGGATCCGTTCTATGAACAAGAGACCTAGAAAGACAATGCCTCCGGAGGGTTATAGCAAGAAGCGGCATCGCTTAACTAAGTGTACTTCGGGTCCAGATGATGAGGAGCACACCGAGCAAGAAGAACAACCCCAGGCTGAAGATGAGCCGTTGATGGATCTGAGGGGCGCCAGCAATAGGAAGATCAGAAGGCTACGCGATGTACCAGAAGATGATTGGTTTCTAGGAGACACTGGTTTATTGACTATTGCTCAGAAGAGTTTGATGCACTCCTGGAATCTGATGAAAGTCAAGCTGTTTCAACACAGGACACTGGACTGGGAAGTTCTGAAGAGAGCCTCGGGGGGTGCCAACATCTCTGCATACTTCGAAAGATTCAAGGGATTGAGTGATTTAGTTTCACAGCACAACAGATATGTCAAGGAATGGGTCGAAGTTTTCTATGCTACACTTTGGGTTCCTATTGACCGAAGTTTTATCTCATTCATCTCTGAGAATCACAGATGAGAGGAGTTAGCTGGACTTCTCGGAGTTGATCTTCACCCCAGAAGGTGTCTACATAACTTAGCGTATGGAGATGCACTCCCACCTCGCCGTGCTTTGGTCTTTACCAACTTCCCTACAGACGAGGAGGTGATTAAGCTTTTTGGTGATGCCCTGGTAGTTGGATCATCGTACCGCACACCTACCTTGCTTAACCCAGAGGCGAAGGTGGTTCACAGGGCACTGAGGAGGACCTTGTTACCATGGATCCCTAATGATGATACCATCACTAGTCTTCAGCAATGGCTTCTTCTTTGCATCATGACTGGCCAAGCGTTCAACATTGTGGACTTTTTACTTTCTGAGATTGATGATGTCATCTTTGATGGGATGTTCTTCTCCCGACAGCTGCCGTACGCTCGCTTCATATCGCTCTTTCTAAGTCAGATGAGTAAGCGAAGGTACCAAGAGAATTACAAGATGTCATCGTCGTCATTCCCCCCGTACACGCCGTCTTCACTAAGAGGCAGACGCCGTGGCCAGAGGGATATGATTCATGGCATTGATATGCACCCAACAGCTAATCTGTGTCAGGCTAACCTCCAAGTTAACCTGCCAAATCCAAATCAAGAGATTGTGTTGGATGTTGCGAGTGGAAGCGATGACGACTACATTGAGCCGCTGCCAATGGGAGGCCCACGCCAACATGAGGCAACCAGCTCGGGCTCCAAATCAATTGTTCATGAACCGGTGACATCAGCCGCTGATGCCGTGATGACGAGGTTGTCAGGCCAGGAAAAGATGATGGAAGGGGCTCAACAAAAAATGGCACGAAACAAAACTTTGCTTGAGCGGTGCGTCATGACGTTTGAGGAGCTTCATAGGAGGTACGAGCGTAACGAGCAGATGCTGACAGAGTTACTGAAGCGGCTGGAAGCCCATGGTCCAAGCTTTTTCTCCGGTAGTCGGAAAAAATCAGTGCCCACCTCTGTTAGAAGAGCCGCCTGTCTCTGTTGGTGGACCAGAGCCGCAACTCGTGATGTTTACAGGTTCGCGGCAGCCCACTGGTTTGATTGACACACAATATGATGAAGATACTTCACTGATTAACGGGGTATGCCTCGACATTTTAGCGGAGGCGGCAGATGAAACCTGTAGATCAGGGTTTCGATGCTACTCCTGCGGCAAAGGCACCCACTTCTCCCGACGGGACTCCGCCTCCTGCGCGTTCCTCTTCATATCAGAAAGCCCAGCACGACGCCGTCTCCCAGGTGGAGAATTCATGCTCTTCTGCAGATAACAAGGACAAGCAAGAACCCGGCTCCAAGGTGCAGTCTTCTCATTCTTCTTCAAGTAAAGAGGACACCAACACCGACTCCAAGGTGGCTGCCGTGACGACTACTTCAGCCGCGGGTGACAGAGAGGTACATTAACTAGAAGAGAAGAAACTGGAGAGATACATTGATCGTACATTTCTTTCTTGTTCGATTCAAACATGTGAGGTTTCACTAGTACAGATCTGCTGATTTATGACGAAATTACTGTAGATCTGTCACTATTTTGGCAGTTTTCCCGTTTCTGGCCAACTTTATGACGATTTTCGTGGTCCGTCACTAACAAGCCATATTTATGACGAAAAACCGTATAAATCGGTGCACATGATAGTCTGGTGCCCTCGGTTGACTGTTTTGGGCAGCCGATTTGTCACTTAAGTCCCGTTGCGGGTACGGCGACCAACGGGATCCCATGATTTTCGTCATAAACCCCACTCCACGGGCGTTTCTTGCCTACGTGGCATCCCAGTCAGCAAGACGGTCCCCACAGTCAAACCATTTTCGTCAAAATTTTGTTTGACCACGTACAATGCCATGCGGCGCACTACAGAGCCACAGAGGGCCGTGGGTCCCACGACCAAGTATATTTTTCGTCGTCGATTTCATTTGCCCGCGCGTTGTGCCACGTAGCGCACCACGAACAACAAAGCGGGCCCACATGTCATGCACGTGGGGCCCACGGGCAGGTAATTTTTCTCATTGATTTCTTTGTTCGCCCGGGTGCGGTGCCACACGGCGCACCATGAAGCCTCCGTGGGCCCACATGTCATAAACCATGGAACTACTATCAAGTAATTTTTGAAACTGCTTTCATTCGCCCGCGTGTAGTGCCACGTGGCGCACCATGAAGCGCTCGTCGGGCCCACATATCGGACACCTTGGGCCCACGGTCAAGTAATTTTCGTCATTGCTTTTGCTGGCCCACATGTCAGGCACATCGTCGGAGCTTCTGAACCCTCCTTTCTACTTTTTGCGTGGCCCACCTGTTTGTGATAGAAGCTTTTGAATTTCGGTACTTGGCGCGAATATTCGTAGCGGGAAACTCGATTTGGATGCTGTGCGCCTCTGTCCCTCGGACTGAAAATTTGTTTTAGCGGCAGCATTGCCCTGGCCGGCGGCAAAATTACTTCAGAGTTCAGACCGCAAGGTAACCCCATCCAGAGGACACCAGTGTCGGCGATGTCCATCTCGGCGGAGGCTTAACGCTGGTGAAGAATTACCGCCGGCTACAACTGTGGATCTGTAATGACCTTATTATACTCACTTGGGGTATAACTAGTCTTTAGAATAAACTTGATGTTTACATTGCAATGTTTCATATCAGTAGTACAACACAGACATGGCAAGTGGTACATCATACCTTGGCTCCACTTAGCACTATTGTTACGTGAAACCTTCAAAGTCCATACTACAAGGAGGATTAATAATATAGGGGTGAGTACAAAGGTGCTCAGCAAGCCCAGAGTTACAAGTTAATGCATGAATCCCACCAATTACCAAACATAAACTATCCCCGCCTAACTCTGCTCAAGTCATATTCCGAACAATTTATAGTTCAGAAAGAGTATCCAAAACAAACTAGTATTCCATAACAACGTCATTTAATTGATTATTCATAGTTTTATCTCTGTAGAGTAGTTGTATCAGTTTATCCACAGAAACTCTTAACCATCATGTCTGGGCCCTGTTACACATTTCCTTTGACGTGCGACCAGGCTAAGAGTACAAAAGCCTTTCTGCTATAAGTATATCATACCTCCACGATTTTATATTACTTCTGGTATAGGCGGCTACCAGTTAACCATCTGGGTATGACTGGGCTACCTGTAAACCCGTCTGGATTAGTATAGAGCGATCCGTGACACTCTCTGGGTATTCATGGGCTACCCGTAAACCCTCAGGATAGTTCGTAGCGATCCTTGCACTCTTAGGTTACCAAGCGACCCGTGGCGCTCCATTTTAATTATGTTCTGTGTAGTGGAGGCATGCTACACTATCAGATACTGGGCTCAGCATGTTACCAGGTCTGTGGTTGATACAAATATGTGATAATTATTATGAGTTGTGATTGCCCTTTTACTAGGACTTCATATAACCAGAATATAATATCATCCAAAAGAACATATAAACTTGGGCTACTCAAATAGTCATACCACACATAGCAATACCAATTACCAATCAATCTTAGGAAATGCATCTCAAGCATTTGGTATTTACCGTACATTGCAAGCAAGCATTTAGAATTAAATAGTGATACTAAGTGCATCAAAGAACTCGACTTGCCTGAACCAGTATACTCTCAATAGAAAAGGCTTGGGATCAACATGTTCTGCTCTCATTCTTCAACAAACTCCGGCTTGAATACTATAGCTTCTATTTATTTGATAAATAAAAAGCACCACATGAGCAATCAAGCAATTAACTTTTCATACATCATGATTACTGGATAGATCCCTAAGACATGTCCAGTTTATATGATTTTGATATTAACTTAAATATCTAATTATGGTATTTTCATATCTCTACTATTTGTAAGATACTTAGCTTTAGTCTTTTGGTTCACTGATTTGTGATTAGAATGCAGTGTGACAACTCCCTATTTTCTTTTTGCTGCCCACTGATTTACCCTGACTATACCCTGACCAAGTAAGAGGCCCAACCGGTATCTTCTCTTTCTTCCCCTGTTCATCTTCTTCTTTTGTTTCTCTGCTACCCGACCATACCAGACTAAACACCACCCACATCGATTGAACCCCAGCACCTCCTCATGCTTTTCAGCTAACTATGGGCTACGGCTGTTGCCGCAGCTCCTTCGATCCCCTTCTACACCAGGTTCCTTCCTCCAATCTGCAGCTCATCCCGTCCTCCCTGCTGGTACCTTTGGTTTGGGCACCTCCACGCTGCCGGCGATAGCCGACCTCACCGTACTCCAGAATTACAGCAGGAGCCAGCCCTGAGTCCACTCAATTTCTCAGGTACTACCCTTTCTTCTCCATCTCTCCCGTCCCCTCGTGTGCTAGATGGTGTGCTCTGTACAAGGGTTTGATTTAATGTGTGATGGTTTACTGATTTGCTGGGATTACATGTAAATTAGGTTGATTCTGTTAGTAATACAAGCACGGACCTATATAATTTAAGTTTAGGAATGTTCAATTCTTGTTTATACCAGTGAAACTGAAGTTATCAAATTGGCTGTGGTATAATTTTCCCCTGTTTTGGTTTGTGCGCTTGTGCTTGTACAAAACTAGCATTTCATGGTCTAGTCATGCAGCTCCTTGTCTGTTTATATATTAAGTCTCCTTAATAGTAGCTGCAAGATTACTATCTTATAAGTTCCTTGCCATACTAATACTCACATCTGATTGACAGAAGTTAGGTGAATTTCCTCGAGTATGATTAACCTGAGTGGACATTTTCTAGTTTACCGAGTTCGATTAAACTTACATATTGTTGCCTAGATTATATGCATGCTTAGAATCTACTTGGTCTCTCTGATATTCTATTCTCTTTAACCAGTTTATAATCACTATCTGATTACTGCAGTATGACTGAAACTGAACAGAGTTCCCTAAAGCTTCTTTGTTAAACTGATGTGTTTTGCCTATCATAATATCAATTTCACATATTGGCTTCTCCTATATTATTTGGAGTTAAAGAAAAGGAGATCTACTGCTAAAATATTTCTTAACAGGGAGGGTTCTTACCTTAGCAGTTAGCACATCAGCATGCTAAGAACTTAAAGCTCTTAAGTTCAACTTTGGACTGTTGGTGGTTCTGTGGAACTAGGCAGTAGGAAACAGGCTACTGTTTGTTGCTGGCTAGGTTCTAAAACAGGCTATTGCTAGCTAGAGTGCCTCCGATGTTCTTGCTTGATCTCAGGCTCTTACACTTTTGGTTGTGTGTATTTCAGATGGTGGATTTCAAGGAGAAAGCTTCGAGTGAGGTTGTCAGAGCTATGGGTGGGCAGGATATGCATAGCTGAAGCTCTTTGAGAGTGCAAGAGATAGGAACGACCGAACTATGTGGAAGGCCAGGAAGAAAGCTACTCCAATTTCTCTTTCTTTGAATGCTGCTGGTCATACACTAATGACATGATTATTGATTAATCCTGGAGGCATGGCTGCCGCCTGTCCTAGCAAGCAGCTGCGTATGCAACTTAGGTTGCTAAACACTAGGTGACATTGGCTCAAGTCGATCTGTGCTGAGTGCATGAACATAGCTCTGTTGTATTCCTGAGAAAGAGATAAAGTCCACCCAGATTTCTACAAGCTGTGATATTGTTGCAATTATAAGGGATAAGCATGGGTAGATATTTTGTATGCAGCTAATATTTTAATGTTAATCTTTATTTGTCCTAGTATATACTGACATCATGTACATGTCATCCTATTTATTGTTTTAACTTTAAAACTTGAAGGATATAGAATTAGTTATATGAATATGTGATCTTTCATATTGTCATAATTTTTTTCAGAACATTATTTAAATTCGGATTTTATTTTAAACTTATTTGAGAGTAACATTGCTTTTAGTGTGCATGGACTTATCAATTATTTAGTTGACCAACACAATGGTCATCAGGTTTTGCCGCTGCTCGTAAACATTAGATGTTGGCTTAAAGCTTGTATGTTCTTTTTTTTTTTGTACCATAAAGGTTTATATTAATTTCACAAAATACTACTACCAAACAATGATCAATCAAGCAAACACGAGTCCTAAACCAGTGCTAAAATCTTGGGTTATTACAGGATCCCACAAATGTACGGATGTCCTCCACATTCCAAGAAATTATGCGCTTCGATGACCTGTCAATTTTTTGCTTATCGGGTTCAAATTTTGTATAGCTCACATAGCATGTGGCCGGTATTTCTTGTGCCGTACAACCTCCCACCATGGGAATGTGTGGAACAGAGCAATTTAATGATGGCCTTGCTTATTCCTGGTCCGAGTTCTCTAGCGAAGAATTTTGATGTGTTCTTGGAGCCTCTCATTGAAGAGTTGATTCAGCTTTGGGAAGGGGTCCTTATTTTTGATGCATCTAGTGGTGCAGAATTTAAACTGCATGCTGCAGTTTTATGATGCATCCATGATTCTCCAGCACTGGCCACGTTGTCTGGGCGAGTGACAAAAGGTTATTATGCTTGTGCGTGCTGTGATAAAAATCCTTGCTCAAAACGGATAAAGAACAAGATTGTTATATCGGGCACCATCGTTTCCTTGGTAACGAGGATCCTTTGACGGTTGCCCAATTTCGTGCGCTAGTGGAAAATGAGAAGCCAGGGCAATTTACTACAGAGGAGCTGCTGCAGCAACTGGACAATGTCAAAGATGTTAGACCAGGCATCTCTCGACCACGAAAAAGGAAGATGGTAGAAGGCCAATGTTGGAAACTCAGGTCTTCTCTGTTTGACTTGCCGTACTGGACAAGTTTAAAGATACCACATAATCTTGATGTCATGCACATCGAAAAGAATATATGTGAAGCCCTTCTTACAACGCTTCTAAACATTTCTGGGAAGACCAAGGTCACGTTGAATGCTAGGATTGACTTGGAAAATTTGGACATAATGCCACAATTACAGTTGCAGCTTGAGGCAATACGTCATGCCAAAAGCTCCGTATGCATTGAGTAAAGAAAATGTAGCATCCCAAATTTTCTAAGCAAAACAAAAGGAATAAAAATCAGTGGGAATTTAAATTTTTGTCTATCTCTTACCTTACCACGAATTTTTCAAAATAAAATTCACTAAATAATTCAAACCTAGATCTAACATGAACTTTTCGAGATATAAAACTTGTGCTTGAGTGTTTGTTCCATTTAAAAATCCGCTGAGAATTTGAACC
The DNA here is from genome assembly GCA_012490785.1 of Eragrostis nindensis. Classification (NCBI taxonomy): domain Eukaryota; kingdom Viridiplantae; phylum Streptophyta; class Magnoliopsida; order Poales; family Poaceae; genus Eragrostis; species Eragrostis nindensis. The sequence goes on along the minus strand of JAAXCT010000051.1, from coordinate 1,569,741 downwards.
TTTTTGAATTTTACAACAAATAAAATAAATGTGTGCCAAGTTTATCGAATTCACTTTGAATTTAAAACTTTTGAATTTAAACTTGCATAAAACTCACCATATGCACTTCTGGTGTTCTCTGTTTTATTTAGAGTATCCTTGATTTCAATCTCTCTTTTGTCAAATTTGAAATCCATTCAAATTTGACTAAACTCAAAATCCCAGAAAAGATTAAACCCTCTCTCTCTTTTCGGGCCGCCTCTTCCCTTTCCTTTCCAGCCGGCCCAGCCCGCTCCCTCTTTTTCTTTTCTCTTCTCCACCGAGTGGGCCGCCTTCTCTCTTCTTTTCCCCATCGGCCTGCTACGGCCCATGTGGCCCGGTCCGGCCCGACGACGCCGTCGTCTTCCTCCTCCCGGTCAAGCGACGACACCCGTCGCCGCCGCCGTTTCGCCGCCGCCGTGGCGCCTTCAGCCTCCTCCATCTGGCTGCCGACGTCGCCGCTGACGTCACTCTCATCCCTATCTCTCCCAGCAAGTGCACCCCCCTTTCCCCATCTCCTGTTAGCGCCGCAAAGATCTTCTCGTCATCTCACCCTCCCGGTGAGTCACCGCGCCGCCGGCCTCACTCGCTCGGACTCCCTCTCCCTCACGCTTCTCTGCTATAAAACGGGTGCGAGAGCTTGTCTTCTCTCTTTCCTCACTTTTTCCCCCTTCCCTCGTCCACTTACGAGCTTCAATCGAAGCTTTTCCCCTTTCTTCCTCCACTCCGGCCGCCGCCAAATCCGCCGCCGCACAGCGTTTCCTCGCCCTCCTCTCCGGGATTCGTCTCCGTGGGCTTCTACACCCTCGCTCGCACGCCTTCACGCGACCCGGAGAGCTCCGGAGCATCGTCCCCGACGAACGCCGTCTCCGCGAGCTACCCCTCCACGTCGCCAGCTCGCTCCGCCACTCCGGCGAGTCCCGCGTTCCCGCGACCCTTCACCGAGCTTCGCACTGACGCGCAGCCCCTCTGGGACACGTCCTCGTCGAGTTCCGCCACTCGGAGCACTCTCCCCGGCGAGCACCACCACCGAGCCCCGCCTCTTGCCGTCGCCAGCTTGCCCCCGACCTCGCGCGACGACGAGAAGCCCCGTGGTGAGTTCCCCATCCTCTTCTCTCTCTCCCGAGCATCTTCTCGTCGAGGATGGACCACCGGAACGCCGTTCCGGCGAGTCTCCGGCGAAGGCGTCGCTGCGCCAACGCCGCCGGCCACCGCGCCGCGCCCCCAAACACACCCGACCGTCCGATCTTGATTCGACGGCTTAGATTACGTACCCTTTCGCCCTATGTAACCGGTTCACCGTGGACCGGTGGACCGAGGCCCCTGAAAATAATTCCGATAATTCCAGAAATTCCCAGACCTGTACATTTTGCACATAAGCCCTTGATCTTTTTAATAATTCTGTTTGGTCCTGCCTTTTTACAGAAACACCCCTATACTTTTCTGTATTTACCTTTTTGCCCCTACCTTTTTTGCATCGAGGCCCCTAAACTTTTCCATAATTACAAATAGGTCCCTAGAACTTTACTGTTTACTCAGATAAGTCCCTAGAACCTTTTTGGTAATTACAAATAAGCCCCTAGATCTTTAAACTTTCATAACTTCTTATCCGAAACTCCGTTTTGGGCGATTCTTGCGCTCACGCGTTCGTAGTAGTGTGTAGTGTCTTCTAGAATTGCTCTTGGAGCTCTGAAACAATCCAGCAGACCATCAATCTCTTAATATCATATCTTAGCAGTACATGCGATGTCGATTCGCATGTCATCAATATCGATTCGCTCCGTTAACATGAGTCTAACCAATCATGTTATATCGTATAGCTTTAAAACCTAATACCTTTCTCGTCGCAACACAACTGTCCTTGACCCTTGCATCACATCTTTTAACTATTCGTTTGCTAGCGACAAACCTAGCAAATCTATCGTGTCGTTCATTCCAAACCCTAGTAACCTTTTATCGTAATTCATCTTCAACCCTAATCCAGTTCGATCAACGCTTGACATCACCGATTCCGATGTCATCACCGATCGTTACCAAGCCTTATCGTTCATCATTCTCTGTTATATGCAGTCTTCTATTTGAATCTATTGAGTTATTGCTCTTCGTTATTTTAATTGCTTTTAATCGATTGACCGTTTGCTTTAAATTGCAGCTGTGCATTCATATCATGCATGCATGCTTAGATTTATTTACGCATCAGCACTCGCACATCCTCTCCTCAAACCACCCATGCTCTTTAATAGAAATAACTTAGAGTTTATATAATAGATATGCACGCAATCACCATCAATAAAGCATATGCATTTCATCATCCTCACCATAAGGTTGCACCCTTGCTTCTTTTAAGAGAACTTAGACAATTAATAGTTTGTCTAGGTGAATATGGCCCTTATAAGGCCATGAATATAACTTGTAATAAATAATCGTTCATGAATAAACGTGCAGTGCAAAAACATGGTCTTTCTCTTGGAGTTTTATCGCTTCTTACTGGAGTTAATTGGATCTTATTGGCTCTTTTCGATCTTTATGTCTTTTGCGATAGTTTGTTTATACGGATGTTCTTATGCGCTAGCTTACGCAAGTATTGAGGAAAAGCCAGAAGAATTCAAAGAAGATCCCGAAGACTCGAGCTTCGAGAAAGAGCCAAAGAATCCAAACTCAAGAACAAGTCGAAGACGCAAGCTTCAAGAAAGGACTTGAAGACCTCAACATCGGCAGAAGAACCTGAAGAGTGAAGACCCAGAACTTGAAGATTAGGAAAGCGTTTGTCAGGCAAGCTCTACTTCTCCTTGATCATGATTGAACCTACTGTTTCGCAATGCACCTATATGGCCTGTTCTCGTACTACACATTACTTGTTATTTTACTGATTGTGTAGTTATGGTCCTACTTGCTTATTGATATTGATGTCTGTTTCTTAGGCATTGATATCTGAATCCTTGTTTACCATTGTTTACCTATCACCTTGATAACCCTAGGATAATTCCATCATTTCTATGATGGCACGTTCACCTTGCTTCTAGAACTGCTTAGGACCCTGCAATGTTTCTACATTGCCACACCGTACTCATATATTATGCTTTGTAAATGTGTTAAATGAGTTTGGTGGTGTGCGTAATATTGGGGTTGGAAGTAGCACAACTGTGTTAGGTGATGATGATGGTGACGGTGATGGGATGGGTTGGACTGCGGGCAAGGCCTTTAGTGAACTATGATGGTGTAATAGACCCCTAGTGTGGGACATGGTGCTTGCCCGGCCACATAAGGACCGGTTCTCTCGCCCGTAAACCTAATGATTTCCGTACAAACCACGGAACCTGGATGGGCAGGACTTATCCTACCTTCTTGGTGCTCTCACATTTTCCATCTGGAGGCCAGTAGAGGTAACGGAAGCTCAGGAAACAGACCCGGAAAACGTACCCGTGGTCCGGTTGCGGAACCCGCGGTCAGTCTCGGGAACCCGTGGTTAGTCTCGGGAATGCCGCCTGTCCTGGTGCTTGGCACCGGATCCTGTCATTTATTGCAGGAGCGCGACGCACATGTTACAGATGCGTTGTGCCGTAGTGTGACGGTTCATGTCACAGACCCCTGAGTGTGATTCCGTGGTGGATTTGTGAGGCTACTCGGAGAAGATGGATAGGCGTTACGTACCCCCTCGCCAAGGGTGCGTGGCTCGTGGGTAAAGATGTACAACCTCTGCAGAGTGTAAAATTCATCCGGATGGACGTTGCCACGGCATATGGCACATTACTGGTTTTGCGCACGTGGAGATTAGCCACCTCTTCTGTTCCTTGGAGTGTGAGTGGGTTGTAGTCAACCCGTGTTTTGGAAGTGTTGGCATGGATGCCGGGTCGGTATGACCATTGAGGTCAGAGGGCCCAACTAAAAGTTAGGAACTGGCGGGAATGCTTTGTACTCCCCCAGGGCCAACCAACTAAAATATTGATAATTATCTCTCTGTTTTGCCTATTCCTTGGACTGCTTTGATAACCATTGCATAAAAGTTGCTTGCTGCAAATGAAACATACAGCCTATTCCTTGCTAAGACCAAATATGCATATATATATACCCTTGTGTAGTGTAGGGCTTGCTGAGTACCCTATGTACTCACGAGTTTGCAATCGTTGGTTTAGTAGGAGAAGATTTCGTAGAAGACGACGACGTTGTGGTTTTCGTTTCTGCTTCTCAAGTCTGCTTGTGGCTTTGGGCCATAGTCTCCGCTGTCTGCTGTACCCTTAGTCGGTCGGAAAGACTTGGATGGTTTAGGATCCTTGTCGTGCCACCGCTAAAGGTCCTCAATCAGGTATTGTATATATTTACTTTATTCGAAGTATGCTTTTGATTATCATTTCTGTGTTCTTGTGCGTATCAGCTACTGATCCAGGGACTAATACAAGATGCACATCGGATTCCAGAAATGGGGTCTGACAGAGTGGTATCAGAGCGATACTTGACCGTAGAGCGAAAACTTAGGATTTGTCGCGTTCGAAAATGATTATTTTCAAAACTAGCTACAAAAATTTTCCATAGTACCTCTTTCTTTGTTAAAAATTCCCCTTTGCTTTCACCTCGCCAAGCTGAAGAATCTCATCTTGAGACATCTGTGTACAGGAGTGTTCAAGCTAATGGAAAACGAGGAATACGTGACTATAGAAGTGGATAAGGAATTATACCAGGTTTCTCGCAAAACGGATATAATTCCTAAACAGAAGAGCAATGTCAACGTTGTTAAGGGCAATAAATCTGAGAGAACATGTTTCTATTGCCGCAACCCTGGACATAAGATCGGCAACTGCCCCTTCTTCACAGCAATCAATGAAGCAAGAGTTGCAGAAACCAGCAAGAAAAATGACGTGCCTCAAGTTGCAACACCACCTAGAGAAATTCAATCTCCAGTACAAGAAATGTGTCAAGAACCAGGAGCATGGAATAAGACGAATGACATATCCCTGATGTCATCTCCTATCATCGCAAGTATGCTCGAAAGGTTGAGTAACTTGGAAGAGTCAGTGGTGAAGATCCGTGAAGAGATCGCCAATCACGTAAAGTTACTGCAACCGAAAGACATACAAGAGAGTTGCAGCAAGAAGAGAAAGCATGTGGTACAAAGTCTTGGTCAGAATGCATCAGAAGATCTTAAGATGCCAAGGTACCCGTTGCCTGTTGCACGATCCGCAGAAGAACCTACCCTTCATCAACCAACCGACATACGTCAGTTACCAAGCGACATAAGCCTACCACCAAAGGTTTGTGAAAAGGCAACCCCGAGCAACACCACCAAACGTCCAAGAAGTTGTTTCTACTGTAGGGAACCCAGGCACAAGAGAGCCAGTTGTCCCTACTACAAGCAAGATACCTTGTAATCCTGCCAAATGGAATGGTGCTAGAGTTGTAAATTTGTGTATGAGTAATAAAAAGTATCGGTGTTTGTCATAAGAAAATGTGGAATGAAGTTGCAAACCCCGCCCTAGCAGGAGCTGAATTGGAAAAATGAGAAGTTCAACGCCTTATGGAACACAACGGTCGTGCGATAAGCCGTGCTCAAAGAACATCAAGCCACTTCAACATGAAAGTGCGAGCAATGGTTTTTCTTTAACCGATCAAGTCATATGACCCCCACGATTCCTTTTGCGTCACGGATTAATGATCGAGTTATGATTGTCTGAAGCAATCGATAGTTGATCCTCTTTGCAGTTTTAAATCTTGTTTGTAGCACGCTTACACTTGAAACCACAACAAATAAAACCTGTTGTTTGTGTGATTCGAAGTTTTTGTTGATTACTTGTTCCTTATTTTCTATGATTGCGTGCTTTCAATAAACCTAAACACAACAAGAATAGCAGTTTATCAACAGCTTAAAGCCAAAACCCTTCCCTAACCCTGCCTAAATCTCCGCTAATGGAAACAGGATGCCGCCAAAGAAGACAGTCCGTCTTCAAACACGCCGACAGCCTCAAGCAAGCAGTAGAAGACTTTCTGCAGATCATAGTGAAGAACATGAGTATACTCACCACAGCGAAGAAGAAGACAACCAAGAGATCAACAACAGCAACCAAGACTCTAATGAGATGCCTCAGGCACCGCCTCCACAGGTCAATCTCACGGAAATAATGGCCAAGCAGACTCAACTCTTGGAGTTCATTTCTCGAGAACAACAGAACAATCCTGGAATCAATTTGTCAAACTCAGGCCACCTGTCTACGACAGTACAGAAGATGACCCATTAGCAGCTGACGATTGGCTCAGGAATATCAATAAGAAGCTTAATGTTATCAATGCCAATGATCAAGAAAAAGTGATGTTAGCAACACATCAGCTCGTTGGTGTAGCTGGAGAATGGTGGGACAATTACCGTGAAGCAGCAGCAGAATCTGATGCCATCAACTGGAATGATTTCCAGCAAGCTTTTCGTGAATACCATGTTCCCACAGCAATCATGGACATGAAAGCAGATGAATTCCGTACCCTTAAACAGGAATCTATGTCAGTGAATGAATACATCAAGAAATTTATGAAGTTGGCCCGGTATGCACCAGATGAGGTCAACACTGATAAGAAGAAGCAAGATCGTTTCCGAAAAGGTCTTAACCATAATCTAAGGGTACATCTGGTCGCTCATATCTATTCGGAGTTCAACACACTGATGAATCGAGCCATTCTACTAGAAGAAGCATTGATGGATCAAGAAAATGGTAGAAGTCAGGAGATCCAGTCATGTGAGCTGAAAGAGAAAAGTGAAGTACATGAATGGGAACCTCCCCAAAAACAAGAAAATCGAAAGAACAAGAGCAGAAAGAAGAACAACAAAAAGAAAAAGAACATGCTACGCGTGAAATCTTCTGGTTTTAAGAGGCAGAGTACTCAGGGAAAAAGCAGTGAAGGCAAACCGCAGAGAAATAAGGCATCATGGAGACATCGGAAGTGCTACCTGTGCCAAATTCGTGGGCACCTCGCAGCAAATTGCCCCGGAACTATCACACAGGGAGACAACGAGTGACAACCTCGTTGAAGCGCAAATCCACAGAGCTATGAGTTGGACTTTGTGAATTGGAGAACCTTATGTAAGAGTGATGTAAGAGTACTGTAATATAAGTAATCTTCTGTACTCTGTATGTGGAATATCAATAAAGCGTTATATCCAAAACGGATAAGAATTCCGGTTTTATGGAATTTGTGTTTGTTAAAATTTTGGTTAATAACAGACTTCAAGTGGCAATAATGAAAATGTTACTTACCTCCGAAGCTTGACAAAGGTGAGTTTACCTTTGAGGATAATCTGGAAATAAAATGGCCACACTTGGAACAACAAGAAAGGATTAAATTCCCTGGAAAGGCCAATATAATGGCATATGTATCAGTCGCAAGGTTTGCTGCAATAGTCAGTAAGTTACGAAAGCGAAGGTATGAGTAATCTTTACATCGCCAAGCCAAGCCAGTGAAACACCTCATCGGGAGCCAACTCAGAAGAGTCAGAGCTGAGTAACCCTAAAGGAGATATGAACACCCGAACTTTGGGTACATGACGTAAAGAATCCCAGGCACCTGTTGAACACAGGCGGACCAAGCTGACCTGTGGAAAAGAGTCGTTTCAATGACGCCAACACCAGAGAAGCCTGTAATGTGGATTTTTGAGTGGATATGAACTGGCCATGTCTATGCAGTTAATAAGTGAAGTGAATCATGCAGTTAAATGGTTAAGTAAGTTCTGCATGTTTAAACAAGTTGGAAATCGACAAAAGTAAACCGAGGTCAAGGATTTTAAGTGGGGTAGGAGCCCCCACCTTTGGGATAATAAGAATGAAAAATTCTTCTGATGCATTAAGTATATACCTCGGAATGGTTACTGACTATGGAAACTTTGGATATAAGAGTCATTGTCCCATAATGGGAAATCGAGAAAACATCGGAATATCGGAAGTTGGAATAATGGCTCATAGCACATCAGAAACGGATGAAATCGGTCAACGTGCTATGCCACTAATTCTGAAGGCCCTAGGATGGTAAATCTCTGGTCAACGTGCTATGCCACTAATTCTGAAGGCCCTAGGATGGTAAATCTCTTCGATGAAAGACTACAAAGGAGGCTAACGACCTTGCCACTCGGAATGCCCACGATGATAAAGACTCAGAGTTAGTTGCAGATCATCAACCAAAGTAACCCCAGTTAAAATCTTTTAAGTGGGGTAGACGCCTCAAACATCGTCACGCAAATGACCTTGAAGAAAAGATCTCGGCTTCATCGTTTCACAGTATCAACGACCTCAACGATGAAGAGTTTTTGCAATCAAAGCCTCAACATCGAGAAGCTTCCGACGAAACTTTTGGATGTTACTACCGTCAAGCAAGAAGACTCAAGAGAAGTTCTACACCATCGAGAAGCTCGTTTGAATCTCGAGGACGAGATTCCTTTAAGTGGGGTAGCCTGTAGCATCCCAAATTTTCTAAGCAAAACAAAAGGAATAAAAATCAGTGGGAATTTAAATTTTTGTCTATCTCTTACCTTACCACGAATTTTTCAAAATAAAATTCACTAAATAATTCAAACCTAGATCTAACATGAACTTTTCGAGATATAAAACTTGTGCTTGAGTGTTTGTTCCATTTAAAAATCCACTGAGAATTTGAACCTCTTTGAATTTTACAACAAATAAAATAAATGTGTGCCAAGTTTATCGAATTCACTTTGAATTTAAAACTTTTGAATTTAAACTTGCATAAAACTCACCATATGCACTTCTGGTGTTCTCTGTTTTATTTAGAGTATCCTTGATTTCAATCTCTCTTTTGTCAAATTTGAAATCCATTCAAATTTGACTAAACTCAAAATCCCAGAAAAGATTAAACCCTCTCTCTCTTTTCGGGCCGCCTCTTCCCTTTCCTTTCCAGCCGGCCCAGCCCGCTCCCTCTTTTTCTTTTCTCTTCTCCACCGAGTGGGCCGCCTTCTCTCTTCTTTTCCCCATCGGCCTGCTACGGCCCATGTGGCCCGGTCCGGCCCGACGACGCCGTCGTCTTCCTCCTCCCGATCAAGCGACGACACCCGTCGCCGCCGCCGTTTCGCCGCCGCCGTGGCGCCTTCAGCCTCCTCCATCTGGCTGCCGACGTCGCCGCTGACGTCACTCTCATCCCTATCTCTCCCAGCAAGTGCACCCCCCTTTCCCCATCTCCTGTTAGCGCCGCAAAGATCTTCTCGTCGTCTCACCCTCCCGGTGAGTCACCGCGCCGCCGACCTCACTCGCTCGGACTCCCTCTCCCTCACGCCTCTCTGCTATAAAACGGGTGCGAGAGCTTGTCTTCTCTCTTTCCTCACTTTTTCCCCCTTCCCTCGTCCACTTACGAGCTTCAATCGAAGCTTTTCCCCTTTCTTCCTCCACTCCGGCCGCCGCCAAATCCGCCGCCGCATAGCGTTTCCTCGCCCTCCTCTCCGGGATTCGTCTCCGTGGGCTTCTACACCCTCGCTCGCACGCCTTCACGCGACCCGGAGAGCTCCGGAGCATCGTCCCCGACGAACGCCGTCTCCGCGAGCCACCCCTCCACGTCGCCAGCTCGCTCCGCCACTCCGGCAAGTCCCGCGTTCCCGCGACCCTTCACCGAGCTTCGCACTGACGCGCAGCCCCTCTGGGACACGTCCTCGTCGAGTTCCGCCACTCGGAGCACTCTCCCCGGCGAGCACCACCACCGAGCCCCGCCCCTTGCCGTCGCCAGCTTGCCCCCGACCTCGCGCGACGACGAGAAGCCCCGTGGTGAGTTCCCCATCCTCTTCTCTCTCTCCCGAGCATCTTCTCGTCGAGGATGGACCACCGGAACGCCGTTCCGGCGAGTCTTCGGCGAAGGCGCCGCCGCGCCAACGCCGCCGGCCACCGCGCCGCGCCCCCAAACACACCCGACCGTCCGATCTTGATTCGACGGCTTAGATTACGTACCCTTTCGCCCTGTGTAACCGGTTCACCGTGGACCGGTGGACCGAGGCCCCTGACCCGGTCCACGGCATCCATGGACCCGGTCCACGGCTTTTTCAATTGGAAAATAATTCCGATAATTCCAGAAATTCCCAGACCTGTACATTTTGCACATAAGCCCTTGATCTTTTTAATAATTCTGTTTGGTCCTGCCTTTTTACAGAAACACCCCTATACTTTTCTGTATTTACCTTTTTGCCCCTACCTTTTTTGCATCGAGGCCCCTAAACTTTTCCATAATTACAAATAGGTCCCTAGAACTTTTCTGTTTACTCAGATAAGTCCCTAGAACCTTTTTGGTAATTACAAATAAGCCCCTAGATCTTTAAACTTTCATAACTTCTTATCCGAAACTCCGTTTTGGGCGATTCTTGCGCTCACGCGTTCGTAGTAGCGCGTAGTGTCTTCTAGAATTGCTCTTGGAGCTCTGAAACAATCCAGCAGACCATCAATCTCTTAATATCATATCTTAGCAGTACATGCGATGTCGATTCGCATGTCATCAATATCGATTCGCTCCGTTAACATGAGTCTAACCAATCATGTTATATCGTATCGCTTTAAAACCTAATACCTTTCTCGTCGCAACACAACTGTTCTTGACCCTTGCATCACATCTTTTAACTATTCATTTGCTAGCGACAAACCTAGCAAATCTATCGTGTCGTTCATTCCAAACCCTAGTAACCTTTTATCGTAATTCATCTTCAACCCTAATCCAGTTCGATCAACGCTTGACATCACCGATTCCGATGTCATCACCGATCGTTACCAAGCCTTATCGTTCATCATTCTCTGTTATATGCAGTCTTCTATTTGAATCTATTGAGTTATTGCTCTTCGTTATTTTAATTGCTTTTAATCGATTGACCGTTTGCTTTAAATTGCAGCTGTGCATTCATATCATGCATGCATGCTTAGATTTATTTACGCATCAGCACTCGCACATCCTCTCCTCAAACCACCCATGCTCTTTAATAGAAATAACTTAGAGTTTATATAATAGATATGCACGCAATCACCATCAATAAAGCATATGCATTTCATCATCCTCACCATAAGGTTGCACCCTTGCTTCTTTTAAGAGAACTTAGACAATTAATAGTTTGTCTAGGTGAATATGGCCCTTATAAGGCCATGAATATAACTTGTAATAAATAATCGTTCATGAATAAACGTGCAGTGCAAAAACATGGTCTTTCTCTTGGAGTTTTATCGCTTCTTACTGGAGTTAATTGGATCTTATTGGCTCTTTTCGATCTTTATGTCTTTTGCGATAGTTTGTTTATACGGATGTTCTTATGCGCTAGCTTACGCAAGTATTGAGGAAAAGCCAGAAGAATTCAAAGAAGATCCCGAAGACTCGAGCTTCGAGAAAGAGCCGAAGAATCCAAACTCAAGAACAAGTCGAAGACGCAAGCTTCAAGAAAGGACTTGAAGACCTCAACATCGGCAGAAGAACCTAAAGAGTGAAGACCCAGAACTTGAAGATTAGGAAAGCGTTTGTCAGGCAAGCTCTACTTCTCCTTGATCATGATTGAACCTACTGTTTCGCAATGCACCTATATGGCCTGTTCTCGTACTACGCATTACTTGTTATTTTACTGATTGTGTAGTTATGGTCCTACTTGCTTATTGATATTGATGTCTGTTACTTAGGCATTGATATCTGAATCCTTGTTTACCATTGTTTACCTGTCACCTTGATAACCCTAGGATAATTCCGTCATTTCTATGATGGCACGTTCACCTTGCTTCTAGAACTGCTTAGGACCCTGCAATGTTTCTACATTGCCACACCGTACTCATATATTATGCTTTATAAATGTGTTAAATGAGTTTGGTGGTGTGCGTAATATTGGGGTTGGAAGTAGCACAACTGTGTTAGGTGATGATGATGGTGACGGTGATGGGATGGGTTGGACTGCGGGCAAGGCCTTTAGTGAACTATGATGGTGTAATAGACCCCTAGTGTGGGACATGGTGCTTGCCCGGCCACATAAGGACCGGTTCTCTCGCCCGTAAACCTAATGATTTCCATACAAACCACAGAACCTGGATGGGCAGGACTTATCCTACCTTCTTGGTGCTCTCACATTTTCCATCTGGAGGCCAGTAGAGGTAATGGAAGCTCAGGAAACAGACCCGGGAAACGTACCCGTGGTCCGGTTGCGGAACCCGCGGTCAGTCTCGGGAACCCGTGGTTAGTCTCGGGAATGCCGCCTGTCCTGGTGCTTGGCACCGGATCCTGTCATTTATTGCAGGAGCGCGACGCACATGTTACAGATGCGTTGTGCCGTAGTGTGACGGTTCATGTCACAGACCCCTGAGTGTGATTCCGTGGTGGATTTGTGAGGCTACTCGGAGAAGATGGATAGGCGTTACGTACCCCCTCGCCAAGGGTGCGTGGCTCATGGGTAAAGATGTACAACCTCTGCAGAGTGTAAAATTCATCCGGATGGACGTTGCCACGGCATATGGCACATTACTGGTTTTGCACACGTGGAGATTAGCCACCTCTTCTGTTCCTTGGAGTGTGAGTGGGTTGTAGTCAACCCGTGTTTTGGAAGTGTTGGCATGGATGCCGGGTCAGTATGACCATTGAGGTCAGAGGGCCCAACTAAAAGTTAGGAACTGGCGGGAATGCTTTGTACTCCCCCAGGGCCAACCAACTAAAATATTGATAATTATCTCTCTGTTTTGCCTATTCCTTGGACTGCTTTGATAACCATTGCATAAAAGTTGCTTGCTGCAAATGAAACATACAGCCTATTCCTTGCTAAGACCAAATATGCATATATATATATACCCTTGTGTAGTGTAGGGCTTGCTGAGTACCCTATGTACTCACGAGTTTGCAATCGTTGGTTTAGTAGGAGAAGATTTCGTAGAAGGCGACGACGTTGTGGTTTTCGTTTCTGCTTCTCAAGTCTGCTTGTGGCTTTGGGCCATAGTCTCCGCTGTCTGCTGTACCCTTAGTCGGTCGGAAAGACTTGGATGGTTTAGGAACCTTGTCGTGCCACCGCTAAAGGTCCTCAATCAGGTATTGTATATATTTACTTTATTCGAAGTATGCTTTTGATTATCATTTCTGTGTTCTTGTGCGTATCAGCTACTGATCCAGGGACTGATACAAGATGCACATCGGATTCCAGAAATGGGGTCTGACAGAAAAATAGAAGAAATTTTACGAATTTATACAAGCGGTGAAATTTCCAGATGGGTATGCTGCGAGCTTAGCAAGATGTATTGCTGAAGACGGTTGCAAACTCACGAGATTGAAAACACATGATTGCCACATCCTGCTCCAAAGGATCTTGCCAGCTGTTGACGGTCCTTAGACTAAGAATTTGACCGTCGTTTAGCTCCATAAATAAGGAAGAACTAACACTTCTTATTAGCATTTTGTTATCAAATAACCTATTTCCACATGTACCTCTAGATTTTGGTGTGCAGGTGGAAATCAGGGAATTCCAGGTGTAAACATGCCCCAAAGCGACGATTTCAACACTTCTATCAAATGACGCTCGCCGCGGTAATATAATTCAAGGATAAAAGGTCCAGAACCTATCCGAACATCAACTGAGGCTATACACCTGGACAAGAGGCCTAAAGACTAGGGGGAAGCCACCCACCAAAGCCCAGCCCAGGAGGGGCCAGGCCTGGGTCGGCCGACCCCCTGTGGTGGCCCCCTGGCCCAGCTTCCTATGGCGGTTTGCAACTGACTTACTGAGATCGGTTTCCCCTGCAATCAATGCCATCAATGCCGGGAACCGCCTCAAATCAACCGACATTCGAGGGCTATATAAGGAGGGGTACCCCCCTCCTTTCAAGAGACACCAACACAAGAGGCTCATTCCCTCCTCCACACATCAGAGCTAGAGGCTCTCTAGTTAGGCTTAGGCTGAGTAGTGGGCTGCCCTTTTGGCTACCAAGTCACTTAGAGAGTTTCTTGGTTCCTCTTCTTCTCTTCAGCCACCCTAGCCCTCAGGAGACTCACAATGCATCCATATGATCTCTAACCTAGTGTGCTCTAAGAGAACCAATTCGATCCCTCTTGATAGTCCGGTTTTTCCTATGGACTCAAGCTAACATCTACACCAAGCCAACACTTGCTTGGATCTATCACGTCCTTAGCCTTGATCCATCTTCAACCTTGACTCTATCAAGTTCTCGATCCGAATTGTCGAGGCAACCAATCACCAAGTCGTCGATAAAGATAGGGTTTGTGAGCGACGCTTCCTTGACATGACCATTTGAATATCCTACATGGAAATGTTAGTCACATCAATATGGTCACCCAATCATCAAAACATTCATACCTTTGGGGTTTCCGAACTCCAATGGCCATGAAGCTTACAATCTCCCCCTTTTTGGTGATTGGTGACAACACATATCATAAGATAAAGAAAGGAACGCGCAAGAGTGATCGAGAAGATTGGAAATGAAAGAGAAGCAAGTAAAACGGATATCAAGGTAGTCATAGCTCATAAAAGTATCACCTACAAAATAGAGTTAGAGCACATCGGTGATTGTTGGTATTTCTTACACCACGAATAAATCCGCAAGCGCACGGAATACCGTTGTAGCACTTCACCCGGGAGTATTCCAAGGTATCGTATTTGTTTTCCCCAAGGAACGGTGATAATCTGCAGCAAGGTTAGTTTTACCCAAGGACACACAAGGATAGCAGTAGTATAGGATCGAGAGGATGAATAAAGATCTAGCTGTCCCGCAGGACGATCGCACTCTAGCTCTACTTGTTTACTTCGGGCACTGGTATAGACCTGGTCTGCCAAGTCACGCCAGCCTGTAGCTCTACGACGAACCCGAACGTGGAGGATTACAAGGGACGGACAGGGCTGTCACCACCTGCCGCCTACCTCTACAAACCGTGGGGCACGCTGCAAACAAAGGTAACCTCTAGCCTAGGCACCACGCCTATGCCGTCGATTACTACTCTAACCCCGGTCCTGGTACCAATCTGGAAGGCTAGAGCACCCCTCGCGGAGCGATGATCCCGTAAACAAGTATAACAAGAATAACGACTAGTATGTAAAGCTCGCTAGATCAATAACACCACGAATACTAATCTTACGAATAAGAACAAGGTTCGTACTATGAACGAACGACGAACGAACGACGAACGATGAACGCACTAAGAACGAACGACGAACGATGAACGAACGACGAACGAACGAAGAACGAACGAAGAACGAAGAACGAACGACGAACGAACGAAGAACGAACGATGAACTATTAATAAGATAAATATCCGCCAAGGGTACAAGATAAGGAAATAACCAAAGGAAGCTATCCCTCTCCTTGATCCTTGCCCTCTCCTCTATTCTACTACTGTACAAGAGGCCCTTGGCCTGGATGGGAGTGGAATGACTTGTGTCTTGTGATGTGATTTGGAGGAGGGGGGTACCCCTTTATTTATAGCCCAAGAAGGTCGGCAACTTGAGGCGTTCCTTAGGTCGGTGGCATTGATTGCAGGTGGAACCGACCTCTGGAAGGCGGTGGCGAACCGACCTAACAAGATGGGCCAGGGGGACCTCCACCACAGGTCGGCCGACCTAGGGTTCGGGGTCGGCCGACCCCTGTTGGGCCCCTCTGGGCCTGGTCTTCCTCGTGCTGCTTCTCTGGGCTGTGTTGTCCTCTGATCCACCTGCTGTGGGTGGAGTTGAAGCCAGGATATTTGGATTTTGGGCTTCAAGAGAGGAATTCTTTATGCCGGGGAAAATTGGTGTTTCCAACTTGGGCCTTTTATGCATCCTTTTCCCCGTTTTCCTATGAATTGCAGCTGCACTCACAAATTCACCAAGACTCGTGGAAATCATTAGTTTAAAGACCTAAGTCTACCTTTGGTGATTGTTTCATTATAAAAAGCGCAGCTAGTTGACGGGTAAATATTGGGTCTAAGAGCCGTCAACAACTCCCCCACACTAGTGTCTCTTTTATTGCTAAGTCAAAGACTGGATCCAATGGAGAAGACAAGTCATACAATCTAATCAAGATGTGCATGTGTGGTGGTGGTATGAAGTGGAAAATTATTTGTACTTTTTTTTATGGTGTTACCTTCTCTCTCTTTTTGAACTTTTGAGGAGGACATGGCTATCATACTTCTTCTTTCTTTTTCTTTTATTTTTCCCATCATCATTTTTTTCATCATGCTCTACTTTTGTATGAGCAGGGATTATTCTTTTTCTTTTTTTTTTCATAGCCATGTCTCCACTGATATTTTTGAGAGAGAAAGGTAATAGAGATTTTTGGAGTATTTATTTGGTGGATGGATGATGGAATGCTGCTCCACTTCCAGCGTAGAAGTGTAGCATGTGAGGTGGAGTGTTCGTGATCTTGATCAAAAGAGTATGACAAGCTTCTCACTAGGGTCCAAGAATTTGACAAAGCTCAAATCAACAACTAGCAGCTTATAGGCTATCAAAGTATTCATGTAGAGTTCTTGGCCTTGGTAGGAAATATAAATCAAGTGAGGAGCATCATACCATGGAATTTTTGATTTTCATAAAGATAAATTCCCAAGGACTTGAAGGTTAAGCAAAGATCATTTCGACAAACCATATCTCACATGCCAATTATCTAGGAAAAACATGGGTTCCTAATGATAAGGTGTTCACAAGCATTCAGTGATGAAGCGAGAAATAACAAGTGTGCAAGTCCATGAATGTGAGAGATAGAGTTGTGGGCAAAAGATAAATCAATTAGGATTGACCCAAAAGATTAGTGCGTCAAGTTTTATTTAATTTTCAGATTATCAGAATGAACTTGACGGTGTAGCAGGCAAAAAGTGGAAGTGTGGTGCAAACTCAGGAGGCAGGAGGAGGCTGGAGCCTGGTGGGGACCACCAGGAGTCGCCCGACCCTCCTGGTGGGGTCGGCCGACCTGGCCTGGACCCCACTAGTTCTGATATTTCGCGTGTTGGCCGTTCCTGAGTTGCCTCGTAAGGTTCTGGATGATTTGGTCGTGATTGTTCCAGATATGGCGATGTTTCCCCCCCACACTTGCCTTTTTGCCTGTTTCCTTCAAAAACGACAAAAATATGGAAACACAAATATTGCTCTACCGGTATGCAAGCCCGGGGAGCACTATCATTGATTGAATTTAGAACTGAACTCGCAGGCGCATTACAAATTTGAAGGGAAATAAGTGATAAAGGAAATAAACAAAAGAAAACGAATGCGCCTATTCTTATTTTATTTATTCTTTCTTGTTCCTTAGTTTTTCTTGTCTTCCTCTATCGCTTCCAGGGCTAGATCAAACTGAGCCCATCCTCCTGTGAGGCAATCGGCGAGACGCTGTGCCTCCTTCTTTTCTATCTCCATTAGGGCGAGCGTTTGCTCAAGTCTGTTGATCTTAGCGCAAGCCCTATCCAAAGCCTTGACATACTTTCCCAAGCGCTCTTTGTACGGGAGCTGTGCAATAGGTGGGTCCCTACTACATCCTCCAAGGTTGAGAAAGAAATTTGCATAGCGATCCCTGCTCATGGCTGAGGTGAAGGCTTTTTGGTTCAAGGAGTGGACTTGAAAGAGATGAATGGAGAGGGGGTGCAATGGGTTGTATTTATAGTGGTTCTCCCTCTCCCGGCGAGGAAACAAAGGATTTATTTCCAAAGCATAGGCGAACAAGGAAGGGAAAGGTTGGGTGGCAAAAGGAGCAAAAGATGGAAGGCAGAGGCTGCCAGAGGGGGTCGGCCGACCCTGGTAGCCAGGTCGGCCGACCTGCCTTGGCAGGCTCTGGCCTTTCTGTTTTTCGTGGAGCTTTGTTGGGGAAGGTATCTTCGGGATATACAGGGTATAGAAGGATATTTCGATGCAGAGGTCACGAAAAGATATTCAAATCAATTAAGTGCATGACATCGAAATCTTTATTTGCTTCGGGCTCAAGATAAATCTTAAGGCGCTGACCATTTACCTTGAATACGTTACCTCCGTCGTCTTGGAGTGTGATTGCCCCATGAGTCGACGTGTCGATGATGGTGTATGGTCCGTTCCATTTACTTTTCAATTTTCCATGCCCGAAGAGCTTTACCCTTGAATTGAAGAGCAACACCTTGTCTCCAACTTTGAACTCTTTTATCTTTATTCGCCGGTCATGCCAGCGCTTCGTACGCTCCTTGTAGATGGCTGAGTTGTGATATGCTTTGTCTCTCCATTCTTCCAACTCAGCTATCTCCATTTTTCTTCTCCACCCAGCTCCTTTCATATCCATGTTCCAAGTTCTCATGGCCCAATATGCTTTGTGCTCCAACTCGACTGGCAAATGGCACGTTTTTCCATAGACGAGTTGGTATGGTGACATGCCTATGGGTGTCTTGTAGGCTGTTCTATATGCCCATAGTGCATCGGGTAGCTTGTTCTTCCATCCCTTCCCCATTTCCAACACTGTTTTCTGCAAGATCCGCTTGATTTGTTTGTTGGATGTTTCGGCCTGCCCATTTGTTTGAGGATGGTATGGAGTGGCAATGTTGTGCTTTGCTCCAAGCTCTTAGAAAGCTACGGAAAGTCTTATCAATGAAGTGAGACCCTCCGTCGCTTATCACCATTCTTGGAGTTCCAAACCTTGGAAAGATAAACTCGTGGAACATCCGGCGAGCGTGTTTGGAGTCGGCAGCTCGGCATGGCATAGCTTCTACCCATTTGGATACGTAGTCCACTGCCACCAATATGTATTCACAATCTTGGGACTTCACGAATGGTCCCATGAAGTCAATGCCCCATACGTCGAAGAGTTCGACTTGAAGGTTGTATGTGAGGGGCATTGCATCTCGTGCTGTGATGCCTCCAAATCTCTGGCATTGTGGGCATCTTCTAATGAATTCTTTTGTATCTTCATACATGGTTGGCCAAAAGAATCCACTTTGCCAGATCTTTGCTTGGGTACGGAAGGCACCATAGTGTCCACCGTATGGGGGTGCATGGCATTTTTCAATGATTTGTGTGCTCTCGGGAGTGGGCACACATCGCCTAAGCAGTCCATCGGCGCAGACACGGTAAAGGTATGGTTCATTCCATAAGTGACGGCCACTTTCATAGATCAATCTTCTTTTATCCGCCCCTGGTGGTACGTATCCTGTGGCGATGAAGTTCACGATGTCGGCGTACCAAGGGTGCGAATCCGTCACTTTCAGCAGCATGTCGTCGCGTAGGAAGTCATTTATGGGTAACTCCTGCAAGTTAGTGAACTGCATACGCGACAAATGATCTGCTACAGAATTTTCTACTCCTTTCTTATCTTTAATTTCAAGATCAAACTCTTGGAGCAGAAGGATCCATCTTATGAGACGAGGTTTAGCATCTTTCTTAGCAAGCAGATATCTCAAAGCAGCATGATCAGTGTAAACGATAACTTTTGCTCCAGCTAAGTAAGATCTAAACTTGTCAAAAGCAAAAACAACGGCAAGGAGCTCTTTCTCAGTGGTAGTATAATTCAACTGAGCTCCAGTCAAAGTTTTGCTAGCATAAGAAATTGCATGATGCTTTTTGTCTTTCATTTGACCAAGAACTGCCCCCACAGCATAATCACTAGCATCACACATTATTTCAAAAGGAAGCGTCCAATCAGGGGGTTGAATGATTGGAGCGGAGATGAGTGCATTCTTAAGAGTAGCAAAGGCATGCATGCAGTCATCATTGAAATCAAAGGGTGCATCCTTAGCAAGCAAGTTCGTAAGGGGTCGTGCAATTTGAGAGAAATCTTTTATGAAGCGACGATAAAAACCAGCATGACCCAGAAAACTACGAACACCCTTGATATTCACAGGAGGCGGAAGCTTTTCTATAACTTCTATTTTTGCTTTGTCCACCTCTATGCCTCTCTCGGACACAAGGTGTCCAAGAACTATGCCCTCTTGGACCATGAAGTGGCACTTTTCCCAATTAAGTACCAGGTCCTTCTCATGGCATCTCTGTAAGACCTTGTCTAAATTTTCTAAGCAATGATCGAAGGTTTTTCCATAAACAGAGAAATCATCCATGAAAACTTCCATAATTTCTTCGATCATATCAGAGAAAATAGACATCATGCAACGTTGGAACGAGGCAGGTGCATTGCACAAAGCAAAAGACATGCGACGATAAGCATAAGTTCCATACGGGCATGTGAAAGTTGTCTTACTTTGATCGTCGGGGTGGATGGGAATTTGATGATATCCCGAATACCCATCAAGGAAACAGAAGAAAGAATGATTTGCCAACCGTTCCAACATCTCATCGATGAAGGGCAGCGGAAAATGATCTTTCTTTGTAGCCTTGTTAAGTTTTCGGTAATCAATGCACATTCGCCACCCCGTGACGGTTCGTTGAGGAATGAGTTCATTTTTATCATTATGAACAACCGTCATACCTCCTTTCTTGGGTACCACTTGTACGGGGCTCACCCAATCACTGTGAGGAACAGGATAGATGATCCCAGCGTGTAATAACTTCAAGACCTCTTTCTTCACAACTTCTCTCATCGCATTATTCAGCCTCCTTTGAGGTTCCCTTGAAGGTGTACTTTCAGGATCCGTGGGAATGCGATGGGTGCAGAGAGCGGGGCTGATCCCTTTTAGGTCTTCAAGTGAGTAGCCAAGAAAGGAGCGATGTTTTTCAAGCACGGCTATGAGTTTGGTGGTTTCTTCTTCCGAAAGCTTGTCACTTATGATGACGGGAGCTTGCGGATCTCCGTGCAAGAAAGCATAGCGCAAACCGGGAGGTAGCGCTTTAAGATCAATGGGAGGTCGTGGCGGTGGTGTGGTTTGTGGTAGCTCAAAGGTGTCCTCCGAGTCGGCTTCTTCTAAGATAAAGCCTTGTGCATCTTCTTCCAAAGCTAACTCGGGGTCCATGTGAGGAAAAATAGCCATGACCTCCTCCACTTGATATTCCTCAAGTGGTTCATCGGAAAGAGTGTTTCGTGATGTGGTAATTGGAATGGAGAATGACTCTTTTCCGAGGGTGAAATTGAGGTTTCCAAATGATGGGGCATCAATGAGGAATTTTCCTATGGGATGCCCGATCATTATGTCGAAGTTTGGGACTTCGAAGACGTAGAAATCCAGGATAACCTCAAGGTCTTCATGATAGAGAGTCACATCTCTGACAATCCCCAAACTCTCAAGAATATGGCCTGATGGGTGCTTGAGGAGTTTGTTTGTTGATGTCCATGGTCGGTTGCCAAAGATTGACAACGCATATGTGTCGGAGAGGATATTGGCACCAACAAGAGGGTTGTAGAGTGCATCCACCTTGGTTCCTTTGATGGAGCAGCATATGTTGGTTGAGGGAGGGCAGAGCCGAATGATATCCATGGATAGCTCATTCTCCCTCAACCATTCATCGCTCATGATTGAAGTAAGCTCCCGAACAGTCTCCACAAGATATTCTTTTTCAATTGGTTCGGGAGGTGGCAAAGGAACAGGCGGTCTCTTTTGAAACAAATAGTTCGAGGTATTTCCAAAATCTTCAAAAATTTCTTCCTCAAACTCAAACGGGAACTCAAGAGGTTCATCATCCTCTGTCATTGTTCGTGAATCAGATGAGGACTCAGATGTTGGGTCTACCAAGGTAGACACCTTTTGTTGTGTTTCCACAATGAGTTCCTCATCTTTTGACTCCGGCTCCTCGGGTATTTCAGCGGAAAAAGGTGTATTTTCAACAATTCTTTCTAGCAAATCTTTTGCTTCCGCTATGGTCTTATGAGAAAAAGAACCACCGGCAGCCGTGTCAAGATAAAGTGCGGTGTCTTTGCTCAACCCTGAATAGAAATGTTGCAAAAGAACGGGTTCTGGGAGCAATAACTCTGGACCGAAATCTGTTAATGAACAGAACCGTATCCATGCCGCACTAAGGGTTTCTTCCTTCTCTTGGCGAAAGTTAATTATTTCCGCGCGTAGAGCAGTGATACGGGATACGGAAAAAAATGCTAGACAAAATTTGTCTCGCAATTCTTTCCAATCACCGTTCACTCTCTTAGCGGTGTAAGTGTACCATTGCTTCGCCTTCCCATTGAGAGAGAAGGAAAACAATTTCCACTTTAAAGTTTCATGTGTCATGCCATTGATCAATCGGCATGCACACAATTGCTCAAACTCTCGCAAGTGTTCAAAAGGATTTTCATGTTTAAAACCAGAGAAAGAAAGTCCTTTGATCAAAGAAATAAAACTGGGGCTGAGCTCATAGCTTGTTGAAACAACAAGTTGAGATGAATATGGTGGCTCTAAGAGCTCGCCCCGTGGAGTGGAAAAAGATTGGATTGTAGGTGATGACTCCATGTGTGTATTTTTTTTTTAATTTAATTGAACGGGAAATGTAAAGATAAGTTACGAGGGCAAACCTGGTCCGCTACAGAATTAGCAACCGTTCCCCGGCAACGGCGCCAGAAATGCTTGTTGGTATTTCTTACACCACGAATAAATCCGCAAGCGCACGGAATACCGTTGTAGCACTTCACCCGGGAGTATTCCAAGGTATCGTATTTGTTTTCCCCAAGGAACGGTGATAATCTGCAGCAAGGTTAGTTTTACCCAAGGACACACAAGGATAGCAGTAGTATAGGATCGAGAGGATGAATAAAGATCTAGCTGTCCCGCAGGACGATCGCACTCTAGCTCTACTTGTTTACTTCGGGCACTGGTATAGACCTGGTCTGCCAAGTCACGCCAGCCTGTAGCTCTACGACGAACCCGAACGTGGAGGATTACAAGGGACGGACAGGGCTGTCACCACCTGCCGCCTACCTCTACAAACCGTGGGGCACGCTGCAAACAAAGGTAACCTCTAGCCTAGGCACCACGCCTATGCCGTCGATTACTACTCTAACCCCGGTCCTGGTACCAATCTGGAAGGCTAGAGCACCCCTCGCGGAGCGATGATCCCGTAAACAAGTATAACAAGAATAACGACTAGTATGTAAAGCTCGCTAGATCAATAACACCACGAATACTAATCTTACGAATAAGAACAAGGTTCGTACTATGAACGAACGACGAACGAACGACGAACGATGAACGCACTAAGAACGAACGACGAACGATGAACGAACGACGAACGAACGAAGAACGAACGAAGAACGAAGAACGAACGACGAACGAACGAAGAACGAACGATGAACTATTAATAAGATAAATATCCGCCAAGGGTACAAGATAAGGAAATAACCAAAGGAAGCTATCCCTCTCCTTGATCCTTGCCCTCTCCTCTATTCTACTACTGTACAAGAGGCCCTTGGCCTGGATGGGAGTGGAATGACTTGTGTCTTGTGATGTGATTTGGAGGAGGGGGGTACCCCTTTATTTATAGCCCAAGAAGGTCGGCAACTTGAGGCGGTTCCTTAGGTCGGTGGCATTGATTGCAGGTGGAACCGACCTCTGGAAGGCGGTGGCGAACCGACCTAACAAGATGGGCCAGGGGGGCCTCCACCACAGGTCGGCCGACCTAGGGTTCGGGGTCGGCCGACCCCTGTTGGGCCCCTCTGGGCCTGGTCTTCCTCGTGCTGCTTCTCTGGGCTGTGTTGTCCTCTGATCCACCTGCTGTGGGTGGAGTTGAAGCCAGGATATTTGGATTTTGGGCTTCAAGAGAGGAATTCTTTATGCCGGGGAAAATTGGTGTTTCCAACTTGGGCCTTTTATGCATCCTTTTCCCCGTTTTCCTATGAATTGCAGCTGCACTCACAAATTCACCAAGACTCGTGGAAATCATTAGTTTAAAGACCTAAGTCTACCTTTGGTGATTGTTTCATTATAAAAAGCGCAGCTAGTTGACGGGTAAATATTGGGTCTAAGAGCCGTCAACAGTGATATATATATGAAATAAAAGCAAGAGCTATGACCACAACGCTTGTGATGATAGGGTTATAAGATAATCCTGCAAAAGCAAGTTAGTGCACATATCGTCACAAAAAGAGGAAACCTGGCAAGATAGATTGAAAGAAGCACATCCAGGTTAGCATACACAAACTCAGAGCAATGATATATAGATAACGAGCAAGTGTATGAAACGAAACCAAGTGCATTCTTGATGAGCTAAACACCAGCAAAAGAAATCCAAGCTCAACAAGAACCACGAAGTACCAAAAGAACATACAAACAAGTAGCTAATGGACTCTCCCTAGACAAAAACTCTCTCATACTCCCCCTGAACATAAGATCACTCCACTACTCCTCCTAGACATATACAAGATCTCTCTCCCCCTTTGGCACCAATGACCAAAAAGAGAAAGAAAGAGAAAGACTGCTATCCTACGCGTCGGAGGCTGGAGGAGGTGGTGCAGCAGTAGTGGTCACTATAGGCTCTGAAGCTGAGGTGGTGTCCTGCTGCTGCTCTGGAGGAGTGCCTGTGTACTCAAAAGCCAGAGGTGGCGAAGGAGTCCTGAGAGGAGCTGTCTGCTCCACTGCTGCTGTCTCCACTGTAGTAGACACTGTCTCTGCCTGCGTAGCTGTCAACACCGAGTCGGTCTGAACAGAGGCAGTCTGTGCTACTGTGTCAAAGTCAAGAGTGCGAGCTGGCAGTGGTGACACAAAGAAAGGACTCGTCAACTGTAGCGGTGAAAAGCTCGGAGCTATGGTAGCTAGAAGAGCTGACGGTGTCATGGAGACGCCCGGTGAAGACTGGTACTGGTGTGAAGGTCCAGCCTCTCCTGTCAAACCAGCAAACGTGGACATCGACGGTCCCACCGTAGGTGCACCAGCAGGTGAGATGGAAGCCGTGAGTAAGGTGCTGAAGTACTGTCCCTGGCTGACTGACTGTCCTGCCTGTGCCTGAGAAAACTGCTGCTGCTGCTGCTGAAACTGTAGCTTGTCTGCACACATGGGAAAGTGAGAGGAGGGAACGACGGAAGTCCAGGTACTGCCTGTCCAAAAAGACGAAGAGTCTGAGCAATCATCTCAAAACCTGTGAACATCGAGGACAAACTAGTAGCCATCTCTCTCTGAGTGAGTATCATGCTGTCCATCATCTGTCGGTCCCTGTCCCTGTCCTCTCTCTAACTCCGGAGCTCTCTGCGGATCTCTGCTAGCTCTGCGCGTAGAAGCGAGTCTGTCTGTGCTGGAGCTGTAGCAGAGGCTGAAGGTCCTGCTCTAGAGTCCGGTGTCACGTCCTCAGGAATGGACTCCATGAGACTACCATTCTGTGCGTACTGCTCAGTCTCTGTAGCTGTGTCACCAAGCCCCTGTGAAGAACTCCCCTGTGAAGCTGACACCCGGGCAACAACCCGTCTATCGGAGGCAGGAAGGGGTGTGTAAGTTGTAGTCACCTTGGCAGGTGATCGTACTCCACCTGAGTCAACAACTCTAACCTCCTCAGTATATAGCAAATCAAAGGTCCGAAGGCTAGACGTCTGGCAGCAATGCTCTCGGCTATGACATCCTCCATCTGACACAGAATCAAGTCCACCAAGTCAAATCCCCTGTGCCTCAACATCATCATAACAATCCACTGTGTAAGGATAGAGAACTGATCCTTGTATCCACTCCTGGGAACAATGGTCCTGCACAGTATACTCCTCAGAACTCTGCCCTCGTGTGTGAGTGTGGTGTGAGCTCGGCTGTAGTTCTCCGGGTGAGGTGGTGGGAAGGCAATGCTCATATCATCATCACTCGGCAAGTGCCCCACAAGAGGTCTGCGGGGAGGCTCCATCCCTCTGTGAGCAAGCTCAAACACTGTGGTCTCGTACTGGATGGTCTCAAGTGCCTCCACGAGGTTCTCCCTTGTCAGTCTGTGGGGCTGCCCTCTGAGCATGAACCAAATAGCTGAGCGGTCTGGGGCTATCCACAACGAAGCATAGAAGTCCATCACGATGTCATACTCATATCTCATAGGTCTGGTGATGATCTCCTCAAGGCCCGGGATATAGGACAAGTACTGAGTGAAGTCTGTCCCGGCACCTCTGGTGGCAGTCTGTATGCTGCAGTGCTGGTGAGTAATAAAGAGCTTCTCAGCTCCACTGTGTGCAGTCTACTCCTCAGCCCGGCTGCTATCCTCTGCTGTAGCAGTGTCCAGAAGCGACCCCTAGCAGCTGGGTCTCTCCTAGGAGGTACCCAAGACTCCTCAGACACTCTCCTGAACTTCTTGAGAACTGGACCTCGCAGCCTGAGCGCGTCCTCAGCAAGTACGTCCTGGAGAGAGGCATTCCTGTTGAGTGCACAGAACCTCTCTCTCATCCTCTGCCTGTTCTCCTCAGTGACGTGTGGGGGACCGTCACCAAAGCTAGAGGAACTCTCCTCCTCTGCTGCCTCTAGCTGTGCCTGCTGCTGCTGCGCGGTCCTCGACGTACCAACCTCGCGGGTGGACGGAGTCCGCTGCACTGAAGCCCTAGGTCTGGTGGACCTCCTCACTATCTGCTCCTGACCTCCTGTAGCTGTGTCCCTGTTGGCGGTTCTTATGCGATAAAATTAAATTCATTAATTCCGCAAGCGCACGGATCACCATTGTAGCATTTCACCTTGGAGTATTCCTGGGTTATCGTATTTATATTTCCGCAGGGAAGTAGAGCGAAAGGGAGCTGAATAGTTGCAATGCATTGAATAATTTGGAGAAGGAATAATGTATCAACTATACTTGAGACAGGGGTAAGATAGGCATGATAGATATGGGTGGCACATACATCCTCAAATCCAAAGTAATAAAAGAAATAAAACTGTAGTATACATTTGGGAGAGCAACGAGATAGAGTTAAGGCAACCTGTATGTTTATCTATTATTTACTCTTCCTAGCAGTCAAGTCTACAAAGATTATCTACTCTAGATAAGTTCATACACATACAAGTCATGTCGTTTTGTTGGGTGCCAAACGTGCATAGGCCAAGTTCTAAGCGCCATGCTTACAACCCGCCTAGAGGAACTACTCTTGATCAACGGAGCAGCCCTATCTAAGAATAAACAAGCACAGATTTCACCCGACGTCATCTCTGACGAAGGCACTCTCTCGTACTTGCCTACCCCAACAATCACGAATCCCACAACAAGACTTCTACGAGCATTTAACAGAATAAATAAACTAAATAGAAAAGAATTACTAAAAGAAATAAATAAAGATAAAACTAAATATAATTATATTGAATAAAATAATATCTCAAAAGATTAAGGATACAAAGAACTATACCGAACTCCGAGAAGACTCCGGAAGCCCGAGAGAGCTCTCACTCTACTCTACTCTACTCTAACTCCCAAAGCTACTACTAAACAAGAAAATGTAAACACTTGGATGAAGTGTGAGGTGCGAGTTGCTTCTGAGGTCGGGGGGTCCTATTTATAGGTCTCCAAGGCGGTGGAAGCGTTGCCGCTAAAGCTGGAGAGGTGAAAGGATCAAGGGCACCGAGAGGGTGGTGAATCGGTGTGTCAACAATTTCTCCCAAGCGTACTTAAGGTGTGAAGCTAGCAAGACTAGATATGGTGACAACAAGAAGCTAGCAATGCGCGCACACAATCTAGTCTATGCAACAAGCAACACCCTAACAAGCAATTCTACCAAGTAGTAAAGAGACAACCTATCATGCAATTCTACTAGCACATAAGTAAATGCGGAAGCGTAAATGCTAGTAAGTAAAGGAGATAAGGATAGGAATGCTCATGATTTTTCCCGTGGTCTCAGAAGGATGGCGCCTTCCCCTACTCCACGTTGGGTCACTCCCGCCAGAGTCTCGACCCCGTCCCTCCGCTCGAAGGCGATCCCTCCTAGAGCACACTTCACCCTCCGAGTGAAGTCGCGGGCACGTCCTGCCGGGCTCGATCCCGGGTACTCTTCCGGAGGTAAGGCTCCGCACGTGATGCGTGCCAAAGGGCGCTCCACTAGTGATGCTTCTTTCGCACGGGAAGCTCCAAGACCGTGTACAAACTTGTGTTGGCTTCCACACTCTCCTTGGACAGCTCAACACCGACGCCTAACCGGTCTAGGCCTCGCCATAGACCAAGAGTAACAAACCGAAGTGACTCTCTCAAGCTCACACTAGCCTAGAGATCAAGTGGATGCAATTGCTACTTTCTCAAGCACTAGGATCACTCCAAATCCTTCACAAGTGCTTCTCTTCCTTGCCCTTGGCTTCCTCTGGGTTTCCTGCACTCTCACACTGGCCAAGAGACCCCTCAAGGGGCGGGCAACCAACTATTTATAGGCTACCAACCAAAAACAAGCCGTTGCTCAAAAGTGCCCTGCGAAACTAGAGACCGTACAAAGGACCGTACTGTCCGGTCTCCACTAGACCGTACTGTCCGGTCTCTATTTCCAGGCGCATCTCCATCTTCTTCTTCATCTTCAATGAAGACCGTGCTGTCCGGTCCCTAGGACCGTACCGTCCGGTCGATTCTCCGGTCTTCATTTCTTCCACTTCCAGAAACTTCAGCTTCTCTGTCTGGAAATCCTCTGATGACCGTACCATACGGTCCCATGACCGTATTGTCCGGTCAATTGTCCGGTCTTCATTTTCTCAGCATCCCGAGACTTCACTTCTCTGTCTGGATCTTCAATGAAGACCGTACCATACGGTCCCTAGGACCGTACTGTCCGATCTCTACTGCAAAAGCTGAAAACTTGATCCACTTCTTGATCCTTGCTTCCAACTTCTCCATTCTTGGTTCCTCTTCTTCTCTTCAGCCACCCTAGCCCTCAAGAGACTCACAATGCATCCATTTGATCTCTAACCTAGTGTGCTCTAAGAGAACCAATTCGATCCCTCTTGATAGTCCGGTTTTTCCTATGGACTCAAGCTAGCATCTACACCAAGCCAACACTTGCTTGGTATATCATGTCCTTAGCCTTGATCCATCTTCAACCTTGACTCCATCAAGTTCTCGATCCAAATTGTCGAGGCAACCAATCACCAAGTCGTCAATAGATAGAGTATGTGAGACGACGCTTCATTGACATGACCATTTGAATATCGTACATGGAAATGTTAGTCACATCAATATGGTCACCCAATCACCAAAACATTCATACCTTTGGGGTTTCCAAACTCCAATGGTCATGAAGCTTACAATCTCCCCCTTTTTGGTGATTGGTGACAACACATATCATAAGATAGAGAATGTAAAGCGCAAGTGTGATCGAGAAGATTGGATATGAATGAAGAACAGGTAAAACGGAGAACAAGGTAGTCATAGCTCAAAAGGTATCACCTGCAAAATAGAGTTAGAGCACATGGGTGATATATATGAGAATAAAAACATGGGCTATGACCACAACTTTGTGATGATAAGATTATAAGATATTCCTGCAAAAGCAAGTGAGTGCACGTATCATCACAGAAAGAGGAAATCTGGCAAGATAGATATAAATAAGCGCATCCAGGTAAACATACACAAACTCAGAGCAATATACATGATATGTAGATAATGAGCAAGTGTATGAAAAGAAACAAAGTGTATTCTTGATGAGCTAAACACAAGCAAAAGCAAAACAAGCTCAACAAGAACCACGAAGTACCAAAAGAATATACAAATGAAGTACCAAAAGATCTCCCCCTGGACAAAAGCTGTCTCACACTCCCCCTGAACACAAGATCACTCCACTACTCCCCGTAGACCTATACAAGATCTCTCTATCTCTCTCCCCCTTTGGCACCAATGACCAAAAAGAGAAAGAAGGAAAGAGAAAACTGCTGTCCTACGCGTCGGAGGCTGGAGGAGGTGCAGTGGTAGTAGTCACTGAAAGCTCTGGAGCTAAAGAGGTGCCCTGCTGTGGCTGCTGCTGCTGCTCAGAAGGTGGCACTGGAGGTGTCCAAGTCCAAGTCCGTGGCATCCCCAAAGACTCCTGGGGCTGAAAGAGAGGAGTGAACGGCACATGCTGCCTGTAAGCTATCCTAGAAGAGTCTGTCTGGTGTAGGGTCTGCTCAAGCTGTGTCGCATACTCAACTACCTCTGAGTCTGAAGCTGAGTGGACTGAAGGAGTAGGTGAGCGACTGGGGGTCCAAGTAAAACTGCCAGTGGGTGAGGGTGCCCTGAACGGTGGATCCTGTCCTGCAGCAAGAGCCTCATCTATCTCCTCGCGGGTGTAGCCAAAGTCAGTGAGGTCCGCTGTGTGCTCAACAACCCGAGGCGGAGTAGGTGTCCTGGGAGACTGCTGCTGTCTCAGCTGTAGTAGTCACGACTCTGCCTGTGAAGCTGTAAGTACTGAGTCTGTCTGTACTGAGGCAGTCTGTGCTACTGTGTCGAAGTCAAGTGTACGCGCTGGCAGTGGTGACACAAAGAAGGGACTCGTCAGCTGAAGCGGTGAGAAGCTCGGAGCTGTAGTAGCTAGTAGGGCTGACGGAGTCATGGAGAGGCCTGGTGAAGAAAGGTACTGATGTGAAGGTCCTGCCTCTCCAGTCAAACCAGTAAACGTGGACGTCGACGGCCCACCGTAGGTGCACCAGCAGGTGAGATGGGAGCCGTGAGTAAGGTGCTGAAGTACTGTCCCTGGCTGGATGACTGTCCTGCCTGTGTCTGAGCAAACTGCTGCTGCTGCTGCTGCTGTAGCTGCTGAAACTGTACTGTATCTGGTGACAGCACACCTGGGAAAGTGATAGGTGGGAACGACGGGAGACCTGGCAGTGCCTGTCCGAAGAGACGAAGAGTCTGAGCAATCGCCTCAAAACCTGTGAACAGCGAAGACAAGCCAGAAGCCATCTCCCTCTGAGTGAGTATGACACTGTCCAACATCTGTCGATCCCTCTCCCTGTCCTCTCTCTGACTTTGGATCTCTCTGCGTAGGGCTGCTAGCTCTGCGTGTAGAAGAGAATCTGTCTGAGCTGGAGCTGTAGCAGACGCTGAAGGTCCTGCTCTAGAGTCCGGAGTCACGTCCTCAGGAATGGACTCCATCTGGCTACCAGTCTGTATATGCTGCTCTGTCTCAGTAGCAGTGTCGCCTAGCCCCTGTGAAGAACTCCCCTGCGAAGCTGACTCCCGGGCAGCAACCCGTCTGTCGGAGGCAGGTAGGGGTGTGTACGCTGTGGTCACCTTGGGCAGCTCATCATAGTCCTCCTGAGACAACAACTGTAGCCTCCTCAGTATATAGCAGATCAGTGGTGCGAAGGCTAAGTGTCTAGCAGCAATGCTCTCAGCAATAACATCCTCCATCTGGCACAGTATCAAGTCAACCAAATCAAAGCCTCTGTGCCTCAGCATCAACATAACAACCCACTGTGCAAGGATAGAGAACTGATCCCTGTAACCACTCCTAGGCACAATGGTCCTGCTCAGAATACTCCTGAGAACTCTGCCCTCGTGTGTCAGTCTAGTGTGAGCTCGGCTGAAGTTCTCCGGGTGAGGTGGAGGGAAAGCAATATTCATATCATCATCTGAAGGCAAGTGTCTCCCAAGAGGTCTGCGGGGAGGGTCCATCCCTGGGTGAGCAAGCGGGAACACTCTGGTCTCATGCTGGATGGTCTCAAGGGCCTCAACGAGGTTCTCCCTCGTCACTCTGTGGGGCTGTCCTCTGAGCATAAACCATATAGCTGAACGATCCTGAGCAATCCACAGAGAAGCGTAGAAATCCATCACTATATCATAGTCCCAACGCATCGGTGTGGTGATGATCTCCTTGAGGCCCGGGATATAAGACAAGTGCTGTGTGAAATCCGTCCCGGCACCTCTGCTGGCAGCCTATATGCTGCAGTGCTGGTGAGTGACAAAGAGCTTATCAGCTCCACCAGTCCTCAGTCTACTCCTCAAACCAGCTGCTATCCTCTGCTGAAGCAAAGTCCAGAACCGGCCTCCTGCCTGTGGGTCTCTCCTGGCAGGTACCCAAGTCTCCTCAGTGACTCGTCTGAACTTCTTGAGTACGGGGCCTGGCAGCCTGAGAGCGTCCTCAGCAAGCACGTCCCTGAGTGTGGCACTCCTGTCAAGAGCACAGAACTTCACTGCCATCCTCTGCCGGTCAGCCTCTGTGACCTCGTCACCTGAGCTGGAGGAACTCTCCTCCTCTGTCTCGGACTGTGGCTGCTCCTGCGCGGTCCTCGACGTACCAACCTCGCGGGTGGACGGAGTCCGCTGCACTGTGGCTCTGGCTCTGGTAGACCTCCTCGGAGTCTCCCCCTGTCCTCCAGCAGGTGTGTCCCTGATCCTGAAGCCAGTGTCTCTGCCAGCTGGTAAGTCAACCTCTGCTGCCCTCAGAGCCTGGTCCCACTCTGGGTCACCTGTCCTCTGCCTCTTCTTCTTGGGCTGCTCAACGACCTTGGCCTTGCCCTTGTCACGATCTCCTCTGCCCCTGCCTCTGCCTCTGCCAGAACCTCCTGCCATATCTGCTGACTGGCTGCAGACAAGATAGGGCGAGTGAGCTTGGCTCACCAACCCGTCCACTAACGGCTGACTGCCAAAGATAGGACTAAGGGCTTGGCCCTCAATCCGTCTACTGTCTCTGCTCTGCTGTCAGCTGCCCACTGTCCGCTGACCACTGCCACTGCACGGTAGGAATAAGACAGGGTATATGAGTATAGAATAACCTACTATAATCTACAAGCAAGAATCGTAGGTAAGCGCATAAATCTATATGAAGTCCTAGCGCAGAGGTGAAGGACACAATGCCGGGAAATATGCAATGGGGAACTACGGTATTGTCGATTATCGGTGGAGATCGACTAGTGTACATAGATCATATGCAAAAGACTCAATGTACCACTAATCGAGGAATGTACTAAGTGTCGAGCTAGTGTATTGTATGAAATCGGAAATCGACACAAAGTGGCCAACTACCAACATGTCATAGATAAATGAAGTGCAATACTCGAACATAATGACACATGGCAAGCTAATGACCTAAATTGCATTGAAGTTCATCGAAATTTACCACTAATGCAATAAAGGATCGATTTTTCTAGGGATTTCAAACGATGAAGGAATCGATCGGCTCAAACCCTAGAGACGGAATCCGGACGAGGATACTGTGCAATCCATGGGTATCAGGGGCTCACCAGAGCAAAAGATTCGACGGCGATCGTCGATGGAGTGGTGAAGCTCGAGTCCGGTGAGGCGCCAGGGAAGGATCAATCGCGCGCGAGGGGAACGAGCAGCAGCTCGAGAACGCGTGCGTGGTGAAGCTCCTCGGCTCAGTACTCGTCGACGGCGAGGTCCACGTCCTGAGCTCCGGCTACGGTGGCGCGGTGAAGTGGTGCGGCGGCGGCTCGGCGTGGAAACGGCGGCGCGGCAGCTAGGGTTGCGCGTGGAGGCGCGGGCGCGTGTGCGTGGAGGAGCAGACGGCGCGCGGCGGCTGCGGTGGCGCTCGACGGCGGGGAGCTCGTCGGCGGCGAAGGCGGCGGCGCTGTACGGCGGTGGCGCGTAGGCGAGGTGGTGGCGGGAGCTCGGCGAACGGGAGGCGTAAGGGTGAAGGGGAAGCACAGTAACCCGACGGGGAACGTTAGGATTAGGTTAATTTCAAATCGACGATCCAGATCGATTGAAATCGGAATCAACGGATGAGATTGGAATCATTCTCCCGATGAACTTGACCAGACCGTATGGTACGGTCCTAGGGATCGTATTGTACGGTCTCCTTTTCCACCCTGACAGATAGCTATAGAGGCTGTATTGTACGGTCTTCAGGACCGTATTGTCCGGTCTCCTTTCTGCCTCAGGTTTCAAAAGATCTCGTGCAAAAACACACCGTATCGTATGGTCCCCTTGACCGTATTGTACGGTCCAGTCCAGAAAAGCTGATTTTCAAGGAACTTCCTTCTAAGTCCAAGTTTCTCACTCAAAAACTAAATAAACACCAAACATGGACTAGAAGGGGAACTCTCAAACACTCCTTTGAAAATAGACCAATATAGGTTGCGCATAGGCTTATAGTAATTTTTCAATCGGCAAATAAGAAGCAACCAATAAGAGCCAAAAGAGATAAAACCAAAAGAGGGGTATGTATGAGCCCTTTGCCTATGATCCGTGCAAGTAGATTTAACCTTGAGGATCATTTAGCAAGACTCAATGGGCATGAAGCGCAATTCTTTTCTTTAGTCACACTTCTATGAGATGTGAGATCATATTGCGAATGAAGCACTTCCTCATAGTATGACAACTCCTTTGTGATTTCCTATATGCAATGCATGAGACAAGCATATCATACAAATGCAAGGGAAAGTAAATATGCCATGTGATATGCAAGCAAAGTTAAGACAACGCATAAAGGAAACCTACTCAAGGTCAAGTTTGAGCCTCTCTCAAGCTTACTCACTATGAGCCTAACCTTGCTTTGAGTCCATCGGTCCACCAACTCAAGCATCCCCCATGCTCATAGCTATCTTGAGAAAGTTAGACCTTGAACTAATTTTTTTGTTCTTTTCTTTTAGTTATTTACATATGCATGGATGCAAACATACTAGTTCACAAAGGATTACCTAGCTACCATGCAAGCAATGCATGAAAAGAAACTACTATGATACATGTTACCTCTTTGAAGAGTAGATTTGTCGATGAAGCACTCGAAGCTTGTGGTGGACGTTCATGAGTTGACGTTGCGGCGCACGGTCCACCACCATCACCCTTCTAGGTCTTGGTCTTGGGGGCCCACTCGCACTTGGTCGGTCTCTTAAGGTCAACTATGCATTTGGACACCCAAATCTTCCTCATCATCCTCCTCTTGTCGGGTGATCCAAGAGCCTTTGCCTTCACCTTGCCTCGCTTGTCCCTAAAGAGCTTGTAGTGTGTATTCCCATGAAACAAGTTAGCGTTAGGCAAAACCTTGGAACTTCTCACCTTGGGACAATTCTTGCTAGTGTGCCCGTCACGGCAACACTTCTCACAATAGTAGTCGTCCGCCATGAGGGGGACTACCCAAGGTGGAATGTCCTCGTCCTTGCCGATGAGGTTGATGGCGGCGGGGTAGGAGCCGAGTCCCTTGTGCCCGGGGTTGTTCACAAGGTTCCGACCAAGTATCTCCTTATGAATGGTCCTTCCCCTTGTGAGCCTCTCGAAGCCGTCCATCACCGAAGCTCTCTCCTCCTTGAGTTGATGATATTCCTTCAAGATTTTCTCATCAAGAGAGATGCTCTCAAGAGAGGGAGTTAGTTCATCACAAGTAATATATGAAGAATCGAAAATAGATGAACTAGAAGAAGAAGTGTTACACTTTTCGAGGAGGGATTGATGTTCTTCCTCAAGAACCTTGAACTTGTCGTTGAGCCTCTTGTGATCAACCTTGAGCTTGTCGTAGCTTTCATCCAAGGTTATGAGCGAAGTGGAAAGATGCTTGATCTCATCCTCTAGTGTCTTGGACTTCTCCTTGAGCTTCATGTTGTCTTCCTCAAGCTTGTCATAGTCCTCATCTAGAGCCTTGTGAGAGATGGATAAGTCCCTAAGTTCACCTTCAAGTTGACGGACTCGAAAAGCGGCCACTTCATGTTTCTTCTCCAACCGAGCAATGGTCTTGTCCCTCTTCTTGATCATCTTGCCGGTTAGGAGAATGCTATCCAAGAGTTCCTCATATGTGGGCTTATCCTCCTCACCAAACTCTTCATCGGACTCGCTCTTCTCATCTTCACTACTATCACCATCTTTGGCCATCAAGCAAGTAGGTGGTGGAGGTAGAGTCTCGGAGATGTTGGTGAGAGCTATGCCGGCCATCTTCTTTCCCTTGGAGGATGAGTCATCACTTTCTTCTTCTTCACTATCATCATCCGTGACCCACTCTCCAACAAAGAGTCCCTTGCGAGATGATCTTCTCTTGTCTTTGCCTCTAGAGCTTTCCTTCTTGACAAACCTCTTCCTTGTCTTGTACTTGCTTCTAGGGTCTTCTTCTTCATCATTGCTTGACTCTTGAGTCTTCTTCT
The DNA here is from genome assembly GCA_012490785.1 of Eragrostis nindensis. Classification (NCBI taxonomy): domain Eukaryota; kingdom Viridiplantae; phylum Streptophyta; class Magnoliopsida; order Poales; family Poaceae; genus Eragrostis; species Eragrostis nindensis. Next base: position 1,534,038 of record JAAXCT010000051.1, on the reverse strand, counting down.
TGCTCTTCTTGATTGGCTTCGGGCATTCCTTGGCAAAGTGACCCTTCTCTCCACAATTGTAGCACTCGGCATCTTTCTTGTTGATGAACCTTCTCTTGAAGAAGTTGCTTCTCTTCATGAGGAGTGCAAGATCATTTGGATGGAGTTGCAACAAATCTTCAACATCTTCTTCAAGCTCTTCATCACTTGAATCTTGAGTCACCACCTTCTTCATTTTCTTGCTTGACCCCTCGGATGCAAAAGCAAGATTCTTGGAGGGCTTCTCATCAAGCTTCTTGTCAAGGTTGTAGCACTCGAAGGCGGTGATCTTCCCAAGTAGCTTGTGGGTTGTGAGGCCTTGAATGTCGGTGTTGAAGAGACATGTGATGAGTGCTCCATATTTCTCCCTTGGGAGAATCCTCATGATCTTCCACACAAGGTCACCATCATCAATCTTCTCCTTCACACCGAGCGAGTTGATATCCTCTACAAGCACATTCAAGCGAGAGTAAGTATCATTGATTAGCTCATTTGAAGACATGGTAAAGGCATCATATTTGCCCTTAAGGACATAGTATCTTTCCTCTTTCACATCCGAGGTACCCTCATGAACTTGTTGGATTTGAGTCCACACTTCATGAGCGGTACCCGCGGACTTGACTCGAGCAAAGACCTCTTTAGTGATAGCTTCAAACAAGGCATTTTTAGCTTTAGCATTTGCCTTTGCGAGATTCACATCAAGAGTACCAATGGGAGTCCTTAGAGAGACACCGGAACTTGTCACCTCCCATGCGATAGGATCGAGAGCCTCGAGGTAAGCTTGCATGCGAGCTTTCCAATAGGCATAGTCGGTCCCATCGAACGGGGGCGGTCCACTTCCTCCCGGCATCCTTACTCAAGGCGGTTAAGCCCTATTTGAGCAACGAGGCTCTGATACCACTTGAAAGGATCAAGGGCACCGAGGGGGGGTGAATCGGTATGTCAACAATTTCTCCCAAGCGTACTTAAGAAGCTAGCAAGACTAGATATGGTGACAACAAGAAGCTAGCGATGCGCGCACACAATCTAGTCTATGCAACAAGCAACACCCTAACAAGCAATTCTACCAAGTAGTAAAGAGACAACCTATCATGCAATTCTACTAGCACATAAGTAAATGCAGAAGCGTAAATGCTAGTAAGTAAAGGAGATAAGGATAGGAATGCTCATGATTTTTCCCATGGTCTCGGAATGATGGCGCCTTCCCCTACTCCACGTTGGGTCACTCCCGCCGGAGTCTCGACCCCGTCCCTCCGCTCGAAGGCGATCCCTCCTAGAGCACACTTCACCCTCCGAGTGAAGTCGCGGGCATGTCCCGCCGGGCTCGATCCCGGGTACTCTTCCGGAGGTAAGGCTCCGCACGTGATGCGTGCCAAAGGGCGCTCCACTAGTGATGCTTCTTTCGCACGGGAAGCTCCAAGACCGTGTACAAACTTGTGTTGGCTTCCACACTCTCCTTGGACAGCTCACTCCAAATCCTTCACAAGTGCTTCTCTTCCTTGCCCTTGGCTTCCTCTGGGTTTCCTACACTCTCATACTGGCCAAGAGACCCCTCAAGGGGCGGGCAACCAACTGTTTATAGGCTACCAACCCAAAACTAGCCGTTGCCCAAAAGTGCCTTGCGAAACTAGAGACCGTACAAAGGACCGTACTGTCCGGTCTCCACTAGACCGTACTGTCCGGTCTCTATTTCCAGGCGCATCTCCATCTTCTTCTTCATCTTCAATGAAGACCGTACTGTCCAGTCCCTAGGACCGTACCGTCCGGTCGATTGTCCGGTCTTCATTTCTTCCACTTCCAGAAACTTCAGCTTCTCTGTCTGGCTGCAAAAGCTGAAAACTTGATCCACTTCTTGATCCTTGCTTCCAACTTCTCCATTCTTGGTTCCTCTTCTTCTCTTCAGCCAGCCTAGCCCTCAAGAGACTCACAATGCATCCATTTGATCTCTAACCTAGTGTGCTCTAAGAGAACCAATTCGATCCCTCTTGATAGTCTGGTTTTTCCTATGGACTTAAGGTAGCATCTACACCAAGCCAACACTTGCATGGTCTATCATGTCCTTAGCCTTGATCCATCTTCAACCTTGACTCCATCAAGTTCTCGATCCGAATTGTCGAGGCAACCAATCACCAAGTCGTCAATAGATAGAGTATGTGAGACGACGCTTCATTGACATGACCATTTGAATATCCTACATGGAAATGTTAGTCACATCAATATGGTCACCCAATCACCAAAACATTCATACCTTTGGGGTTTCCAAACTCCAATGGTCATGAAGCTTACAAGAGGCGGTGGCGCCAAGGTCGGCCGGCCGGCCTAAGGGGGTGGCCGGTCGGCCGTCTGTTGGTCGTTTATATACACCCATTTGTATACCGCAAGTGGACGGTGTACATTGTAGCACTTTCCCTTAGAGTATTCCAAGGTTTAATATCGAATCCACAGAGATCAGCAAGAGAACACGATTAAGGTTACTATTTCGTCTAACAGAACAATCCTAGCATGAAGTACTATTGCACACACGCGAGTTGTGAAGAAGATAGGTGTTGTGCCGGTCGGCACGGAGGCCGTGCCGATCGGCACCGTGAGTGGTAAACAGATAAACTGATATTCAGATCCAATCCAAGAGTTTAACCTATATAATCTAGTAGTTCCAGCCATAAGGTAAAATCACGTCAAAGCAAAGTCTTAGCTTACACAAACTACTCCGGTATTCTACAAGACATAGTGGTTTCGTTCGCCCCGATCCTGTCACGACAAGGTACTAATAGCTCCCCACCGGTTTCTTGCACTATGCGATAGATCCATAAGAACAAACCTTCGCCACGAGTCTATTCTTATTAAGTATCTAGAATTAAGAACAAGCACAATCGCATAGACCAAAGTAATCCGATTAAAGACCAAGAATTCTCACAATGACACAATGCTCACCATCAATTACATACCTTGACGAAAATCAAGGGAGGCTCAAGAACTCCGGCATAGCCAACCGCGCATGGAGGCTATGCCGGCAAGCTAACTAGCCAAGATTACATTGTCTATGTGGTGGCTCTCGCTCCGGACGGTATCTTGGATGTGTGAGGCATCTCCCTAGGTCTTCCGACGTCCAACTCTAGTCCATGGGGCGTCCCATGGGCTTCATATATAGTGGGGAGGTGTCTGGAGGCGAAAGGAACCGAATCTAGGTCGGTGCCGGTCGGCACCAAAGGTGTGCCGATCGGCACGACTCGTTTCCAGTTCGGACTCGATTTTCCTTTTTCGCAGCTCCGCCTTCCATAGATCATATCTCCACCGTTCGAAGTCCAAATGAGGCAAACTCAGACTCTATCTCGTAGCCCTTAAAAATATCTACAACTTTAGTATTCATGGGATCTTCAGATTCGGCCGTCTTGGCTCCCAAATATGTGATGCCAAAATATCTGTCCTGGTTCGGACTCCTCTGTGCAGGTCTCCTTGCGGGGCCCATATCTCCTAGCTCCAGAATCCAAACGGGATAATTCATATATGTTCCGGAAAGCTCTCGACGAGATCTACAACTTTCCTTTACATTAGATTCCTATTAGAGTACGTCTTGAACTCCAAATCTGCGTGACAATACAGTGCTATTTTTGGACTGCGCGAATTGATCTTTCCTTCCGGATAAACCTTCTAGAAATCCTTAGGCATTGGGCCACGACCTTGGGCTTGCATGTTGGGTTCCATAGGACGTCCAGAGGTGCCTTGGATGCGTCATGGGCTAGTGGGAAGCCCTCCTTGCATGGCGAGTCGGGCTTCATGTCGTTACTTCTCATACTTGAGCCTTTATAGTGTCATTTCACCTAATTCTGCAATATAGCACTTAAATAACGCTACAAGTGGAATTCGTCAAGGTTAGGGGTAATAATGCACAATTATGACAAGAATATGGTGAGAATGTGGAGAAAATGGCTGCTATTGGCACATAAAATAGGTACTTAGAAAGCGCCAACAGCTCCCCCATGCTTAAACCTTTGCTCGTCCTCGAGTAAATAAATCACTTTACCCTCTCAAGGAGAGATCAGCGTTGCAGTCATGTTATCTACTTGCATTCATCAAAGCACATGTATATCCAACCCGCTTTAAGAGTGTAGCACAAAAGTTTTATGTTGCACCAATTCAGCTACTCAAAGATACTAGTGGGGGACAGATTTAGACTTAGAACCGACCACAACGATAAAATAAAGTAGCTTCAACTCTCAAAGCAGATTACTCCTCAAACTAGGCCTTAAGATCATAAAGTTTTTCCAAAAATTCAGTCTCATATATCCAAACAAAACACTCTCTTGCAAAGAATCAAGACAACACTCATCTCACAAATCTCACAAGCCAAACAACTAGAAGTGATCCTATCTACAATTATTTAGTGGATGGCTTTATGTGTAGCTTGGTAGGAAAACAACTAGCAAAACAATGTAACTTAGAATATTGTCAAATCAAGAGATAGTTCTACTTGGTTTTACAAAGACTTGTCAAAAAGGCCATTAGAAAAACATGATAGAAGAGAGGAAAACACACGTTTTAGAAAGGTGGACATGTGCAAATGGCAAAGAATGATCTCGAGACACAAATGAAGTTCTCAAAATCGGATTGCACATGGTTGGAAGGATAGAGTTTGAGCCAATTGAATGCACTTACTTGAATATGATGGTTTTATGCACAATCTTCTATGAAGTCCACTCTTGCCTCTTGATATAACACTTAAACAGTCTTGATCTTCCACCAACAATCATTGAAGTCCATTAACTAGTGCTTCGGAATGTAGATGACGATCCAACTCCCCCATGCTTAAACGATGCTCGTCCCGAGCATATAGGAAGTGGAAAAAGAAAAAGCACTAGTTAACCCTTTTGTTTCTTCTCCTTGACCGTCTGAAAAATATACTTGATTTCTGGAGATAACAGGGGGCTTTTCGCTGATTTTGTACTTTGTGCCGGTCGGCACGAACCCGACTTTTCTCCGTTTTCGCCTCAAATTGATCCTTTGTGCTTCAGAAAGTCTTCAGAGGTGTTTGGTGATGAAAATCTTCGTCTTGAGCATGATATCTTGATAATTTGTGCATAAAACCATAGAAATAGTGCAATGGCTCGACGAGAAACTCATATCATAGGTTGTAGACAAGGAATGGACAACACTAAAAGAAATATGGGTTTACAGGTGGGAATATTCAGCGAAGTATGCACACATTCCAGAGTAGAATAGGCAATGCTGAATATTAATAAGGTTAGAAAACAAGTGATAGTTACGCAAACGGAATTGCCAGCTTCTAAGTCTCATACCAAAAGAACACAAACTTGAACCAACTCACCAAATTACATGTTCCAAACTACAGGTTTATCATATAAGTGTAGCATATTTGGCTTTGGTAGGTATGATCAATGCAAGAGAGCAATATTTGCAAGGATTAGAGACTTTAAGACATTATAGTTTTCTAAAAATTATTAAGGACACCAGCTATGTTAGAGTTTTCTTATTCAAGAGCAAAGCATGGTTCAAATGAACAGCACAATCATATGGGGTTTCAATCATAACATCCGTCGCCCTCCACTTAAGCAAATAGAGTAATAGAATTGGTGCTTATTTTCAGTTTAAATTCAAAAGTTTAGCGGGGGACAATTAATGCAATGAATCAAACAAGTTCCAACAACGATAGCAACTTTCATCATATCTCTAGCAAAGTTTCTCATCATAATCATGCATTATTTAGAGTGAAAGCACAAGCAAACGATGGTGATGGACACAAACAAAACGAGAAAAGAGAACAAAAACCCAAGTTGATAGCAGATGATACTTGCAAGAATGAGAAGAGAACGAGATTAGAGAAGAGAGGAAGCGAAGAGATGTTACCGCATTTAAAGGAATTGATACCCAGCATTTGTCTCCCCCATGCTTAAGATTTTGCTGATTTGCATGAGAAAAACTTGATAACAGGAGTAGCGGGCGAGTGCCGATCGGCACACTAAGTGGTGCCGGTCGGCACAAACGGTGGTGCCGATCGGCACACTCATCTTTGCCTCGTCTTTGGATTATAAATTTCGATCATCGCCTTGTACCTGCTGTCCCAATGCTCCATCTCGTTCATCTGGCTGACATCACCTTATTTCTTCCAATTTCCCTCATGTGAGAGTAATTCCTTTATTCCTGCAAAACAATTAAGTGCACATACTACTCCCGAGGTGATGGTCGGGAGTAGAAACAATATCGTTCATCTAGCAACAACCTCAAAGCTCAACTTGTGGCACAACTTATTCTAGTAGAAAAGAAAAACCTAATGGGTGTAGGTGTGTGCATAAGTGTGGATGCATGAAGTTGTTAGAACAATGCTAAAGAAACATTTTGAAGTTAGCAACGAAGGTTAGAGGCGTGGAAACTAAACAAGAACAATGTTTACACCTAGCTCTAAGCACCATGCTTACAACTAGATTGCCATCATCAATCATAACAAAATCTGTAGTAACCAAAATCAGAACACCATGTTCATTATTCAATCACTACAACACTCCATCAGACTAGAAGATTAGCGCACTGAAAAATACTAGCAGCCAACCAATGAAAATGATGCAAAACATAGCAAGGCAAATGAATTATCCAATATTGTTCAACAAACAAGCATAAACACCACGTTTACACCTAAATTTGCTAGAGAGAGTGCATGCAAAGCCAATTAAGTGCTCATTGGAGAGTAAAAAGCCAAGCTATCATGAGTGGAAAAATTAATGCAGACAAGTGGATGCAATTATGCAAAAGAATGCATGCAGTGGATGATTTTTATTAAAGAGAACAAAACAAATTATGGTGGTGGTCTAAAAAGAAGAATGTTAGACAAGAACAAATTAACCACAAGATGAGCATTCGAGTTGGGTAATTCTCACACAAAAACCTCTAGGTTGCCCTCCTAGTAGCACTAAACAATCCAAATAAAAGACCCAAAAGAAAGACACAAAACACGGGTTGCCTCCCGAAAGCGCTTCGATTATAGTCAAGTAGCTAGACTTCTCACATACCTTGTTGTCGCGAAGCCATGGTTCTTGGTGTAAGATCCAATGATATCCATGCAGCTTGTACTATGCAACTTTGTCGTGGTTCGCTCATAGCCCTTCCTCATTGTGTTGCAATTTGCTCAATGTGTGTGAATGATTTAATGCTCTTGATTCTTCAGCTTTGTTTCATCTCTGATCATTTGCTTTATGGAAGAATTGCTCAAACTAATTGCATCTCCTTCCTTAATCTTGTCATCGATAATCTGTAACTCCTGTTCTCTCTGAATTTCGCATTACCAACAGAACGAAACAGGCTCTAAAACCTATACCACAGTGTCGGTAGCAAAAATATCTTTCCAACGAGTGCTCATACACCTCAAACGGATTCTGTATGAAGGACTTATGAGTTTTTTACTCCAAGGCTGCGTGCTGTTTAGAAATCTGACAGCTCGCGCAGCTTCCAATGATTTGCTCATAAATCCTTGTAGAAAATCCAAATCCAGTACCATTTGATGTTTTGGAAAGAAGACTTGAAGCTCTATCTAGATATAAAAATTTTCTCAATTGATCAGGTCCTGAGACGTGCAAAATTACCAATGACTTCAACTTCTTGATCTTTTCTTCGAAGAATCTTGATGACTTCATCTTTTCAAGCATGGGAGCATTTGTCGGATCGTCCTTTGGCTCGTGAATATTGATGAATCAACATCTCAACTTGTTCATGCTTCAACGAGTTGACGGTTGGAAGATTTCTTCTTGACGAATAACGGAGGCTCTTTTCTTGAGTGTTCATCCCAATCATCCATCGAAAAACTGAACTTGCTTCATGAAGAACATCGTGATAACCAAGTGAATGACGTATATTTGTTGGTTGGGAGGAAGAGGAGACATCAATGATGAGTCCTCTGATGATGAGCCAGAACTGAAGAGATCAAAGGTTAAACCCAACCACTATCATGTTTCCATCATCAATCACTGTATATTTTCTTCAATCGTCACATCCAATCTTCAATACTGTTGTGGGAGTAATCTATTGGCGAGATAGGAGAAGTACCGAATATTATCGAGTTGTGCCGGTCGGCACAGTGAAGGTGCCGGTCGGCACGAGGTGCTTCCGCGTTGCTGTGCCAACTCCATTATCTTGCTGTATTGTTGCTCAGGACACTCCATCCAAAGATCTCTAGTCTTTTGTTCCTCCAATTTGGGTTGTTCTGAAGAAATGTGCCTTCTCTTCTTTCTGCCGACTGATTGTTCGTCCTTCTGAGCTGCGACCAGGAGGAATTAGGGGCTGAGACCTATACATTGCGTCGGGCATCAAATTATCTTTCCAACGAGTACTCACACGTCCTCATCGGACTCCGTATGAGGGAGATATGGCCGTTTTTGTAAAGGTATGTCAGGCTGTCTCGCGATGAATCCGAATTGAATTCAAACTTTCCAAATATTCAAACTCCGTGTTTGGAACGACTTGAATCCGTGTCTACCATCAAAAGGAAGTCTTCTAAATGTTTGGGAACCCATGGATCACGTGGATATGGTCCCATAATTCCATATTTGCTTCAATCTTCCAATTGGTTGCTATTCTCGCGAAATTCTCAAACAGCCTGCGCAGGGTCTCGTGTTTTGGCCATAAATCCTTGTAGAAAGCTCCAAATAATGTCAGACTTGAACCGTTGGAAAATAGACTTGATGCTCTTTCAGAATATCAACTTTTTAGGCCATGCAATCTTCTGTACGGATGCGCACACCTCCGGGAATTCAGCAGACAGAACAAAAAAACTCATAACCAAGAACATATCCACCATGCCTTCAATGTTATAAATTGAAATCCTCGATCTTCATGGCAAATAGCCCTCAATCTTCTCTCCTGTATCCTATTGCTATGAACAAGCCAAATATTCGCAAAGCATTAGTCTAAAAAAATTTGACACAAGAGCGTGAACCTTGTCTTAATAAATCGGTAGGTGCCGATCGGTATGGGCGTTGCGCCGATCGGCACGAAGTAGTTCGCTCCCGGTGCGAGGAGCAGGTAGCACAGATCGTCAACGTCGTCGATCTCCAGCGTTCTGGACGTCTTCAGAACACACGGCAGCGATCCCCCAGGCAGTGCCGATCGGCACCACGGTTGTGGTGGCCGGCACCGGGAGGATAGATCACCGTCTGTACTCCTTGGATAACTATGTGTCTAGCTGTACCTGTTTTCAATGGACACACAAACACAAAAAACAGGGCATGTGCAATAAAAGAATAGGATTAGTCCGAAAAACTAGATAGATCACCCTAGGTTCGAGTTGCCGATCCCCGGCAACGGCGCCAGAAAGAGCTTGTTGGTCATTTATACGCACCCATTTGTATACTGCAACTGGACGGTGTACATTGTAGCACTTTCCCTTAGAGTATTCCAAGGTTTAATATCGAATCCACAGAGATCAGCAAGAGAACACGATTAAGGTTACTATTTCGTCTAACAGAACAATCCTAGTATGAAGTACTATTGCACACACGCGAGTTGTGAAGAAGATAGGTGTTGTGCCGGTCCGCACGGAGGCCGTGCCGATCGGCACCGTGAGTGGTAAACAGATAAACTGATATTCACCAAGATCCAATCCAAGAGTTTAACCTGTATAATCTAGTAGTTCCAGCCATAAGTTAAAATCACGTCAAAGCAAGGTCTTAGCTTACACAAACTACTCCGGTATTCTACAAGACATAGTGGTTTCATTCGCCCCGATCCTGTCACGACAAGGTACTAATAGCTCCCCACCGGTTTCTTGCACTATGCGATAGATCCATAAGAACAAACCTTCGCCACGAGTCTATTCTTATTAAGTATCTAGAATTAAGAACAAGCACAATCGCATAGACCAAAGTAATCCGATTAAAGACCAAGAATTCTCACAATGACACAATGCTCACCATCAATTACATACCTTGACGAAAATCAAGGGAGGCTCAAGAACTCCGGCATAGCCAACCGCGCATGGAGGCTATGCCGGCAAGCTAACTAGCCTAGATTACATTGTCTATGTGGTGGCTCTCGCTCCGGACGGCATCTTGGATGTGTGAGGCGTCCCCCTAGGTCTTCCGACGTCCAACTCTCGTCCATGGGGCGGCTTCATATATAGTGGGGAGGCGTCTGGAGGCGAAAGGAACCGAATCTAGGTCGGTGCCGGTCGGCACCAAAGGTGTGCCGATCGGCACGACTCGTTTCCAGTTCGGACTCGATTTTCCTTTTTCACAGCTCCACCTTCCATAGATCATATCTCCACCGTCCGGAGTCCAAATGAGGCAAACTAGGACTCTATCTCATAGCTCTTAAAACGATCTACAACTTTGGTATTCATGGGATCTTCAGATTCAGCCGTCTTGGTTCCCAAATATGTGATGCCAAAATATCTGTCCTGATTCGGACTCCTCTGCGCAGGTCTCCTTGCGGGGCCCATATCTCCTAACTCCAGAATCCAAACGGGATAATCCATATATGTTCCGGAAAGCTCTCGACGAGATCTACAACTTTCCTTTATATTAGATTCCTATTAGAATACGTCTTGAACTCCAAATCTGTGTGAAAATACAGTGCTGTTTCTAGACTGCGCGAATTGATCTTTCCTCCCGGATAAACCTTCTAGAAATCCTTAGGCATTGGGCCACGACCTTAGGCTTGCATGTTGGGTTCTATAGGACGTACAGAGGTGCCTTAGATGCGTCATGGGCTAGTGGGAAGCCCTCCTTGCATGGCGAGTCGGGCTTCATGTCGTTACTTCTCATACTTGAGCATTTATAGTGTCATTTCACCAATTCTGCAATATAGCACTTAAACAACACTACAAGTGGAATTCAAGGTTAGGGGTAATAATGCACAATTATGACAAGAATATGGTGAGAATGTGGAGAAATATGGCTGCTATTGGCACATAAAATAGGTACTTAGAAAGCGCCAACACCGTCCACTCTGGCGGTTCGCCACCGTCTTGCTCCTGGACGCTCCAGATCACTCCCTGAAGGCGGTCTGAAGGTCGGCTTCTTCGTGGGGTCGGCAGATTTGCATTGGGGGCCAAGTTAAGGCCCAAATAGCCCACCTTCTAGAATGGCGGTGGAATTTGCTGGGCTGGGCCTTCAATTATACATTGTGGATCAGTTTCCAGCCCACACTGGAGGAAGCCCGGGGCCTGCGGCCACCAGGTGGGGCCGGCCGGCCTAGGGTGGGGCCGGCCGGCCAGGGAAATTCCCTGGCTGGGCCCACTTTCCTTCATTATTCACTCCTGCATCCAAATATTCACCAAAACTTGTGGAGTAGCATTATTCCTATCTACTATGCACAAAATCTTGGTGTTATGCATTTATTTACCGGTAGGGTGGCGGTCAAATCATGGTTTAACGACCGCCAACAACCTCCCCAAGCTTAAACTTTGCTCGTCCCGAGCAAACTCAACTCAGGGTACCTGCGGATCAGGAGTTACAAAGAAGCGCCCCATGGGTAATAAAGATGCAACAACATACTCCCTAAACAGTGGTAAGTTTACGAGAGCACAAAATATTCATGAGTGTTGCAAAAATCGTGGGGCTTATATGTCATACCTTGTCATGCAGCATTGGAGACTAGAACGGCATTTTTGAACAAGTACACAATTCTAGCAGGTATGCATCCAGAGTTTTTATGTGCTGCAAGGTAAGGTGCAAAAATTCTCCTTCGTTTTGGCAGGCACTTCTCTTACCAGCCAATGTGAGTCTATTCCTACAAGCTTCACTCATCCTACCTTCTACCAAATGAGGCTCTGTATGTGGAGCTTGGTAAGGAATGCACAATTGTCATGCATATATTGTAAAGCTAAAGAATGAGTCCCAATCAACATAGCAACTCCATTTGTTTTGGTCATAAGAAATGATGTGATGGAGGGAGAGAAAATGGACTCACACTTGTGGAAGGGGGCTTTGAAAACATTGGTCCTTTATTTTGCTCAAGATGTTTATGATAAGAACCATATAGCCATTGACTTTTGTCATGCAACCATGGAGTTTTTTTTTGACTACTCCATGGTGCAAGGGGCTATAACTTTTGCATGGTTCAAAGAAACATTTTGAAATATTCTTGAGCTTTTTGGATGGACCAAAAGTTTTGCAAACTCCGAAAAATGTTTGGTTGATTTATCCAAACATTCCACTTTTTATTTGGTGGAGAGAAATTTTCTAAAACACACGCGAAGGAGTTAAGACCAAAATTAGGAATGCTTAGTTTCAAGAGTACATCAAACCTTAACAAAACTCAATACATAAACAAATGGCTATGTGGGGCTGTTTCGAATATTATGATATGGCTCTGGTAGGTAAATAAATCCTCACATTAAGAGAAGTGTGCCAAAACAGAAGGGTTTTAGGTACTTGCAGCAATTCAAGAAAAACATCTCTGGATGAAACCATACTAAGAAATTGCAACAAGTCCTAATCATGCCATATCACAATCCACAATGCTCAGACTTGGTGTAACAAATGGAACCCACGGACTTTAGCAAGACTCATGATGTGATCATGCTCAAATAAAAATAACACATATCTCAGGAGTAGAGGTTGCATCTATGCGACACATGAGAAGCTAAGTTGTAACTCGATTATCATTTCCCTTAAGTGTAGCATAACACCAAGATTCTAGTATTTATTCGAAACAGGGAGTTTATTTATTTATTAAGAAAGTTAGAATTACTTACCTGTGGGTCCTCCCCAAGTTTGAGTCTTTGCAAGACTCGAGCTAGCGTTGAACTCCTTCTTACCTGGGGGCCCTCCCCAAGCTTGAGTCTTTGTAAGACTTAAGCTTGATTCAGGCTCTTTCTCCTCCTTCTTGACCTGCAAAAAAGAGTGAGGATGATACAAGTGGCTAGCCCCTAATGAGCATCGCGGGAATCCTATTATTTTTGTTGTTTTTAATTTTTCATAGTTTTATTTTGTTTTTATGGTTTATGAAAGAAAAACAAGTGCTAGGCCTAGCTAGGATAACGATTGGGATGGCCTCCCAAATCGGAGGGCTCTCTGTTGACGGTCCTTAGACCCAGTTTTTGACCGTCAATTAGCTCTATAAATAAGGAAGAACTAACACTTGTTGCTTGCATACTGTTATCAAATAACCTATTTTCACGTGTACCTCTAGATTTGGATGTGCAGGTGGAAAACAGAGATTTTCAGGTGTAAACAAGGCCCAAGGCGACGATTCCAACACGTCCATCAAACGACGCTCACCGCGGGAATATAATTCAAGGATTAAAGGCCCAGAACCTACCAGAATATCAACTGAGGCCACGCACCTGGAAAAGAGGCTTAAAGGCCGAGGGGAGCCAACCTGCCAAAGCCCAGCCCAGGAGGGGCCAGCCAGGTCGGCCGATCAAAGGACCCTCCATGACTACTCTGCTCCCTCCGTTGCCAATGTTCCCGTTGGGCCCAATGTCAACGCCGGTGACGCAGGGATTGAAGTCAAATCAAGCCTAATCACTATGGTGCAGGTCATTCCCTTTTGTGGAAAGGCCACGGAGGACGCCAACACTCATCTCCAGCAATTCCTTGAGATATGCAACACATCGGCAACCGCCGGAGTCAACCAAGATGCTATCCGACTTCGTCTGTTTCCCCTCTCCCTCCTTGGGAAGGCGAAACAATGGTTCTATGCCAATCGTGCTAGCATTGACACTTGGGACCATTGTTCTACCGCGTTCCTCGCAAAGTTTTTCCCGTTGGGCAAAACCAATGCCCTTTGTGGAAGAATTTTCAAGCTTCCAGCAAGCCAACAATGAAACCATCGCCGAGGCGTGGGATAGGCTCCAAGATTACATATCCGTCTGCCCACACCACAGGATGGAAGAATGGCTCATTCTTCAACATTTCTACAACGGGTTGACACCAACAACCCGTGGACATATGGATGCCGCTGCTGGAGGAGCCTTCTTCTCAATGACCGTTGCTCAAGCTAAAGAACTTATTGAGAAGATGGTCTCCAATCAAGGGTGGAGCGATGAACGTCTCCAACCACGCTCTAAAGGTGTACACCCTATCAAGGAGGTGGACTTATTGTCCGCCAAGCTCGACCTCGTCATGAAGCGCTTGGACGACTTCAACACGCATGGTAGTGTTCGTTCACTTGACTCACGCATTACGTGTGAGGAATGGCAACACCGGCCATATGGGGAAGGATTGCCCCAACCATACCCATGAAGAAGCATTCTACATGAACAACAACAATGGGTATCGTCCAAGTGGAGGTCAAGGTTTTAACCAAAACCGCCAATCTTATCAAGGAGGTAATAATTTCTCTGATTTTAATAATAATCAGCCTTCTTTGAAAGATTTGGTTTATGGCCAAGCTAAAATCAACGAATCAATCAACAAAAAGCTTGCTGCCAATGATCAGAGTTTAGAAAGTTTAAATTCAAAAATAGAAGGTCTTTCTTCCGCTTTCAAAAATCAGTTGAGCTTTAATAAAATGATAGAAACTCAAATAGCTCAGCTTGCTGCTCTTGTTCCTACTTGTGAAAATGTTAATGTGGTCACCACGAGGGGAGAAAAATCCACTCGCGACCCGCCATATCCTAACCATGCAGGGAAGAACAGGAACGAACAAGAAGAAGAAGAAGGACCATCTAAAAATGAAGAAAAGGAAGAAAGTGAGCCTAAGAAAGATGACGGGAGGCAAGCACCATTGGACTTCCAAGATACAACCATCATGCCATTCCCACGCCGCACCAAGAAAAGGAATGTGGATGAGCAATTCGCTCGATTTGTTGAGATGATTTAGAAGATTCATGTCAACGTGCCCTTAATGGATATGATACAAGTACCCACCTACGCACGTTATCTCAAGGACATCCTCAACAACAAGCGACCCTTGCCCACCATAGAAATGATCAAGCTCATTGAGGAGTGTAGTGCCGCTATACTCAACAAACTTCCTGAAAAGAAGAAAGATCCTGGATGTCCCACCATATCATGCTCCATTGGGACATACCACTTCAACAATGCTTTATGCGACCTTGGGGCAAGTGTTAGCGTGATGCCCAAGGAGGTCTTTGATCAATTGAGCTACACTGACTTAACTCCTACACCCATGCGGCTGCAACTAGCGGATTCATCCATCCGCTACCCGGCGGGCATCGCCGAAGATATTCCGGTGAAAATCCGGGGTAGCTTCATCCCCGTTGACTTCGTGGTGCTTGACATGGATATTGATAAGGAAACGCCCCTCATCTTGGGATGTCCCTTCCTTAGCACCGCGAAGGCCCAGATTGATGTTGGAGGTGGAGAAATCGGCCTCTACATCAATGGGAAGGAGGAGAAGTTTGAGTTTCAACCTCGGAAAGAACAATGCTCGATGATCAAGGTCAAGTATGGGCCAAACACCTCCAACATTCAAGAAGTTGAAGTGACAGCAGGAAAACGGACAGCCTCATTGCTCTATGGAAGGGCTTGGCAAAGATTGAAAATCCATCGCAGTTTCAACCAAAGAAACCTGCGACCACGAGGCCGGGATTATGGGCCAAGAAACCCGTCCCAAAGTCCGAGAAGCCACCCACACCACCGAAGACGAAACAAGTGTGGCAAGTCAAGGCGCAGCCCTCCACGTTCTCATCTCCAAGGACGGGGTCCGCGCCACCAAGCTAAACCCGTTGGAGAAGTCTTAGCCCGTCGGACTTTAAACGACACGGCCCTGGCCGTCAGGTTAACCGGCATTATCATTCGCCTTTTTCTTTTTGAATTTTTCACCACCAATTTGCATTTGAATTTTTCCAAACCACCTTGCATATTTTTTATTTCCTCCACCAAAAATTTATTTGAATTTTTCCGCCAGCGTATTTGAATTTTTCCCTCGCCATGCATATAAAATTCAAAATTTTCAAAAACACTTTTGCGTTCAAAATGTCTCATCTTTGGATGAAATTTTTGGACCACCCTTGTATCACCATGGAAAAGCTAAAAAAAACTTTGCATGTTGAAATTTTTCGTCAACATGTTGATTTTTGAATTTTTTTTGAAAAATTTTGAATTCGAGGCAACCCTTTATTTGGAAATCTTTTTGAGCAAATAATTTTGAGGAGTTTCTGGACGTAGCAACCGTGGTCATCACCAATATGGCCGTTGGGGGCTGTGGGCCAAAGAGGGAAGCAATTGGGGCCAGGGTGGGGTCGGCTGACCCCGACAGCCAGGTCGGCCGACCCAGGGTGACCGTTGCTCACCTTGGGCTTTGCCCCAACGGTCACCTGGCGCCTCCTCTTTTCAAAACTGGCCGTTATGCCTCATGCATATAAGGAGGTGGCCGGCCACAAGCTCTCTCCCTCTCACACTCTCATTTCCACTCCTCAACTCACTTCACTCTATTGCTCTCAAGTTTTCCATTGTGCTCATTGAGTTCTTGCCTCAAAATTCTGCAAAAATATTTCTCTCTTGGTTTGCTTTGCAGTTTTGTTTTGGTTTGATTTTCCGAGTTGCGTTTTCTCGCTTGCAAGAACACCGACGGTTTCACCGATTGGTTTTCCCTCTCATAACCCGTTCGGAGCTTTTGTTCTTGCGTTCTTGCTCAACCTCGCTGCAGCATGAAGCGCGCCGGGAAGGCCGTAGCCTCGCTGTTCCGGTCCGGGAGCACAGGCTCGGGCTCATCTCGACCTCGCACTCGCGCCCGCACCGCCACCGAGCAAGTGCCAAGCCCTCAACATGAAGCCGCAACGGAGGAACAAGCCAACACCGAGCATCGTCTCCTCGTCGACACCGACCTCGACTTGGTGGGCGATGACGAGATGAGCGCCTATGAAGCTCTCCGACTCTGTACATTTCCTCCTATGTGAGCATTTGATCCGGAACTGCTGCAAAAGATTGGTATGGATGCTGAATTTTCTCGAGTATTTAAAGCAATAGGGTGGGATAAGTTTGCATGGCTAGATGAGCAGGGTTCCCGCTTACTTACACTACAGTTTTTATGCACCCTACGCGTGGTAGATGACAGTATTACCTTTCAGTTTTTCTGGGAGGAATATCATTTGACATGAAAAATCCTTAGTCAATACCTCGGCTTTAATTCTCGCTGCACCATTGATGTTGATAGTTCGATTCCGGGTTACTCAAAGTTAGCTTTTTGGCAAAGAATTTCTGCATCTCCTACTTGTGAGAAACCCCGAAATAATCACATTCACCATCCTACCTTGCGCTTGTTGCACATGTGGCTTGGCATTACCTTGTTTCCTAGAAGTGATATTAGGATTGTGCGCGAGGATGATCTGAAAATTCTTTATGCTATGGTTGAGAAAATAAAGATTGCTCCTGTTGTTTTCATGATTGCTCAGTGGTTAGAAAATTTTAGAATGACTAGACCCATTGAGTGTACCTCGTTGATTACACGTATTGCTGCGGGTGTTGGTGCTTTGCATGATGCTAATGTTGCTTATATTGATACACCCCGCTCTCTTATCACTGAGGATTATCTCATTCAAGGTCATACACTTAAGCATGGTCCAAATAATTCTCTCATATTTTATTATGTCGATTATACAAATGAATTCCCGTCACCTAACCGGGGACTTCGTTTGTATGACTGTCAAAACTTAACCACACCTCTCGAAAAAGAGGAAGCTGCACGTAGGAGTACTTCTCCTCGCAGGAGGACGCGCAGGCCGGAGCCACCCGCCGACACCAGGATGCCCGCACCGCAGCCCATGGCCTATGCATATGGGCCGGGCTACGGTCCCGCCGGGTATGGTCCCGGTGGTTACACCACTCTACCACCATTTGAGGTCGGCGGCTCGTCGCAGCAGGGTGCGGTCCAAGCCCAATGGACGCACTCTCCCCGCGCACAATGGGAGGACATCTCCTCCGATTCGACGTCCTACTCACCGAGGGCTAGTGGGCGGCGTTCGTCTGCAGCTCGTGATCCATATCTCGAGCAGCAAATGAATGCGCTTACCGAGCAAATGGGACGCATCGAGACTCGAGGAGAGGACGTTGAGTACACTCTCAACCAACACGTCCTGCAGACCCACCAGTGGCAAGAAAACACAAACGCCCAGCTCACCAACCTCACCAACATGACGCAGCAGGGTCAAGCCGATATGTTGGCTTACTTTCACCACACGGGGTTCGATCCTCGACGTCACCCATGAGCAAGAACAAGCTTGGGGGGGTGCCATACCCCCCGCTAAGGTATCATGTATCGCAACTTGTATCCTTTTGTTTCTTTTGTTTGCTTGTTCTTGCACCTCTCATGAAAAATGTAAAAAAAAATGATAAATCTGAAATTAAAATAAAAACGACAAAACTAAAAAGAACAAAAATAGTCTTTAGTGTGGTTGCTAGTTTTTCGTAGTTTCTCTTTATATGCGAGTATGAGTGTTTAGCCTTCCTTATGTTGAGATGATGAATAGTTGCTCTGTTTTATCTCTCGTTTGTACCTAGTCACAACTTAGTGCTCTCCCAAGTTTTGAGATTTTTGGCTTATGCTTACCTAGAACTTGAAACTTGTGGGCTGCATAGTGCTTGATCTAAGTCTAAGTTGTTGTGAGATATGATATGGTACAAATAGGGCTGCTATCATCTTGTTCAAAGTAAGACTTGACTTTCGGAGTTTTATTTTACAAAATGCAAAAAAAATGATAAAGTTCTTCAATGATCAAAATTCCTACCAAAGCCATATGTTGTTCTTACATTGCAAAACCTTACACATATGCTGCTTGTCATTGCATTGAGCTTTATCAAAATTGTGTGACCCTAGTGAGAAGCTTATCATACTCTCATTGATCAAGATCATGTACACTCCACCTCGCATGCTAAACTTCTACACTAGAAGTTAAGTAATACCACCACACTTTCCACCAAAATAAGTACTCCAAAAATTCATTGTTACTTCTCTCTCAAAAATGTATCATTGGAGATATGGCTATGCAAAAGAAAGAAAAAAAAGAATAACCCCCCCTGCTCATATAAAAGTAGAGCATGATGAAAAAATGGGGAAAGAAAGAAAAATGTTGAGAAAAAGAAAGAAAGAAAGATAGCCATGTTCTCCTCAAAAATTCAAAAAGAGAGAGAATGAACAAATAAAAAGGAGTATAGTTCTTCCACCTCACCACCACCATATACAAACATGCACATCTTGATCAAGGTTGTATGACTTGCATTCTCCATGGATCCACTCTTTTGGTTCAGCAATAGGTGTGATGCAAGTATGCCTCATATCATCCCTACCTTGAGCTCCACATATAAGCCTTAGAAGTAGGATGAACAAGAGGCAACCAATAATGCCTTGGTGTGGAATATACACTTGTTGAGCGATTTGAGAGCATCATTTGAGGAACTTTGCTTTTATTTCAAAAAAAAAATTTGAAAACCTCCGAAAAATAAAAGTCAAACAATGGACAAGTGAATGGTGCTCTGTTATAACCGTACTATCTCTCAACAGCCCAAGACAAGGAAAAAGCCATACGCCCCATAAGGAGTAAGGTAAAGGGTGAGTTACCATGCCAACTTTTTCAACTCAAAGGAGAGTATTTTCGTTGTGCGCATGGTACCTAGGAGATATGAAACAATGTAGCAACTCCTGATCAACATCCTAAGTCCTACTTCTTGCTCGGGACGAGCAAGGAGGACAGCTTGGGGGAGTTGTTGACGGTCCTTAGACCCAGTTTTTGACCGTCAATTAGCTCTATAAATAAGGAAGAACTAACACGTTGCTTGCATACTGTTATCAAATAACCTATTTCCACGTGTACCTCTAGATTTGGATGTGCAGGTGGAAAACAGGGATTTCCAGGTGTAAACAAGGCCCAAGGCGACGATTCCAACACGTCCATCAAACGACGCTCGCCGCGGGAATATAATTCAAGGATTAAAGGCCCAGAACCTACCAGAATATCAACTGAGGCCACGCACCTGGAAAAGAAGCTTAAAGATCGAGGGGAGCCAACCTACCAAAGCCCAGCCCAGGAGGGGCCAGGGCCAGGTCGGCCGACCCCTATACCTAGGTCGGCCGACCTGGCAGGGTGGCCCCCTGGGTCCATCTTTCTAAGGCGGTTTGCAACCGACTTCAGGAGGTCAGTTCCACCGGCAATCAATCCCACAATATCTGGAACCGCCTCAATTCTACCGCCTTTTAGGGCTATAAATAAAGGGGTACCCCCCTTTCAAGACACACAACACAAGAGGCTCATTCCCTCCTCCGCACATCCAGAGCTAGGGGCTCTCTAGTTAGGCTTAGGCTGAGTAGTTGGGCTGCCCTTTTGGCTCCCAAGTCCCTTGGACAGTTTGGGGTATATTCTCTTGTATCCTTTTACTCTCTTTGTAAGACTTATTTATTTATCAATGGAATATCATCGTTCTTGTTGTAGTTATGTGCTTATGCTAGTTCATCGTTCATCCTTGATCTTGGATGAACGTTCTTCGTTCGTTCATGTTCGTTCATCGTTCATTCATCGTTCATCGATGTTCGTTCATGATCGTTCATCGTTCGTTCGTCGTTCGTTCATACTCGATCATCGGTTAACGATGATCGTTCTTCATCGTTCGTCGTTCGTCGCTCGTTCTTGAGCGACGAACACCTATGTTTAACGTAGTGCTAGCTTTGATCCTTTGTCTAAGTAATCGCTCGATGGATCTAGTTGTTCCTTTTGCTTAGTCAACGGGTCCATTGTCTTGCAAGAGTGCTCTAGGTTTATCGCCTTGCGACGTGCCTCGAGGGATCTAGAGTTGTGGTTAGTTACGCTAGCATGGTGCTAGGGCTTCCTTTCCACCCTTGGATGCGTGTTCGTACCCCACGGTTTGTAGAGGTAGGCGGCAGGTGGTGACAGTCTGTCCGTCCCTTGTAATCCTCCACGTTCGGGTATGGCGTAGGAGTATATATGAAATGTCCGGAGATTGGGGCAGACTCTGATCGCTGGATCTCCCGATGATGGCTTGGCAGTAGAACATCTTAGTCTTGGCTTGTGTGCAGCATAGGCTATAGGTAGATGCTACGCACGCTACTTGACGATGTACATTAGGAGTAGCAGTTCTTCTTACTTAACCTTAGTCTAGCTTAGAGCCGCCTCTCGCCTTTTATCAGAGAGTGGAACTGCCTGCTGTGTGTGTCGCACTATTCTCTATCCATTTACTGCCTTAGCCCTGCATTTGGATATTGGTTATGATCTATCATTTGTAACACCATGAGTATAAGTACACACTTGTCAACTACGTCTTCCTTTGGGAAAATATAAATAACGATACCCTGGAATACTCTCGGGTGAAATGCTACAACGGGTTATCCGTGCGCTTGCGGATTATCTTTTATGATTAAATACTAATAATATATTTCTAGCACTCGTTGCTAGTTGTGGATTATTATGTATCCTAAGCAAGTAACTTAACCCCAGGTATTTCTGGCGTCGAACCGGGAATATTCACTCTAGGCCTAACCAGCCTAAGGTGGTGTTTTCTATTTGGTGTAAGAAATACCAACACTCTCATTTTTACGTCTTGAGCTAGACGTTCTCCATGTCTTCAACTTGTTTGGGCCTCGCTCGCTCGAGAATCTGGCGAGGCTGAGGTTCCTTCTTTCTTCCGCCACATCCTTGTTGTCTTCTTTGTGTTGGTGGCGGCGACCTTTTCTTTACTAGACGCCTTTGTTGTACTCTCATCGGTCGATACCGTAGCTGCCTTCTTCTTTCGTGAGCGCCTCGCTCTCCTCTTCTTAGGCGATTGTGACTCGCCTACTCCTTCTTGCGGGGGAGGAGTAAGAGGGGCTTGAGGTGTGTTTGGCGGCTGAGGCATCCTCCTTGGAGTCCTCCAATAATTAGCTGGCCTTCTTGCATTCTCTCTTGCCAGATAGTTTCTCATGTATGCAATGACCTTGTCTGGCTGTGGCATGGGTGGAGTAATCTCAATCTTTTCCACTTCCCTTGGGTCCTTTCCATATATGACCCGTACTTGCTTGCATTGCTCAACCTTGGGTTTAAAGCTGAACGCCTCTTCCCTGCCGTTGAAGTCGAAATGGATCTCTCTTGCCCCCACGTCGATGTTGGCATTGGTGGTGCTCAAGAATGGCCTCCCAAGGATGAGAGGGGTCTTGACATCCACTTCCATGTCAAGCACAACGAAATCGACGGGGACGAAGCAATTTCTGATCTGCACGGGAACTTCTTCGACAATCCCCAAAGGCAGGCGTAGTGACCCGTCTGCAAGCTGGAGCTTCATGGTCATTGGGGACAATGGGTGGTTTAACCCATCGTATATCGCCTTCGGCATGATGCTCACGCTCGCATCTAAGTCACATAGTGCCCGAGCGAAACACCGGTCGTTGACCAAACACGGAATGGTTGGCCATCCGGGATCTTTTCTGATCACATCCTTGATGAGTGCGGCATCCAAGTCGCTCTCTTCACACCTGATGGTTATTGCATTTACACTCTCCTTGGGATTAACTTCTGGTTGCCCAGGAAGTTTACCCTCACGAGGAGACTGAACAGCTCAAGCTATTTGTGCAATTTGCGTTTCTAGCAATTTATTATGGCTTAGTTGATTCTGCAGAGCAGTGCTGAACGACTCTACCTTGGCATCTATGCTTTCTAAAGCCTTGTCAGTAGTAAGAAACTTCTTACTAATGCTATCATTAATCTTGACCTGGCCGAGAACTAGATCCTTGATAGAGGGCTCATAGCGGAAAAGATTACCATTGTTACCTCCCTGATTCTTGTTGAAGGAGAGGTCAGGCCTGGAGTTCCAGCCGTAGTTGTTCCGGGAGCGGTACCCATTGCCATTGTTGAGAAAATTGCATTCCTCTCTCGCATTCGGGCAATTGATGCCCATATGCCCAACGTTGCCGCATTCCTCACATGTCATGCGGGAGTCCGCAACTTGCAGGTCCTGCGGAGATTCCACCTTGCGGAGTAGCTGATCGAGCTTGATGGCGAGCATGTCCATCGTCTCCACTTGGTGTACTCCACGGGTCTTGGTGGTCGCCGCTTGGCGTTCACCATGAGTCTGGTTGGCCGCCACCTTCTCAATCAACTTCTTAGCGTTCTTCATGCTAAGAGAGAAGAAGGAGCCGCCTGCTGCGGCGTCGAGGTGCTCTCGAGCGGACGGCCTCAAACCGTGGTAGAAACTCTGTATAAGGAGCCATTCCTCCATGCCATGGTGTGGACATGAGAGAACGTACTCCTGCATCCTGTCCCAGGCTTCCGCGGTCGACTCATCTGCGAGCTGTTGGAAGCCCGATATCTTGTTTCGCAGGGCAGTTGTCTTGCCCGGCGGGAAGAACTTGGCGAGGAAGGCATTGGAGCATGCCGTCCACGTGTCGAGGGACTCTTGGTTCGCGTAGAACCACTGGAGAGCCCTCCCCAACAGAGAGAATGGGAAGAGTTGCAGTCGGATGGCGTCCTGAGGTGCATCCTTCATGGCGAAGGTGTTGCACGTCATCAAGAACCTTTGGAGGTGAGCGTTCGCATCCTCCGACGGCTTCCCACAGAAAGGATGTTGACATTTGTTAAGTCACACCAAATAAATCATCTTTGACAGTGATGCCAGAAATGATCTATAGATGTGTCTTTGTGTCGATTAGGTAAATCCGCAAGCGCACGGAGAATACCATTGTAGCATTTCACCAATGGATTACTCCAATGGCTGTCATTTATAGTTCTCCCAAGGGAAGGCGGCGGTTTATGAGATAGCATGTTCATAATCATATAACTAATAATATACCAAGGTCTAAACAGGGGTAAGGATACAGTATATGGATAGGGTGACACACAGAGCAATCCAATCTAACATCAGTACAAAGCCTAGGTTAAGCGGGGTTAAGAGGAGTCGAGCTGGGCCTCTATGTACTCCTTGTATTCCTGTCTATGGGTTATACATGCATCACATACAAACCTTAGTTCCATGTTACCATGAACACAGAGGATTACACAGCAGGGCTGTCACCACCTACTGGCAACCCTCTACGAGGACACTCAAAGCCATTTACCAATCTAAGCACCATGCTTACATTGCTAAACAATACTCTCAATTCCCATGGGACTTTGACCCTTCGGATCA
Organism: Eragrostis nindensis; assembly: GCA_012490785.1. Lineage (NCBI taxonomy): Eukaryota > Viridiplantae > Streptophyta > Magnoliopsida > Poales > Poaceae > Eragrostis > Eragrostis nindensis. The sequence continues at coordinate 1,510,006 of JAAXCT010000051.1, read as the reverse complement.
TCAAGTCGGGAACAAGAGTACACCTAACCTTGACCCGACGGATCAACAGGTCAAGTGCTAAACCTTGCATAACAACTCGGACCCTACGGATCATGGAGTCAAGAAGTAAGACATGCGTAACTTTAACCCTACGGATTAACAAGTTACATACTATGGCGCAAAGAACCCTAACCCTACGGATTAACAAGTCAAGGGCCAAAGCATGTCTAACCTCATTATGCATAAAATGAGTGTCAAGGCATGGATGAACTAGTATAAGTATGTGAAACATATATGAACCAAACATGACTAGACAATAACCACATATAAGGTACATGGCTACCATACTAGTGCACTCATAAGGCATAAGGAATAAAGGAGTAAATGCTATAGATAAATGATACAAGTCTTACAAGAGGGCAATGGAGAAGATCCACCCCCAAACTCTCCAAGACTAGGCCAAGGACCTCTAATCAGCCCTCTACTCCCCTCTACTCTACTCTGGCCTGGAGGCTAAGCCTAATGCTAGAGAATGAATCCCTCTTGGTGTGTGTGTTCTAAGGAGGGGGGTACCCCTTTATTTATAGCCTCCCAAAGGCGGTGGAGTTGAGGCGGTTCCTTGGGTCGGTGGCATTGATTGCAGGGGAAACCGACCTCAGTAAGTCGGTTGCAAACCGCCATAAGAAGATGGGCCAGTGGGGCCACCAGGGGGGTCGGCCGACCCCTGTTCCCAGGTCGGCCGACCTGGGGTGGGCCCCACTGGGCCTCAGCCTCCTCTGGTTCCTGCCTTGGGTTGTATACTGGTCTAGTCCACCTGCTATGCGTGGACTTGAAGCCTTTTGCTCCGGTTTTTGGGCTTTGGGGAGATATCTTTATTCCGGGGAAAATCGGTGTTTGCAAAGTAGATGTTTTATGCTTCCTTTTCCCCGTTATCATACGAAATGCACCTGCACTCACAAATTCACCAAGACTCGTGGAATCCGTTAGTTTCAAGTCCTAAGTCTACCTTTGGTGATTATTTTGACTTTATTCGTGCAGGTAGTTGACGGTTTATTTTCGGTCTAAGAGCCGTCAACAACTCCCCCACACTTAGCCTTTGCTCGTCCTCGAGTAAAGCTGAAGGACTAAGGTGGAACATAACTTTCTTTGGTATGATGCTAGCATACAAGTTATTCCAAGCCATACCTGCACCCGTGAACTTTGATGTGTCTACCATGTCATCTTGGGCGGTTGAGGAATGGAACGGTCATGATTTGAGTCATCATCACTCCTCTGTTGAGTAACTTGGGTTTTTGATAGATTTTCAAAGTAAAAACATAGCTTGTACTCCTCAAATGATAACTCTCAGATCGCTCAATGTGTATGATTCCTCACCAAGGCTTTTGGCATGCCTCTTTTCATCCTACATCTACAAATGGCTTTATGTGGAGCTTGGTAGGCAATGAAAAGGAGCATACTTGCATCACTTATATTACTAAGTCAAAGAGTGGATCCAAGGAGAAAACAAGTCATACAAACTGATCAAGAATGTGCACGTGTGTGGATATGTGTATGAAAAATGGAGAGATGGATACTCCTTGATGTGGCGATGTCTTTCTCTTGATTGATTTTTGATAGAGAACATGACTATCACTTCTTTTTTTTTCTTTCTTCCTTTTTTTTTGTCGATCATGCTCATCATGTTTGAGCATTTCTTTCTTTTATTCATGTTCATGCATAAGAGCACTCTTTCTTTCTTCTCATTTTTTTTCTCTTTCTCTCTCTTTTTTCTCGATAGCCATGTCTCTGTTGCAAGAATATTTGGAGAGAGACATCAACAACAAGTGATGGAGTATTTATTTTGGTGGATGGATGGATGGGAATGGTGTTGCTAACTTCCACTGTAGAAGTTTAGCATGTTTTTGTGGTGGTGGTGTATGTGTACGTGATCTTGATCATGAAAGTGTGACAAGCATCTCACAAGGGTCACAACAATTTGACAAAGCTCAAAGTAATAACAAGTAGCATTTTGTAGAGGTTTTCAATATGATCATCATGTTTGGCTCCGGTGGGAATATAAGATCATTGAGGAGTGCAAAGCTATGGATTTTAAATTTTGCAAGATAAATTCCCAAGCACTCAAAACAGAAGAAGCAAGATTCCTCTCATCTAACCATATCACATTCGCCAACAACTTAGATAAACACGGGGTCCTAAGAGATTGGTGTTCACAAGCAACAGGTGTACGATACGAGGAATAAAGAGTATGTTTGTTGAGGGTTCATTTTATCTTTGAGTTAAATTTTAGTAAATAACCATCAAAGATTGTATTAACTCATGAATTAGGGAGTCGGGGATAGGATGTGCAAACCATCGCCATAGATGAAGTGGAGACCAACGGTGACCATAGGAGACCAAACCGAAGGTTCGATCGAACTTTCTTTTCTTATGCCTGATGGCTCCACTCCTTAGCCTGTTTGAACTGTGCGATGTTGTGCATCATGTTGGTGGGAGATCTCGAGTGTGTGTGTGATGAAGAATGAGAGATCTCCCCCACACTTGTTTTTGTACCTAGACCTTTTTATTCAAAACAAACAAAAGGATATGGAAACAAAAAGGACTCTACCGGGGTTAAAGACCGGTGAGCCTAAGTTTATTGAATTTGGAAAAGCAAACTCGAGGCGCATTGTAAGTTTGAAAAGGGAAAAGACGCCGAGTTTATTCATTTTTTTTTTTGATCTTCATAGAAGGAAAAGAAGAGTTGGAGGAAGTCCAACATGCAAGAGAATTATTTTGGAAACCTCAAAAAAAAATGCAAGTGGAAAACAAAAGGAGATGGAAATATTTTTCTTGAATTTGAGACACATTCCAATGAAAATATTGGAGAAATGTTTGAGCAAGAATTTTACGGTGAGGGTGCTTGAGTGAAATAGAAATCAAATTGAAGAGTCCAAACACCCTTGCTCCAAGTTAAAAGAAATGAAATCCAATTTGGTCAACAACTCCCCAATGGCTATAAAAAAAGTCAATAGGAGTTGTGCCAAAATTCCTACAAAATTTGCTCAAAACATTTCCAACAAAAGGTTGTCTTAAATTCATTTTTTTCAAATTAAAATAAAATCTTTTCTTTTTCTAAAAGGAAAGGTTTGAAAACTCCCAAACAAAATTTTGGAAAAATTCAAACATGCAAGAATGCAAGTGAAAAATCAAATATGCAGGGATGCAACTTTTGTGGAAAAAGCAAATATGCATGGGAGGAAGAGGTCAAATATGCAAAATGCATGATGATGGGAAATGCAAATATGCATGCGAGGAAGCAAATATGAGATAACTACCAATTTACCTTTGGCAAGGGCTCACCAATTTTGAGTCCAATGAGCGGGACTTCCAATGTTGTGTATTTCCTCGGCAGGTCAAGGCCAGAGGTACACCACCCTGTTCTCACAAAAAGAGAAAACAAGGCAAAGGTAGACCTATCTAGACAATGGAAATTGATAGAAATATAATTATAAACAATGCTAGTGATTCTCTTCAACCAGTGCCTTCCCCGGCAACGGCGCTAGAGATGCTTGTTGACATTTGTTAAGTCACACCAAATAAATCATCTTTGACAGTGATGCCAGAAATGATCTATAGATGTGTCTTTGTGTCGATTAGGTAAATCCGCAAGCGCACGGAGAATACCGTTGTAGCATTTCACCAATGGATTACTCCAATGGCTGTCATTTATAGTTCTCCCAAGGGAAGGCGGCGGTTTATGAGATAGCATGTTCATAATCATATAACTAATAATATACCAAGGTCTAAATAGGGGTAAGGATACAGTATATGGATAGGGTGACACACAGAGCAATCCAATCTAACATCAGTACAAAGCCTAGGTTAAGCGGGGTTAAGAGGAGTCGAGTTGGGCCCCTATGTACTCCTTGTATTCCTGTCTATGGGTTATACATGCATCACATACAAACCTTAGTTCCATGTTACCACGGATCACAGAGGATTACACAGCAGGGCTGTCACCACCTACTGGCAACCCTCTATGAGGACACTCAAAGCTATTTACCAATCTAAGCACCATGCTTACATTGCTAAACAATACTCTCAATTTCCATGGGACTTTGACCCTTCGGATCATCAAGTCGGGAACAAGAGTACACCTAACCTTGACCCGACGGATCAACAGGTCAAGTGCTAAACCATGCATAACAACTCGGACCCTACGGATCATGGAGTCAAGAAGTAAGACATGCGTAACTTTAACCTACGGATTAACAAGTTACATACTATGGCGCAAAGAACCCTAACCCTACGGATTAACAAGTCAAGGGCCAAAGCATGTCTAACCTCATTATGCATAGAACGAGTGTCAAGGCACGGATGAACTAGTATAAGTATGTGAAGCATATATGAACCAAACATGACTAGACAATAACCACATATAAGGTACATGGCTACCATACTAGTGCACTCATAAGGCATAAGGAATAAAGGAGTAAATGCTATAGATAAATGATACAAGTCTTACAAGAGGGGAATGGAGAAGATCCACTCCCAAACTCTCCAAGACTAGGTCAAGGACCTCTAATCAGCCCTCTACTCCCCTCTACTCTACTGTGGCCTGGAGGCTAAGCCTAATGCTAGAGAATGAATCCCTCTTGGTGTGTGTCTTCTAAGGAGGGGGGTACCCCTTTATTTATAGCCTCCCAAAGGCGGTGGAGTTGAGGCGGTTCCTTAGGTCGGTGGCATTGATTGCAGGGGGAACCGACCTCAGTAAGTCGGTTGCAAACCGCCATAAGAAGATGGGCCAGTGGGGCCACCAGGGGGGTCGGCCGACCCCTGTTCCCAGGTCGGCCGACCTGGGGTGGGCCCCACTGGGCCTCAGCCTCCTCTGGTTCCTGCCTTGGGTTGTATACTGGTCCAGTCCACCTGCTATGCGTGGACTTGAAGCCTTTTGCTCTGGTTTTTGGGCTTTGGGGAGATATCTTTATTCCGGGGAAAATCGGTGTTTGCAAAGTAGATGTTTTATGCTTCCTTTTCCCCGTAATCATACGAAATGCACCTGCACTCACAAATTCACCAAGACTCGTGGAATCCGTTAGTTTCGAGTCCTAAGTCTACCGTTGGTGATTATTTGGACTTTATTTGTGCAGGTAGTTGACGGTTTATTTTCGGTCTAAGAGCCGTCAACAAAGGACTAGCCAAGATCATGTTGATCAAGGCTAGCTTGAGCTCGTAGTCCTTGTTGGTGATGCGCGGGTTGGGTCCCACGCGGATGTTCTCCGTAGTTGGCGCGGAGAAGTCATTGATCGTCTTCTCAACAACAGGGTCGGCCATGTTGTTCGATGAGGAGGCCCTGACAACCGGTGGAGGAGACGATTCAAGAGCCAGAGCGTTCTTGTGGATCTGTTTGGTGAGTTTCGCTCGAATTTTCCTCAAGAACTGCTCTGGATCTGAGTGGAAGTTTTCTGGTAGGTCGAAACCAGTCATGCACTGTCCTGTTTCAAATTTCCACAAGAAGAAAGACAGGACAAGGGTAAGCCTGCAAAAGTAAGTGATAACTATTCTTCTCACAAACTTCAATGCATTTATTCAGATTCCTAGCTGCTACTTCCCCGGCAACGGCGCCAGAAATGCTTGTTGGCGGTTCTTATGCGATAAAATTAAATTCATTAATTCCGCAAGCGCACGGATCACCATTGTAGCATTTCACCTTGGAGTATTCCAGGGTTATCGTATTTATATTTCCGCAGGGAAGTAGAGCGAAAGGGAGCTGAATAGTTGCAATGCATTGAATAATTTGGAGAAGGAATAATGTATCAACTATACTTGAGACGGGGGTAAGATAGGCATGATAGATATGGGTGGCACACACATCCTCAAATCCAAAGTAATAAAAAAAATAAAACTGTAGTATACATTTGGGAGAGCAACGAGATAGAGTTAAGGCTACCTGTATGTTTATCTATTATTTACTCTTCCTAGCAGTCAAGTCTACAAAGATTATCTACTCTAGCTAAGTTCATACACATACAAGTCATGTCGTTTCGGGGCACACACGTGCTAGGTTAACCGATGTTGCTAGTTTAAACCTAGGGAACCGTATGCTATAATTAAGATCCTGCTGAGTCCAACCCGGACGTGGTGGATTACAGAGACCGGTGCAGCTGTCACATACACTCGCGGCTACCATCCTCCGTGGGGTTGGGTGCCAAACGTGCATAGGCCAAGTTCCGCGCCATGCTTACAACCCGCCTAGAGGAACTACTCTTGATCAACGGAGCAGACCTATCTAAGAATAAACAAGCACATATTTCACCCGACGTCATCTCTGACGAAGGCACTCTCTCGTACTTGCCTACCCCAACAATCACGAATCCCACAACAAGACTTCTACGAGCACTTACTTAACAGAATAAATAAACTAAATAGAAAAGAATTACTAAAAGAAATAAGTAAAGATAAAACTAAATATAATTATATTGAATAAAATAATATCTCAAAAGAGTAAGGATACAAAGAACTATACCGAACTCCGAGAAGACTCCAGAAGCCCGAGAGAGCTCTCACTCTACTCTACTCTACTCTAACTCCCAAAGCTACTACTAAACAAGAAAATGTAAACACTTGGATGAAGTGTGAGGTGCGAGTTGCTTCTGAGGCCGGGGGGTCCTATTTATAGGTCTCCAAGGCGGTGGAAGCATTGCCGCCGAAGCTGGAGAGGCGGTGGCGCCAAGGTCGACCGGCCGGCCTAGGGGGGTGGCCGGCTGGCCGTCCACTGTGGTGGTTCGCCACCGTCTTGCTCCTGGACGCTCCAGATCACTCCCTGAAGGCGGTCTGAAGGTCGGCTTCTTCGTGGGGTCGGCAGATTTGCATTGGGGGCCAAGTTAAGGCCCATATAGCCCATCTTCGAGAATGGCGGTGGAATCTGCTGGGCTAGGCCTTCAATTATACATTGTGGATCAGTTTCGAGCCCACTGGAGGAAGCCCGAGGCCTGCGGCCACCAGGTGGGGCCGGCCGGCCTAGGGTGGGGCCGGTCGGCCAGGGAAATTCCCTGGCTAGGCCCACTTTCCTTCATTATTCACTCATGCATCCAAATATTCGCCAAAACTTGTGGAGTAGCATTATTCCTATCTACTATGCACAAAATCTTGGTGTTATGCATTTATTTACCGGTAGGGTGGCGGTCAAATCATGGTTTAACGACCGCCAACAGTCCCTAATCTGGAAACCCGTACTCTCTCTGGGAGGAGAGTAACCCTAAAGTGCGTGGGAGATCGCTCGGTCATCTGCTGGGTTGCCTGTGTGAACAGTGACTCTCGGCTTCTTCCTCTTGGGCTGCTCAACAGCCTTGCCCTTCCCTTTGTCACGATCCCCTCTGCCTCTGCCTCTGCCTCCTGCCATCTTTGCTAGCTGGACTGCAGACAAGATAGGGCGAGTGAGCTTGGCTCACCAACCCGTCCACTGACAAGCTGACTGCCACAAGATAGGATCAAGGGCTTGGCCCTAAATCCGTCCACTGACTCTGCACTGCTGTCAACTGCCCGACTGTCCACTGCCACTGCAAGATAGGAATAAGACAGGGTATATGAGTTATGGAATAACCTACTATGATCTACAAGCAAGAATCGTAGGTAAATGCATAAATCTAGATGAAGTCCTAGCGCAGAGGTGAAGGACACAATGCCAGCAATATGCAATGGGGAACTATGGCATTGTCGATTATGAGTAGGGATCAACTAGTGTACATAATCTTATGCAATAGACTCAATGTAACACTAATCGAGGAAATACACTAAGTATCGAGCTAGTGGATATGGAATGTACTCGAAATCGACACAAAGTAACCAACAACCAAAATGTCATAGGCATAGTGATGAAATTACGACTACTATGACATATGGTAACCAAAAACCTAAATTGCGAAGAAATTGAAGCAAGGCATATCAATTCGCAATAGAGATTGAATTTTCTGATTGAAATTTCTTGGGATTTTAAACGATGAAGGAATCGATCGGCTCAAACCCTAGATAGGTAATCGAAGTCAAGCTACTGTGCAATGCTTGCATCCTTGGGGCTCACGAGAGCTGGAGAGACGGCAGCGATCGTCGGTGAAAGGGAGCTCGGGTCCGGCGAGTCAGCCGGGAAGAAGGAGTCCACACGCGCAAAATGGAGGGGAACATAGAGTCGCGTGCGAGTGAAGGAATCCCTCTGCGTAGTGGTCGTCGTCGAGGTCGTCGTTCTCGGCTCCGGCACGGCGGCGCGCGGCGTGGCGTTAGGGTTGCGGAGTGGCGTGGATGCGGTGGAGCACGGCGGCACGCGGCTGCAGCTGGTGAAGCACGTCGGCGTGGAGCGCGACGGCGGCGACGAGGTGTACGGCAGTGGCGCCCGCGGGAACGGCGAGGTTGAGCGGAGGCTGTTGGCAGTCCTAAGGCCTAACAGAAATGAATCCGCAAGCGCACGGATACGATGTAGCTTTCACTCAGGAGTATTCCTAAGGTATCGTATCCACAGGGAACGGACAGTGTACTAAACTTGAGATCTATACAGGATATCCGTAAAAAGGGTCACACTAAGCAGAGAGTTTATGCAGCAGTGAAAAAAGGTAGCCCTCTGGCCAGGTAATCTAATGCATAATATTAAATAACTGAGCAATGTGATAAGGGTCTTTCGATATCATCTACTTCAGGGCACGGCCGCCGCCAAGACACGCAACCCGGTAACTAGGTTCAACGTATCCGGTCAACGGACCGCGTCTAGGCCCTACACACTCAACCCGAACGTGGTGAACTATAGAGATCGGTGCAGCTGTCACCTGCACTCGCGGCTACCACAACATCCCGTGGGGTTGAGGGCAACTCAGGATAAATCAAAGTATAAACACCACGTTTACACCTATCATTAATACCAGCAACTAGTACGTACCTAAAGCTAGCACATGTAGTAAATAAGAAACACTTACTACACACCTGAATCCCATAAATGATAAAGAAGAAAACCTTACTTTATTGCTCAATAAATAATACCTTACATGTTACCCGGCCTGGAAGACTAGGACGACTACTCCCAGGCGGAGTATAGACCCGAGGCACCGAGGAAGAAGAACCCGACATCTCCGGAGCTTCCGCCCTTCCTCCGCCTCTCACTCACTCTCTACTTCACTTATCAAAGTATTTCTCTACTAAGGTGCGAGTTTTACCATGGGAGATAGCATCTATTTATAGGCCTAAATGAAGTAGAGTGGCGGGCACGTCAAGTAGGAGGTGGGTGGAGTGATTTGGCCGAAAAGTCTGGCCGGCTGGCCTCCCACCTTGGTTGGCCGGCCATCCATTGTCTTGGATGGCCACCGCCTTCGCCGTGGACGTCCGGGATCGCTTTCTAGTGTCGGTTCCGAAGTCGGTTGTCGAGTGGGGGCGGCAGAGGTTAAGTAATCGTCAAGTTAAGGCCCAAAAGCCCACCTACCGGATGTCGGTTGTCCATCCACCATGGAGACCACTTGGGCTTGATGTTTTACGGTGCGTATAGCCCACTGGAGGAAGATCGGGTCCAAAGGAGATAAAAGTTGGCCGGCCGGCCTAGTGGGGTGGCCGGCCGGCCAGGAGATTTCTGCAATTTTCTGCGGGCTATAAACCTGATGACAAGAAAGAATTTTATTTGGTTCATCTTCAGAAATTATTTTGTTTTGTTTTCTGGGTATGTGAAACAGAGCAAGCGAGTCAAGATAAAGATTGAGGAAAAATTAGACCTGATTGGAGTTTGGCCAAGGCCGGCCGGCCTGGGGTGTGGGCCGGCCGGTGGGGTCTCTCTCCTGTTCCTTCTCTGTTTCGTCGGGACAACGCGCCATTGTGTATTCACAACTTTGTTCCTGCGCACTCGGGAAAATGTGAGTGTACAAAGGTTGGTTTATGTAGTTGCCCACATAAACCAACACTCAACTAAATAAAACGCTTCACATTAACATGTTGATATTATTTACTTTTATTTATTATTTTTTTAAAACAAAAGAAAAAGGATGCTTAGTTAAGGTCGGAGCCAGACCGTAGATGCAAGTATTTTTAACTTTGGATAAATTCGAGGACATCTACTTCCTCGAGAGCAGGCATGGAGGGTTTTAGGAATACTTTTAACCGCTGGCCATTTACCTTAAAAAGGCTTCCATCATCGCTCTGGAGAGTGACGGCTCCATGGTTGGAAGATTCCACAACGGTATAAGGGCCGTCCCATTTACTCCGGAGTTTACCAATGCCAAATAATTTAGCGCGGGCATTAAAAAGTAGTACCTTATCTCCTGGCGCGAAGTGCTTCTCACGGATGCGCTTGTCGTGCCATCTTTTAGTTCTGTCCTTGTACAGCTTGGAGCTATGGTATGCCTTCTCCCTCCATTCTTCAAGCTCGGCGATTTGAATTTGCCGCTTGACTTGGGCTTGATCTAAATCCATGTTCCATTTCCGGATTAACCAATATGCCTTGAACTCTAGCTCGACATGTAGATGGCATGTTTTCCCTATACCATTTGGTATGGGGTCAGGCCAATGGGTGTCTTATAAGCTGTCCTGTAAGCCCATAATGCTTCATGCAGTTTGACTTTCCCATCTTATCAATGGTATTTTGGAGGATATTCTTGATTTGTTTATTAGAAGTCTCCGCTTGACCACTGGTTTGTGGGTGATAAGGGGTTGCTACTCTATGCTCAATTCCATATTTGTGTAGCATTTCCTTAAAGGATTTATCAATGAAGTGTGAACCCCCATCGCTATAATCACCCTTGGTGTGCCGAACCTTGGGACGATGTGTTTCTGGAGCATTCTCTTTGAGTGGGTGGAATCTGCATTGCGGAATGGTATTGCTTCTACCCACTCTGAGACATAGTCCACTGCCACTAAGATGTACTCATAGTTTTCTGACTTTGGAAAGGGTCCCATGAAGTCAATGCCCCATACTTCGAAGATATCGATTTGAAGGTTATTTGTAAGGGGCATCGCATCTCGAGAGTTTATCCCTCCTATTCTCTGGCACCGAGGACATCTCCGTACATACTCTTTGGTATCTTCATACATGGTCGGCCAGTAGAATCCACTCTGCCAGACTTTAGCATTGGTACGGAATGCTCCATAGTGGCCCCCATACGGCGAAGAGTGACATCTATCAATGATCTGTATTGCCTCGCAGGTGGGCACACATCTTCTAAGTAGGCCATCAGAGCAGACTTTATATAGATAAGGATCATCCCATAAATAGTATCTGCTATCCCTGATGAGCTTCTTCTTGTCCTCCCCTGGTGGTATGTATCCCGAAACAATATAGTTAACGATATTTGCATACCATGGGTCGGTGCTTGTTACCTTTAGTAACATATCATCTCTCAAGTAGTCATTGATAGGAAGTTCATTGGGATCTTCAACATGTAAACGAGAGAGATGATCTGCCACTGTGTTTTCTACTCCTTTTCTGTCTCTGATTTCTATGTCAAATTCTTGGAGGAGTAGAATCCATCGGATAAGTCGTGGCTTTGCATCCTTCTTAGTTAGCAGGTACTTGACTATCACTTTCGCACCCACCAAGTATGACCTGAACTTATCAATGGCATAGACTACTGCAAGCAATTCCTTCTCTGTGGTTGCATAATTGAGTTGTGGCCCTGTGAGAGTCTTGCTTGCATAGGCTATGGCATGATGCTTCTTATCCTTGATCTGTCCCAACACAGCCCCGACGGCATAGTCGCTTGCATCGCACATGATCTCGAATGGGAGCTTCCAATCTGGAGGTTGGATAATGGGGGCTGAGACTAATGCTCGCTTGAGTTCATTAAATGCCTCCATGCACCTCTCATCAAAGACGAATGGTACATCCTTAGCTAGCAGATTGGTGAGAGGTCTGGCCTTCTTGGAGAAGTCTTTGATAAATCTTCTGTAGAACCCAGCGTGCCCTAGGAAACTGCGGATCCCCTTAATATTCCTCGGGGGTGGAAGTGACTCAATGACTTCAAATCTTAGACTTGTCAACTTCTATCCCTCTGGCAGAGACCTTATGTCCTAAAACAATTCTCTCAGTTACCATGAAATGGCATTTCTCCCAGTTCAGGACTAGATCGGCTTCCTTGCATTTTTGTAGCACCTTCTCTAAGTTTCGTAGGCACCCATCGAATGTCTCTCCGTACACAGAGAAATCGTCCATGAATACCTCCATTACTTTCTCAACAAGATCTGAGAAGATAGCCATCATGCATCTTTGGAAGGAAGCAGGTCCATAGACATGTGAAGGTTGTCTTGTCTTGGTCATCAGGATGGATAGGTATTTGGTGATATCCTGAATAACCATCTAGGAAGCAGAAGAACGAATGCTTTGCCAGCCGTTCGAGCATTTCATCGATGAAAGGAAGCGGGTAATGGTCTTTTCGTGTTGCCTTATTCAGCTTCCTGTAGTCGATGCACATTCGCCACCCTGTCACTGTGCGCTGAGGGATCAATTCATTCTTCTCGTTCCGCACAACAGTCATCCCTCCTTTCTTTGGCACAACCTGAATTGGACTGACCCATTCACTGTCTTGTACCGGATAAATAATCCCTGCCTTGAGTAGCTTCAAGATTTCCTTCTTTACTACTTCTCTCATGGCATTGTTAAGACGTCGTTGGTGTTCACGAACAGGATTGTGGTCAGGTTCCATCGGGATTCTGTGGGTGCAAAATTCTGGAATGATCCTCTTAAGGTCTGCCAGTGAGTAACCTATTACTGATCGATATTTCTCCAGTAAGGTTACTAGCTTCTTTTCTTCTTCTTGGGAGATCTTGTCACTGATGATAAGTGGGGTGCTTTGAATCCCAAAGAGGAAGCTGTACTTGAGACCTGGCGGTAACGGCTTTAACTCGACAGGTGTTGGAGCGGTTTCTTCATGCTTGTCTAGTTCAACATATGGGGAAGCATCTTCATCTTCAGTAAAGAATTTAGTCTCTTCCTCCATATGGGGTGCTTCCAAGAATTCTCCAACTATTTCTTCAATAGAGGCTAATTCTTCCATAGTCTCAGGGTGCATCTCTGCTTTGGTGTTGAGAGCACGCCTGATGTCAACGGGGAAGCTTTCTTTCCCAATATGAACATCAACCTTTTCTTGTAAGTACTTTATTTGCGAGAATGTGAAGATTGGTGTTCCGATCAGTAAGAAGTCTTGCTTGGGTATATCGAATATGTGAAAGACGAGAACCATGGGCTGTTCATTTATCTCCGTCTCCACTTCCCGCAAAACTCCTACTGCTGGGTAATATTTGTTCTCGAAGGCTAACCATTTCTTTGAAGGTGTTAGGTTGCCTTCGGACAGCCATCCACTACTGTCAGCCAGATGCTTTGACATGATATTTACTTTGGCTTTTAAGTCATATATGGCTTTCCTCCTAGCAGTGGATTGAATATTCACCATAACGCAGTCGGGTTTTGGATTCAACTTGATCGTATCCCTCGTGCATTCGGCTTCTTGAAACCAATCTTCGCCTAGAACTGCTGACAGTTGATGTATTCTTTCTGTCTGCTCTTCTATTTCCTCCCAATCCAATTCTTCGGCGTCATCATTGTCAGGGTGACAATTTCTCTCTATCGGATATGATCTTGTATCCCCGAATTTGGTGAAATTAATTTCCTCTTCGTATGGAATGAGAGGAAGAATTGGTTCCACCGCCTGATGGCTTTGAGCTTCGGCAAGAGTTTGACCACCTTGGAACAAATTTGGATTTGTTGGGCAGACATAGAATGGTTCTGGAGCTTCTTCCATGATCGGAGCTTGAGGAAACTCAATCTGAAGCACGGGTTGAGCAACGGGTACTTCTCCTTTTGGTAGCTCAGGTGTAGGTGGCACATAGCTGTCCAGATTGCTCAGAATACTCCCAAGAAGTTCGAATCTTTCAGTAGAAGAGGGAGTGTTTCTTACGAAGGATCCTCCAGAAGCAGTATCCAGAAAAGTACGGCTCTCTGGAGTGAGTCCCCACATGAAGTGCTGAAGGAGTACCGCTGGGGAGAGTCCTAGATCTGGTCCTTTGACAGTGTATGACATGAAGCGCTCCCATGAAGCTCCCAGTGTTTCTTCACTGCCCTGCTTGAAGGTAAGAAGCTCCATACGAAGAGCAATGACCTTTGCAACAGGGAAGTACTTAAAACAAAAGAGATCTCTGAGAGTTGTCCATTTTCCGTTGGCTTCTCCTACTGTCATGGCATACCATAGTGTTGCCTTTCTACTGAGTGAGAACGGGAATAGGTTCCATTTCAGAGTGTCCTGTGAAAATCCCTGGGTCGAAACAGTGGAACAGAGCAGCTCGAAGTATCTCAAGTATTCATATGGATTCTCATGTTCATCTCCGTAGAAGATGTTCCCCTGAACCAGTGCTATGAGTTCTGGACGAATCTCATAACTCTGGGCTCTGATTGGTGTAGATGCTGGAGGAGGCTCCAGCAATTCTCCTTTCGGAGCATTGGCGTACAATGGAGGATGGTTCCATGGTAATGATAAAGAAAAAGAAAAACAAAAATAAAACAAAACAAAACAAACCTATTCACGGATGACTCTAGATTCGAGTTAGCACAGCTACCGTTCCCCGGCAACGGCGCCAGAAAGCTTGTTGACAGTCCTAAGGCCTAACATAAATGAATCCGCAAGCGCACGGATACCGATGTAGCTTTCACCCAGAAGTATTCCTAAGGTATGTTGGTATTTCTTACACCAAACAGAAAACACCACCTTAGGCTGGTTAGGCCTAGAGTGAATATTCCCGGTTCGGCGCCAGAAATACCTGGGGTTAAGTTACTTGCTTAGGATACATAATAATCCACAACTAGCAACGAGTGCTAGAAATGTATTATTAGTATTTAATCATAAAAGATAATCCGCAAGCGCACGGATAACCCGTTGTAGCATTTCACCCGAGAGTATTCCAGGGTATCGTTATTTATATTTTCCCAAAGGAAGACGTGGTTGACAAGTGTGTACTTATACTCATGGTGTTACAAATGATAGATCATAACCAATATCCAAATGCAGGGGTAAGGCGATAAATGGATAGAGGATAGTGCGACACACACAGCAGGCATTTCCACTCTCTGGTAAAAGGCGAGAGGCGGCTCTAAGCTAGACTAAGGTTAAGTAAGAAGAACTGCTACTCCTAATGTACATCGTCAAGTAGCGTGCGTAGCATCTACCTATAGCCTAAGCTGCACACAAGCCAAGACTAAGCTGTTCTACTGCCAAGCCATCATCGGGAGATCCAGCGATCAGAGTCTGCCCCAATCTCCGGACATTTCATATATACTCCTACGCCATACCCGAACGTGGAGGATTACAAGGGACGGACAGGGCTGTCACCACCTGCCGCCTACCTCTACAAACCGTGGGGCACGAACACGCATCCAAGGGTGGAAAGGAAGCCCTAGCACCATGCTAGCGTAACTAACCACAACTCTAGATCCTCGAGGCACCTCGCAAGGCGATAAACCTAGAGCACTCTTGCAAGACAATGGACCCGATGACTAAGCAAAAGGAACAACTAGGTCTAGCAAGCGATTACATAGACAAAGGATCAAAGCTAGCACTACGTTAAGCATAGGCGTTCGTCGCTCAAGAACGAGCGACGAACGATGAACAATGAAGAACGATCATCGTTAACCGATGATCGAGTATGAACGAACAACGAACGAACGATGAACGATCATGAACGAACATCGATGAACGATGAACGAACGATGAACGAACATGAACGAACGAAGAACGTTCATCCAAGATCAAGGATGAACGATGAACTAGCATAAGCACATAACTACTACAAGAACGATGATATTCCATTGAATAAGAAATAAGTCTTACAAAGAGAGTACAAGGATACAAGGGAATTTACCCCAAAACTCTCCAAGGGACTTGGGAGCCAAAAGGGCAGCCCAACTACTCAGCCTAAGCCTAACTAGAGAGCCCCTAGCTCTGGATGTGTGGAGGAGGGAATGAGCCTCTTGTGTTGTGTGTTGTGTCTTCTAAGGGGAGGGGGTACCCCTTTATTTATAGCCCTCAAAGGCAGTGGAATTGAGGCGGTTCCGTAGGTCGGTGGCATTGATTGCAGGTGGAACCGACCTCCTGAAGTCGGTTGCAAACCGCCTTAGAAAGGTGGACCCAGGGGGCCTCCCTGTCAGGTCGGCCGACCTAGGGTTGGGGGTCGGCCGACCTGGCCCTGGCCCCCCCTGGGCTGGGCTTTGGCAGGTTGGCTCCCCTCGGCCTTTTAGCCTCTTTTCCAGGTGCATGGCCTCAGTTGATATTCTGGATGGTTCTGGGCCTTTAATCCTTGAATTATATTCCCGCGGCGAGCGTCGTTTGGTGGGAGTGTTGGAATCGTCGCCTTGGGCCTTGTTTACACCTGGAAATCCCTGTTTTCCACCTGCACATCTAAATCTAGAGGTACACGTGGAAATAGGTTATTTGATAACAATATGCAAGCAACAAGTGTTAGTTCTTCCTTATTTATAGAGCTAATTGACGGTCAAAAACTGGGTCTAAGGACCGTCAACAACTCCCCCAAGCTGTCCTCCTTGCTCGTCCCGAGCAAGAAGTAGGACTTAGGATGTTGATCAGGAGTTGCTACAATGCTTCATATCTCCTAGGTACCATGCACACAACAAAATACTCTCCTTTGAGTTGAAAAAGTTAGCATGGTAACTCACCCTTTACCTTATTCCTTATGGGGCGTATGGCTTTTTCCTTGTCTTGGGCGGTTGAGAGATAGAACGGTTATAACAGAGCACCAATCACTTGTCCCTCGTTTGACTTTTATTTTCCGGAGGTTTTTTTTGAAATTTTTGAAATAAAAGCAAAGTTCCTCAAATGATGCTCTCGAATCGCTCAATAAGTGTATATTCCTCACCAAGGCATTATTGTGTTGCCTCTTTGTCATCCTACTTCTAAGGCTTGTATGTGGAGCTCAAAGTAGGGATGATATGAGGCATACTTGCATCACACATATTGCTGAACCAAAAGAGTGGATCCATGGAGAATGCAAGTCATACAACCTTGATCAAGATGTGCATGTGTGTATATGGTGGTGGTGAGGTGGAAGAACTATACTCCTTTTTATTTGTTCCTTCTCTCTTTTTGAATTTTTGAGGAGAACATGGCTATCTTTCTTTCCTTCTTTTTCTCAACATTTTTTTTTCTTTCTTTCCCCATTTTTTTCATCATGCTCTACTTTTGTATGAGCAGGGGATTATTCTTTTTCTTTCTTTTGCATAGCCATGTCTCCAATGATATATTTTGAGAGAGAGAGGTAACAATGAATTTTTGGAGTATTTATTTTGGGTGGAAAGTGTGGTGGTATTGCTTAACTTCCAGTGTAGAAGTTTAGCATGCGAGGTGGAGTGTACGTGATCTTGATCAATGAGAGTATGACAAGCTTCTCACTAGGGTCACACAATTTTGATAAAGCTCAATGCAATGACAAGCAGCATAGGTGTAAGGTTTTGCAATGTAAGAGCAACATACGGCTGTGGTAGGAATTTTGATCATTGAGGAACTTTATCATCATTTTTTTTTGTATTTTGTAAAATAAAACTCCGGAAGTCAAGTCGTACTTTGAACAAGATCATAGCAGCCCTATTTGTACCATATCATATCTCACAACAACTTAGACTTAGATCAAGCACTATGCAGCCCACAAGTTTCAAGTTCTAGGTAAGCATAAGCCAAAAATCTCAAAACTTGGGAGAGCACTAAGTTGTGACTAGGTACAAACGAGAGATAAAACAGAGCAACTATTCATCATCTCAACATAAGGAAGGCTAAACACTCATACTCGCATATGAAAAGAAACTACGAAAAACTAGAAACCACACTAAAGACTATTTTTGTTCTTTTTAGTTTTGTCATTTTTATTTTATTTTCAGATTTATCATTTTTTTGTATTTTTCATATAAGGTGCAAGAACAAGCAAACAAAAGAAATAAAAGGATACAAGTTGCGATACATGATACCTTTGTGGGGGGTATGGCATCCCCCCCAAGCTTGTTCTTGCTCATGGGTGACGTCGAGGATCGAACCCGGTGTGGCGAAAGTAAGCCAACATATCGGCTTGGCCCTGCTGCGTCATGTTGGTGAGGTTGGTGAGCTGGGCATTTGTGTTTTCTTGCCACTGGTGGGTCTGCAGGACGTGTTGGTTGAGAGTGTACTCAACGTCCTCTCCTCGAGTCTCGATGCGTCCCATTTGCTCGGTGAGCGCATTCATTTGCTGCTCGAGATATGGATCACGAGCTGCAGACGAACGCCGCCCACCGGCCCGCGGTGAGTAGGACGTCGAATCGGAGGATATTTCCTCCCATTGTGCACGGGGAGGGTGCGTCCATTGGGCCTGGCCTGCACCCTGCTGCGACGAGCCGCCGGCCTCGAACGGTGGTGGAGTGGTGTACCCACCGGGACTATACCCGGCGTGACCGTAGCTTGGCCCATATGCATAGGCCATGGGCTGCGGTGCGGGTATCCCGGTGTCGGCGGTCGGCTCCGGCCTGCGCGTCCTCCTGCGAGAAGAAGTACTCCTGCGTGCAGCTTCCTCTTTTTCGAGAGGTGTGGTTAGGTTTTTACAGCCATACAAACGAAGTCCCCGGTTAGGTAACGGGAATTCATTTGTATAACCAACATAATAAAATATGAGAGAATTATTTGGACCATGCTTAAGTGTATGACCTTGAATAAGATAATCCTCGGTGATAAGAGAGCGGGGTGTATCAAGATAAGCAACATTAGCATCATGCAAAGCACCAACACCCGCAGCAATACGTGTAATCAACGAGGTGCACTCAATCGGTCCAGTCATTCTAAAATTTTCTAACCACTGAGAAATCATGAACATGACAGGAGCAATCTTTATTTTCTCAACCATAGCATAAAGAATTTTCAGATCATCCTCGCGCACAATCCTAATATCACTTCTAGGAAACAAGGTAATGCCAAGCCACATGTGCAACAAGCGCAAGGTAGGATGATGAATATGATTAGTTCGGGGTTTCTCACAAGTAGGAGATGCAGAAATTCTTTGCTAAAAAGCTAACTTTGAGTAACCCGGAATCTAACTATCAACATCAATGGTGCAGCGAGAATTAAAGCCGAGGCATTGACTAAGGATTTTCCATGTCAAATGATATTCCTCCCGGAAAAACCGAAAGGTAATACCGTCATCTACCATGCATAGGGTGCATAAAAACTGCAGTGTAAGTAAGCGGGAACCCTGCTCATCTACACTTGCAAACTTTTCCCACCCTATTGCTTTAAATACTCGAGAAAATTCAGCATCCATACCAATCTTTTGCAGCAGTTCCGGATCAAATGCTCGCGTAGGAGCAAATGTTCGGAGTCGGAGAGCTTCGTAGGCGCTCATCTCTTCGTCGCCCACCAAGTCGAGGTCGGTGTCGATGAGAAGACGATGCTCGGTGTTGGCTTGTTCCTCCGTTGCGGCTTCATGTTGAGGGCTTGACACTTGCTCGGTGGTGGTGCGGGCGCGAGTGCGAGGTCGAGATGAACCCGAGCCCGTGCTCCCGGACCGGAGCAGAGGCGAAAGCCTTGCCGGCGCGCTTCATGCTGCAGCGAGGTCGAGCAAGAACGCAAGAACAAAAACTCCGAACGGGTTGTTAGAGTGAAAACCAATCGATGAAACCGTCGGTGTTCTTGCAAGCGAGAAAACGCAACTCGGAAAACCAAACCAAATCAAAACTGCAAAGCAAACCAAAGGAGAAATATTTTTGCAGAATTTTGAGGCAAGAACCAAGTGAGCACAATGGAAAGCTTGAGAGCAATGGAGTGAAGTGTGTTGAGGAGTGAAAATGAGAGTGAATGAGAGGGAGAGTGCAATGGCCGGCCACCTCCTTATATGGGCGAGCCATAACGGCTCATTTTTAAAGGAGCAAAGGACAGGTGACCGTTGGGGCAAAGGAGAGCGCGCCCAACGGCCACCCTGGGTCGGTCGACCTGGCAAGTGGGGTCGGCCGACCCTCTGTGGGGCCCACCTGTCATCCCTCTTGGCCCACAGCCCCCAATGGCCATATTGGTGATGACCACGGTTGCTATGTCCAGATATTCCTCAAAATTATTTGCTCAAAAAGATCTCCAAATAAAAGGTTGCCTCGAATTCAAAATTTTTCGAAAAATTCAAAAATCGACATGTTGACGAAAAATTTCAACATGCAAAAATATTTTTGGCTTTTCCATGGTGATACAAGGGCGGTCCAAAAATTTCATCCAAAGATGAGACATTTTGAACGCAAAAGTGTTTTTGAGAATTTTGAATTTTAAATGCATGGCGAGGGAAAAATTCAAATATGCTGGCGGAAAAATCCAAATAAATTTTTAGTGGAGGAAATAAATATGCAAGGTGGTTTGGAGAAAAATCCAAATGCAAATGTGGTGGAAAAACTCAAAAAGAAAAGAGAATCAAACCGAATGATAATGCCGGTTTTCCTGGCAGCTAGGGCCATGTCGTTTAAAGTCCGACGGGCTAAGACTTCTCCAACGGGTTCAGCTTGGTGGCGCGGACCCGGTCCTTGGAGATGAGGACGTAGAGGGCTGCGCCTTGACTTGCCACACTTGTTTCATCTTTGGTGGTGTAGGTGGCTTTTCGGACTTCGGGACGGGTTTCGTGGCCCATAATCCCGGCCTCGTGGTCGCAGGTTTCTTTGGTTGAAACTGCGATGGATTTTCAATCTTTGCCAAGCTCTTCCATAGAGCAATGAGGCTGTCTGATTTCCTGGCTGTCACTTCAACTTCTTGAATGTTGGAGGTGTTTGGCCCATACTTGACCTTGATCATCGAGCATTGTTCTTTCCGAGGTTGGAACTCGAACTTCTCCTCCTTCCCATTGATGTAGAGGCGGATTTCTCCAACTCCAACATCAATTTGGGCCTTTGTGGTGCTAAGGAAGGGACGTCCCAAGATGAGGGGCGTTTCCTTGTCAATATCCATGTCAAGCACCACAAAGTTCACGGGGACGGTGTGGCCTCTTATGAATACCGGCACATCTTCCGCAATCCCCATTGGAAAGCGAAAGGATGAGTCGGCCAATTGTAGCCGCATCGCTGTTGGTGTGAGGAATCTGTACTTTAATTGCTCGAAGATTGCCTTGGGCATGATGCTCACGCTGGCCCCAAGGTCACACAGTGCGTAGTCGAAGTGGAATCTCTTGATTGCACAAGAGATTACTGGAAAGCCTGGATCAGTTTTTATTGTAGAAGGTTCTCCTCTTATTTGCCTGTTCTCCCCTGCATGGTTAGTCCTACGAGAGAACATTTATCCTCTCGTAGTGATAACATTAACTTTTTCAATGGGAGATTCTGGTTGCCCAGGAATCTGCCCAGAACTAGCAGAAGGAACAAGAGCAGCAAGCTGAGCTAACTGAGTTTCTATCATTTTATTAAAGCTCAACTGATTTTTGAAAGCGGAAGAAAGACCTTCTATTTTTGAATTTAAACTCTCTAAACTTTGATCATTGGCAGCAAGCTTTTTGTTGATTGATTCGTTGATTTTAGCTTGGCCATAAACCAAATCTTTCAAAGAAGGCTGATTATTATTAAAACCAGAGAAATTGTTACCTCCTTGATAAGATTGGCGGTTTTGGTTAAAACCTTGACCTCCACTTGGACGATACCCATTGTTGTTGTTCATGTAGAATGCTTCTTCATGGGCATGGTTGGGGCAATCCTTCCCCATATGGCCAGTGTTGCCACATTCCTCACAAGTAATGCGTGAGTCAAGTGAGCGAACACTACCATGCGTGTTGAAGTCGTCCAAGCGCTTCATGACGAGGTCAAGCTTGGCGGACAATAAGTCCACCTCCTTGATAGGGTGTACGCCTTTAGAGCGTGGTTGGAGACGTTCATCGCTCCACCCTTGATTGGAGACCATCTTCTCAATAAGTTCTTTAGCTTGAGCAACGGTCATTGAGAAGAAGGCTCCTCCAGCAGCGGCATCCATATGTCCACGGGTTGTTGGTGTCAACCCGTTGTAGAAATGTTGAAGAATGAGCCATTCTTCCATCCCGTGGTGTGGGCAGGCGGATATGTAATCTTGGAGCCTATCCCACGCCTCGGCGATGGTTTCATTGTTGGCTTGCTGGAAGCTTGAAATTCTTCCACGAAGGGCATTGGTTTTGCCCAACGGGAAAAACTTTGCGAGGAACGCGGTAGAACAGCGGTCCCAAGTGTCAATGCTGGCACGATTGGCATAGAACCATTGTTTCGCCTTCCCAAGGAGGGAGAGGGGAAACAAACGAAGCCTGATGGCATCTTGGTTGACTCCGGCGGTTGCCGATGTGTTGCATATCTCAAGGAATTGCTGGAGATGAGTGTTGGCGTCCTCCGTGGCCTTTTCACAAAAGGGAATGGCCTGCACCATAGTGATTAGGCTTGATTTTGACTGCAAACCCTGCGTCACCGGCGTTGACATTGGGCCCAACGGGAACATTGGCAACGGAGGGAGCAGAGTAGTCACGGAGGGTCCTTTGATCAGCCATGTCAATAAGTGATGATGGTGCAGATGATGTGGGTTCGTCTGTCGGGAGTGTTGCTTGTGAGGGAGAGTCGACGTGGGGTCGAACTTTCCTTACATGCGACTCTGGATTGTCAACGAAGTTTTTCGGCAAGTTGAATCCACGCATACACTATCCTGTTTTCACATCAAAGAGAGAAAACAGATCAAGGTTAGCCTGCAATGGAAATGGTTAATTCCCATCAAGTGTAATCATGAGTAATCATTGTATACACTTGTCAACAATTGTCTTCCCCGGCGACGGCGCCAGAAATGCTTGTTGGTATTTCTTACACCAAACAGAAAACACCACCTTAGGCTGGTTAGGCCTAGAGTGAATATCCCCGGCAACGGCGCCAGAAATGCTTGTTGGTATTTCTTACACCAAACTGAAAACACCACCTTAGGCTGGTTAGGCCTAGAGTGAATATTCCCGGTTCGGCGCCAGAAATACCTGGGGTTAAGTTACTTGCTTAGGATACATAATAATCCACAACTAGCAACGAGTGCTAGAAATGTATTATTAGTATTTAATCATAAAAGATAATCCGCAAGCGCACGGATAACCCGTTGTAGCATTTCACCCGAGAGTATTCCAGGGTATCGTTATTTATATTTTCCCAAAGGAAGACGTGGTTGACAAGTGTGTACTTATACTCATGGTGTTACAAATGATAGATCATAACCAATATCCAAATGCAGGGGTAAGGCGATAAATGGATAGAGGATAGTGCGACACACACAGCAGGCATTTCCACTCTCTGGTAAAAGGCGAGAGGCGGCTCTAAGCTAGACTAAGGTTAAGTAAGAAGAACTGCTACTCCTAATGTACATCGTCAAGTAGCGTGCGTAGCATCTACCTATAGCCTAAGCTGCACACAAGCCAAGACTAAGCTGTTCTACTGCCAAGCCATCATCGGGAGATCCAGCGATCAGAGTCTGCCCCAATCTCCGGACATTTCATATATACTCCTACGCCATACCCGAACGTGGAGGATTACAAGGGATGGACAGGGCTGTCACCACCTGCCGCCTACCTCTACAAACCATGGGGCACGAACACGCATCCAAGGGTGGAAAGGAAGCCCTAGCACCATGCTAGCGTAACTAACCACAACTCTAGATCCCTCGAGGCACCTCGCAAGGCGATAAACCTAGAGCACTCTTCTAACAGTCCGATCCACAGGATCATTGTCCCACGGTGCTGTTTAAGCAGACACGAGATAATACCAACACTTGCGATACATTTTACATTATTTATATTACAATGAAGGTTCAGAGTGCAGCTGAAATATTACAAAGTAGCGGAAGCGTGAAAGATAAGTTCAAAACACGTTTGATACATGAGAGTCTAGCTAACTCTACGAAAAAGCATGAGTAATAACCCGAGCCCATACGGATTATCACTGTAGCAACACACATCACTGCGGCGGCACTTCTGATTCCCAATGAGCAGTCCATCCTTCGGGGACTTGCACGTCCCACGGAAGCACTCCTTCAGGAAGATCTACATCTGTACTAGAAGAAAACCACAATGGCACAAAGCCTGAGTACTAATTACTCAGCAAGTCTTACCCGTCAAATTAACTCTAGACATGCAAAGGCCCAATAATAGGTGGCTGATTTTTTAATATAACTCGCACTAGGCAGCAGTAATTGTTGCTAAGTAATTCTTATTTCAGATTTTATCTTCTTAAACAATATCATAAGTGATGATCATATAACAGCAAGCATAAAGGCATAAACATAACTGAATAATAATTATGATAATAATCATGATAATAAACCTCCAGCTATCAGATATCAATAACATTCATCATCATAACCAATAGTTGTGTGCTACGTGAAGGCGCAATTCACAAGCGGGTACTCATTACTGCGAGGGACAGCGATTGCAATCGATTTACACCAGCTGGCGAAAACCCGAAGTACACGACGTATACGCACCACTCAAGATGGTCATATACGGCAACCTTTCACAAGACAGTAAACACCAAGGCAGGGTCCAGTGCAAAGAGTTGGGCAGCCGTCCCACCATCGTCATAGCCAAGACCTGCCCAACTACGCCCAGCGTGTCTCTCAACCAATGAACTGGGTACCAACCAACGATGCCACCATACATGCTACATAGGTTTACTAGCTCCCATAGCACTAGTATGCCTCCGGTACTGTTCAATGCTTGATCAAGAGGGCCAACAACGAATCGGTCCTTAATCGACTAGGCAGGGCTATAGTAGTCAACACCTCCATGTGTTACTACAACCTATACATGCATATTTCATCCTGCCCGGTCTCATCCATAAAACATCTCAATATTCTCTTGGGGAATCATCTTTTAATTATCATCATCTGATCATAGCCGATACTACTCATATCCGTAAGCATAGCAATTTCTATCGATTACTAGTATAGACACTTAGTAACAGTAGGTCATTTGGAAACATGCAAGTGGATTTCATTCAACTCCTTCAACTTAAATGCACATTCATTCTATACTTTCTACATCATGATCTCTAGAAAGAGAAAATTTGTAAAAGGGGTTTGGAATGAACCGGAGCTTGCCTTGAGCTTCAACAACTAAGTTAGTTGCTGCAAAGTCAGTTTCCTGAGTGGAGATATCCTGCTGAAAATCCTCTCCAACTTCTTGATTATCGTTTCCTATTAATGCAATGATATGTTAATGAAGAAAATGCAAAGAAAACATAACACAACATGTTAATGCAATGGAGATGATCTGATTTCAGATTTGAAATGTGGAGATCAATTCTGAATTTATGATTTCAAAGTAATTTGAATTATTTCCTTCATTGACTCCCATGAAGCATTGTTATATTATCAAATAATTTGTTTATATTAGCACCAAAGTAAGTCAAATAAATTCTTTTCTGGACATTTTGGATATGATTGACTTGCTACTGATACTCACATGCAACAACATGTCATGAGACTAACTTTCATGATTTTAGCCCTAGTAGAATTAATTAAATGTCTAAATCAGTGTGGCAGCATAAAATAAATTATACAAAAAATCTGAGAAACAAAACTGATCATGACAGCCAGCAGAATGATATGGCATCATCTAAGGATCATGCATGCACAGGTTCATGATTTATAGAGCACTAGAATAATTATAATGAAGATGACAAGTTTATCAAAGAGAAACATTTAATTAATTATTTCTACAAAAACAATGTGCATGCAACATACCACTGAACAGAACATGACGAGGATTCTAACAAGCATGAGTTTGCATTTTTTTTGTGACAAACAAATAATTAACTATGAATTAATTGGTGCTAGACTTACAACAATCATACAGGTCTAAATATACAGAATCAAGATGCACATCATGAACTACTGGACAGGACATGTTCCAAGGATTCCAAAAAGTCCTAGTTTGCAATTTTAGCACAAGCCAATCATTTACTATGAATTAAACATGGTTTAACTTGCAACAATTATTCAGGAAAACCTATGCATGAACATTGATGAACAAGCACACCACTGGATAGATCTACTCCAGAGGAACACAACAAAATTTAGTTTGCAATTTTTGGACATCTGTAGCTTCAGTTATCGATTTTTGAAGTTTGAATGATTTTTGAATAAGTTCAGCTTATTTACGAAACTGCCACTCGTTCATTTAAAACAGAGGAGCGCGCTCGGCGCGTGCAGCGCGCACGGCGGCGATGGCGTGGCGCGGCTCGCCGGCGACGAAGAGTGGACCTCCACGTGAACGTGTTGCCGTGTGAGCACCAGCGAACTTAGGGCTACACGCCGGTCAAAGAGACGAGGGAGGAAGCTCACCGGAGTGGCTTAGCACCGTGCGAGGCGGAGCTCCAGTGCGTCGGGACAGCGGCGGATGGCGGCGAGGCGACGGGGAGCTGCACACGGCACAAACGTCGACGAGATCATGACCCAGAGGTGCGCAAGGGATAGAGGAACACGCCAACGGAAGGAATCGAACTGAGACTCACCGTACTTGAAGAACTCCGGCGAGAACTCGGTTAGGGTTAGCGGAGCTCGTCGGAGAAGAAGCTTCGATTTCGGCCAAAAGACTTGGAGTTGACGTTTATACGTTGCAGGGATGGGAAGAGGAGGTCTTGGCGGTCCTAAGGAAACTGGTAGCTTGGCTTGAGATGGACAGAGACGACGACGAGCTAGAGCTCAGTCATAGGCGTCCATGGCGGCTAGCTGTTTCCATTGAGCGAGAGAGAGTGAGAGAGTGAGGACTGAGTGATTGAGAGAGAGCTGAGGAAGCTGGGGTCAACTCGAA
The DNA here is from genome assembly GCA_012490785.1 of Eragrostis nindensis. Lineage (NCBI taxonomy): Eukaryota > Viridiplantae > Streptophyta > Magnoliopsida > Poales > Poaceae > Eragrostis > Eragrostis nindensis. The sequence goes on along the minus strand of JAAXCT010000051.1, from coordinate 1,483,258 downwards.
GCATCGAGGAATCGAGCTGGAGCGTGGCCACGGCAGCAGGCAGGCAGGCAGGAGGTGGTGGTCGGCGGTGAAGGATCGGGAGCGGGAGAGAAAACATAGTGAGACTGTCGAGTGGGTCCAGCTCTTTTTCATTTTCCCGATTTTACCTCGATTTATCTTATAAATTCATTTTGAAGCTTCAAATGAACTCCAAAAATTCGCAAATTTCATAGGGTTGCAAATGCAAATGTGCAAGAGATATTTGCACAGAAATTGGAACCAGAAAGTTCAAATTCTAAATTTTAAAATTATTCAAAGTTGTTTGAATTATTAACTTGTTTGATTTATTTGGGACACTTCCCGAATTATTTTGAACTCAAACTTTTTACCATAATTTTGTTATACTAAGAGCATTGCTCTGGATTTTTGTTTTGGTCAAGTTCTTTTGAAATTCTTGAACTTCTTTTAGAGCTTAGCTCTCAATTTGAATTAAATTCAAATCTTAATAATTGACTTAAGCAAATTATTTGAAAATGTTATGTCATCAGCTCAACGCTACTGATCAAAGTGTGGAAAAAGGAAAAATGAGACACCTGGGTGTCACAACCCTCCCCCCTTAAAGAAATCTCGCCCCGAGATTAAAGACAAGGTAAATTAGAGGAAGGTCGAATATTGGATTTGATACCTGGAAGTGATGACCAAAAATTTGGATAATTAGCACGCAGAAATTCTTCCGACTCCCAAGTTGATTCATCCTCTGAGTGATTACTCCAATGAATTTTAAAGAACTTAAGAGTCCTTTTTCGAGTCACCCGTTCTTTTTCATCGAGGACTTTAATTGGATACTCAGAGTATGTTAAATCTGATTGGAGAGGTTCCATATCTTCCAGAACCATGTCGGTAGGAGGTTTGAGACATTTCTTGAGCTGTGACACATGGAAGACATTATGGACTCCCGATAAATTGGTTGGTAATTGAAGCCTATACGCCACTGGACCACATTTCTCCAGAATCAAAAATGGACCAATGTAGCGTGGCGCTAACTTCCCTTTAACCCCAAAACGTTGAACACCTTTCATAGGCGAGACTCGGAGATAAACATAGTCACCTTGATCAAAGGACAAAGGTCGACGTCTTAGATTGGCATATTTTTCTTGACGACATTTTGCAGCTTTAAGATTGGCTTGAATAATTCGGACTTTTTCTTCAGCCTCTTTTACAATGTCAGGACGAAAAATCACTCTTTCTCCGGGCTCAGACCAATTATGTGGAGTTCTACAACTTCGACCATATAATGCTTCAAACGGGGACATTTTTATACTCTCTTGATAACTGTTGTTATAGCAAAACTCCGCGAGAGGTAAATATTCATCCCAATTACCTCCTTGTGTCAAAACACAAGCCCTGAGCATGTCTTCCAATATTTGATTAACACGCTCAGTTTGTCCATCAGTGGAGGGATGATAAGCAGAGCTTCGAATTAACGTAGTGTCCAAAGATGCATGAAGTTGTTCCCAGAAACGATTAACGAACTGCGAACCTCGATCAGAAATAATGGTCTTAGGTACACCATGCAGACATAGAATTCTTGATATGTAGAGTTCTGCATATCGCCGAGCATTATAGCGAGTATTGACCGGTAGAAAATGTGCTGATTTTGTAAGCCTATCCACAATGACCCAAATCGAGTCATGCTTGCGAGAAGTAAGCGGAAGGCCTACAATAAAATCCATGCTTATATCTTCCCATTTCCATGCAGGGATGCTTAATGGTTGGAGCAAACCTGCTTTTCTCAAATGATCAGCTTTGACCCTTCTACAAGTATCGCACCGATTGACATAACGAGCCACTTCTCTTTTCATTTTAATCCACCAAAAGTTCTTCCTCAAGTCTTGATACATTTTGTTACTGCCAGGATGAATAGAATATTTGGAATTGTGGGCTTCGTCAAGAATTTTTCGACGCAAGCTAAAATCCCTTGGTACAACCAAACAGTTATCAAACCAAAGGACACCATTGGCATCTTGTCGAAAACCTTTAGCCTTGCCCACTTTCATGTTTTGCTTAATGCGGGCTATATCATAATCATCCTTTTGAGCAACTATTATTTCGTCGCGGATAGAAGATTGAATAACCAAATTGTGAATAACAAGGCTGGGCATAACATGATGACTTGACTCTGAATTAACATCTTCAGTGGTGCTGTCTAGGAAGTCCAGCATCAAATTATTACAATGCACTTTACGGCTCAATGCATCGGCGACTACATTGGCTTTACCAGGATGGTAGTGAATTTCCAACTCGTAGTCTTTGATTAACTCGAGCCATCTACGTTGCCTCATGTTCAGATCAGACTGAGTGAAAATATATTTGAGGCTTTTATGATCTGTATATATGTGCACTAGATTTCCAAGAAGGTAGTGACGCCATATTTTCAGCGCAAGAACCACTGCAGCTAACTCCAGATCATGAGTCGGATAATGCTCTTCGTGCTTTCGCAATTGCCGGGAAGCATAAGCAATGACGCGCCCGTCTTGCATAAGCACACAGCCTAGTCCTATTCCAGAAGCATCACAATAAACATCGAAAGGTTTAGTGGTGTCTGGCTGAGCTAAGACTGGAGCAGTGGTTAATAATTCCTTTAACTTCTGAAAAGCTTCTTCACAGCGATCATCCCATTTAAACTTCACATCATTTTTCAGTAGCCTTGTGATAGGCTTGGACAATTGAGAGAAGTTAGGAATAAATCGCCGGTAATATCCAGCAAGTCCCAAAAAGCTGCGAACTTGAGAAACTGACTTGGGTGATTTCCAATCCAATACATCTTGTACTTTGCTTGGATCCACGGAGATGCCTTCTGCTGAAACCACATGACCAAGAAATGGTACACTGTCCAACCAAAATTCACACTTACTGAATTTGGCGAATAATTTGTGGTCTCGCAGACGTTGGAGCACAATACGGAGATGCTCGGCATGTTCTTCTTCAGATTTGGAATAAATTAGAATATCATCGATAAAGACCACCACAAACTTGTCCAACTCGGGCATGAACACTGAATTCATGAGATACATGAAGTGAGCAGGTGCATTGGTCAGCCCGAATGACATTACCAGATATTCAAATAATCCATATCTGGTGGAGAAGGCGGTCTTCGGAATATCTTCTGCTCGAATTTTTATTTGATGATATCCGGAGCGAAGATCAATTTTGGAGAAAACTTTAGCACCCATCAATTGATCAAAGAGAATATCAATCCGAGGCAGCGGATATTTATTCTTGATGGTGACTTCATTTAATGGCCGGTAATCAACACACATACGTAGTGTGTTATCCTTCTTCTTCACAAAAATGGCTGGACAACCCCATGGTGAAGAACTTGGACGAATAAAACCTTTCTCAAGTAGCTCTTTTATTTGGGTCTTCATTTCAGCTAATTCTTTTGGTGCCATCTTATATGGTCGACGAGAGACTGGAGAAGTACCGGGTTGTAATTCAATTTTGAACTCGACCTCCCGATCAGGGGGTAGGCCAGATATATCATCCGGAAAGACGTCAGGAAATTCCCGGACGACAGGAATATCCTCCAGAGATTTTCCCTCCAATTTATTGACGACAGAATTTTGAGGTGGATCCGAACACAAAGGAATTGAGTCAGGACCATGAATTGGAGAGTTCAAGTGTACAATACGAGGTGCAATGTCTAACATAGCTTTATGGAAGTTCATCCAAGACATGCCTAATATCAGGTCTATCTTCTGATTGTGAAGCATGATAAAGTCGGTAAAATAATTCTTGCAATTAAGCTCTAAAGGGGCCTTATATAGAATTTGATCAGCTATTATTTGACCACCAGGAGAATGGATCTGATATGGTGGTTTAAGTGTACTGGTTTGGAGATGATATTTTTGTATACATCTCATGCTAACAAAATTATGCGATGCACCGGAATCGAAGAGAACAAGAACGGGTTGACGGTAAAGCAAAAACATACCCGTCAGCACAGGTTCTCCCTGTGGGATTTCTTCCAGATCAGTATAATTCACTTGACCCTTGCGAGGAGCAACACTTTTCTGCTGGTTAGATGTTTGGCCCAAAGGTTGATTATTGGGGTTCTTCGGGGCCTTACAATCTCGAACAAAATGACCAACTTTTCCACAATTAAAGCAAGTGTTATTGTTTCCATGTCCAGCGAAAGGTTGAGCACGTGGAACTTGATTTTGCTGCTGGTTAGGACCACGAGCTACACCTTGCTGCTGTGGTGGTGGTCGAGAAAATTGCTGCTGCGGTGGACGATAGAACTGTTGCTGCTGTGGTGCTCGGAAACGCTGTCCGGAAGGAGAAACATAAACCAGCCTAGATTTTGATGGCTGTCCAGCAGTAGCATTTGGAGGAGTCTTCCTCTTCCGTTCCTCGTCCTCAACTTGACGCATTGCGTCCTCTTGGATTATAGCAGCATTGATAAGGTCATTGAAAGTACCAGTGATTTGCCATGTCAGGCGCTCCTTCAACTTGGCATTCATGCCACGGAGGAATGAAGTCCTCTTCTTTTCTTCAGTATCAACATAAGAGGTAGCATACTGAGAGAGATGGTTGAAGGTTTCGGCATATTGGAGGACACTCCTCCCTCCTTGTTTCAAGTCTAAGAATTCTTGAAACTTCCTCTGCATAAGACCAGCTGGAATGAAATGAGAGCGGAATGCAGTTTTGAACTCATTCCACTGCACTTGATGACCAGCGGGAAGTGAGGCCTCATAATTAGCCCACCAAGCACTAGCAGGCCCCAAAAGTTGCTGTGCAGCAAAGAGAGTCTTTTGATGCTCGGTACACTGCAAAAGACCGAACTTGGACTCGGTGACCCGTAGCCAATTTTCAGCATCAAGAGGTTCCTTGGCACGCTCAAACGTGGGCGGGTGAGTATCCAAGAAATCCTTATACGAGCTTTGTCGGGGCTGATCATGATGAACTTGACGTCCACCAGGACGGGATGTGTTCTGCACAATCTGACGTAGAAGTTCAGATTCTTCCGCACGAGATGCAAAGAGTGCAGCGATAGTCTCAGCCAAAGTGGGAGGCTCAGGATTCCTAGACTGTGAACCCTCCGGAGTTTCGTTTCGGCGAGTGGTCACCATTCTGCAAGGACAAGATTCGATAAATCAAACTCTCCCTTAACAGATTTAAAGGTGATTACACAGGACATACATGTGAAGAGTTCAACAACATTATATTACACATTTTCCAGTTTCAAGGAGCAACCCAAAAACATTAACATGCTGCTGAATCACAGCAGTCAAAACGGTGCGGTATAGGGAAATGTACAGTTTTCAATTATCATAACTGAAGATCGAAACAGATTCTCGGCACCATGATACAGAGATTTTCTCCAGCTTTCTAGATTGGGTTTAAACTCACCCAAACTCCCAGTATAACTAGAGTTATGAATTTTTCAAAGTCGACTGTTCTGCTGAGAAAGACAGGCTGACAGCACCTTAGTCATTTCTCTCTACAGAATGAATAAAAATTCCAATGCATATGAGACCACCTGGAACTGAAAGACAATTCACAGGGCTTTCCAGCAAGTACTCAATGGCCTCTTGTGCATCCCAGAATCAAGAGTTACAAATTTTTCCTTGTCAACCACTTCTCAGAAAGAGCAGATTGACATGGGTTCAGTAACTCTGATTTACAGGGCACATCAAAACTCGAAATACTATGAGACCACTTGGACATGAAAGATAATTTCACAAGCTTTCCAGATTGTATTCAAATTCGACCAAACTCCAGATAAAACTAGAGTTATGGTGTTTCAAAGTTAAAGGATTCTGCTGGAAGACAGAATGACAGGAGTGCAGTGTTTTGACTTTAGAGATTGCATCTAGTGTCGAATTTCCATGAGATTACTTGGAAATGACAGAGAATTTCAGGATCTTTCCAGCAAGTATTTGAACACCTCCATTGGACAAATGAATCAGAAAATATGAATTTTTGAAATGACAAGACAGATTCTGGACTGATTAACAAATGAGCTGATATAGGTCATTTCAACTTCGAAATTTTTCATCTTTTCAAATTTGATTTCTTTCATATTTGCAAATTTTAACTTCATACAGAGATGAGTGATCAAGATAAGGCAACTTTTAGTTCAGAACTTTAAAATGCCATGATGCAACAAGTTTATTTAACCTAATTTCGTTCCTCACCAAAAGAAAAAATAATACCATTATATTGGCACGTACTTCGGTGGCATACTCGTCTCTCAACCGTGTTAGACTACCAAACGGTGTGACCTCTAACGTGGTTAGTGTACCTGCAGAAAAACACACAACGTCACCTCACACAACCTACTCAGGTGACGTATCTGTACAGAAAGCAAATGCATGGCTCCAATCATCCTCATGAACGCGATGGTCCATGTACCAGAAATATCAGAAATATCACCTCATGAACTCGATGGTTCATGTACCAGAAATATCACTGAGCCATACATGATCCTTACCTTCTTACCTGGGCGTCGGTGCGTCGTTACAGAAAAGTAACAAACAACACTTATTGCCACCTGAACACTAACATCCTTATGTGGGCAATACTAACGTATCCTCACCGTATAACGTAGTTTTCAAAATACGGCATTTAAGTGTTTGTATTATCTTGGACTAGCTCTGGTACTAGCTCTAACAGTCCGATCCACAGGATCATTGTCCCACGGTGCTGTTTAAGCAGACACGAGATAATACCAACACTTGCGATACATTTTACATTATTTATATTACAATGAAGGTTCAGAGTGCAGCTGAAATATTACAAAGTAGCGGAAGCGTGAAAGATAAGTTCAAAACACGTTTGATACATGAGAGTCTAGCTAACTCTACGAAAAAGCATGAGTAATAACCCGAGCCCATACGGATTATCACTGTAGCAACACACATCACTGCGGCGGCACTTCTGATTCCCAATGAGCAGTCCATCCTTCGGGGACTTGCACGTCCCACGGAAGCACTCCTTCAGGAAGATCTACATCTGTACTAGAAGAAAACCACAATGGCACAAAGCCTGAGTACTAATTACTCAGCAAGTCTTACCCGTCAAATTAACTCTAGACATGCAAAGGCCCAATAATAGGTGGCTGATTTTAAATATAACTCGCACTAGGCAGCAGTAATTGTTGCTAAGTAATTCTTATTTCAGATTTTATCTTCTTAAACAATATCATAAGTGATGATCATATAACAGCAAGCATAAAGGCATAAACATAACTGAATAATAATTATGATAATAATCATGATAATAAACCTCCAGCTATCAGATATCAATAACATTCATCATCATAACCAATAGTTGTGTGCTACGTGAAGGCACAATTCACAAGCGGGTACTCATTACTGCGAGGGACAGCGATTGCAATCGATTTACACCAGCTGGCGAAAACCCGAAGTACACGACGTATACGCACCACTCAAGATGGTTGTTGGCGGTCCTTAACGACTACTTTTTACCGCCAACACCAGCTTATAAAAGCCATCACTCAAGAATAAAATGAACTTTCTTTATGGACTAATGGCTTTCCACAAGTTTTGGTGATATTTTGATTGCAGGAATAATTATGAAGGAAAATCACCATAAACTATAAACAAAGAGGGGTTTTGCCATGGAGATAAATTATCCAAATAAAACATTTGATCTCTCCATGTGAAAGCCCTTGAAAAGATAGTCAAGATTGACTTTTGGTTCACCCAATTCGGAGTCCGGGAGCAAAAGATATGCCTCAACGAAAATTGCAGAAAATGCTGAAAATTCCTGACCGGCCGGCCACCCCCTAGGCCGGCCGGCCTACTTTTGTCTCCAATGGACCGGATCTTCCTCCAGTGGGCTTTACACATTGCAAGACATCAAGCCCAAGTGGTCTCCATGGTGGGTGAACAACCGACATCCGGAAGGTGGGCTTTTGGGCCTTAATTTGATGATTTCTGCACTTCCGCCGCCCCCACTCGAAAACCGACTTCGGAGCCGACCTTGGGAAGCGATCCCGGACGTCCACGGCGAAGGCGGTGGCCATCCAAGACAATGGATGGCCGGCCGGCCTAGGTGGGAGGCCGGCCGGCCTGCCCTTTCGCGCAATTCCAGCCACCGACTTCCTGAGCAACGTGCCGGCCACTCTACCTCACTTAGGCCTATAAATAGAGGGTAACTCCCACGGTAGAACTTGCACCTTAGTAGAGAATCACTTTGAGAAGTGTTGTTGAGTTGTTAGTAGAGGTAGTGAGTGAGTGAGAGGCGGAGGAAGGGTCGAAGCTCCGGAGATGTCGGAGCTCTTCTTCCTCGGCGTCTCGGGTATGTACTCCGCCTGGGAGTAGTCGTCCTAGTCTTCCAGGCCGGGTAACATGTAAGGTATTATTTATTGAGCAATAAAGTAAGGTTTTCTTCTTTATCATTTATGGGATTCAGGTGTGTAGTATTTATTTCTTATTTACTACATGTGCTAGCTCTAGAACAATTGCTAGTTGCTGGTATTAATGATAGGTGTAAACGTGGTGTTTATACTTTGATTTATCCTGAGTTGCCCTCAACCCCACGGCGTGTGGTAGCCGCGAGTGTAGGTGACAGCTACACCGGTCTCTGTAGTCCACCACGTTCGGGTTGAGTGTGTAGGGCCTAGACGCGGTCCGTTGACCGGATACGTTGAACCTAGTTTCCGGGTTGCGTGTCTTGGCGGCGGCCGTGCCCCGAAGTAGATGATATTGAAAGACCCTTATCGCATTGCTCAGTTATTTAATATCTTGCATTAGATTACCTGGCCAGAGGACTATCACCCTTACTGCATTAATTCTTCGCTTAGTGTGACCCTTTTTACGGATATTCTGCATAGATCTCGAGGTTAGTACACTGTTCGTTCCCTGTGGATTCGATACCTTAGGAATACTCCTGGGTGAAAGCTACATCGGTATCCGTGCGCTTGCGGATTCATTTCTGTTAGGCCTTAGGACTGCCAACAAGCTTTCTGGCGCCGTTGCCGGGGATCGGTAGCTGTGCTAGCTCGAATCTAGGATCATCCGTGAATAGGTTTTTTTTGTTTGTTTTGTTTTTGTTTTTCTTTTTCTTTATCATTACCATGGACCCATCCTCCATCGTCTACGCCAATGCTCCGAAAGGAGAATTGCTGGAGCCTCCTCCAGCATCTGCACCAATCACGGCCCAGAGCTATGAGATTCGTCCAGAACTCATAGCACTGGTTCAGGGGAACATCTTCCGTGGAGATGAAGATGAGAATCCATATGAACACCTGAGATACTTCGAGCTGCTTTGTTCCACTGTTTCGACCCAGGGATTTCCACAGGACACGCTCAAGTGGAAGTTATTCCCGTTCTCACTCAGTGGAAAGGCAACACTATGGTATGCTATGTCAGTAGGAGGGGCCAGCGGAAATTGGACAACTCTCAGAGATCTCTTCTGTTTCAAATACTTCCCTGTTGCAAAGGTAATTGCTCTTCGTATGGAGCTTCTTACCTTCAAACAGGGCAGTAATGAAACACTGGGAGCCTCATGGGAGCGCTTTATGTCATACACCGTCAAAGGACCAGATCTAGGACTCTCCCCAGCGGTACTCCTTCAGCACTTCATGTGGGGGCTCACTCCGAAAAGCTGTACTTTTCTGGATACTGCTTCTGGAGGATCCTTCATAAGAAACACTCCTACTGAAGGATTTGAACTTCTTGGGAAAATTCTGAGCAATCTGGACAGCTGTGTGCCACCTACACCCGAGTTACCAAAAGAAGAAGTACTCACTGCCCAACCTGTGCTTCAAATCGAGGTTCCTCAAGCTCCAATTATGGAAGAAGCTCCTGAACCATTCTATGTCTGCCCAACAAATCCAAATTTGTTCCAAGGTGGTCAAACTCTTGCCGAAGCTGAAAACCTTCAGGTGGTGGAACCAATTCTTCCTCTCGTGCCCTACGAAGAGGAATTTGATTTCACCAAATTCGGGGATACAAGATCATATCCGATAGAGAGAAATTGTTACCCTGACAATGATGACGTCGAAGAACTGGATTGGGAAGATATAGAAGAGCAGACAGAAAGAATACATCAACTGTCAGCTGTTCTGGGGGAAGATTGGTTTCAAGAAGCCGAATGCACGAGGGAGACAATCAAGTTGAATCCAAAACCCGACTGCGTTATGGTGAATATTCAATCCACTGCTAGGAGGAAAGCCATATATGACTTAAAAGCCAAAGTCAATATCATGTCAAAGCATCTGGCTGAGAGTAGTGGATGGCTGTCCGAAGACAACCTAACACCTTCAAAGAAATGGTTGGTCTTCGAGAATAAATATTACCCAGCGGTAGGAGTTTTGCGGGAAGTGGAGACAGAGATAAATGAACAGCCCATGGTTCTCGCCTTTCACATATTCGATATACCCAAGCAAGACTTCTTACTGATCGGCACTCCAATCTACACATTCTCCCAAATAAAGTACTTACAGGAGAAGTTGGATGTTCGTATTGGGAAAGAAAGCTTCCCCGTTGACATCAGGCGTGCTCTCAACACCAAAGCTGAGACGCACCCTGAAACTATGGAAGAATTAGCCTCTATTGAAGAAATAGTTGGAGAATTCTTGGAAGCACCCCATATGGAGGAAGTGACTAAATTCTTTACTGAAGATGAAGATGCTTCTCCATATGTTGAACTAGACAAGCATGAAGAAACTGCTCCAACGCCTGTGGAGTTAAAGCCATTACCGCCAGGTCTCAAGTACAGCTTCCTCTTTGGGAATCAAAGCACCCCAGTTATCATCAGTGACAAAATATCCCATGAAGAAGAGAAGAAGCTGGTAGCCTTATTGGAGAAATATCGATCAGTAATAGGTTACTCACTGGCAGACCTCAAGGGGATCAGTCCAGAATTCTGCACACACAGAATCCCAATGGAACCTGATCACAAGCCTGTTCGTGAACATCAACGACGTCTTAATAATGCCATGAGAGAGGTAGTGAAAAAGGAAATCTTGAAGCTACTCAAGGCAGGGATTATTTATCCAGTGCAGGACAGTCAATGGGTCAGTCCAGTTCAGGTTGTGCCAAAGAAGGGAGGGATGACTGTTGTGCGGAATGAAAAGAATGAATTGATCCCTCAGCGCACTGTGACAGGGTGGCGGATGTGCATCGACTACAGGAAGTTGAATAAGGCAACAAGAAAAGACCATTATCCTCTTCCTTTCATCGATGAAATGCTCGAGCGGCTGGCAAAGCATTCATTCTTCTGCTTCCTAGATGGTTATTCAGGATACCACCAAATTCCTATCCATCCTGATGACCAAGACAAGACAACCTTCACATGTCCCTATGGCACCTTTGCATATCGCAGGATGTCATTCGGATTATGCAATGCACCTGCTTCCTTCCAAAGATGCATGATGGCTATCTTCTCAGATCTTGTTGAGAAAGTAATGGAGGTATTCATGGACGATTTCTCTGTCTATGGAGAGACATTCGATGGGTGCCTACGAAACTTAGAGAAGGTGCTACAAAGATGCAAGGAAGCCGATCTAGTCCTGAACTGGGAGAAATGCCATTTCATGGTAACTGAGGGAATTGTCTTAGGACACAAGGTCTCTGCCAGAGGGATAGAAGTTGACAAGGCTAAGGTTGAAGTCATTGAGTCACTCCCACCCCCGAGGAATATTAAGGGGATCCGCAGTTTCCTGGGGCATGCTGGGTTCTATAGGAGATTTATCAAAGATTTCTCCAAGAAAGCCAGACCTCTCACCAATCTGCTAGCTAAGGATGCACCATTCGTCTTTGATGAGAGGCGCATGGAGGCATTTAATGAACTCAAGCGAGCGTTAATCTCGGCCCCCATTATCCAGCCTCCAGATTGGAAGCTCCCATTCGAGATCATGTGCGATGCAAGCGACTATGCCGTTGGGGCAGTGTTGGGACAGACCAAGGATAAGAAGCATCATGCCATAGCTTATGCAAGCAAGACTCTCACAGGGCCACAACTCAATTATGCTACCACTGAGAAGGAATTGCTTGCAGTAGTCTATGCCATTGATAAGTTCAGGTCATACTTGGTGGGCGCGAAAGTGATAGTTTATTCTGACCACGCAGCCCTCAAGTACCTGTTAACTAAGAAGGATGCAAAGCCACGACTTATCCGATGGATTCTACTCCTCCAAGAATTTGACATAGAAATCAGAGACCGCAAGGGAGTAGAAAACACAGTGGCAGATCATCTCTCTCGTCTACAAGTTGAAGATCCCAATGCATTACCTATCAATGACTACTTGAGAGATGATATGTTACTAAAGGTAACAAGCACCGACCCGTGGTATGCAAATATTGTTAACTATATCGTTTCGGGATACATACCACCAGGGGAGGACAAGAAGAAGCTCATCAGGGATAGCAGATACTATCTATGGGACGATCCTTATCTATATAAAGTCTGCTCTGATGGCTTACTCAGAAGATGTGTGCCCACCTGTGAAGCAATGCAGATCATTGACAGGTGTCACTCTTCACCGTATGGGGGCCACTATGGAGCATTCCGTACCAATGCTAAAGTCTGGCAGAGTGGATTCTACTGGCCGACTATGTATGAAGATACCAAAGAGTATGTACGAAGATGTCCTCGTTGCCAAAGAATTGGAGGGATAAACTCTCGAGATGCGATGCCCCTTACAAATAACCTCCAAATCGATATCTTCGATGTATGGGGCATTGACTTCATGGGACCCTTTCCAAAGTCAGAAAACTACGAGTACATCCTAGTGGCAGTAGACTATGTCTCAAAGTGGGTAGAAGCAATACCATGCCGCAATGCAGATTCCACCCACTCAAAGAGAATGCTCCAGGAACACATCTTCCCAAGGTTCGGCACACCAAGGGTGATCATTAGCGATGGGGGTTCACACTTCATTGATAAAACCTTCAAGGAAATGCTACACAAATATGGAATTGAACATAGAGTAGCGACCCCCTATCACCCACAAACCAGCGGTCAAGCGGAGACTTCAAATAAACAGATCAAGAATATCCTCCAAAAGACCGTTGATAAGATGGGAAAGTCCTGGAAAAGCAAACTGCATGAAGCATTATGGGCTTACAGGACAGCTTATAAGACACCCATTTGCATGACTCCATACCAAATGGTATATGGGAAGACATGCCATCTACCTGTCGAGCTAGAGTTCAAGGCATATTGGGCAATCCGGAAGTGGAACATGGATTTAGATCAAGCCCAAGTCAAGCGGCAAATTCAAATCGCCGAGCTTGAAGAATGGAGGGAGAAGGCGTACCATAGCTCCAAGCTGTACAAGGATAGAACTAAAAGATGGCACGACAAGCGCATCCGTGAGAAGCACTTCGCGCCAGGAGATAAGGTACTACTTTTTAATTCCCGCGCTAAACTTTTTGGCCTTGGTAAACTCCGGAGCAGATGGGACGGTCCTTATACTGTTGTGGAAGCTTCCACACATGGAGCTGTCACTCTCCAGAGCGATGATGGAAGCCTTTTTAAGGTAAATGGCCAGCGGTTAAAAGTGTTCCTTGAACCCTCCATGCCTGCTCTCGAGGAAGTAGATGTCCTCGAATTTATCCAAAGCTAAAAATGCTTGCATCTACGGTCTGGCTTCGACCTTAACCAAGCACCCTTTATTTTTTTTTTCTTTTTCTAAAAAAAATAATAATAAATAATATCTGACATGTCTGTGTGAGCGCTTTATTAAATTGTGTGTTGGTTTATGTGGGTAACCACATAAACCAACCTTTGTACGCTCACATTTTCCCGAGTGCGCAGGAACAAAGTTGTGAACACACAATGGCGCGTCGTCCCGATGAAACAGAGAAGGAACAGGGGAGGGACCCCACCGGCCGGCCCACACCCCAGGCCGGCCGGCCTTGGTCAAACTCCAATCAGGTCCAATTTTTCCTCAATCTTTATCTTGACCCGTTTGCTCTGTTTCACATACCCGGAAAACAAAACAAAATAATTTTTGAAGATGAACCAAATAAAACTATTGCTAATCATCAGGTTTATGGCATTATTATTTCGCTGTTTCTTCTTGCTCACAAAAATAAATTTAAGGACGCTCCTGTCTATTTTGTTGTGAGATTTGATATATGCATAAATCTTGATTTCTTTCTTCTCTTGATTTTCTTGGGAATCAAATTTTTCCTTCGGATTTGTTGTCACAAAATCTTTTGAAAAAGCCTATTAGAGCCAAAAAGATAAATAGGTATGAACTCCTCAGAAGCCAATCTTTTTGTTGTGAGTTCGGTTAAGATTTAATTCTCTTGAGAAAAATGCACTCCTCAAAGTTCAGTCTTTATCCTTCGCGTGTGTTCTCGAATGCTTCCACTAGAAAACTTGCTTGACTCAAAAATTCAAGCGAATTCTTTCATCTTCAAAGAATTTTTGTCCCTATGATCAAGCCCACAAAATCATGAAAGGAAGTCAAAGGAGCCACACAAGTTGCCTCATACATCGCGGGAATTCCAAAAAAAAAAAAAAGAAAGAAAGAAAGAAAGAGTTCCCGATGTCAAAAAAAAAAAAAATGGCTGACTTCAAAATTCAAAATTGGGCATGACATAGATCAAAATTCTCCCACAGTGTGAGTTCATTTTCTCCCCCACCACATGCATCAATTCTTATCTTGACTGAATAATGAGGATGTGCAATATTCTCTTTAGAATTCTTTCTTAGCCTTACAAAATTCTGCAAAAAGATTGTGCTCTCCCTACCAAACTCCAAATACAAGCCTATTAGAGATAGGGAAGATATCTTTTGAGAGAAGAAAGGCCTTTTCACCACTTTGAGTGACTCATGTGTTATGGATTTTGTGACATACAAGGAAGGGGGAATTTTTGAAACCCGAGGGATTTTGAGTTTGAAAGAATCTTTGATTATTGCTATTCAATCTCTCAACTCTTGAAGACAGTGAGCTTTAGCCACTTCCACATAGTGAGCCTGAAGTAATTGTCGAAATAACTTTGCCATAACTCCTTGATGATGCCTTTTCTTTGGTTCAATCTTTTTGCTCGGGACGAGCAAAGATCTAAGTCTGGGGGGGATGTTGGCGGTCCTTAACGACTACTTTTTACCGCCAACACCAGCTTATAAAAGCCATCAATCAAGAATAAAATGAACTTTCTTTATGGACTAATGGCTTTCCACAAGTTTTGGTGATATTTTGATTGCAGGAATAATTATGAAGGAAAATCACCATAAACTATAAACAAAGAGGGGTTTTGCCATGGAGATAAATTATCCAAATAAAACATTTGATCTCTCCATGTGAAAGCCCTTGAAAAGATAGTCAAGATTGACTTTTGGTTCACCCAATTCGGAGTCCGGGAGCAAAAGATATGCCTCAACGAAAATTGCAGAAAATGCTGAAAATTCCTGACCGGCCGGCCACCCCCTAGGCCGGCCGGCCTACTTTTGTCTCCAATGGACCGGATCTTCCTCCAGTGGGCTTTACACATTGCAAGACATCAAGCCCAAGTGGTCTCCATGGTGGGTGAACAACCGACATCCGGAAGGTGGGCTTTTGGGCCTTAATTTGATGATTTCTGCACCTCCGCCGCCCCCACTCGAAAACCGACTTCGGAGCCGACCTTGGGAAGCGATCCCGGACGTCCACGGCGAAGGCGGTGGCCATCCAAGACAATGGATGGCCGGCCGGCCTAGGTGGGAGGCCGGCCGGCCTGCCCTTTCGCGCAATTCCAGCCACCGACTTCCTGAGCAACGTGCCGGCCACTCTACCTCACTTAGGCCTATAAATAGAGGGTAACTCCCACGGTAGAACCTGCACCTTAGTAGAGAATCACTTTGAGAAGTGTTGTTGAGTTGTTAGTAGAGGTAGTGAGTGAGTGAGAGGCGGAGGAAGGGTCGAAGCTCCGGAGATGTCGGAGCTCTTCTTCCTCGGCGTCTCGGGTATGTACTCCGCCTGGGAGTAGTCGTCCTAGTCTTCCAGGCCGGGTAACATGTAAGGTATTATTTATTGAGCAATAAAGTAAGGTTTTCTTCTTTATCATTTATGGGATTCAGGTGTGTAGTATTTATTTCTTATTTACTACATGTGCTAGCTCTAGAACAATTGCTAGTTGCTGGTATTAATGATAGGTGTAAACGTGGTGTTTATACTTTGATTTATCCTGAGTTGCCCTCAACCCCACGGCGTGTGGTAGCCGCGAGTGTAGGTGACAGCTACACCGGTCTCTGTAGTCCACCACGTTCGGGTTGAGTGTGTAGGGCCTAGACGCGGTCCGTTGACCGGATACGTTGAACCTAGTTTCCGGGTTGCGTGTCTTGG
Organism: Eragrostis nindensis; assembly: GCA_012490785.1. NCBI lineage: Eukaryota > Viridiplantae > Streptophyta > Magnoliopsida > Poales > Poaceae > Eragrostis > Eragrostis nindensis. The sequence goes on along the minus strand of JAAXCT010000051.1, from coordinate 1,466,967 downwards.
CGGCGGCCGTGCCCCGAAGTAGATGATATTGAAAGACCCTTATCGCATTGCTCAGTTATTTAATATCTTGCATTAGATTACCTGGCCAGAGGACTATCACCCTTACTGCATTAATTCTTCGCTTAGTGTGACCCTTTTTACGGATATTCTGCATAGATCTCGAGGTTAGTACACTGTTCGTTCCCTGTGGATTCGATACCTTAGGAATACTCCTGGGTGAAAGCTACATCGGTATCCGTGCGCTTGCGGATTCATTTCTGTTAGGCCTTAGGACTGCCAACAATGGTCATATACGGCAACCTTTCACAAGACAGTAAACACCAAGGCAGGGTCCAGTGCAAAGAGTTGGGCAGCCGTCCCACCATCGTCATAGCCAAGATCTGCCCAACTACGCCCAGCGTGTCTCTCAACCAATGAACTGGGTACCAACCAACGATGCCACCATACATGCTACATAGGTTTACTAGCTCCCATAGCACTAGTATGCCTCCGGTACTGTTCAATGCTTGATCAAGAGGGCCAACAACGAATCGGTCCTTAATCGACTAGGCAGGGCTATAGTAGTCAACACCTCCATGTGTTACTACAACCTATACATGCATATTTCATCCTGCCCGGTCTCATCCATAAAACATCTCAATATTCTCTTGGGGAATCATCTTTTAATTATCATCATCTGATCATAGCCGATACTACTCATATCCGTAAGCATAGCAATTTCTATCGATTACTAGTATAGACACTTAGTAACAGTAGGTCATTTGGAAACATGCAAGTGGATTTCATTCAACTCCTTCAACTTAAATGCACATTCATTCTATACTTTCTACATCATGATCTCTAGAAAGAGAAAATTTGTAAAAGGGGTTTGGAATGAACCGGAGCTTGCCTTGAGCTTCAACAACTAAGTTAGTTGCTGCAAAGTCAGTTTCCTGAGTGGAGATATCCTGCTGAAAATCCTCTCCAACTTCTTGATTATCGTTTCCTATTAATGCAATGATATGTTAATGAAGAAAATGCAAAGAAAACATAACACAACATGTTAATGCAATGGAGATGATCTGATTTCAGATTTGAAATGTGGAGATCAATTCTGAATTTATGATTTCAAAGTAATTTGAATTATTTCCTTCATTGACTCCCATGAAGCATTGTTATATTATCAAATAATTTGTTTATATTAGCACCAAAGTAAGTCAAATAAATTCTTTTCTGGACATTTTGGATATGATTGACTTGCTACTGATACTCACATGCAACAACATATCATGAGACTAACTTTCATGATTTTAGCCCTAGTAGAATTAATTAAATGTCTAAATCAGTGTGGCAACATAAAATAAATTATACAAAAAATCTGAGAAACAAAACTGATCATGACAGCCAGCAGAATGATATGGCATCATCTAAGGATCATGCATGCACAGGTTCATGATTTATAGAGCACTAGAATAATTATAATGAAGATGACAAGTTTATCAAAGAGAAACATTTAATTAATTATTTCTACAAAAACAATGTGCATGCAACATACCACTGAACAGAACATGACGAGGATTCTAACAAGCATGAGTTTGCATTTTTTTTGTGACAAACAAATAATTAACTATGAATTAATTGGTGCTAGACTTACAACAATCATACAGGTCTAAATATACAGAATCAAGATGCACATCATGAACTACTGGACAGGACATGTTCCAAGGATTCCAAAAAGTCCTAGTTTGCAATTTTAGCACAAGCCAATCATTTACTATGAATTAAACATGGTTTAACTTGCAACAATTATTCAGGAAAACCTATGCATGAACATTGATGAACAAGCACACCACTGGATAGATCTACTCCAGAGGAACACAACAAAATTTAGTTTGCAATTTTTGGACATCTGTAGCTTCAGTTATCGATTTTTGAAGTTTGAATGATTTTTGAATAAGTTCAGCTTATTTACGAAACTGCCACTCGTTCATTTAAAACAGAGGAGCGCGCTCGGCGCGTGCAGCGCGCACGGCGGCGATGGCGTGGCGCGGCTCGCCGGCGACGAAGAGTGGACCTCCACGTGAACGTGTTGCCGTGTGAGCACCAGCGAACTTAGGGCTACACGCCGGTCAAAGAGACGAGGGAGGAAGCTCACCGGAGTGGCTTAGCACCGTGCGAGGCGGAGCTCCAGTGCGTCGGGACAGCGGCGGATGGCGGCGAGGCGACGGGGAGCTGCACACGGCACAAACGTCGACGAGATCATGACCCAGAGGTGCTCAAGGGATAGAGGAACACGCCAACGGAAGGAATCGAACTGAGACTCACCGTACTTGAAGAACTCCGGCGAGAACTCGGTTAGGGTTAGCGGAGCTCGTCGGAGAAGAAGCTTCGATTTCGGCCAAAAGACTTGGAGTTGACGTTTATACGTTGCAGGGATGCGAAGAGGAGGTCTTGGCGGTCCTAAGGAAACTGGTAGCTTGGCTTGAGATGGACGGAGACGACGACGAGCTAGAGCTCAGTCATAGGCGTCCATGGCGGCTAGCTGTTTCCATTGAGCGAGAGAGAGTGAGAGAGTGAGGACTGAGTGATTGAGAGAGAGCTGAGGAAGCTGGGGTCAACTCGAAGCATCGAGGAATCGAGCTGGAGCGTGGCCACGGCAGCAGGCAGGCAGGCAGGAGGTGGTGGTCGGCGGTGAAGGATCGGGAGCGGGAGAGAAAACATAGTGAGACTGTCGAGTGGGTCCAGCTCTTTTTCATTTTCCCGATTTTACCTCGATTTATCTTATAAATTCATTTTGAAGCTTCAAATGAACTCCAAAAATTCGCAAATTTCATAAGGTTGCAAATGCAAATGTGCAAGAGATATTTGCACAGAAATTGGAACCAGAAAGTTCAAATTCTAAATTTTAAAATTATTCAAAGTTGTTTGAATTATTAACTTGTTAGATTTATTTGGGACACTTCCCGAATTATTTTGAACTCAAACTTTTTACCATAATTTTGTTATACTAAGAGCATTGCTCTGGATTTTTGTTTTGGTCAAGTTCTTTTGAAATTCTTGAACTTCTTTTAGAGCTTAGCTCTCATTTTGAATTAAATTCAAATCTTAATAATTGACTTAAGCAAATTATTTGAAAATGTTATGTCATCAGCTCAACGCTACTGATCAAAGTGTGGAAAAAGGAAAAATGAGACACCTGGGTGTCACAACTCTTGCAAGACAATGGACCCGATGACTAAGCAAAAGGAACAACTAGGTCTAGCAAGCGATTACATAGACAAAGGATCAAAGCTAGCACTACGTTAAGCATAGGCGTTCGTCGCTCAAGAACGAGCGACGAACGATGAACAATGAAGAACGATCATCGTTAACCGATGATCGAGTATGAACGAACGACGAACGAACGATGAACGATCATGAACGAACATCGATGACGATGAACGAACATGAACGAACGAAGAACGTTCATCCAAGATCAAGGATGAACGATGAACTAGCATAAGCACATAACTACTACAAGAACGATGATATTCCATTGAATAAGAAATAAGTCTTACAAAGAGAGTAAAAGGATACAAGGGAATTTACCCCAAAACTCTCCAAGGGACTTGGGAGCCAAAAGGGCAGCCCAACTACTCAGCCTAAGCCTAACTAGAGAGCCCCTAGCTCTGGATGTGTGGAGGAGGGAATGAGCCTCTTGTGTTGTGTGTTGTGTCTTCTAAGGGGAGGGGGTACCCCTTTATTTATAGCCCTCAAAGGCGGTGGAATTGAGGCGGTTCCGTAGGTCGGTGGCATTGATTGCAGGTGGAACTGACCTCCTGAAGTCGGTTGCAAACCGCCTTAGAAAGGTGGACCCAGGGGGCCTCCCTGTCAGGTCGGCCGACCTAGGGTTGGGGGTCGGCCGACCTGGCCCTGCCCCCCCTGGGCTGGGCTTTGGCAGGTTGGCTCCCCTCGGCCTTTTAGCCTCTTTTCCAGGTGCGTGGCCTCAGTTGATATTCTGGATGGTTCTGGGCCTTTAATCCTTGAATTATATTCCCGCGGCGAGCGTCGTTTGGTGGGAGTGTTGGAATCGTCGCCTTGGGCCTTGTTTACACCTGGAAATCCCTGTTTTCCACCTGCACATCTAAATCTAGATGTACACGTGGAAATAGGTTATTTGATAACAATATGCAGGCAACAAGTGTTAGTTCTTCCTTATTTATAGAGCTAATTGACGGTCAAAAACTGGGTCTAAGGACCGTCAACAAGGTATCGTATCCACAGGGAACGAACAGTGTACTAAACTTGAGATCTATACAGGATATCCGTAAAAAGGATCACACTAAGCAGAGAGTTTATGCAGCAGTGAAAAAGGGTAGCCCTCTAGCCAGGTAATCTAATGCGCGATATTAAATAACTGAGCAATGTGATAAGGGTCTTTCGATATCATCTACTTCGGGGTGCGGCCGCCGCCAAGACACGCAACCCGGTAACTAGGTTCAACGTATCCGGTCAACGGACAGCATCTAGGCCCTACACACTTAACCCGAACATGGTGGACTACAGAGACCGGTGCAGCTGTCACCTACACTCGCGGCTAACACAACATCCCGTGGGGTTGAGGGCAATGTTGGCGTTTCTGACGCAAAAAGATTTAATTCAATTTCCGCAAGTGCACGGAACACCATTGTAGCATTTCACCTGGGAGTATTCCACGGGTATCGTATTTATATTTCCACAGGGAAGCATGGCTATGAATATCATGAATTAACAAAGAATTATCTATTATTTATAACTTGCAAACTAGACCAAAGCATGGGTAAAGATGAAAGATATGATGGGTGGCAAGCGAACACACACAAGGATTCCATATGAAGATAAAGAGATAGAACTAGTCAACTGGGAGGACAACGAGAAGAAGGGTATCAGCCTAGGGGTTACAAATATCTACTTAAGCTTTCATTATAGGTTGGTTCCTGCATATCGGGGCACACGCATGCCAAGGTAGCAACCCGAGAGTTAGGTTCAACTACCTTGGGGAACTACGTGCTATTGACTTCCCTACTAAAACCATCACCCGTACGTGGTGGATTACAGAGTCCGGTACGCCTGTTTTGGTCTAGTTTGCAAGTTATAAATAATAGATATTTCTTTGTTAATTCATGATATTCTTAGCCTGCTTCCCTGTGGAAAAAATATAAATACGATAACCTTGGAATACTCCCGGGTGAAATGCTACAATGGTGTTTCGTGCGCTTGAGGAAATTGAATTAAATCTTTTTGCGTAAGAAATGCCAACAAGCATTTCTGGCGCCGTTGCCGGGGAAGCAATGGTTTAAGATATCTTTGATTGACATCGACTATCTGTTATGTTAATTTGCTGCTAGCCTAAGCACCCACCTGCATTTTGTTTGAGCATATCACCGTCACATCTGCAGAAGTTATGGCCTGCAGAAAATTGCAGGAAATGCTGAAATCTCCTGGCCGGCCGGCCACCCCACTAGGCCGGCCGGCCAACTTTTGTCTCCTTTGCACCCGATCTTCCTCCAGTGGGCTATACGCACCGTAAAACATCAAGCCCAAGTGGTCTCCATGGTGGATGGACAACCGACATCCGGAAGGTGGGCTTTTGGGCCTTAACTTGACGATTACTTCACTTCTGCCGCCCCCACTCGACAACCGACTTCAGAACCGACAAGGAAGCAATCCCGGACATCCACGGCGAAGGCGGTGGCCATCCAAGACAATGGATGGCCGGCCGGCCAAGGTGGGAGGCCAGCCAGCCAGACTTTTCGGCCAGATCACTCCACCGACCTCCTACTTGACGTGCCCGCCACTCTACTTCATTTTGGCCTATAAATAGATGCTATCTCCCACGGTAAAACTCGCACCTTAGTAGAGAAATACTTTGATAAGTGAAGTTGAGAGTGAGTGAGAGGCGGAGGAAGGGCGGAAGCTCCGGAGATGTCGGGGTTCTTTGTCCTTGGTGCCTCGGGTCTATACTCCGCCTGGGAATAGTCGTCCTAGTCTTCCAGGCCGGGTAATGTAACATCCCCAATTTCTGAAAGCTAACAAACTTCTCTTAATCATGTTTATGGAATGATGAAGAAATCCTAAGTTTAATTTTAAGCCGGAGAAAAATCAAATTTCTTCCAATATCAACTCAAATTTAATTAAATTGGAGCTCAAACAAGAAACTCCAAATTGTTGCACATAAGTGAGTCCAAACAATCATATATGGGTTACGGGAGCAAAGATAGAAATTCCTGACCAAGTTTCAGAATTTTATCGTAAGCCAATCTTTTTATATAAATCGAAAAGCCCCCAAATCTTTCCTTTTTTCAGGAATTTAATTTCACAAATAATTTCGAATTTGAAAATCCTGCAATAACAAAAGTTTCTCATCCTTAGCTGATCTGTCCCCACAAAAATCGGCAAAAATTTACAAGCCTTTTTGCCTAGTGTTTGGAAGCATTTGGGGAACAGCATTTAAAATTCATTGAAAAAAATCAGAAGAACGTGTGGGACCCACCTTCCTCCTCCTCCCCTGTTTCTCTCGCTGTAGCCCTGCTCTCTACTTCACACCGACGCCGCTGCATCCCTGCACGCACGTGCTCAAGCACTGGAGCGCCCCTGCAGCACCTCGCTCTCCTCCTTATCCTCTTCCCTCGCTGGGTCAAGTCGTCTCCTCTCTTTCTTCCTCTTTCTCTCCAAGCGACCAAGACCGAGCCGCCATGGCCGCCGCTCAAGAAAACGAGCCGCCCCGCCGCCACAGCCACTCCCCGGCCGAGCCCTCCATACCAAAAAGGTCCGCGAGGAACCCCTATAGCCCCTACCTGGCACGAACTTCAACTTCCCACTCCCTACCGCGAGATCGATGAGGATTTTCCACCATGGCCGCCGGATGAGCACCTCGGACAACATCGTCGATTTCTCCCTCCATGGTGAGTTTCCACTCGATTCCTCACACACATAGCTCCCTCACATCACCAAGCATCCATTTGAGTCATCACCCATGCTTTTCCCCCACCCAAATCGACGGATTCCAACGATTTATGGGCGCCAGTTCCTGCCTCCCCTGTTTTTACCGTTCACGACCTAAATTCCAGGAAATAGGAAAATAGTTAAAAACTTAAATAATTCATATCTGTAAGAATACAACTCGGAAAAATGCGAAACAAAATTTGTTGGATTCTTTGTAACTAGATCTATACAGTGGTACAACATAAACATCTGAAATCATTTTATTTAAGTTTCAAAAATTCAGAGAAGGGAAACTGAAAATCATTTTATTAAAAATAGTTACTCAGGCAAAAACTCTGAAATTTGTCACACACACTCCTTGTAGGTTCTGAACTGCTCACCAAGTGGTTTCTTAAAATTCATCCAATTTTAGGAGTAATTGCAGATTCAAGTTTCTAACTAAATCATTTTTGGAATTTTATTTCTGCACCTTTTGGCATCAAATTTTGTATATGTTGCTGTTCATAGGAGTATCTTGCTAAATAAAAATACAAAACTAATTATAGGTCTTCTAGAAACAGTTTAAGGAATTTAGAAGAAGACCCCTTGTATACCCTTAAACAATTCATAAATCGGAAATGATAAGAGAAAAATTGTTGAAACCAAAGTACCCAAAAATCATGTCAATCATTCTGCAAGCATGTCATCTTGTGCATAATAACATCATTATGTTATATTTATCAAGGAAGTTCCATGAACCTTCTTGTTGACTCGTAAACCTAATTGCATTTCATTTTAATTCTTGTTTTTGCATTGCATCCAATTAGGAAACGATGCCGGAAACTTGGAGGTGGAGATCGTAGCCGACAAGCTCGCTGCTACTAACATGTTGCATGTGCTGACCATAGCCCAAGGCAAGCCCCGGTGCATCTCAACCCTTTTTGAAATATTTTCGCTTTCCCACTTGTATGCGAGTCATGCTATGTGCATTAGGTATTCAGGAGTTGAATGACACCTTAGTTGCATATATCTATAGGCTTTCCTATGGGTTGGTTGTTCAGCCGCACGTTACCTTATGCTATGCTAATGTGGATTCATCGGTAGAAGTCGAGTGGTGCGGAACACTACTCGCGAGCTATAGGACTCTTTTGGGAAAGTACTGTAGTTGTTACTATCTCACATGATGATGATAATTGGAGACTGGACGGGGATTGGTAGGTTTGCAGCAGGACATGGAGGTCTTGTGTGCGGTAGCCCCGTCTGTGTCGATTGAGGACCAATCGTTGTGGCCCCGCTGAGCAAGTTTGAACGTACCGGATGCATGCTAATGATATGGACACTACTAAACCGACGTAACTCGATTTCTGTATTGTTGGACGGTGCTCCCCCTCTCTTCTGGTGATGAAGATGGTCACGGTGGTTCGCGGGTATGTGTTAGAAGGGAGGGCACACGGGCTAACCACAGATAGCTCCGGCGTGGGTATCGCGTGGAGGACGTGTGTCCGGGAGTGGGGAAATCGGCCCGGCTTTACGGGGTCTTGCGAAAGGTTGCCGTGCGTGACTCTTCGTGAGTGTGCGTACGTCGTGTTGTCCGGGTTTCGCCTGCAGGTGTAAATCGATTCGAATCGCCGTCCCTCGCGGTTATTGAGTACCGCTTGTTCACTGTGTCACCTCGTAGTAAGAAGTGCACATGATGATGTATATATGCTGTATTGATACTTTAAATATTGTATCGCAACCATGTATTGCTTAGTATAACTGCTCACATTTATGTTATGCGAGAACGCTTTTAATTCGGCAAAAATTTGAAAGAAGGACCAACTTTTAGTGCTATTTTTATGCAATTATTCCTATACCCTGGATCAGCCCCCTGCATGCTAGGAGTCGGTCTTAGAAGGTCATTTTGACGGGTAAGTCTTGCTGAGTATTAGTTGCTCAGGGTTTGTTGTTTAAATCTTTTGCAGGTGCTCCTTTGGCTTAGAAGAATGAGAGATATGTTTCATCTTAGGATTTATCGTCGAGTGGTGTATTGCTTCCGCTACGCTTTTCAAACTCTTTTATGTATTCATTTGCGAATCAAAGTTGTAATAACTATTATTTCATTTGTACTCTATTTTATTTATGCTCATATGTGTGTACTTTTGGACTCTTGCTTCACCAAGTGTCACCCGATCTCGATCCTGTTAAGCAAATCCCTCATTATTTGAGGTGGGATGCGACAGGTAACATGTAAGGTATTATTTATTGAGCAATAAAGTAAGGTTTTCTTCTTTATCATTTATGGGATTCAAGGTGTGTAGTAAGTGTTTCTTATTTACTACATGTGCTAGCTCTAGGTACGTACTAGTTGCTGGTATTAATGATAGGTGTAAACGTGGTGTTTACACTTTGATTTATCCTGAGTTGCCTGTTGACGGCCATTAAATCATAAAATGACCGTCAACTTATCGGCAAATAAAAGGTATGCACCAATGTTTTATGGATTAAAACTAATAAAGTTCCACAAGTTTTGGATGTGATCTTGTTTTGCAAGGTACATAGGAATATTGGTGCAATTGTGCTTATACTCATGGATAAAAAGCAAATATACAAAAAGCACAAGATAAACAAGGTCCTGCTCGGACATCTCGATGACATTCAAAGCAAGAAACAAGGAATGACATGGACATCAAAGAATAATTATTCAAATCACAAATTTGATCCCTCCATGTCAAAGCCCTCATCGAGATAGTCAAAATGGGCTTTTGGATCACCCAATTTGGAGTTCGGGAGCAGGAGTTATGCCTCGCGCAAGATTGGACGAAAAACAGAAAATAGTAGGCCGGCCGGCCCAAACACTTGGCCGGCCGGCCAACTTAATCTCCAACCGCCTCAATAGTCATTCCTTATTTCTTGTCGAATGTCGTCGAGATGTCGGAACAGGACCTTGTTTATCTTGTGCTTTTTGTATATTGGCTTTTTATCCATGATTGTAAGCACAATTGCACCAATATTCCTATGTACCTTGCAAAACAAGATCACATCCAAAACATGTGGAACTTTATTAGTTTAATGCAAGAAACATTGGTGCATACCTTTTATTCGCCGATAAGTTGACGGTCATTTTATGATTTAACGACCGTCAACACCTGCCCAAGCTTAAACTTTGCTCGTCCCGAGCAAACTCAAAACTTAAGTATCGGCGGATCAGTAGTTACAAAGAAAGCGCCCCATGGGTAATAAAGATGCAACAACGTACTCCCTAAATGGTGGTAAGTATACAAGAGCACGGAATATTCACGAGTGTTGCACATGTGTGGGGCGTGTATGCTTCACCTTGTCATATAGCATTGAAGATTAGAACAACACTTTTGGACGAGTCAAATAATTTTTAGCAAGTGTATGTCTAGAGTTTTTATGTGCTGCAAGACAAGGTAAAATTTCTCCTTTGTTTGGTTCACACTTCCCCTCTCCTCTAGGTGAGTCTATCCCTACAAACTTCACTCAAATCCTTCCTTCTACCAGATTGAGCTTGTATGTGGAGCTTGGTAAGGAAAATGCACATTTATCATGCGTATATTGTAAAGCTAAAGAATAAATCTCAAGAGACATAGCAACTCCTTGTATCTCGGTCATATGGAAAATGGTGATGGAGGGGGACAAGATGAACGCACACTGATGGAAACGGTTTTGCAAACTTTGGTCTTCTTTTATGCTCACGCTCAAGATGTTTATGATAAGAACCATAATGCCTTTTTGGATGCAATTCATGGAGTCTCTCTCTCTCTGTTTTTTTTTTTAGACTCCATGATGCATGAGGCAATAGCGATGACAGGTTCATGAGCATTTTGAAATATTCTTGAGCTTTTTGATGTAGACCAAAAGTTTTGCGAATGAATGTGGGTGGAATGGTACGGAGATGTTTGATTTTTCAAAGATTCCTTTTGGTGGAAAGAAACTCAAATACTCACGCGAAGGAATGATGACCGAGATAAAGAGAGTGCTTACTCTCAAAAGCATTTAGACCTTAACAAAACTCAATGCATGAGCAAATGGCTATGAGTGGGGCTTTTTCGACTACTTTTCATGATATGGCTCTGGTAGGTAAATGAATCCTCACAAGGGAAGTGTTCCAAAATGAAAGGGTTTTTAGGTACTTGTAGCAATTAAAATGAAAACATCTTTGGACTTTCACCATGCTAAGAAATTGCAACAAGTCCTAATCATGTCATATCATAATCCACAATGCTTAGACTTGGTGTGATGTATGCAACCCACAAAAATGTAGCAACATTAGTGATGTGACTATGCTCGAGTATAAATAACACACATGTCAGGAGTAGAGGTTGCATCAATGCGACACAAGGGGAGCTATCATGTAACTAATCATCATTTCCTTTAAGTGCAGCATTCACCAATATTCTAGCATTTTATTCGAAACAGGGAGTATTTTATTGACAGATAGAGATACTTACCGGGGGACCTCCCCAAGCTTGAGTCTTCTCAAGACTTAAGCTTGAATAGACCGCTTCCTCCATTCTTCTTGTGTCTGCAAAAAGAATGAGGGTGATACAAGTGGCTAGCCCCTATTGGGCTTTGCCGAGACCGCTTCCTCAAGACTTATCAATGAAGTTTTTCGGCAAGTTGAATCCACGCATACACTATCCTGTTTTCACATCAAAGAGAGAAAACAGATCAAGGTTAGCCTGCAATGGGCAATGGTTAAATCACATCAAGTGTACTCATGAGTAATCATTGTACACTTGTCAACAATTGTTTTTCCCAGCAACGGCGCCAGAAATGCTTGTTGGTATTTCTTACACCAAACAGAAAACACCACCTTAGGCTGGTTAGGCCTAGAATGAATATTCCCGGTTCGGTGGCAGAAATACCTGGGGTTAAGTTACTTGCTTAGGATACATAAAAATCCACAACTGGCAACGAGTGCCAGAAATGTATTATTAGTATTTAATCATAAAAGATAATCCGCAAGCGCACGGATAACCCGTTGTAGCATTTCACCCGAGAGTATTCCAGGGTATCGTTATTTATATTTTCCCAAAGGAAGACGTAGTTGACAAGTGTGTACTTATACTCATGGTGTTACAAATGATAGATCATAACCAATATCCAAATGCAGGGTAAGGCAATAAATGGATAGAGGATAGTGCGACACACACAGCAGGCAGTTCCACTCTCTGATAAAAGGCGAGAGGCGGCTCTAAGCTAAACTAAGGTTAAGTAAGAAGAACTGCCACTCCTAATGTACATCGTCAAGTAGCGTGCTGTTGACGGTCCTTAGAGCAAGAATTTTACCGTCAATTACCTTCATAAAAGAATTAAAATGAACACCAAACTTAGTGGTAGGAGTTTATTACTAACCAATTCCACAAGTGTTGGTGAATTTGTGAGTGCAGCTGCATTTCATAGGAAACCGGGGAAAAGGAAGCATAAAAGGCCCACTCTGCAAACACCGAATTTCCCCGTCATAAGGAAATCTCCCCAAAAGCCCAATATCAAGGAGATATGAAGGAAGATCATCTCTTGGAGATCCTCAACAATGGCAAAGATATATGGATCCACCAAATCAACCCATACCATATTCCAGAGAGGACACTACTCCGAGAAATCAGCATCGGCAGCCAAGGATGACATACACCAAAAGGGATGCAAACCCTATTCACTTTGGGTAAACACATTGAGATACATCATTAGAACCCAAAGGGAGACTCCTTGGCCAAAGCCCAAGAAAATATCACTCCGGCAAGTCCACGGTCATCGCAGAAATCACCCGGGATGGAGAAAAGGCCAAAATACAGTCATCTGGACTCATCCTGGGCCATACACCGAGAAGAGGCCTTATGAGGACCCCATGGACCACTACACCAAAGCCCAAGGCCATAGGGGCCAAGGGGGGGGGGGGGTCGGCCGACCTGCTACAGTAGGTCGGCCGACCTGCTACAGTGGCCATTCTGGCCCATTTTTCTGTGGCGGTTCCCCACCGACGTACCAAGGTCGGTTCTGCCTGCAATCAATGCCACCGACCTAAGGAACCGCCTCAATTCCACCGCCTTTGGAGGCTATAAATAAAGGGGTACCCCCCTCCCCTCAAGACACACAAGAAGGAGAGCCTCATTCCACTCCCAAGGGCCTAGGGTCCCTTGTATACTAGTAGAGTAGGGAGAGAGTTGGGTAGAAGAGAAGGGTAGTCCTCCCTTTGTGAGGACTTAGCCCCAATCTTGTATCTTTGAGGATACTTATTTATAATACATTGTTCGTCGTTCGTTCATCGTTCGTTCGTCGTTCGTTCATCGTTCGTCGTTCGTTCATCATTCGTTCGTCGTTCATCGTTCGTTCATCTTCATTGTTGACGGTCCTTGGACCCAGTTTTTGACCGTCAATTAGCTCTATAAATAAGGAAGAACTAACACTTGTTGCTTGCATATTGTTATCAAATAACCTATTTCCACGTGTACCTCTAGATTTGGATGTGCAGGTGGAAAACAGGGATTTCCAGGTGTAAACAAGGCCCAAGGCGACGATTCCAACACGTCCACCAAACGACGCTCGCCGCGGGAATATAATTCAAGGATTAAAGGCCCAGAACCACCCAGAATATCAACTGAGGCCACGCACCTGGAAAAGAGGCTAAAAGGCCGAGGGGAGCCAACCTGCCAAAGCCCAGCCCAGGGGGGGCCAGGGCCAGGTCGGCCGACCCCAAACCCTAGGTCGGCCGACCTGACAGGGAGGCCCCCTGGGTCCATCTTTCTATGGCGGTTTGCAACCGACTTCAGGAGGTCGGTTCCACCTGCAATCAATGCCACCGACCTACGGAACCGCCTCAAATCCACCGCCTTTGAGGGCTATAAATAAAGGGGTACCCCCTCCCCTTAGAAGACACACAACACAAGAGGCTCATTCCCTCCTCCTCACATCCTGAGCTAGGGGCTCTCTAGTTAGGCCTAGGCTGAGTAGTTGGGCTGCCCTTTTGGCTCCCAAGTCCCTTGGAGAGTTTTGGGGTAAATTCCCTTGTATCCTTTTACTCTCTTTGTAAGACTTATTGTCTTATCAATGGAATATCATCGTTCTTGTAGTAGTTATATGCTTATGATAGTTCATCGTTCATCCTTGATCTTGGATGAACGTTCTTCGTTCGTTCGTGTTCGTTCATCGTTCGTTCATCGTTCATCGATGTTCGTTCATGATCGTTCATCGTTCGTTCGTCGTTCGTTCATACTCGATCATTGATTAACGATGATCGTTCTTCATTGTTCATCGTTCGTCGCTCGTTCTTGAGCGACGAACGCCTATGCTTAACGTAGTGCTAGCTTTGATCCTTTGTCTAAGTAATCCCTTGCTAGACCTAGTTGTTCCTTTTGCTTAGTCATCGGGTCCATTGTCTTGCAAGAGTGCTCTAGGTTTATCGCCTTGCGAGGTGCCTCGAGGGATCTAGAGTTGTGGTTAGTTACGCTAGCATGGTGCTAGGGCTTCCTTTCCACCCTTGGATGCGTGTTCGTGCCCCACGGTTTGTAGAGGTAGGCGGCAGGTGGTGACAGCCCTGTCCGTCCCTTGTAATCCTCCACGTTCGGGTATGGCGTAGGAGTATATATGAAATGTCCGGAGATTGGGGCAGACTCTGATCGCTGGATCTCCCGATGATGGCTTGGCAGTAGAACAGCTCAGTCTTGGCTTGTGTGCAGCTTAGGCTATAGGTAGATGCTACGCACGCTACTTGACGATGTACATTAGGAGTAGCAGTTCTTCTTACTTAACCTTAGTCTAGCTTAGAGCCGCCTCTCGCCTTTTATCAGAGAGTGGAAATGCCTGCTGTGTGTGTCGCACTATCCTCTATCCATTTACTGCCTTACCCCTGCATTTGGATATTGGTTATGATCTATCATTTGTAACACCATGAGTATAAGTACACACTTGTCAACCACGTCTTCCTTTGGGAAAATATAAATAACGATACCCTGGAATACTCTCGGGTGAAATGCTACAACGGGTTATCCGTGCGCTTGCGGATTATCTTTTATGATTAAATACTAATAATACATTTCTAGCACTCGTTGCTAGTTGTGGATTATTATGTATTCTAAGCAAGTAACTTAACCCCAGGTATTTCTGGCGCCGAACCGGGAATATTCACTCTAGGCCTAACCAGCCTAAGGTGGTGTTTTCTGTTTGGTGTAAGAAATACCAACAAGCATTTCTGGCGCCGTTGCCGGGGAAGACAATTGTTGACAAGTGTATACAATGATTACTCATGATTACACTTGATGGGAATTAACCATTTCCATTGCAGGCTAACCTTGATCTGTTTTCTCTCTTTGATGTGAAAACAGGATAGTGTATGCGTGGATTCAACTTGCCGGAAAACTTCGTTGATAATCCAGAGTCGCTTGTAAGGAAAGTTCGACCCCGCGTCGACTCTCCCTCACAAGCAACACTCCCGACAGACGAACCCACATCATCCGCACCATCATCACTTATTGACATGGCTGATCAAAGGACCCTCCGTGACTACTCTGCTCCCTCCGTTGCCAATGTTCCCGTTGGGCCCAATGTCAACGCCGGTGACGCAGGGTTTGAAATCAAATCAAGCCTAATCACTATGGTGCAGGCCATTCCCTTTTGTGGAAAGGCCACGGAGGACGCCAACACTCATCTCCAGCAATTCCTTGAGATATGCAACACATCGGCAACCGCCGGAGTCAACCAAGATGCCATCCGCCTTCGTTTGTTTCCCCTCTCCCTCCTTGGGAAGGCGAAACAATGGTTCTATGCCAATCGTGCCAGCATTGACACTTGGGACCGCTGTTCTACCGCGTTCCTCACAAAGTTTTTCCCGTTGGGCAAAACCAATGCCCTTCGTGGAAGAATTTCAAGCTTCCAGCAAGCCAACAATGAAACCATCGCCGAGGCGTGGGATAGGCTCCAAGATTACATATCCGCCTGCCCACACCACGGGATGGAAGAATGGCTCATTCTTCAACATTTCTACAACGGGTTGACACCAACAACCCGTAGACATATGGATGCCGCTGCTGGAGGAGCCTTCTTCTCAATGACCATTGCTCAAGCTAAAGAACTTATTGAGAAGATGGTCTCCAATCAAGGGTGGAGCGATGAACGTCTCCAACCACGCTCTAAAGGCGTACACCCTATCAAGGAGGTGGACTTATTGTCCGCCAAGCTCGACCTCGTCATGAAGCGCTTGGACGACTTCAACACGCATGGAAGTGTTCGCTCACTTGACTCACGCATTACGTGTGAGGAATGTGGCAACACTGGCCATATGGGGAAGGACTGCCCCAACCATACCCATGAAGAAGCATTCTACATGAACAAAAACAATGGGTATCGTCCAAGTGGAGGTCAAGGTTTTAACCAAAACCGCCAATCTTATCAAGGAGGTAATAATTTCTCTGGTTTTAATAATAATCAGCCGTCTTTGAAAGATTTGGTTCATGGCCAAGCTAAAATCAACGAATCAATCAACAAAAAGCTTGCTGCCAATGATCAAAGTTTAGAAAGTTTAAATTCAAAAATAGAAGGTCTTTCTTCCGCTTTCAAAAATCAGTTGAGCTTTAATAAAATGATAGAAACTCAGTTAGCTCAGCTTGCTGCTCTCGTTCCATCTGCTACTTCTGGGCAGATTCCTGGGCAACCAGAATCTCCCATTGAAAAAGTTAATGTTATCACTATGAGAGGAGAAATGTTCTCTCGTAGGACTAACCATGCAGGGGAGAACAGGCAAATAAGAGGAGAACCTTCTACAATAAAATCTGATCCAGGCTTTCCAGTAATCTCCTGTGCAATCAAGAGATTCCACTTCGACTATGCACTGTGTGACCTTGGGGCTAGCGTGAGCATTATGCCTAAGGCAATCTTCGAGCAATTAAAGTACAGATTCCTCACACCAACAGCGATGCGGCTACAATTGGCCGACTCATCCTTTCGCTTTCCAATGGGGATTGCGGAGGATGTGCCGGTATTCATAAGAGGCCACACCGTCCCGGTGAACTTTGTGGTGCTTGACATGGATATTGACAAGGAAACGCCCCTCATCTTGGGACGTCCCTTCCTTAGCACCACAAAGGCCCAAATTGATGTTGGAGTTGGAGAAATCCGCCTCTACATCAATGGGAAGGAGGAGAAGTTCGAGTTCCAACCTCGGAAAGAACAATGCTCGATGATCAAGGTCAAGTATGGGCCAAACACCTCCAACATTCAAGAAGTTGAAGTGACAGCCAGGAAAACAGACAGCCTCATTGCTCTATGGAAGAGCTTGGCAAAGATTGAAAATCCATCGCAGTTTCAACCAAAGAAACCTGCGACCACGAGGCCGGGATTATGGGCCAAGAAACCCGTCCCAAAGTCCGAGAAGCCACCTACACCACCAAAGATGAAACAAGTGTGGCAAGTCAAGGCGCAGCCCTCTACGTCCTCATCTCCAAGGACTGGGTCCGCGCCACCAAGCTAAACCCGTTGGAGAAGTCTTAGCCCGTCGGACTTTAAACGACACGGCCCTGGCCGCCAGGAAAACCGGCATTATCATTCGGTTTGATTCTCTTTTCTTTTTGAATTTTTTCACCACATTTGCATTTGGATTTCTTTCCAAACCACTTTGCATATTTATTTCCTCCACCAAAAATTTATTTGGATTTTTCCGCCAGCATATTCGAATTTTTTCCTCGCCATGCATTTAAAAATTCAAAATTTTCAAAAACACTTGCGTTCAAAAAGACTCATCTTTGGATGAAATTTTTGGACCACCCTTGTATCATCATAGAAAAGCCAAAAATATTTTTGCATGTTGAAATTTTTCATCAACATGTCGATTTTTGATTTTTTCGAAAAATTTTGAATTCGAGGCAACCTTTTATTTGGAAATCTTTTTGAGCAAATCATTTTGAGGATTTTCTGGACATAGCAACCATGGTCATCACCAATATGGCCGTTGGGAGCTGTGGGCCAAGGAGGGAAGCAAGTGGACCCCACAGGGGGTCGGCCGACCCCACCTTGCAGGTCGGCCGACCCGTGGTGGCCGTTGGGCGCGCTCCCCTTTGCCCCAACGGTCACCTGTCCTCTGCTCTTTTCGAAAATGGCCGTTATGGCTCATGTATAAGAGAAGGTGGCCGGCCACAAGCTCTCTCCCTCTCACACTCTCATTTCCACTCCTCAACACTCTTCACTCCATTGCTCTCAAGTTTTCCATTGTGCTCATTGAGTTCTTGCCTCAAAATTCTGCAAAAATATTTCTCCTTTGGTTTGCTTTGCAGTTTTGATTTGGTTTGGTTTTCCGAGTTGCGTTTTCTCGCTTGCAAGAACACCGACGGTTTCATCGATTGGTTTTCACTCTCATAACCCGTTCGGAGTTTTCGTTCTTGCGTTCTTGCTCGACCTCGCTGCAGCATGAAGCGCGCCGGCAAGGCCTTTGCCTCGCTGCTCCGGTCCGGGAGCACGGGCTCGGGTTCATCTCGACCTCGCACTCGCGCCCGCACCACCACCGAGCAAGTGTCAAGCCCTCAACATGAAGCCGCAACGGAGGAACAAGCCAACACCGAGCATCGTCTTCTCGTCGACACCGACCTCGACTTGGTGGGCGACGAAGAGATGGGCGCCTACGAAGCTCTCCGACTCCGTACATTTGCTCCTACGCGAGCATTTGATACGGAACTGCTGCAAAAGATTGGTATGGATGCTGAATTTTCTCGAGTATTTAAAGCAATAGGGTGGGATAAGTTTGCAAGTGTAGATGAGCAGGGTTCCCGCTTACTTACACTACAGTTTTTATGCACCCTACGCGTGGTAGATGACGGTATTACCTTTCGGTTTTTCCGGGAGGAATATCATTTGACATGGAAAATCCTTAGTCAATGCCTCGGCTTTAATTCTCGCTGCACCATTGATGTTGATAGTTCGATTCCGGGTTACTCAAAGTTAGCTTTTTGGCAAAGAATTTCTGCATCTCCTACTTGTGAGAGACCCCGAACTAATCATATTCATCATCCTACCTTGCGCTTGTTGCATATGTGGCTTGGCATTACCTTGTTTCCTAGAAGTGATATTAGGATTGTGCGCGAGGATGATCTGAAAATTCTTTATGCTATGGTTGAGAAAATAAAGATTGCTCCTGTCATGTCCATGATTTCTCAGTGGTTAGAAAATTTTAGAATGACTGGACCAATTGAGTGCACCTCGTTGATTACACGTATTGCTGCGGGTGTTGGTGCTTTGCATGATGCTAATGTTGCTTATCTTGATACACCCCGCTCTCTTATCACCGAGGATTATCTGATTCAAGGTCATACACTTAAGCATGGTCCAAATAATTCTCTCATATTTTATTATGTCGGTTATACAAATGAATTCCCGTTACCTAACCGGGAACTTCGTTTGTATGGCTGTAAAAATCTAACCACACCTCTAGAAAAAGAGGAGGCTGCACGCAAGAGTACTTCTTCTCGCAGGAGGACGCGCAGGCCGGAGCCGACCGCCGACACCGGGATGCCCGCACCGCAGCCCATGGCCTATGCATATGGGCCAAGCTACGGTCACGCCGGGTATGGTCCCGGTGGGTACACCACTCCACCACCATTTGAGGTCGGCGGCTCGTCGCAGCAGGGTGCGGGCCAAGCCCAATGGACGCACCATCCCCGCGCGCAATGGGAGGAAATCTCCTCCGATTCGACGTCCTACTCACCGCGGGCCAGTGGGCGACGTTCGTCTGCAGCTCGTGATCCATATCTCGAGCAGCAAATGAATGCGCTCACCGAGCAAATGGGACGCATCGAGACTCGAGGAGAGGACGTTGAGCACACTCTCAACCAACACGTCCTACAGACCCATCAGTGGCAAGAAAACACAAGTGCCCAGCTCACCAACCTCACCAACATGACGCAGCTGGGCCAAGCCGATATGTTGGCTTACTTTCGCCACACCGGGTTCGATCCTCGACATCACCCATGAGCAAGAACAAGCTTGGGGGGGATGCCATACCCCCCACCAAGGTATCATGTATCGCAGCTTGTATCCTTTTGTTTCTTTTGTTTGCTTGTTCTTGCACCTCTCATGGAAAATACCAAAAAAATGATAAATCTGAAAATAAAATAAAAATGACAAAACTAAAAAGAACAAAAATAGTCTTTAGTGTGGTTTCTAGTTTTTCGTAGTTTCTCTTTATATGCGAGTATGAGTGTTTAGCCTTCCTTATGTTGAGATGATGAATAGTTGCTCTGTTTTATCTCTCGTTTGTACCTAGTCACAACTTAGTGCTCTCCCAAGTTTTGAGATTTTTGGCTTATGCTTACCTAGAACTTGAAACTTGTGGGCTGCATAGTGCTTGATCTAAGTCTAAGTTGTTGTGAGATATGATATGGTACAAATAGGGCTGCTATGATCTTGTTCAAAGTAAGACTTGACTTCCGGAGTTTTATTTTACAAAATACAAAAAAAATGATAAAGTTCCTCAATGATCAAAATTCCTACCAAAGCCATATGTTGTTCTTACATTGCAAACCCTTACACATATGCTGCTTGTCATTGCATTGAGCTTTATCAAAATTGTGTGACCCTAGTGAGAAGCTTGTCATACTCTCATTGATCAAGATCACGTACACTCCACCTCGCATGCTAAACTTCTACACTGGAAGTTAAGCAATACCACCACACTTTCCACCAAAAATAAATACTCCAAAAATTCATTGTTACCTCTCTCTCTCAAAATATATCACGGAGACATGGCTATGCAAAAGAAAGAAAAAGAATAATCCCCTGCTCATACAAAGTAGAGCATGATGAAAAATGGGGAATAAAGAAAGAAAAATGTTGAGAAAAAGAAAGAAAGAAAGATAGCCATGATCTCCTCAAAAAAAAAATTCAAAAGGAGAGAGGGGAAACAAATAAAAAGGAGTATAGTTCTTCCACCTCACCACCACCATATACACACATGCACATCTTGATCAAGGTTGTATGACTTGCATTCTCCATGGATCCACTCTTTTGGTTCAGCAATATGTGTGATGCAAGTATGCCTCATATCATCCCTACCTTGAGCTCCACATACAAGCCTTAGAAGTAGGATGACAAAGAGGCAACACAATAATGCCTTGGTGAGGAATATACACTTATTGAGTGATTCGAGAGCATCATTTGAGGAACTTTGCTTTTATTTCAAAAATTTTGAAAACCTCCGGAAAATAAAAGTCAAACGATGGACAAGTGAATGGTGCTCTGTTATAACTGTTCTATCTCTCAACCGCCCAAGACAAGGAAAAAGCCATACGCCCCATAAGGAGTAAGGTAAAGGGTGAGTTACCATGCCAACTTTTTCAACTCAAAGGAGAGTATTTTGTTGTGTGCATGGTACCTAGGAGATATGAAACATTGTAGCAACTCCTGATCAACATCCTAAGTCCTACTTCTTGCTCGGGACGAGCAAGGAGGACAGCTTGGGGGAGTTGTTGACGGTCCTTAGACCCAGTTTTTGACCGTCAATTAGCTCTATAAATAAGGAAGAACTAACACTTGTTGCTTGCATATTGTTATCAAATAACCTATTTCCACGTGTACCTCTAGATTTGGATGTGCAGGTGGAAAACAGGGATTTCCAGGTGTAAACAAGGCCCAAGGCGACGATTCCAACACGTCCACCAAACGACGCTCGCCGCGGGAATATAATTCAAGGATTAAAGGCCCAGAACCACCCAGAATATCAACTGAGGCCACGCACCTGGAAAAGAGGCTAAAAGGCCGAGGGGAGCCAACCTGCCAAAGCCCAGCCCAGGGGGGGCCAGGGCCAGGTCGGCCGACCCCAAACCCTAGGTCGGCCGACCTGACAGGGAGGCCCCCTGGGTCCATCTTTCTAAGGCGGTTTGCAACCGACTTCAGGAGGTCGGTTCCACCTGCAATCAATGCCACCGACCTACGGAACCGCCTCAATTCCACCGCCTTTGAGGGCTATAAATAAAGGGGTACCCCCTCCCCTTAGAAGACACACAACACAAGAGGCTCATTCCCTCCTCCTCACATCCAGAGCTAGGGGCTCTCTAGTTAGGCCTAGGCTGAGTAGTTGGGCTGCCCTTTTGGCTCCCAAGTCCCTTGGAGAGTTTTGGGGTAAATTCCCTTGTATCCTTTTACTCTCTTTGTAAGACTTATTCTCTTATCAATGGAATATCATCGTTCTTGTAGTAGTTATGTGCTTATGATAGTTCATCGTTCATCCTTGATCTTGGATGAACGTTCTTCGTTCGTTCGTGTTCGTTCATCGTTCGTTCATCGTTCATCGATGTTCGTTCATGATCGTTCATCGTTCGTTCGTCGTTCGTTCATACTCGATCATCGATTAACGATGATCGTTCTTCATTGTTCATCGTTCGTCGCTCGTTCTTGAGTGACGAACGCCTATGCTTAACGTAGTGCTAGCTTTGATCCTTTGTCTAAGTAATCCCTTGCTAGACCTAGTTGTTCCTTTTTCTTAGTCATCGGGTCCATTGTCTTGCAAGAGTGCTCTAGGTTTATCGCCTTGCGAGGTGCCTCGAGGGATCTAGAGTTGTGGTTAGTTACGCTAGCATGGTGCTAGGGCTTCCTTTCCACCCTTGGATGCGTGTTCGTGCCCCACGGTTTGTAGAGGTAGGCGGCAGGTGGTGACAGCCCTGTCCGTCCCTTGTAATCCTCCACGTTCGGGTATGGCGTAGGAGTATATATGAAATGTCCGGAGATTGGGGCAGACTCTGATCGCTGGATCTCCCGATGATGGCTTGGCAGTAGAACAGCTCAGTCTTGGCTTGTGTGCAGCTTAGGCTATAGGTAGATGCTACGCACGCTACTTGACGATGTACATTAGGAGTAGCAGTTCTTCTTACTTAACCTTAGTCTAGCTTAGAGCCGCCTCTCGCCTTTTATCAGAGAGTGGAAATGCCTGCTGTGTGTGTCGCACTATCCTCTATCCATTTACTGCCTTACCCCTGCATTTGGATATTGGTTATGATCTATCATTTGTAACACCATGAGTATAAGTACACACTTGTCAACCACGTCTTCCTTTGGGAAAATATAAATAACGATACCCTGGAATACTCTCGGGTGAAATGCTACAACGGGTTATCCGTGCGCTTGCGGATTATCTTTTATGATTAAATACTAATAATACATTTCTAGCACTCGTTGCTAGTTGTGGATTATTATGTATTCTAAGCAAGTAACTTAACCCCTGGTATTTCTGGCGCCGAACCGGGAATATTCACTCTAGGCCTAACCAGCCTAAGGTGGTGTTTTCTGTTTGGTGTATGTTGGTGGTTTCTAAGTACCTCTTTTATATGCCCAAAACCACCAACATCGTACGATATTCCTCCATATTCTCATCATAATTATGTGTTTTACCTCTAACCTTGATGAATTCCACATGTAGTGTCGTTTT
Source organism: Eragrostis nindensis (assembly GCA_012490785.1). Lineage (NCBI taxonomy): Eukaryota > Viridiplantae > Streptophyta > Magnoliopsida > Poales > Poaceae > Eragrostis > Eragrostis nindensis. Next base: position 1,443,644 of record JAAXCT010000051.1, on the reverse strand, counting down.
AGTGCTATATTGCAAAAACAGGTGAAAAGACGACAAAATGGCTCTTATATGAGAAGTATCGAAATGAAGCCCGACTCGCCATGCAAGGAGGGCTTCCCACAAGCCCATGGCAATACAAGACACCTCTGGACGTCCATGGAACCCAACATGCAAGCCCAAGGTCGTGGCCCAATGCCTAAGGATTTCTAGAAGGTTTATCCGGAAGGAAAGATCAATTCGCGCAGTCCAGAAACAGCACTGTATTGTCACGCGGATTTCGAGTTCAAGACGTGCTCTAATGGGAATCCAATGTAAAGGAAAGTTGTAGATCTCATCGAGAGCTTTCCGGAACACATATGGATTGTCCCGTTTGGATTCTGGAGCTAGGAGATATGGGCCCCGCAAGGAAACCTGCACAGAGGAGACAGATATTTTGGCATCACATATTTGGGAACCAAGACGGCCGAATCTGGAGATCCAATGAATACCAAAGTTGTAGATCTTTTCGAGGGCTACGAGATAGAGTCCAAGTTTGCCTCATTTGGACTCCGGACGAGGAAGTTATGGTTCGTGGAAGGCGGAGCTGCGAAAAGGAAAATCAAGTCCGAATTGGAAACGACTCGCGCCGATCGGCACGACTTTGGTGCCGACCGGCACCGACCCAGAATCGCTTCCTTTCGCCTCCAAACGCCTCCCCACTGTATATATAACCCATGGGACACCCTAGGGTTAGAGATCGGCCGCCAGAGGGACAACACAGCTAGTAAGTTTAGAGCCACCGGGGCTTGCCCCGTTCTTCATGTTCTCTAGTTGTTGATCAAGAACAATTGGTGCTAAAGAGGTGATCCGTCGAGGTAGGCCTACTAGATGGTGATGTATCTTGCACTATGTATTATCGAAGTATGGTTGAATATGTGGATGAATGGTTTTGATTATTGATTGCCTGGATTTTATGGTCTTTACATGTGCTTGTTCCTACGCTTAGTGACGACTAAGTATTAGATGTTATCTTGATTGTGGTGGCATAAAGAAGTGACAAGATTCGTTCTCTCACTATCTCCATCGTGGTTAAGGTAGCGTTGGGATCTTGTAATGCGCCATAATTGCACGTTGTCTCTGTACCTCCACAGCTGCTAATGCATACGCGATGATCCTTGAGATGAGGTGTAGAGTAGGAAGAGGTCAGCGACTAAGGCGATTGGTCGTGACAGGGCTCGTCGGAAAGGGGCCTTGACCTACCGATCTTCGGTTATCAATAATTGAGTAATCCCGTTCATGATGCTATTCGATTAAGCTTTTTGGTTACGATCTCAACTAGCAGACTTGGCTAACTTACCCCGTGATCTAATCTGGTTCCTTAGGCCATTCAAGCAATCGTCGGACAATTTAGCTCTTGTGCCGATCGGCACACCACTTGTGCCGACCGGCACATTCTCCGACTTTCACCTTTTTCATGCTCTCGTATATGCAATAAGTGCTTCATGCTAGGATTGATTTGCTAGACGACGTAGAAGACCTTACGGTTCTCTTGCTGATCCCTGTGGATTCGATATAAACCTTGGAATACTCTGAGGGAAAAAGCTACAATGTACACCGTCCACTTGCGGTATATAAATGGGTGCGTATAAACGACCAACAGTGTAAGAAATACCAACATTCATCAAGGTAAGTATTCTCGATCCCCTATTGGATATAGTCTAGCCTTGGTTAAGCGTTCCTTGTTTGGTTGTGGATCCCTGGCTTGCTTATGATTTGAGTACTTCTTATCTAGATTAAGTTCTTCCTTTACTTGCTTACGGGATCATTGCTCTGTTCTAGAGTGCCTTGCCTTTCAACCAAGTTAAGGTAGTAATCAATAACTTAGACGTGGTGTCTAGGTTAGAGGTTACCTTTGTTTGCTGCGTGCTCCACGGTTTGTTGAGGTAGGCGGTAGGTGGTGACAGCCCTATCCGTCCTTCCTAATCCTCCACGTTCGGGTACGTAGTAGGCCCCTTGGCCGGAGTGACTTGGCAGACCAGGTCTAAGCCGGCGCCCAAAGTAAGCAATTAGAGGAGGGATCTACCATAGGTCTGGCAGTGAGGACTTGATTGCCTTGTTGTCACGCGACCTCAGGACTGGCATAGGGACTTGATAGCCCTAGCGTCACGTGTCCTAGTGGTAGAGGGTTGCCAGTAGGTGGTGACAGCCCTGCTGTGTTTAAACCTCTCTTTTTCTAGAAAGAACCTCATCCATAGGAATCCTCTCTACCCATTTCTACCATCCTTCTTCGTGTCCTTGGACGAGCTAGACTAGAAGATAATCACACTCCGTTCCTTTGGGAAAATATAAATAACGATACCCTTGAATACTCACGGGTGAAGTGCTACAACGGTATTCTCCGTGCGCTTGCGGATTTGTCTGTGACGTAAGAAATGCCAACAAGCATTTCTGGCGCCGTTGCCGGGGAACGGTTGTTGTTTTTATCTTCGAACCTAGTTGGTCCTCATATTGTATCCTTTCAAAAAAAAAATCTTTCTTTTGTTTTTCTTTCCATCATCAAGCTTCCACCATCTATCCTCCCTATCCTATCCCCATCATCACCTTTTCACTTAAAAGAAAATACCAAAAACATATATCATGGAGCCAGAACCTACAATCGAATCATTTTCTGCTCCAAGGCGAGAGTTCTTTGAGCCACCACCATCTTCAAAACCAATTTCCTCATCTGGCTATCAACTCCACCCGACCTTTATAACCATGGTACGGGAACGACCCTTCTCTGGACTTGACCATGAAAATCCATATCACCATCTGCGAGAGTTCGAGCACTTGTGTTCATGCGTCATGATCCAAGGCATGTCACAAGAAACTGTAAAATGGAAGTTGTTTCCTTTCTCCCTCCAAGAGAGAGCAAAACAATGGTACATACTTGCCGTCGGAAGCACGTACGGTGATTGGGAAAAGCTTCGAGATAAATTTTGCTTAGCCTTCTTTCCCTTATCCCGCGTCGTTGCTCTTCGTAGGGAAGTTCTCCACTTTCGTCAGAACGAGAAGGAGTCTATAGGTGTGGCCTGGGCTAGGTTTTTCCTTGCTAACTCTTTCCGCCCCAAACTTGTCTATTCCTGACCACATGTTATTGCAACACTTCTACATGGGTCTAGACAAGGAATCCGCCCTGTATCTTGACATCACCGCTGGAGGGTCTTTTGCTACCAAAACCCCGACAGAAGGAAGAGCGCTCCTAGATCTTATCCTAGAAAACTCTTCCTATGTTGATGATCTAAAAATACCCCTCCAAGTGTCAAGCCATGAGGAACCTTCAACATCCGAATCAAACCCTCTATCTTCCACATCCCAAGATTCACCTGTTGAGCCCTCTCCCGTACCAAGAACAATGAAGGAGGAAGAAGAAATTCAACCTCTTGAGTTCCCTTTATTGGAGGAAGATCTTTCTGATGATTATGGAAACACCTCGAACTACACTTGGGAAAAGATGCCTCCTACTCTTCCCGATCCTCTCAAGGAACCATTTCTCAAGGAGGATATGAAGGGAAATCTTGGGAAAACCTCTTTCGCCACCACTACCACTCAAAAACCTTTGGCGAAACCTCATATCGATCGTGAACCACTTGAGTAAGTGAAATTTGTATCCCTTTTCACATCACCCGAGCTTGCTCTACATGAGAATGAGAAGTTTTCCACCCAAGATGAGGATAAAGCAAAAGAATTGTTCCTAACCCAACGATCCTCATCACCATCACTCGATCTTGAGCCTCTTCCCTCTAGCCCTCCATACGCCGTTCTTGTTGGTGATCAAGAACCTCTTGATAAGAAAAACTTCCAGGCTATGGACATTCTTGAGGCATCGACTCTAGTGTATGAACAACATGAAACTTTGCATGAGCATAAGAGCTTCTTTCTTGAAAACCCACAAGACTCATGCTCATATGATCCTCCTCTAGAGTCAATAATCATCGGTGCCAAAACCATGCATGAGCTCTGCAACCTCCATAAGGCTTCCTTTTGCTATTTGTTCTTTAGGATGGTTGTAGATGCTTTCATTTATCATAAATATTGCAAATATCGTGGTTGTGTATTGGCACTAACCTTGCAGACATTCTCCGGAGCCACATCATCAAGCCAAACATGACGGAGAAAAGTCTTGCTCGTCAGACTCAAAATGACGATGCCCTTGCCGACAGGATAACCGGAAGTATCTCTTTTGTTGCACTTCTTTACTTGATAAATTTTAAAATAAAAAAATTCAATACCAAAAAAAAAAGAAGAATTTATATGAATAAACTAGGCGCTTTTATTTCCCTTTCAAACATATAACGCGCCTTGAGTTATTTTGTCATATTCATTAAACTAAGGCTCACCGGTCTTTAACCCCGGTAGAGTCCTTTTTATTTCCATATCCTTTTGTTTGTTTTGAATAAAAAAGTCTAGGTACAAGAACAAGTGTGGGGGAGACCTCTCGTTCTTCATCAAGCACACACTCGAGATCTCCCACCCATACAATGCACAAACATCGCACCGTTCAAACACGCTATGGAGTGGAGTCATCGGGCACAAGAAAAGAAAGTTCGATCGTAACTTTGGTTTGATCTCCTATGGCCACTCTTGGTCTCCACTTCATCCAACGCGATGGTTTGCGCATTCTACCCTACTACTCTCTCTCCCTAACTCATGAGTTAGAATAATCTTATGAGTCGATCACTAAAATTAAACTCAATGATAAAAGAAACCTTGTTATCCCCTCAACCAACATACTTCTGCATGGTTGGCCTGCATACTCTTTATTCCTCGCATCATACTCTGTTGCTTGTGAACACACCAATCTCATAGGACCCCATGTTTATCTAAGTTGTTGGCGAATGTGATATGGTTGGATGAGACTCATGAGAGGAATCTTGCTTTTTCTGTATAAGAGTGCTTGGGAATTTATCTTGAAAAATTTAAAATCTATAGCTTTGCACTCCTCAATGATCTTATTTTCCCACCAGAGCCAAATAATGATCACTTTGAAAACCTCTACAAATGCTGCTTGTTATTACTTTGAGCTTTGTCAAATTGTTGTGACCCTTGTGAGATGCTTGTCATACTTTCATGATCAAGATCACGTACACATACACCACCACCACAAAACATGCTAAACTTCTACACTGGAAGTTAGCAACACCTTTTCCATCCACCCATCCACCAAAAATAAATACTCCATCACTTGTTGTTGATGTCTCTCTCTAAAATATCCTTGCAAAAGAGGCATGGCTATCGAAAAAAAAAAGAAGAAAAAGGTTGTTGAAAAAAAAAAGAAGAAGAAGTAGAGAGTACTCACATGCATGAGAAGCATGAATAAAAGAAATACACGCTCTAGCATGCTGAGTGTGAAAAAAAAAGAAGAAAAAAAATGGTGATAGCCATGCTCTCAAATGAAAATCAATCAAGAGAGAGACATCATCGCACATCAAGGGGTATCCATCTCATTCCATTCACCATCATATACACATATCCACACACTTGCACATTCTTGATCAGATTGTATGACTTGTTTTCTCTTTGGATCCGCTCTTTGACTTAGCAATATAAGTGATGCAAGTATGCTCCTTTCCATCCCTACCAAGCTCCACAAAAAGCCATTTGTAGATGTAGGATGAAAAGAGGCAACTCAAATGCCTTGGTGAGGAATCATACACACTGAGCGATCTGAGAGTATCATTCGAGGAGTACAAGCTATGTTTTATTTTGAAAATCTATCAAAAACCCAAGTTACTCAACAGGGGAGTAATGATGACTTGAATCAAGACCGTTCCATTCCTCAACCGCCCAAGATGACATGGTAGACACATCAAAGTTCACAGGTGCAGGTATGGCTTGGAATAACTTGTATGCTAGCATCATACCAAAGGGAGTTTTGTTCCACCTTAGTCCTTCAACTTTACTCGAGGACGAGCAAAGGCTAAGTGTGGGGGAGTTGTTGACGGTCCTTAGAGCAAGACTTTTACCGTCAATTACCTTCATAAAAGAATTAAAATGAACACCAAACTTAGTGGTAGGAGTTTATTACTAACCAATTCCACAAGTGTTGGAGAATTTGTGAGTGCAGCTGCATTTCATAGGAAACCGGGGAAAAGGAAGCATAAAAGGCCCACTCTGCAAACACCGAATTTCCCCGTCATAAGGAAATCTCCCCAAAAGCCCAATATCAAGGAGATATGAAGAAAGATCATCTCTTGGAGATCCTCAACAATGGCCTTTCAACCAAGTTAAGGTAGTAATCAATAACTTAGACGTGGTGTCTAGGTTAGAGGTTACCTTTGTTTGCTGCGTGCTCCACGGTTTGTTGAGGTAGGCGGTAGGTGGTGACAGCCCTATCCGTCCTTCGTAATCCTCCACGTTCGGGTACGTAGTAGGCCCCTTGGCCGGAGTGACTGGGCAGACCAGGTCTAAGCCGGCGCCCAAAGTAAGCAATTAGAGGAGGGATCTACCATAGGTCTGGCAGTGAGGACTTGATTGCCTTGTTGTCACGCGACCTCAGGACTGGCATAGGGACTTGATAGCCCTAGCGTCACGTGTCCCAGTGGTAGAGGGTTGCCAGTAGGTGGTGACAGCCCTGCTGTGTTTAAACCTCTCTTTTTCTAGAAAGAACCTCATCCATAGGAATCCTCTCTACCCATTTCTACCATCCTTCTTCGTGTTCTTGGACGAGCTAGACTAGAAGATAATCACACTCCGTTCCTTTGGGAAAATATAAATAACGATACCCTTGAATACTCACGGGTGAAGTGCTACAACGGTATTCTCCGTGCGCTTGCGGATTTATCTGTGACGTAAGAAGTGCACCTCGCAAGGCGATAAACCTAGATCACTCTTGCAAGACAATGGACCCGATGACTAAGCAAAAGGAACAACTAGATCCAGCGAGCGATTACTTGGACAAAGGATCAAAGCTAGAACGAGCGACGAACGACGAACGATGAAGAACGATCATCGTTAACCGATGATCGAGTATGAACGAACGACAAACGAACGATGAACGATCATGAACGAACATCGATGAACGATGAATGAACGATGAACGAACATGAACGAACGAAGAATGTTCATCCAAGATCAAGGATGAACGATGAACTAGCATAAGCACATAAATACTACAAGAACGATGATATTCCATTGATAAATAAATAAGTCTTACAAAGAGAGTAAAAGGATACAAGGGAATATACCCCAAACTCTCCAAGGGACTTGGGAGCCAAAAGGGCAGCCCAACTACGCAGCCTAAGCCTAACTAGAGAGCCCCTAGCTCTGGATGTGTGGAGGAGGGAATGAGCATCTTGTGTTGTGTGTCTTCTAAGGAGGGGGGTACCCCTTTATTTATAGCCCTCCAAAGGCGGTGGAGTTGAGGCGGTTCCAGATATTGTGGGCATTGATTGCAGGTGGAACCGACCTCCTGAAGTCGGTTGCGAACCGCCATAAAAAGATGGACCCAGGAGGGCCACCTGGCAGGTCGGCCGACCTAGGTATTGGGGTCGGCCGACCTGGCCCTGGCCCCTCCTGGGCTGGGCTTTGGCAGGTTGGATCCCCTCGGCCTTTAAGCCTCTTTTCCAGGTGCGTGGCCTCCGTTGATATTCTGGTAGGTTCTGGGCCTTTAATCCTTGAATTATATTCCCGCGGCGAGCGTCGTTTGATGGAAGTGTTGGAATCGTCGCCCTGGGCCCTGTTTACACCTGGAAATTCCTGTTTTCCACCTGCACATCCAAATCTAGAGGTACACGTGGAAATAGTTTATTTGATAACAAAATGCAAGTAACAAGTGTTAGTTCTTCCTTATTCATAGAGCTAATTGACGGTCAAAAACTGGGTCTAAGGACCGTCTACAACTCCCCCAAGCTGTCCTCCTTGCTCGTCCTGAGCAAGAAATAGGACTTAGGATGTTGATCAGGAGTTGCTACGATGTTTCATATCTCCTAGGTACCATGCATACAACAAGAAATGCTCTCCTTTGAGTTGAAAAAGTTAGCATGGTAACTCACCTTTTACCTTACTCCTTATGGGGCGTATGGCTTTTTCCTTGTCTTGGGCGGTTGAGAGATAGAACGGTTATAACAGAGCACCGTTTACTTGTCCATTGTTTGACTTTTATTTTCTGGAGGTTTTCAAAATTTTTGAAATAAAAGCGAAGTTCCTCAAATGATGCTCTCAAATTGCTCAATAAGTGTATATTCCTCACCAAGGCATTATTGTGTTGCCTCTTGTCATCCTACTTTTAAGGCTTGTATGTGGAGCTCAAGGTAGGGATGATATGAGGCATACTTGCATCACACGTATTGCCGAACCAAAAGAGTGGATCCATGGAGAATGCAAGTCATACAACCTTGATCAAGATGTGCATGTGTGTATATGGTGGTGGTGAGGTGGAAGAACTATACTCCTTTTTGTTTATTCCTTCTCTCTTTTTGAATTTTTGAGGAGAACATGGCTATCTTTCTTTCTTTCTTTCTTTTTCTCAACATTTTTCTTTATTCCCCATTTTGTTTCATCATGCTCTACTTTTGTATGAGCAGGGGATTATTCTTTTTCTTTCTTTTGCATAGCCATGTCTCCGATGATACATGTTGAGAGAGAGGTAACAATGAATTTTTGGAGTATTTATTTTGGTGGGAAGTGTGGTGGTATTGCTTAACTTCCAGTGTAGAAGTTTAGCATGCGAGGTGGAGTGTACGTGATCTTGATCAATGAGAGTGTGACAAGCTTCTCACTAGGGTCACACAATTTTGATAAAGCTCAATGCAATGACAAGCAGCATATGTGTAAGGTTTTGTAATGTAAGAACGACATATGGCTTTGGTAGGAATTTTGATCATTGAGGAACTTTATCTTTTTTTGTATTTTGTAAAATAAAACTCCGGAAGTCAAGTCGCACTTTGAACAAGATCATAGCAGCCCTATTTGTACCATATCATATCTCACAACAACTTATACTTAGATCAAGCACCATGCAGCCCACAAGTTTCAAGTTCTAGGTAAGCATAAGCCAAAAATCTCAAAACTTGGGAGAGCACTAAGTTGTGACTAGGTACAAACGAGAGATAAAACAGAGCAACTATTCATCATCTCAACATAAGGAAGGCTAAACACTCATACTCGCATATAAAGAGAAACTACGAAAAAACTAGCAACGACACTAAAGACTATTTTTGTTCTTTTTAGTTTTTTTCATTTTTATTTTACTTTCAGATTTATCATTTTTTTATTTTTCATGAGAGGTGCAAGAACAAGCAAACAAAAGAAACAAAAGGATACAAGTTGCGATACATGATACCTTAGCGGGGGGTATGGCATCCCCCCCAAGCTTGTTCTTGCTCATGGGTGGCGTCGAGGATCGAACCCGGTGTGGCGAAAGTAAGCCAACATATCGGCTTGGCCCTGCTGCGTCATGTTGGTGAGGTTGGTGAGCTGGGCGTTGGTGTTTGCTTGCCACTGATGAGTCTGCAGGACGTGTTGGTTGAGAGTGTACTCAACGTCCTCTCCTCGAGTCTCGATGCGTCCCATTTGCTCGGTAAGCGCATTCATTTGCTGCTCGAAATATGGATCACGAGCTGCAGACGAACGCCGCCACCGGCCCTCAGTGAGTAGGACGTCGAATCGTAGGAGATTTCCTCCCATTGTGCGCGGGGAGGGTGCGTCCATTGGGCTTGGCCCGCACCCTGCTGCGACGAGCCGCCGGCCTCAAATGGTGGTGGAGTGGCGTACCCACCGGGACCATACCCGGCGTGACAGTAGCTCGGCCCATATGCATAGGCCATGGGCGGCGGTGCGGGCATCCCGGTGTCGGCGGGTGGCTCCGGCCTGCGCGTCCTCCTACGAGAAGTACTCCTGCGTGCAGCTTCCTCTTTTTCGAGAGGTGTGGTTAGGTTTTGACAGCCATACAAACGAAGTCCCCGGTTAGGTAACGGGAATTCATTTGTATAACCGACATAGTAAAATATGAGAGAATTATTTGGACCATGCTTAAGTGTATGACCTTGAATAAGATAATCCTCGGTGATAAGAGAGCAGGGTGTATCAATAAATGCAGCATTAGCATCATGCAAAGCACCAACACCCGCAGCAATACGTGTAATCAACGAGGTGCACTCAATCTGTCCAGTCATTCTAAAATTTTCTAACCACTGAGCAATCATGAAAACAACAGGAGCAATCTTTATTTTCTCAACCATAGCATAAAGAATTTTCAGATCATCCTCGCGCACAATCCTAATATCACTTCTAGGAAACAAGGTAATGCCAAGCCACATGTGCAAAAAGCGCAAGGTAGGATGGTGAATATGATTAGTTCGGGGTTTCTCACAAGTAGGAGATGCAGAAATTCTTTGCCAAAAAGCTAACTTTGAGTAACCCGGAATCGAACTAACAACATCAATGGTGCAGCGAGTATTAAAGCCGAGGCATTGACTAAGGATTTTCCATGTCAAATGATATTCCTCCCGGAAAAACCGAAATGTAATACCGTCATCTATCACGCGTAGGGTGCATAAAAACTGTAGTGTAAGTAAGCGGGAACCCTGCTCATCTACACATGCAAACTTATTCCACCCTATTGCTTTAAATACTCGAGAAAATTCAGCATCCATACTGTCACACCCGGTTTTTATATAACCGCACATGTATGCCAGGATCAAGTCTCATACATGTAGTGACTCAAGTAAATAACAGAAACTATGTTTAATAACGAATACAAACTTAGAATAACAATAGACTCATAGTCTTAAACGATTCGAAGACGCTAGCGGAAGACTTCAAAACTCCAAAACACCATAACTCCACAGGGACGTTGACCGGGGCTCCACAAGCTAGATGTAATCACCATGTCCGTCGTAGAAGTATTCACCACCACCACCTTCTGAACAGCATTTCATATTTGTATGGGGGATAGCAAGTGTGAGTACATGTCATACTCCGCAAGTGGGGGAAAAATATGACATGCAGGGTAATAATGAAGAAAGGCTACACATCGGTTTATTTGCATAAATGCCAAACTATACTTAAGACACATTTTCAAAAGCAGCCTATATTTCTAGGTGATATGATACGACAAAACAAACAATTAAATCAAGATAAACCATCACGAAGCAAACCGCTATCAATCTAGTATTCACACAACCACTATTCCAGACTGATGCACACAAAGCATTCCATCAGCCAAAACAACCAATCCAAACACACTATCGAACTGATGCTCCCAGAAGACTCCATCAGTTCCCCCGATGCTCCCAAAAGATTCCATCAGGCGTTGGTGCTCCCAGAAGACTCCACCAACACTGGTGCTCCCATGGAAACCATGTTCCCAAAGACTCCACCAGTCAATGATGCTCCCATCGAACCAAACAATACTAGTGCTCCCATGGAACCCATGATGATCCAAAGACTCCACTAGCCATTGATGATCCCAAAGATTCCATCATCGTCAAAACCTTAACAACAAACAAGGTTGATGCTCCCAGAAGAACCCATCAACCACTGGTGCACACTAAGCAATCCACCAGTCCTAAGTTCCATGTTGCTAAAAAGATTATCATATTATTAAGTTGAAGTGAACCATTAGTCATGATTAACAGGATTAGGTGTATGACTCCAAAAGCATGGCTAAGCATTTACTAACAACACCAAGACCAAAGCATCACAACTAAGGCGACAAGGAATCATATGGAACAGGGAATAGACTCATGGGATTCAGTATTAAACAAGCATGCATGTTTGAAAACAAAACATTTCAACCATAGGATCAAAATGGTCAAGGACACTTGCCTTCCTCTTGCTGTTGCTCAGTGGTGGCTTCGAAATCTTGATCTTGGAAGTTTCACGTACAAAGCGTCTCCTAATTACCGCAACAAAAGAGAAAGCATACAAGCAAAAACAATAAGAAACAACACCGAACAGTAACAAACTTATTATGAAAACTGTACTATGAGATAGTACACGTCTCTACGATCGCGTGAGCGCAAGAATCGCTAAAAACGGAGTTACGAGTAAAAAGATATGCTAGTTCGAAGTTTTAGGGATTAAATCAGAAAATCAGAAACGTTTAAAGGGTTAATTTGTAAATACAGAAAGATTTGAGGACTTATTTGTAAACATGAAAAGTTCAGGGACTAAAGTGTAAAAGTTAGGGACTAAAATATAATTTATATAAAACACAGGGTTGTTTCTGTAAAATGTTAGGACCTAAACATGATTTTATAAAAGACCGAGGGCCCAACTATAAAATTACCTATTCTGGAAATTGAATTGATTTAAAGAAATCTGAAAAGGTATTTTAAAATAAAAAGAAACTGTGAACCGGGTCCATGAGATCCATGGACCGGGCTGAGGCCATGGTCCACCGGTCCATGACGGACCGATCGCCGGAGTAGGGCCGCGGCTCGCCGGCGTTGATGCGACCCGGCGCATGCGTGGCCGAAAACTCGTCGCGAAGAGCGTGGAAGCACGGGAGCGATGTGGCGTCCTCACCAGAAGGGTCGTGCGGAGTCGGCGAGGTACGGAGAGCGGCGGTCGACGGTGACGGGTGACGGCAGGAATTCGGCGGCGACGTACGGCGGTGTGGAGCTTCGGTTCTCGTCGAGATCAGGTGGAAGAGGGGCGGCGCAGCACGGTGGTTCTCAGCGTCCAGTCGGCGTCGTCCGGGGCGGCTTCGTTCGGCGCGACGTCGAGCTCCAATGCGCCGACTATGGTGGACGGCGGCGCGAGCTAGGGTTTGGGCGCGGGGGCGATGCGGCGGCGCGGGACGAGGAGAATAGAGGCGGCCAGGGGCGGTTTTATAGGGGCGGCCGGCTTGGGGAGCAAGGAAGGGAGGGAGAGACCGGGGCGGAGACGGCTCGGCGATGGCGACGGTGTCCCAGCCGGACACGGCGGGGGAAGGAAGAAGAGAAAACGGGCTGGGCCTTGTTGGGCCGCGGGGAGAGAAGGAGTAGGCCGGGAGAGAAAACAGACCGGGTCAAGGAAAAAGAAAGAAAAAGAGGAAAGGAAAAAGAAAAGAAGAATGGGCCGGTCTAGAATCGGCCCAAACGGCTGGAAGAAGAATTTTTCTTTTCTGTTTTGATTTTCACAAACCATTTTCCAAAACCTTTTTCAAATCGAATTTCTACACGAATTTAAATTCATTTTTTGCACACAATAAAATCCTAAATGCTTTTCTAGACAGCATGAATGCAACATACACCCTATTAAACCTTATTTTTATTTATTTATTTTAGAAAATAATTTTATTTACCTAAATAGATGTGATAACACTAAAGTATTTAAAAGCAAAATTTTAAACTTCTCCAAAAAGTTTCAAAATTTAGTGAAATTTATTCACAAACCAAAATTTCAAATTTTGGGATATGACACATACCAATCTTTTGCAGCAGTCCCGTATCAAATGCTCGCGTTGGAGCAAATGTACGGAGTCGGAGAGCTTCATAGGCGCTCATCTCGTCGTCGCCGACCAAGTCGAGGTCGGTGTCGACGAGAAGACGATGCTCGGTGTTAGCTTGCTCCTCCGCTGCGGCTTCGTGTTGCGGGCTTGACACTTGCTCGGTGGCGGTGCGGGCGCGAGTGCTAGGTCTAGATGAGCCCGAGCTTGTGCTCCCGGACCGGAACAGCGAGGCAACAGCCTTCCCGGCGCGCTTCATGCTGCAGCGAGGTGGAGCAAGAACGCAAGAACGAAAACTCCGAACGGGTTGTGAGAGTGAAAACCAATCGATGATACCGTCGGTGTTCTTGCAAGCGAGAAAACGCAACTCGGAAAACCAAACCAAATCAAAACTGCAAAGCAAACCAAGAGAGAAATATTTTTGCAGAATTTTGAGGCAAGAACCAAGTGAGCACAATGGAAATGAGAATGTGAGAGGGAGAGAGCTTGTGGCCGGCCATCTCCTCTTATACATGAGCCATAACGGCCAGTTTTGAAAAGAGGAGAGGACATGTGACCGTTGGGGCAAAGGTGGGAGGGAGCCGTTGCTCCCCTGGGTCGGCCGACCTGACTCGTGGGGTCAGCCGACCCCCTCTGGGGCCCACCTGGTCTCCCCCTTGGCTCACAGCTCCCAACGGCCATATGACCCATGACTATGGGTGCTATGTCCAGAAACTCCTCAAAATTATTTGCTCAAAAAGATTTCCAAATAAAAGGTTGCCTCGAATTCAAAATTTTTCAAAAATCATAAAAAGGGTATGTCGGAGAAAAGTTCCAACATGCAAAATTATTTTTGGTTTTTATAGAGGGATACAAGTGTTGTCCAAAATTTTCTATGGAAGGTAAGAAAATTTGGACGTAAATATTTCTTTTTGGAAATTTTGAATTTTTAAATGCATGGCGAGGGAAAAATTCAAATATGCTGACGGAAAAATTCAAATAAATTTTTGGTGGAGGAAATAAATATGCAAGGTGGTTTGGAAAAATCCAAATGCAAATAAAAGCTCAAAAAGAAGCAAATAAAAGCAAATGATAATGCCGGTTAACCTGACTGCCAGGGCCGTGTCGTTTAAAGTCCGACAGTCTAAGACTTCTCCAACGGGTTTAGCTTGATGGCGCGGACCCTGTCCTTGGAGATGAGGACGTGGAGGGCTGCGCCTTGACTTGCCACACTTGTTTCATCTTTGGTGGTGTAGGTGGCTTCTCGGACTTTGGGACGGGTTTCTTGGCCCATAATCCCGGCCTCTCGGTCGCAGGTTTCTTTGGTTGAAACTGCGATGGATTTTCAATCTTTGCCAAGCTCTTCCATAGAGCAATGAGGCTGTCTGTTTTCCAGGCTGTCACTTCAACTTCTTGCATGTTGGAGGTGTTTAGCCCATACTTGACCTTGATCATCGAGCATTGTTCTCTCCGAGGTTGAAACTCGAACTTTTCCTCCTTCCCGTTGATGTAGAGGCGGATTTCTCCAACTCCAACATCAATTTGGGCCTTCGGGGTGCTGAGAAAGGGACGTCCCAAGATGAGGGGCGTTTCCTTGTCAATATCCATTTCAAGCACCACAAAGTTCACCGGGACGACGTGAGCCCTTATGAATACAGGCACATCCTCCGCAATCCCCATTGGAAAGCGAAAGGATGAGTCGGCCAATTGTAGCCGCATCGCTGTTGGTGTGAGGAATCTATACTTTAATTGCTCGAAGATTGCCTTGGGCATAATGCTCACGCTGGCCCCAAGGTCACACAGTGCGTAGTCGAAGTGGAATCTCTTGATTGAACAAGAAATTACTGGAAAGCCTCGATCAATTTTTATTGTAGAAGTTCTCCTCTTATTTGCCTGTTCTCCCATGCATGGTTAGTCCTACGAGAGAACATTTCTCCTCTCGTAGTGATAACATTAACTTTTTCAACGGGAGATTCTGGTTGCCCAGGAATCTGCCCAGAATTAGCAGAAGGAACAAGAGCAGCAAGCTGAGCTATTTGAGTTTCTATCATTTTATTAAAGCTCAATTGATTTTTGAAAGCAGAAGAAAGACCTTCTATTTTTGAATTTAAGCCCTCTAAACTTTGATCATTGGAAGCAAGCTTTTTGTTGATTGATTCGTTGATTTTAGCTTGGCCATAAACCAAATCTTTCAAAGAAGGCTGAGTATTATTAAAACCAGAGAAATTATTACCTCCTTGATAAGATTGGCGGTTTTGGTTAATACCTTGACCTCCACTTGGACGATACCCATTGTTGTTGTTCATGTAGAATACTTCTTCATGGGTATGGTTGGGGCAATCCTTCCCCATATGGCCGGTGTTGCCACATTCCTCACATGTAAAGCGTGAGTCAAGTGAACGAACACTACCATGTGTGTTGAAGTCGTCCAAGCGCTTCATGACGAGGTCGAGCTTGGCGGACAATAAGTCCACCTCTTTGATAGGGTGTACGCCTTTAGAGCGTGGTTGGAGACGTTCATCGCTCCACCCTTGATTGGAGATCATCTTCTCAATAAGTTCTTTAGCTTGAGCAACGGTCATTGAGAAGAAGGCTCCTCCAGCAGCGGCATCCATATGTCCACGGGTTGTTGGTGTCAACCCGTTGTAGAAATGTTGAAGAATGAGCCATTCTTCCATCCCGTGGTGTGGGCAGGCGGATATGTAATCTTGGAGCCTATCCCACGCCTCGGCGATGGTTTCATTGTTGGCTTCCTGGAAGCTTGAAATTCTTCCACGAAGGGCATTGGTTTTGCCCAACGGGAAAAACTTTGCGAGGAATGCGGTAGAACAGCGGTCCCAAGTGTCAATGCTGCACGATTGGCATAGAACCATTGTTTCGCCCTCCCAAGAAGGGAGAGGGGAAACAGACGAAGTCGGATAGCATCTTGGTTGACTCCGGCAGTTGCCGATGTGTTGCATATCTCAAGGAATTACTGGAGATGAGTGTTGGCGTCCTCCGTGGCCTTTCCACAAAAGGGAATGGCCTGCACCATAGTGATTAGGCTTGATTTGACTTCAAACCCTGCGTCACCGACGTTGACATTGGGCCCGGGACATTGGCAACGGAGGGAGCAGAGTAGTCACGGAGGGTCTTTTGATCAGCCATGTCAATAAGTGATGATGGTGCGGATGATGTGGGTTCATCTGTCGGGAGTGTTGCTTGCGAGGGAGTGTCGACGCAGGGTCGGACTTTCTTTACAAGCGACTCTGGATTATCAACGAAGTTTTCCGGCAAGTTGAATCCACGCATACACTATCCTGTTTTCACATCAAAGAGAGAAAACAGATCAAGGTTAGCCTGCAATGGGTAATGGTTAAATCACATCAAGTGAAATCATGAGTAATCATTGTACACTTGTCAACAATTGTCTTCCCCGGCAACGGCGCCAGAAATGCTTGTTGGTATTTCTTACACCAAACAGAAAACACCACCTTAGGCTAGTTAGGCCTAGAGCGAATATTCCCGGTTCGGCGCCAGAAATACCTGGGGTTAAGTTACTTGCTTAGGATACATAATAATCCACAACTGGCAACGAGTGCCAGAAATGTATTATTAGTATTTAATCATAAAAGATAATCCGCAAGCGCACGGATAACCCGTTGTAGCATTTCACCCGAGAGTATTCGAGGGTATCGTTATTTATATTTTCCCAAAGGAAGACGTAGTTGACAAGTGTGTACTTATACTCATGGTGTTACAAATGATATATCATAACCAATATCCAAATGCAGGGGTAAGGTAATAAATGGATAGAGGATAGTGCGACACACACAGCAGGCAGCTCCACTCTCTGATAAAAGGCGAGAGGCGGCTCTAAGCTAAACTAAGGTTAAGTAAGAAGAAATGCCACTCCTAATGTACATCGTCAAGTAGCGTGCGTAGCGTCTACCTATAGCCTAAGCTGCACACAAGCCAAGACTAAGCTGTTCTACTGCCGAGTCATCATCGGGAGATCCAGCGATCAGAGTCTGCCCCAATATCCGGACATTTCATATATACTCCTACGCCATACCCGAACGTGGAGGATTACAAGGGACGGACAGGGATGTCACCACCTGCCGCCTACCTCTACAAACCGTGGGGCACGAACACGCATCCAAGGGTGGAAAGGAAGCCCTAGCACCATGCTAGCGTAACTAACCACAACTCTAGATCCCTCGAGGCACCTCGCAAGGCGATAAACCTAGAGCACTCTTGCAAGACAATGGATCCGATGACTAAGCAAAAGGAACAACTAGATCCAGCGAGCGATTACTTAGACAAAGGATCAAAGCTAGCACTACGTTAAGCATAGGCGTTCGTCGCCCAAGAACGAGCGACGAACGACGAACGATGAAGAACGATCATTGTTAACCGATGATCGAGTATCAACGAACGACGAACGAACGATGAACGATCATGAACGAACATCGATGAACGATGAACGAACATGAACGAACGAAGAACGTTCATCCAAGATCAAGGATGAACGATGAACTAGCATAAGCACATAACTAAGACAAGAACGATGATATTCCATTTATAAATAAATAAGTCTTACAAAGAGAGTAAAAGGATACAAGGGAATATACCCCAAGCTCTCCAAGGGACTTGGGAGCCAAAAGGGCAGTCTAACTACTCAGCCTAAGCCTAACTAGAGAGCCCCTAGCTCTGGATGTGTGGAGGAGGGAATGAGCCTCTTGTGTTGTGTGTCTTCTAAGGAGGGGGTACCTCTTTATTTATAGCCCTCCAAAGGCGGTGGAGTTGAGGCGGTTCCAGATATTGTGGGCATTAATTGCAGGTGGAACCGACCTCCTGAAGTCGGTTGCAAACCGCCATAAAAAGATGGACCCACGGGGGCCACCTGGCAGGTCGGCCGACCTAGGTATTGGGGTCGGCCGACCTGGCCCTGGCCCCTCCTGGGCAGGGCTTTGGCAGGTTGGCTCCCCTCGGCCTTTAAGCCTCTTTTCCAGGTGCGTGGCCTCAGTTGATATTCTGGTTGGTTCTGGGCCTTTAATCCTTGAATTATATTCCCGCGGCGAGCGTCGTTTGATGGAAGTGTTGGAATCGTCGCCTTGGGCCCTGTTTACACCTGGAAATCCCTGTTTTCCAAATAGGTTATTTGATAACAAAATGCAAGTAACAAGTGTTAGTTCTTCCTTATTTATAGAGCTAATTGACGGTCAAAAACTGGGTCTAAGGACCGTCAACAGCTACCACACGCTGTGGGGTTGAGGGCAAAACACGCTAGAACAATTCCAAGCACCATGCTTACAACTATCCTAGTAACGTACTCTTGGCCAAAGAGCAAGCCACCCATGTACAATAAATCCAAATAAATTGTGCGGAACACGTGACAATAAGGCAATTATGTCCCTACTGCCAGTCCTCAAGCAAACAACTCATTCGTATCTACCATACACAGACGTGGATCCAACACAAGAATTTCTCTATAATAATTACTTAAATAAATAAATATAAACTAAAAGGAAAACTTAATTAAATAAATAAGAAAATAAGTAAATAAGAAAATAATTATATTAAATAAAATCTAAGAAAAGATACAAGAGAGCTTTACCCAAACTCCGAAGAGAACTCCAGAACTCCGAGCGAAGCTCTCACTTCTACTCTAACTCCCATAACTAAAATACTAATCCTACTCTAAACTACACAAGTGGAGTGATCTTCCATGAGGTGCCAAGGTGCACTTTGGAGTGAGGGAGGGGTCCTCTATTTATAGTGGAGTTGCCTTGGGAGAGTGGAGAAGGTCTTGCAGCATTTCGTGGGATATTCCCTTCTTGCCGACGTCTCCTGGCTTGGCCAGTGCGTCAAGTGGCTTGTGACCGACTCTGGAACCGACTGGAGAAAGATTGAGGCCGGCCAGCTTTTTTCTGGTTTTCCTTCAATCTTGCGCGAGGCATAACTCCTGCTCCCGAACTCCGAATTGGGGTGATCCAAAAGCCCATTTTGACTATTTCGACGAGGGCTTTGGCATGGAGGGATCAAATTTGTGATTTGAATAATTATTTCTTGATGTCCAAGTCATTCCTTATTTCTTGTCGAATGTCGTCGAGATGTCGGGACAGGACCTTGTTTGTCTTGTGCTTTTTGTATATTTGCTTTTTATCCATGATTGTAAGCACAATTGCACCAATATTCCTATGTACCTTGCAAAACAAGATCACATCCAAAACTTGTGGAACTTTATTAGTTTAATGCAAGAAACATTGGTGCATACCTTTTATTCGCTGATAAGTTGACGGTCATTTTATGATTTAACGACCATCAACACATCCAAGCAATGCAATAAAGAAAAACTACTATGATACAAGTTACCGCCTTGAAAAGTAGATATGTCGGCGAAGCACTCATTGCTTGTGGTGAACCTTCATGAGTTGACATCGCGGCACACGGTCCACCACCTGGGAGCCCACTCGCACTTGGTTGGCCTCTCAAGGTCAATGATGCACTTGGGCACCCAAATCCTTCTCGTTTTCCTCCACTTGTCCGGTGATCCAAGAGCTTTTGCCTTCACTTTGCCCCGCTTGTCCCTAAGGAGCTTGTAGTGTGTGTTCTCATGGAACAAGTTAGCGTTAGGCAAAACTTTGGAACTTCTCACCTTGGGACAATTCTTGCTAGTGTGCCCATATTGGCAACACTTGTCACAATAGTAGTCGTCCGTCATGAGAGGTACCACCCAAAGGGGAATGTTGTCGTCCTTGCCGATGAGGTTGATGGCGGCGGGGTAGGAGCCAAGTCCCTTGTGCTCGGAGTTGTTCACAAGGTTGCGACCAAGTATCTCCTATGAATGTCCGTCCCCTTGTGAGCCTTTCAAAGCCGTCCATCACCGAAGCTCTCTCCTCCTTGAGTTGATGATATTCCTTCAATATTTTCTCATCAAGAGAGATGCCCTCAAGAGAGGGAGTTAGTCCATCACAAGTAATATATGAAGAATCGGAAATGGATGAACTAGAAAAAGAAGTGTTACTCTTTTCAAGGTTGGATTGATGTTCTTCCTCAAGAACCTTGAACTTCTCATTGAGTCTCTTGTGATCGACCTTGAGCTTGTCATAGCTCTCGTCCAAGGTTATGAGAGAAGTAGAAAGGTGCTTGAGCTCATCCTCTAGTAACTTGGACTTCTCCTTGAGCTTCATGTGGTCCTCCTCAAGCTTGTCATAGTCCTCATCTAGAGCCTCGTGTGTGATGGATAAGCCCCTAAGTTCATCTTCAAGTTTGACGAACTCGGAAAGCGGCCACTTCATGTTCCTTCTCCAACCTAGCAATGGTCTTGTCCTTTTTCTTGAGCATCTTGCCGGTTAGGAGAATGCTATCCAAGAGCTCCTCATAAGTGGGCTTATCCTCCTCATCAAACTCTTCCTCGGACTCGCTCTTCCCATCCTCATCACTACTATCATCATCTTTGGCCATCAAGCAAATAGGAGGTAGAGGTAGAGTCTCGGAGATGTTTGTGAGAGCTATACCGGCCATTTTCTTGCCCTTGGAGGATGAGTCATCACTTTCTTCTTCATCACTATCATCATCGTCCGTGACCCACTCTCCAAGAAAGAGACCCTTGCGAGATGATCTTCTCTTGTCGTTGCGTCTAGAGCTTTCCTTCTTGACAAACCTCTTCCTTGTCTTGTACTTGCTTCTAGAGTCTTCTTCTTCTTCATCGCTTGACTCTTGAGTCTTCTTCTTGCCCTTCTTGATTGGCTTTGTGCATTCTTTGGCAAAGTGACCTTTCTCCCCACAATTGTAGCACTCGGCATCTTTCTTGTTGATGAACCTTCTCTTGAAAAAGTTGCTTTTCTTCATAAGGAGTGATAGGTCATTTGGATGGATTTGCAACAAGTCTTCATCATCTTCTTCAACTTCTTCATCACTTGAATCTTGAGTCATCACCTTCTTTCTCTTTTTCTTGCTTGACCCCTCGGAAGAAAAAGCAAGATTCTTGGAGGGCTTCTCATCAAGCTTCTTGTCAAGGTTGTAGCTCTCGAAGGCGGTGATCTTCCTAGGTAGCTTGTTGGTTGTGAGTTCTTGAATGTCGGTGTTGAAGAGGCATGTGATGAGTGCTCCATACTTCTACTTTGGGAGAATCCTCATGATCTTCCACACAAGGTCACCATCGTCAATCTTTTCCTTCACACCGAGAGAGTTGATATCCTCTACAAGCACATTCAAGCGAGAGTAAGTATCATTGATTAGCTCATCCAAAGACATGGTAAAGGCATCATATTTGTCCTTAAGGACATAGTATCTTTCCTCTTTCACATCCGAGGAACCCTCATAAACTTGTTGGATTTGAGTCCACACTTCATGAGCGGTACCCGCGGACTTGACTCGAGCAAAGACCTCTTTAGTGATTGCTTCAAACAAGGCATTTTTAGCTTTAGCATTTGCCTTTGCAAGATTCACATCAAGAGTACCAATGGGAGTTCTTAGAGAGATACCGGAACTCGTCACCTCCCACGCGATAGGATCGAGAGCCTCGAGGTAAGCTTGCATGCGAGCCTTCCAATAGGCTCGGTCCCATCGAACGGGGGTGGTCCGCTTCCTCTCGGCATCCTTACTCAAGGCGGTTAAGCCTTATTTGAGTAACGAGGCTCTAATACCACTTGAAAGGATCAATGGCACCAAGAGGGGGGGGTGAATCGGTGTCTCAATAATTTCTCCCAAACGTACTTGAGGTGTGAAGCGAGCTAGACTATATATGGTGATGACAAGAAGCTAGCAAGGCGCGCACACAATCTAGTCTAGCAAAGAGCAACACCCTAACAAGCAATTCTACCAAGTAACAAAGAGACAACCTATCATGCAATTCTACTGGCACAAAAGTAAATGCGGAAGCGTAAATGCTAGTAAGTAAAGGAGATAGAGATAGGAATGCTCATGATGTTTTTTCCGTGGTCTCAGAAGGATGGCGCCTTCCCCTACTCCACGTTGGGTCACTCCCGCCGGAGTCTCGACCCCGTCCCTCCGCTCGAAGGCGATCTCTCCTAGAGCACACTTCACCCTCCGAGTGAAGTCGTTGGCACGTCCCGCCGGGCTCTCTCCCGGGTACTCTTCCGGAGGTAAGGCTCCGCACTTGATGCGTGCCAAAGGGCGCTCCACTAGTGATGCTTCTTTCGCACGGAAAGCTCCAAGACCGTGTACAAACTTGTGTCGGCTTCCACAATCTCCTTGGACAGCTCAACACCGACGCCTAACCGGTCTAGGCCTTGCCATAGACCAAGAGTAACAAGCCGAAGTGACTCTCTCAAGCTCACACTAGCCTAGAGATCAAGTGGATGCAATTGCTACTCTCTCAAGCACTAGGATCACTCCAAATCCTTCACAAGTGCTTCTCTCCCTTGCTCTTGGCTTCCTCTGAGTTTCCTGCACTCCAACAATGACCAAGAGACCCCTCAAGGGGCGAGCAACCAACTATTTATAGGCTACCAACCCAAAACTACCGTTGCTCAAAAGTGCCCAGAAAATATAAAGATCGTAGCATGGACTGTACCATCCGGTCCTCATATGACCGTATAGTCCGGTCTTCGTTTCCCGGCATTTCTCCATTTCCTTCTTCTCTGTCTGAACTTCTCCAATGAAGATCGTACCGTCCGGTCCCTAGGACCGTACCGTCCGATCAATAGTCCGGTCTTCATTTCTTCAGAGACCCGAGGAAACATCTTCTCTGTATAGAATCCAGTCAATAGACCGTATGGTCCGGTCAATGGTCCGGTCTTCATTTTCTCAGCATCCCGAGACTTCTCTTATCTGTCTGGATCTTCAATGAAGACCGTACCGTCCGGTCCCTAGGACCGTACCGTCCGGTCTCTTCTGCATAAGCTGAAAACTTGATCCACTCTTGATCCTTGCTTCCAACTTCTCCATTCTTGCTTCCTCTTCTTCTCTTCAGCCACCATAGCCCTCAAGAGACTCACAATGCATCCATATGATCTCTAACCTAGTGTGCTCTAAGAGAACCAATTCGATCCCTCTTGATAGTCCGGTTTTTCCTACTCAAGCTAACATCTACACCAAGACAACACTTGCTTGGATCTATCATGTCCTTAGCCTTGATCCATCTTCAACCTTGACTCCATCAAATCTCGATCCGAATTGTCGAGGCAACCAATCATCAAGTCATCGATAAAGATAGGGTTTGTGAGACGACGCTTCCTTGACATGACTAT
Organism: Eragrostis nindensis; assembly: GCA_012490785.1. Lineage (NCBI taxonomy): Eukaryota > Viridiplantae > Streptophyta > Magnoliopsida > Poales > Poaceae > Eragrostis > Eragrostis nindensis. Next base: position 1,420,094 of record JAAXCT010000051.1, on the reverse strand, counting down.
TTGAATATCCTACATGGAAATGTTAGTCACATCAATATGGTCACCCAATCACTAAAACATTCATACCAATGGCCATGAAGCTTACAGAGGTATATTCCCTTGTATCCTTTTCTCTCTTCGTAAGACTTATTTCTTTATCAATGGAATATCATCGTTCATCCTTGATCTTGGATGAACGTTCTTCGTTCGTTCATGTTCGTTCATCATTCATCGATGTTTGTCCGTGATCGTTCATCGTTCGTTCGTCGTTCGTTCATACTCGATCATCGGTTAACGATGATCGCTCTTCATCGTTCATCGTTCGTTGCTCGTTCTTGAGCGACGAACGCTTATGCATAACATAGTGCTAGTTTTGATCCCTTGTCTAAGTAATCGCTAGTTAGAACTAGTTGTTCCTTTTGCTTAGTCATCGAGTCCATTGTCCTGCAAAGGTGCTCTTGGTGTATCGCCTTGCGAGGTGCCTCGAGGGATCTAGGGTTGTGGTTAGTTACGCTAGCATGGTGCTAGGGCTACCTTTCCACCCTTGGTTGCGTGTTCGTGCCCCACTGTTTGTAGAGGTAGGCGGCAGGTGGTGACAGCCCTGTCCGTCCCTTGTAATCCTCCACGTTCGGGCATGGCACAGGAGTATATATGTAAGTCCAGAGGTCGGGGCAGACTCTGACCTCTGGATCTCATGTGAAAACACTAAAAAATTTTGGTTTACATGCAAACGGCTCAAACTGGGCTGATTTGGAGCTGTTTCGGTGAAAACGGTGCTCCTTCGGTCAAAATGACCCGGGAAGCGTTCTTTTTCACTAGTAATGATGTGTTTGATGCAATTGGATTGTTCCCATGCGAAAACACTCAAAAATATAAGTTTACATGCAAACGGCTCAAACCGGATTGTTTTGGAGCCGTTCGGGAGCCGTTTGGGTGAAAACAGTGCTCCTTCGGTCGAAATGACCCGGGAGCGTTCTTTTTCACTTGTTATGATTTGTTCGATGTAATTTTATAGTTCTCATGGGAAAACACTCAAAATGTGAGTTTACATGCAAACGGCTCAAACTGGGCTGTTCAGGAGCCTTTGGGTAGCTGTTTGGGTGAAAACAGTGCTCCTTCGGTCAAAATGACCCGAAAAGTATTTTTTTTTTTCACTCGTTATGATGTGTTTGATGTAATTGGATGGTTCCCATGGGAAAACACTAAAAAATGTGAGTTTACATGCAAACGGCTCAAACCGGGCTGTTCTCGAGCCGTTTGGGTGAAAACAGTGCTCCTTTGGTCAAAATGACCTAGAAAGCGTTCCATTTCACTTGTTATGATGTGTTTGATGTAATTGGATGGTTCCCATGGGAAAACACTAAAAAATTTGAGTTTACATGCAAACGGCTCAAACCGGGCTATTCTGGAGCCGTTTGGGAGCCGTTCGGATGAAAACAGTGCTCCTTCGGTCAAAATGACCCGGGAAGCTTCCTTTTTCACTTGTTATGATGTGTTTGATGTAATTAGATGGTTCCCATAGGAAAATACTAAAAAAATGTGTGTTTACATGCAAAGGGCTCAAACCGGGCAGTTCTGGAGCCGTTCGGGAGCCGTTTGGGTGAAAATAGTGCTCCTTCGGTCAAAATAACCCAGAAAGCGTTCTTTTTCACTTGTTTTGTTGTGTTTGATGTAGTTGGATGGTTCCATGTGAAAACACTAAAAAAATTGGGTTTACATGCAAACGGCTCAAACCAGGCTCATTTGGAGGTGTTTCGGTGAAAGCGGCGCTCCTTCAGTCAAAATGACCTGGCAAGTGTACTTTTTCACTAGTTATGATGTGTTCGATGTAATTGAATTGTTCACATGTGAAAACACTCAAAAATGTAAGTTTACGTGCAAACGGCTCAAACCGGGCTGTTCTAGAGCCGTTCGCGAGCCGTTTGGGTAAAAACAGTGCTCCTTCGGTCGAAATGACCCGGACAGCGTTCTTTTTCACTTGTTATGATTTGTTTGATGTAATTTGATGGTTCCCATGGGAAAACACTCAAAATGTGAGTTTACATGCAAACGGCTCAAACCGGGCTATTCTCGAGCCGTTGGGTGGAAATAGTGCTCCTTCGGTCAAACTGACCCAGAAAGCTTTCCTTTTCACTTGTTATGATGTGTTTGATGTAGTTGGATGGTTCCCATGCGAAAACACTAAAAAATTTGAGTTTACATGCAAACGGCTCAAACCGGGCTGATTTGGAGCGGTTTCGGTGAAAACGGTGCTCCTTCAGTCAAATTGACCCGAGAAGCGTTCTTTTTCACTTGTTATGATGTGTTTGCTGTAATTGGATGGTTCCTATAGGAAAACACTCAAAAATATGAGTTTACATGCAAACGGCTCAAACCGGGATGTTCTGGGGCCATTCGGGAGCCGTTTGGGTGAAAACAGTGCTCCTTCGGTCAAAATGACCCGGAAAGCGTTCTTTTTCACTTGTTATGATGTGTTTGATGTAGGTGGATGGTTACCATGTGAAAACACTAAAAAATTTGGGTTTACATGCTAACGGCTCAAACCGGGCAGATTTGGAGCTGTTTCGGTGAAAACGGTGCTCCTTCGGTCAAAATGACCCGAGAAGCGTTCTTTTTCACTAGTTATGATGTGTTTGATGTAATTGGATTGTTCCCATGTCAAAACACTAAAAAATATAAGTTTACATGCAAACGGCTCAAACCGGGCTGTTCCGGAGCCGTTCGGGAGCCGTTTAGGTGAAAACAGTGCTCCTTCGGTCTAAATGACCCGGGAAGCGTTCTTTTTCACTTGTTATAATGTGTTTGATGTAATTGGATGGTTCCAATGCGAAAACACACAAAAATTTAGGTTTACATGCAAACGGCTCAAACCCGGCTGTTCTCGAGCCGTTTGGGTGAAAACAGTGCTCCTTCGGTCAAAATGACCCGGAAAGCATTTTTTTTCACTTTTTATGATGTGTTTGTTGTAGTTGGATGGTTCCCATGTGAAAACACTAAAAAAATTGAGTTCACATGCAAATGGCTCAAACCGGGCTGATTTGGAGCGGTTTCGGTGAAAACGGTGCTCCTTCGGTCAAAATGATCCGGGAAGCGTTCCTATTCCCTTGTTATGATGTGTTTCATGTAAGTGGATGGTTCCCATAGCAAAACACTCAAAAATGTTAGTTTACAAGCAAACGGCTCAAACCGGGCTGTTTTGGAGCCGTTCAGGAGCCGTTTGGATGAAAACAGTGCTCCTTCGGTCGAAATGACCCTGGAAGCGTTCATTTTCACTTGTTATGATTTGTTTCATGTAATTTGATGGTTCCTATGGGAAAACACTCAAAATGTGAGTTACATGCAAACGGCTGAAACCGGGCTGTTCTGGATCCTTTCGGTAGCTGTTTGGGCGAAAACAGTGCTCCTTCAGTCAAAATGACCCGGGAAAGTGTTCTTTTCCACTTGTTATGATGTGTTTGATATAATTGGATGGTTCCCATGGGAAAACGCTCAAAAATGTGAGTTTACAAGCAAACGGCTCAAACTGGGCTGTTCTGGAGCCGTTCGGGAGCCGTTTGAGTGAAAACAGTGCTCCTTCGGTCAAAATGACCCAGAAAGCGTTCTTTTTCACTTGTTATGATGTGTTTGATGTATTTGGATGGTTCCCATGAGAAAATACTAAAAAATTTTAGTTTACATGCAAACGGCTAAAATCGGGCTGATTTGGAGCCGTTTGGGTGAAAATAGTGCTCCTTCGGCCAAAATGACCTGGAAGCGTTCTTTTTCACTTGTTGTGATGTGTTTGATTTAGTTGGATGTTTCCCATGTGAAAACACTAAAAATTTTGAGTTTACATGCAAACGGCTCAAACCGGGCTCATTTGGAGCTGTTTCTGTGAAAACGCTGCTCCTTCGGTCAAATGACCCGGGAAGCGTTCTTTTTCACTTTTTATGATGTGTTTGATGTAATTGAATGGTTCCCACGGGAAAACACTAAAAAATATGGGTTTACTTGCAAACAAATCAAACCGGGCTGTTGTGGAGCCGTTTGCGTGAAAACAGTGCTCCTTCGGTCGAAATGACCCGGGAAGCGTTCTTTTTCACTTGTTATGATGTGTTTGATGTAATTGGATGGTTCCCACAGGAAAACACTCAAAAATGTGAGTTTACATGCAAACAGATCAAACCGGGCTGTTCTGGAGCCGTTCGGGAGCCATTTGGGCGAAAACAGTGCTCCTTCGGTCAAAATGACCCGAAAAGCGTTCCTTTTCACTTGTTATGATGTGTTCGATGTAGTTGGATAGTTCCCATGTGAAAACACTAAAAAATTTGAGTTTACATGCAAATGGCTCAAACCGGGCGGATTTGAAGCGGTTTCGGTGAAAACGGTGCTCCTTTGGTCAAAATGACCCGAGAAGCGTTCTTTTTCACTTGTTATGATGTGTTTGCTGTAATTGGGTGGTTCCCATGGAAAAACACTAAAAATATGAACTTACATGTAAACGGCTCAAACCGTGCTGTTCTGGGGCCGTTCGGGAGCCGTTTGGGTGAAAACAGAGCTCCTTCGATCAAAATGACCCGGAAAGCGTTCTTTTTCACTTGTTACGATGTGTTTGATGTCATTGGATGGTTCCCACGGGAATACACTCAAAAATGTGAGTTTACATGCAAACAGATCAAACCGGGCTGATTTGGAGCCGTTAGGGAGAATGTTTGGGTGAAAACTGTGCTCCTTCGTCCAAAATAACCTGGAAAGCGTTCTTTTTCACTTGTTATGATGTGTTTGATGTAGTTGGATGGTTCCTATGGGAAAACACTAAAAAATATGAGTTTACATGCAAAGGGCTCAAACCGGACTGTTCTGGAGCCGTTTGGGTGAAAACAGCTCTTTCGGTCAAAATGACCTGGAAAGCGTTCTTTTTCACTTGTTTTGATGTGTTTGATGTAGTTGGATGGTTCCATGTGAAAACACTAAAAAATTTGGGTTTACATGCAAACGGCTCAAACCAGGCTGATTTGGAGCTGTTTCCGTGAAAACATTGCTCCTTCGGTCCAAATGACCCGGGAAGTGTTCTTTTTCACTAGTTATGATGTGTTTGATGTAATTAGATTGTTCCCATATGAAAATACTAAAAAAATGTAAGTTTACATGCAAACGGCTCAAACCGAACTGTTCTGAAGCCGTTCGGGAGCCGTTTGGGAGCTGTTTGGGTGAAAACAGTGCTCCTTCGGTCAAAGTGATCCGGAAAGCGTTCTTTTTCACTTGTTTTGATGTGTTTGATATAGTTCGATGGTTCCCATGTGACAACACTAAAAAATTTGGGTTTACACGCAAACGGCTCAAACCAGGCTGATTTGGAGCTGTTTCGGTGAAAACGTTGCTCCTTCGGTCAAAATGACCCGGGAAGTGTTCTTTTTCACTAGTTATGATGTGTTTGATGTAATTAGATTGTTCCCATGTGAAAATACTAAAAAATGTAAGTTTACATGCAAACGGCTCAAACCGGGCTATTCTGGAGCCGTTCGGGAGCCGTTTAAGTAAAAACCGCGCTCCTTCGGTCGAAATGACCCGGGAAGCCTTCTTTTTTACTTGTTATGATTTGTTTGATGTAATTTGATGGTTCTCATGGGAAAACACTCAAAATGTGAGTTTACATGCAAACGGCTCAGACCGGGCTATTTTGGAGACTTTCGGTAGCCGTTTTGGTGAAAACAGTGCTCCTTCGGTCAAAATGATACGGAAAGCCTTTTTTTCACTCGTTATGATGCGTTTGATGTAATTGGATGGTTCACATGGGAGAACACTAAAAAATGTGAGTTTACATGCAAACGGCTCAAACCGGGCTATTCTGGAGACTTTGGGTAGCCGTTTGGGTGAAAACAGTGCTCCTTCGGTCAAACTGACCCGGAAAGCGTTTTTTTCACTTGTTATGATGTGTTTGATGTATTTTGATGGTTCCCATGTGAAAACACTAAACAATTTGAGTTTACATGCAAGCGGCTAAAACCGGGCTGATTTGGAGCCATTAGGGAGCCGTTTGGGTGAAAATTGTGCTCCTTCGGCCAAAATGACCCGAAAAGCGTTCTTTTTCACTTGTTATGATGTGTTTGAGGTAGTTGGATGGTTCCCAGGGAAAACACTAAAAAATGTGAGTTTACATGCAAAGGGCTCAAACCGGGCTGTTCTGGAGCCGTTCGGGAGCTGTTTGGGTGAAAACAGTGCTCCTTCGGTCAAAATGACCAGGAAAGCGTTCTTTTTCACTTGTTTTGATGTGTTTGATGTAGTTGGATGGTTCCTATATAAAAACACTAAAAAATTTGGGTTTGCACGCAAACGGCTCAAACCAGGCTGATTTGGAGCTGTTTCGGTGAAAACGGTGCTCCTTCGGTCAAAATGACCCGGGAAGTGTTCTTTTTCACTAGTTATGATGTGTTTGATGTAATTAGATTGTTCCCATGTGAAAATACTAAATAATGTAAGTTTACATGCAAACGGCTCAAACCTGATGTGTAACTATCTTTCGTGTCCTCCTTGTCTGAATCGCCTCTATTATTTTATTTCTTTTTCAGTATTGGTTGTCTGCAGGTAATACTTAACCAATTTATATTGTCTTACAAATCGAACATGTAATTTGCTATACTTTTCTTTCAGTACATTACAAAACATAACTTTCCTATAGTGTAAATAATATGTTTGCTGTTATTGTTTAATTCAAGGCACCCAGCAGCAACACTCTGCGTTATTAATGTTCATGCAACCAGATTGGTTCTCCATTTGCTTTGACATGTTCAACACCACAATCATTTCACATTTGGTAAATAAATCTGTGTTACCATCCTGGACCATATAGTAGCTTAGAATTTCAGGTGCTACTAGCAACATCGCTTATTGTTCATAAACTGTTAGTCAATTTGTTGTACTGTAAGCACTTGTGTTGGCTACTAGCTGCTTCGTTGAGTACCTTAATATGCAGCACTCTAGAAGAGGATGCAGTAGGCAGAAGCCTTCATAGCTCCATTTGATTCTACCGCATACAGTTTTCCTTTGGATCTCCTCTATTTGTCAAAAAGTACATCAGAACTGTACTGTGATCTCCTGTTATATTACAATCGTCCTCAAATGGTTTTTAGATAAAGATAAATGTTTACCTACGTATTCTGTGATAAAGCAATGTTCATTGATGCAATATTTAACAATATTTTTTTCTCTTTTATAAACTATCAGCATCAGCTTATCCTCAGGAGTTCTTTAATCCCCTGAATAAAACCATTGGTGATGACGCAAGGAAGGGGAGCTGACATGGAGGTGCTGCTGCCCGGGTTCTTTCATTTGGACTATTTCCTAACTGCTCAAGACGCAAAGTAAGGTTGCGATGTTGAGAACTACAAGCTCATTTTTTCTCTTTTTTTTATGTTTCACATATGTTCCTTGGCAACAATGTTAGATTCTCATAATATTACGGTAAATCCATTGACCTCATGAAAAACATGCAGATTGCCTTATTCTATTATTGATGAGTCAGCAGTACTCGAGTACTTGGCTGATTTTCAAGTCTGTGTATTTAGGTAATGCTATTCCCCTTACACAGGCCTAAATTGGCAGCATCTCGGCAAAAATAAACTGCAGTTTCCTAGCCTTGCTCTCTTATGTTGGATCATTTTAATATTTGTTCTTGACTTAAATTTCTGCCTCTTACATTAGTTTTCTTTACAAAATCACATTTCCACAATTGAACAGTGGCCATTAACTTGATTCTCACTTTCTTGGTGTCAGCTTATACTGCTGTTGTGCTACTAGGGTTGAAGTTGCCAGTACAGTGAACCCTGTTTGATTTAAACGGAGAAGCATTTCTTAATTAGTGTCAGTACAGATGACCTCTTCAGTAGAACATATGAAATTAATAGCCATATAATGCATAGTGCCATCTACACTATTTTTGCTGTAGGGAGGTAGTAGATGTACCTTATCAGCTATGATAAATATTGTTTATGTATTCCATGGAGTAAAAGTAAATTTTTGATCCTTAATTTATCAGTAATACTCTATATTGTTTAAAAGAATCGTGGGAGGTCCTCATTTCTTTCCGGCTCCAATTATCATATTGTACATCTATCATATATCTTTCCTTTTAAGCATTTCTTGACGGGGGGACTGTGGCTGCCGGCAAGTGCATGACGGTGCACTTGGGTCATTGTGACAGCCACAACATGAGCTTTGGTCGTCATGGTGGGATGGGTACGGCTCCATGCTGAGCAGACAGGTTTTTGGGCATAATAGAGTGATGGTGGTTGACTGGATGACCTGCCACACATTTTTTTTCAGCTTGTATTTTTTTCTCGTATGGTGACCGTAAAGAAGCACAACTTTTGTCATTGAAATATTTTCAACAATTTTTTTTTATCTTGGCACATTGGAATTTTAATTAGAAAACATTTGCTGTTGGATATAGTCATTTTTTTTTTTTGCAAGGGGGATATAGTCATTGTTAACCTTCGTAAAAGAATGCAGACATGACATGCCATAACTTTTTGATGACAACGGCTGTATTTTGTACATCTTTCAAGAACAGCAAGGTGTGAGGACATGATGTGCCATAAATGAACATTTGTTATTGTGTTCTAATACAAATTATACAAATTTTTGGACAGTTTTCAGAATGGTTGTTTCAGTTCATATTACACTGTTATAAATACTGTTTATTACTTTGTTATAAAGTGTCAATCATAAAATTTAAAACAAAAATAATATGGTTATATTAAAACTATATCAAGGGATTTTTTTCGTCAGCCCGTGGCAACGCACGGGCATTTTTGGTAGTATAATGTATATGTATTTTATTCTTGGTATCGGGGCCAAAACAAAGAATATCCTAACATGAAAAAATTAAGACAGTTTTAGGAAGGGCTGTTGAACAGCAGTTTGGTTCAACCGAGCAGCAAATCGGCAGTATTGGTCAGTACCGCAGAAGAACGGAATCTAGTGTTACGAACAATAACCCGTAGCTCTCCAAAGGGGTGCCAGTTTCACCGCTGGTTTGATTCATACAGGAATGAACTTAAAAAAAATTAACAATATATTGATACAATGTTTTTTATTGCACCTTTTTTAGTATGATAAGTTTTAAAATTCTATTACACTTTTGAATAAAATTAAAATTATTGAGCTCCAACACTTTAACTAACACAATAATCTCAAGATAACAAAGAAAACTATCATTTCAAACAATATTTAACACACGGGCCATGTAAGCACGGGAATCTCGACGTGCTTGACTACGTAGTGGAAGCAATTTTTTCTTAACCCTAACAAAAAAAATTCGCATTAGTAATATTAGCAGTACATGAATTAATTATTTGAAAATTAAAATTAATGAAGCAGTTTATAATAATTCTTATTTTTCAGTATGTTACCTTGCAATTCAGTGGCTTCTGTACTCTTTGGATTTAATATTATGTTGCTATGAGCCGTAGGGGATAATACATCTAAAACACAGTTAGTTTGTGTTAAGCAATTGTAATTATTGAGTAATTTTTTATCAATTTATACAATATTAAATTACTTTTATTGTTTACCTCTCGTCCAATCAACTTTGATATGCGCTGCAGCAAGTATATGAAACTGAAGTGATGCTTCCTTTAATTCTGTGTTATGTCTTGTAAGTTGTTGATCCCTCAGGTGTAGGATGAGAAACTTTCCTCTGCATCAATATGTTGAACAAATATTTGAATATGATTATTTGAATAAAATTCTTTTTTTGTCATACCTCATGTTCATTATTGCAACATATTTGCTTGGCCGCCCCCTAAATTTGATCCTTTTTTTCGCTTAGAAACATAGACGACCATTCCTATAACATCTGCAAACATGAATCAAAATTAATGTTATCCTTTTGAGTAGATAATTTTATTGTATGATAAGTAACTTACCTGTGAAAGTTTGATGCTTCATGAGGACAATATTTTCGAAGTCTAGAAAATATCGTGGGCATAATGGTATGTTTATCTTCTTTCTTGTAGGCAACACTTCTGTATATGAAGAAATCTTGACATAGTAATCCGATCTGATAGTCCAAAGGTTGGTCAGGTTGATATTATCCGTGGACATAAAGTTGGAATTTGCAAAGTCATAAATATTCCCTTCAACAATGCTTTTGTTCAGTGTCATACACTGATTTCCAAATGACATAGCTTCCATCCTGCTACCCTGTTTAATCAAATCTTAGCTGTCATTTACTCTTTTTTATGATTTTTCTTAAATGTAATAATTGAAAATAGTTTACCTCTTCATCTACTATAAAAAATTGAAGTAATGCCTGTTCATTACACATGCGTATTCCTTTCTTCATTAAGACTTTAGCTGTGAAATTCCATCTGCCGCGTATGTCATATGTGTTCCATCCACGAGGAATGAATTTTTTTTCTATTTCATGAAAATGAACCCATCTGCAATTTTTTATATTAAAAAAATTTATTTGTAATCTATATTTTGGACCTATTGAACTGTAATTTTTAAAAGAAAGTTTTTATAAAACAATTACTTGCATTGGATTTTCTTCAACTTTTTTCTCAATATCTTCATCGAGCACCTTTTGAAATCTTCTAAATCTTCTCCGGATTGGTCTAATGTAGTATTTTCATAGCTGTCCATCTCTTGGCAGTAGCAGTTTCCTAGTTCAAAGTTGTCTGAAATCAAAATTCAGTACAGAAAAAGGAAAAATTTTAAGTTCAGGCAATACGTGCTTACAATTAACAAGTGTAACAACTAACAAGTGTAGTTTCCGATATCTATTAAACAGTAACAAGCGTAGCTGGTTTAAAAAGTATAACATCATAGGAATCAGAGCTTCAGTAAATAAACTGTATCCATGATTAATGGGCAATGTCTGATCAGAGACAACAGATTAAAGTAGTGTCGGCAGTATAGGCAGATAACATGACAGACTAAATTTTCAATTTGACTACTGCACTGTCGTTCGTTCGTTCGGGCTCTCTCGCATGCCTCCACGAGAAGGTTCGAGCGCCGCCGGCCCGCCGCTTGCTTCTCCCCCAGTCACCGCCTTCCCCATTCCCCCACTGTCTTCCCCACCGTCCTCTCAATCTCGGCATTCCCAAGCCCGGCGAGGCCGGCCGCGCCCTGACGCCGTTTGCTTCACCCCGGTTCATCTTCCCCGCTCACTGCATTCCCCATCACCTGCCGTCTTCCCACCCAGCTGCCCGGCTACCATCCCGGGACCGACGTTCTCAGCCCCGGCGAGGCCGCTTTGGCTCTTACTGAGCTTGGCTTAGCGCCCGAACCGGACGGCTGCACTCGTCGCCACCGTCGACGGCCGTCAACAAGCCCCAGCGCTGACTCCACTCTACACAGAGCACTGGAGGGCTTGTCATTCGCATCACTCTCATCTCAGCCATGCTCGCGGCAACGCCGTTCAGCGGCGCCGGACAGGAATGCCTCGCAAGCTGGGGCGGAAGGAGCCGGACGTGCAAATATATGAATGCTTCGTAAGCTGTTCGAAGAATTGTGCAAATAGTTATTCGTTCGTGTTCTTCAGTGAATGCAGAGTGAGAAGATCAAGACGGGGAAGGATGACCGGATGGTCCAGCTTGGATCAGGATGATGGAGAAGTTAATTAGTACCATTGCAGAACTCAGCATTATTGTTTCTTATGCCTATGCTATGTCCCCATGAAAATTGCTATTGATTTGTCCTTCCAGGGCTACAAAATAAAATCATCTACTTAGCTCAAATGTTTCTGAGAGAACCTTTCTCTCATCAACTCGGCACTTCTGATTGCTCACGAGTTTTACTCTGCTGAAAAATTTAGCTATAGAAAGTGGGCACACCAGTATGCCAGCAACCAAGTGATGTAGAATATGGATAAATTATGTAATAAATTGTTCCTCATTTTTGTGGGACTTTACTGCTCATTTCATCATATGGAACCTGCTAACAGATAAAGTGATTAGAAAGCTCCAATAGCAATCAATTTAGCTGGACATGACTAATAACATCGCGAATATGCTGGCCTGTTTACTTCGGAGTTCAAACCTTGAGTGCTATAAGTGGATTAAGAAATATTCTTACACAGCATATGTGCTTTTTTTTTTTTTTTTGCCAATGTAGGTTTACCAATAGGGGGGTAAAAAAGAGCAACCTGAAAGGCTCCCTTAGCCCCTGTATTGATGGCCTTCTTTGATTCAGAAAATCTGACAAAGATGACTACCAGTTTAGAACCTTTGGTAGTTTCGTATTGAAAGAAATAAAAATTGTATGCTGATCTCAAGATCACTCCATTCCAAGGACGGAGTATCAGTGCAAGTATGAGAAGAACATAGACACGAGAGATGCAAACCTACGGCATTGAGCCTTCTGATTTCTCTGGCCTTTGCTTTGGTTGAGTACTTATTAGCCTTTTGTTTAGCAGTGCTCATCCAAGCATATTGCACGAATAATGCCTTGCCTCAATAAATTAACAAAATAAGGGAATATATACACAACACTATACTTAGTTTGCATTATCTTAGTCAAATTGATTTCAGGCAGCAAACCATTGAAATTTACATAGTATGGTTGTGCATGTATGGGGGGTGCAACGGATGTTAAATGATCTTTGGTTAGTCTACATTTTTGTGCATAGAGACTACCGTTGTTAGCCAGTGGTGAGGAGCTAATATCCAGAAATATTCATCGCATGTCTGTTTGCATCGTTCGGTGCAGAGAGGGATGCTTTGTTTTTCTTGATGCAGTTCAAGCTGCCGCCAGTGAGAGACGTTTCACTGCTATTTGATCTCTTCATGATATATGTTAAACAATAAAGAGAATTCCAACCTTGAATAAAGAGATAAAAGGGGCTGACGTAGCTTGGACGATAGCCCAAATATTTTGCAAGTGTACATCTACTTATCAAAGCAAAATTGTAGTCTTGTATGATAAGAGCCTTATAACAAGCTTCAAAATAAAGAACGGAAGTGGAACTTGGCCTCAATAAGAACACCACTGGTAAAAGCCTTATAACAAGCTTCAAGATAAAGACTGCTGATAAAGAGACTCGCAGGCCGGCAGCAAGAGCGCGCCAACGGGTGCGCCGATTTTCTAGTGACAGACTAAATTTTCAATTTGACTACTGCACTATTGCCCTATTGCTACAAAACTGTAACATGCTTCGAATTGTTGAATGTCACTTATAAGAAATCCAACCCTAAATCCTCATTGATACATGATTCGATCGACATGGATATCTACAAAAATTTAACAATCAGTTGTGCTGTCACCTATTATATTATTTTCGATATATATAGATTGACTGAAGTTATTGGATTGAGAAATCAACACAGCATCATTGACTGCTTTATGTAAATTGAATGATAACATATACCTCGTTTTAACTGAAAGAACTGGATTTGTAATATTACCGGGCGTCGTGTAATACGATGGCGCCGTCGACGTGTTGATACAATCCCGTTCTTGATTGGCTTCCGAGTTCCGACCCTCTCAACTTCCTATCTCACTTCTTTGCTGTCTCAATGCTTCTCCCTTCGAACACCGCTAGCTACCACCTGCCCCAATCCCAAATCCTTTCAGGAGCAGGATGACAGATGGAGGAGGAGGAGAGATGCGGGGCAGATTTGTGGCGGGGAGCTTCAAGGCAGATTGGGGCTGGTGTGGTGTAGTAGGGTTACACGTTGGAGGCCGTGAATTGGGTCGCGGCGGGGCTGGAGCTGGGTCGGTGGAGCTAGAGGCGCCGTTCAAGGACGGTCGTGCCGTGCTCCACGGCCTGCAATGAAGGGGTCACCTCTTTGAAGTTTCGTTTGCGCCACCAATTTGCCTCAATGTCAAACAGATTGTTAGATGCTCTGCCTTGCTCTTTAAATCATCTTTTTGCTAAATTGATTTGAACAATAGTCTGATATTTTTTTTCCATAAACAGAGTGTTAGATGTGCAATTTCCATTTAGTCTGATATTTTATTTCCCTGATCATTCATGACCAAATTTCTTAATGATTTCTTGGAGGGCATGGAGCGTCAGAAACAGTGCTACTAAGGCTGGCGAGAAAATCTCAATTGAAGGTTCAGTGTTGTTTCTGACTAATTACGTGGAAAGCTTGCTACTGTCATTTTATCATGGGCCTGTTAATGGAAGAGAAATCAAGTTTTTTTGGACGCTAATGACTCATAATATACTTGTTTTGTATTTCAGACAAATAACAAAAGTTTAACAATTCAATCTCAGGAGATGCTGATATTACAGGAAGCTAGAAAATAAAAGGACAGAGGTATATCTCTTTACATTTTACATTTTGACTGAATTTGATGAATGGTGCGCTTAGCTAACCTAGGTTTCATTTGGCTGATAGTCAAGATGCACTTTCTGAATTTGTTTTGACCTGCCTGGAACAGATTTTTAACATTAGATTGGGTTGTCATGAAATCAATTTAAACTATGCTTTTTTAAAAAAGGAAGATGAAGAGTTTGAATTAAGTCAACCTCTCCGATGTAAGGACCTCTCTGTAGACAATGTTTTTGGTGTATGTTTCGCCTTCAGTCTTCGATGCTCTCTCTTTGTCTTCATCAGATCGTTTCCTCTTACCCTTTGTGGGATTCTTTGCTTTTTGCTTGGTTCCCTTTTTTCTTGCTGTTCGATCTGCCGGGTAAGCTAGCACTTTTACATTTTGTCGTGATGTGGCTATAGATAGAGCGACGTATAACTGTCCGTGTGAAAAAACCGGTTCTGGTAGGAAGATTCCGACGTGGGGGATAGTCTGGCCTTGCGCCTTATTGACTGTCATTGCAAAGCTCAGTCTGATTGGGAACTGTTTCCTCTGAATTGGAAAGGGAACATTTCATTGTCAGAGGGGCATAAACTTATGCGTGGTAGGAATACCCTCTTTCCCGCATGCTGTCCCAGCACGATTTCAGCGTCAATGACGTTCTTTTGGAAGTCACGTACCACCAGCCTTGTTCTGTTGCAGAGTCCATTTGCAGGGTCTATGTTCCTGAGCAATATGACGGGGCAGTTTTTTTTAAGTTTCAGCACGTGCGGAGGTAGTCCATTTGGGGTTAAAGTGTTAAGGAAATCTGAAGGATAGTAATTGTGGGGATCGTCCACTGCAGTATCATAGCTGTGGTACACTATTTCCTCACCCTGAAATTGATTTATCATCTTCATGTTAATCCTGTCGACACAATCATTACTTGTTGATAGAATTGCTCTGGATGTGATGTAGTTTGGGTCGGTCTTATTTGCGTCGAGATCTGGAAACACATGGTTTATCAGAGAAGCCTGTTTGTCATTGTTACCTCGTCCCAAATTATCAGAGAAGCCTGTTGTAGAAGTTTGGCTGTGCCACTTTGCTTTGTGAAGCTACAGCTATCTCCATCCTGGATTGTTAGTGGTATCTTGAATCTTGAATGTGCTGTTCTTCCTCCTGGCATTATGGAAGCAGCAACACCTGATGTTGCTGTTGCGACAGCGATTTTGTTCTTTTCCCTTACACTATAAGAGATCTGGCCTTCTGTAATGATTCATTTCTGTCACAAAAACTGAATTTTCTGTCATAAGGAACAATCTGTGACGATAGCGTGACGAAACTACATTCATCACAGAAGGCTCGTGGAGGATCATGTTCTGTGACGATAACTTGTTTTTTCGTCATAAATCTCTGTGACACTTGTTCTAAAAAACGTCACAAAATACAATTTGGCCCAACAAAAATCCATGAACAAAAGGCCTTTTATGGGCTATGCCTAATTGTGGGCCTTGTTTATTTTACACACTGTTATCTTTTAGACATTTTATAACAGGCTTCATTCATTTATGCATGGGCCTTATAAAATCAAACTGCTGATTTCCAGCCCAGCAGGCCGAAAGGCCTAAGCAATTTTTGTTACACAATAATAAACCTCATTGATCTAAAAATAATAATAATAAACCTCATAAAAACTATACAAATATTTAATCACTAAATAACATCAAATAAAATTTTCATACAATTTATCTTATTATAGGATATTGACAATTACAAAACTGTTCACATGATACAACAAGTCACAAGAAAAAAGAGCTAATAGTCTGCATCTACCTATATGATTCAAGGAAGAAAATCCAGTAAGGCATAATCTTGAATAAGCTGCACACCTGCACGTCTGCACCGAAATATTTGTAAGCCATCAGTCAAGCTCAAGCATTGTAGAAAGAAATTTCATGAAAATGCCATCACACTTCATTACACTGCAAATATAGATTAACAGAGATGCATTGCTGCAAGGTAAAATAGAACAGATTAACACAGAGATGCACTAGGTGTTGGAGCAGTGGGTAGTTAACTACCTGCTGTGCGACAAACACCCTTCTGCTTTCATAGCTCCAATGACTTCTTACAAACGATTTCTATCCATTGAGAGGAAGCCTATACACCTGAGATTTTGACACAAACATATCCATTTCAGTTCTGTAATGAAAGTGCTTCATTCCAGAAATAAGAAAAGAACTACTTAACCATTGAGTTATATCAGCAGAACAAAATTGTTAGGAGTTGACATTAGCAGTTGAGACAAACGAAAAGTAAATGTACAGATGTGAGGAATAAGCCTCAAATAGGTGAAACGAAATCTGAACATCATCAGTTGTGCATATAGTTGCATAATCGTAAACCAATCATGATAATTTCGACAAGATCTGACAATAGAGTTTGATGGTGGATAAGATTACTCATGTTCAATTATGATTGCAGGAGCAGTAAGGAATTTGCTAACCTTCTCAATTTAGTTGAATGGTACAACATTTTCCATATTTGAAAAATACCCATCGGTACTGTCTCCACAAAATCTGCCTTCCTGTTGATACTCCAACATCTATGAACAGATGAATCACCGTCAGATAACGAAAGAGCACAAGCTGTTGATGCAGTTAACGAATGAAAACAAACTGGAAAAAATCAAATTTCTCTGTCTCTAACCAGGAAAAAGATAAACAGCTCATCATGTTCAGCAACAGATGAATCAGCATCCATGCTAGTGTGCTCCCCATCGACGCCTTCTACCACTACAGCATTTCACCCTAATCAACACCGGAAAAACCAAAAGGCACCAAAATCCACATCAGAATATTAACAAAAAAAAAAGAAATGAAGAGACGTTCTGCAGGCACGAATAAGATTTAGAGGGAGGGAAGAGAAGAAAGGCGAAGCGGCGACCACCACCACCAGCTGCTGCGCGAGTTGGGGTGCCACCCACCGCAGCGTAGCACGGGCTCTCGGCCAGTAGACATGCACGCCAGCGGCGCGCCGGGTGGCTAGCCCGCCTGCCCGCCGGCAGCCACACGCTAACAGTTGTGCCCTGCGCTTTCCCGTGCCGCTGCCTACTCCGGGAGGCCCAGCTTTGCATGGAGAGGCATGCACACCCAACCAGCTTATCGTGCGGTGCGGGGGCAGAGGAGCGTGGTGCGGGCGCGGATGAGCGCAGCACGGCGTGGGGAAGGAGTGCGGCGGCATTGGCGGAAAGCGAGTGTGGTGCGAGGTTGGAGGAGTGCGGTGCAGCGTGAGGGAGGAGCGCAGCGGCACAGATGCAGCGTGCGCGGAGCTATGAAAGAGCACGGCGGCGCAGATGCGGCGTTGGCGGAGGGCGAGTGCGGCGCGAGGACGGAGTGCGGCGGCGCGGATGCGGACCAGGGTGGACGGTGGGGGAATGCGGGGTGGTTAGGGTTTGGAGAGTCACGCACAATAATATACCAGTGAATAGTGACCAATTTGCCCTTGCTTTAGTTGTAGACAATACACTAGAAAGTTAGCGCGCCGTTGGCGCGCTCTATGGCCCTTGTAGCGTGTGTTGAATGATTGTTTCGTTGCATTAGTGTGGTAAGCAAAGAGCAAAGCTTAAAGAGATTGATAAGTGCCTTTTTACAGCAAAAGAGTAGCAACCTTATAGCAGCGTATCATTACAGGATCATTGTTAGCAAAAGGCAGCTGTAACATTATATTTAGTCCGTTGTTCCATTGAACTAAGAGAGTAACATGCAATCTTTTTACATCAAAATAGCAATAGATTCAGTAACAACTATCTTTTTGATGCACGATAGTTGTTGGGAATCTACTGAACAAAAGGTTAGGCAGCCGCTTTCAGATTCAGTGACAAATCCTAAAGAAAGGGCATCGGAATCTTCAGATTACTTTATGGTCCAACTTGATTTATTACCTGCATAAGAATACAGTAATTAAATTATATTATGTATCGGACTATATCATGTTAGACTGAGGTCACATGAAAATGAACTTATTAAGATTGAAGTTTGAGGTACCTTCCTTTAGTTTCTAGGTTTTTTCCGATAAGCAGATAACTTTTTGTCATCGTCATCAGAAATGTCATCATCCTGATGCTATTATAAATTTATTAGTACAATATACCAGTGTATATTAATAATAAGGAATAGTTAAAATGAAGAGTTAAAAGAACTTTGAATGTACCTGTAAGTCCTGATGAGACCTTTTGTTCGTTGTGCTAGTGCTGTCAGTTTGGGCTCTTGATTTGGAAAAGGAAAAGACAATGTCAGTAAAGTAGTAAAAAGCATTGTAGCATAAATAATTTGTAAAATAGTAATATACCCAGATTTGTCGATATCCATGTGATCAGCAATCTTGAGATGAGCTAAGTTCTTGAAATTTTCCTGTAGAATTTGTTTTATGAATATATGGTATAATTGATGGATTTATAATGTAGTGTGACTAACCTGAATCTCTTTATTCTTTGGCTTTATAGGAATCAAAGGAAGATGAGTTTTTGATGATGATGTCATAGAAGCTGGTGCTGCAGGGACAACATTGGCAGTGGCGCTTTGTCGAACTGTAGGAATTGTAGCTTGTTTCCCAAATTGTTCCTTGACAAAGACCACTTCGAAAGATAGGTCTTCATTATCAATACTTTTCGGTGAAACTTTCACTATGAAAGTATATTTTTGTCCAATGAGAGCTGAAATTTCTGGTGGTGTATCAAATCTGTCGTAAAGTGCTCGGAGCCTCTCACAAGGTTTGCCAATAATTTTGTAAGCTCTCTGATCAAAGAGAATAAACTCTAGCTCATATGTTTCATCACTTCCCATTAGTCATACCTTGTAGCTGCAAAAAGAAATTTTTTCGTTACAAATTATTGTACTATATAAGTGTGGTAATAAAAGTGCATGTATATACATTAGTGCTGATTAAGTTAACAAAAGGTAGTTTTTTACCGGTGCTCAATTTGCGTGCATGGACATTTTTCATTTGAGCAAACATATGTTGTTCCATTGAATTTTGATCTGGAACTACAAGCTTTGCATGCTGGATAATTCCAACTCTGATTTGGAGAAAGCCTTGTAATAGTACCTGTACATTCATATCGTTGTGCCTGCAATTAATTTATTATTTTAGTTGTAACAAATATGTTTATACATAGATAATGGTTAGATAGGAGTATAAGAATTTTACATACCTTCTCCAGAAAAGGATCAATACTTTTAAGATGGAGCAGTGTTGCCTTTTTTATGTCATCATGCACTCCAGTATTAGTGGGTAGCTCTAATTTTTCAACTGCTTCTACTTCATCTGGTAAGCTGCAATGTAGTAGATATTAGAAATTAAGTTATGTTTGATATAAATATTGGTGCTTAAAATGGTATAGTTTAGCTTACTTTCCCCAGAAATTTTTTATGTCTTCAATGTTTATATCATTGATATACCAACGACAAGCTGACGTACAACTTAAATAGGGAGTCTCATTCTTGTGGCCTTTCCATAATGTTCCAACAAATACTGCAATTATAGGACTCTCTTGGCCAATTTCGTAAACTGAACTTCCATCAAATTCTGTAGCTCTTGATCCCAATAGAGATAGCTCAATTGTTTGGTCACTGTACAATAGAGGAGGAAAAAAGAAATCAACTCGCTATATTGATAAAGCAAGAACATAGGAAATGAGTGAGTGACTGATGATTTACTTTCGATCGAGTTATAAAAAATAGACTGCACTGCTGCTACTGGAAGTGATGCTGTAGCAAAGCAAATAAATTATTGTTTATAGTGTATTCGTTGAAAGGAATATTATATTACCTGAGATCTTTGAGTTTGATTATTCTTTTTTGTTGCAGTTTACCATATGACTTTACTGTCACAATATCAGATATAGCAGTAATTTGTCCAATAACATCTGCATGTATATATAGCGTTAGATGTGTCGATAGCAGTGTTGAACAGTTGATCATTTTAGAAGAACAAAAAATAGCATGGCAATAAGATAGAGAAGTTGTACCTAAGAAACGATCAGTCATGTTGAGGTGATTCTTAAGCTCTGAAAATGGCGTCAAGCGGTAGCTGTATCTTGGAAAATCCAATGGTTGAGGATCAACTTTTATGATTTCTGTTCTTCTATTGAGTTTGATCATATATGGAGCCTCAACAACTCTGAATGCAACTTTTGCATTTTGTACGACAAATTTTCTTATGAGAACAACTTTTCCTTCTTCAAGATGTGATTTCAAAGTAGCAGCAGCGTCTGGTGGTATTTCAACATACATAGATGTTGACTGCAAGTGAAAAGAAAAGTAGTTATTTTTATTACAGTACAATGTTATATTATGTAGATATCTGATGGAAAGAAATATTTTTTACCTTTTCATCTATGATGACCAAGTCCAAATGCTTAATAGGTTCATCATCGCTTTTTCCACGATATTCCCACATTCTAGAGATCATGGCACGTATTGTACAAGACTGAACTCCTAAATGGAGTTCTGAGAGTAACTTATAGTCCATCTGCAACAAAAAAAAAAAAAAGAATGAACTCAGTTACAAATATTTTAACACTTCCTTGTATACAATATTCAATGTTTTATTTCCACAAGTTCCATCATCATTTTCTATAAGAATTTTTAATCCTTTTCTAGATGTTACTCGAGAAATAGCAACATATAGCTGTCCATGAGTAAAAACTGGTTTACGCAAGTATAAGCCCACATTGGTTAATGTCTGCCCCTGGCTTTTATTTATAGTCATTGCATAGCAAATTTTTATAGGGAATTGTCGACGGTTCAATAGAAATGGCCATTTTGAACCTCTTGTAGTTAAATTTATGCGTGGAATACATACTTTCTCCCCAATATTAGACCCTGTAACGATAACAGCCTCAATTACATTATCGCCAAGATTTGTAATGATCAGACGTGTTCCATTGCAAAGTCCTATACTTTGATTTAAATTGCGCAATAGCATTACTGGTACACCGATTTTTAATGTTAGTTTATGTTGTGGAAAATTGTTTGCATTTAGAGTATTCAAATATTCTATAGGATAGTGTATTTACATCATTTGTTGTATCAAAACTCTTTGCAATAGAATCTGCACTTAAATATTCTCGTTCTTGACCTGGTAAAAGTGATAATATATATGTGTTAATTTCATCAACGACTTCATTTGTAGGACTCAATATAGCTCTTTGTTTCAAGTACTCAACATTGAAGCAGTTAGTTTTAAACTCAGGATATACATGATTGACTATTGCTGGAATTTTTGGACCATCTGTAAATATTAAAAGATCATTTGGAATTTGAACAAACGCTTCTTCATTATTATCGTCTTCCATGTCGGATGATACAGATCCATTTCCTACATCTAATATCCATCTATTGAAATCTTCTAGCTCTCTATATTCAATATCTGAAATGTCATTTTTTTGTAATCGCATATTTTCAGTTAGCTGTAATATTTTGACATTTCTCCACAATTCAGATCTAATTATTGCTGCATCAATTATTTGTGATTTTGTACCATTTTCAATTACCGGCAATATTTGTCTAAGATCTCCACCTAATACAACAACCTTTCCGCCAAATGGAATTTTATCTGCACTTGGATTTACTTGACTTATTATATCCTTCAAAGATCTATCTAAAGCTTCAAAGCATCGTCGATTAGTCATTAAAGCTTCATCCCAAATGATTAATGACGTTTCGATTAGTAATTCTGATAACATTGTTCCACGTCTTATATCACATAGAGATGTTTCATCTATATCCAAAGGAATTTTAAATCTAGAGTGTGCAGTTCTTCCATTTGGTAATAGTAAGGCTGCAACACCAGATGAAGCTACAGTTAATACTATTTTTTTTCCTTGCCCTTAGGTAACAAACAATAGTGTTCCATAAGTATGTTTTTCCTGTTCCACCATATCCTGAAACAAAGTAAAATCCAGGTATATTTTCGATAACACTATTAATAATGGTGTGAAATGCATCTTTTTGATTGGCATTTAATTTATTGTATAAAATATTTGCTTCCTCCTCTAATTTGTTGACATCATAGTTCATCTCCTCTTCAATCATTTTATTTGTATTACATTTTTTATAGGTTCTTGTTTTTGGTGGTAAATTAAACAAGCTTATATGCATACCATTTCTGGATAGTACATATTCCAAATCTTCAAGCAACATATCTCTTAATTGATCATCATTTACTTGATAAATCATAGGGTGATATTTAAGTTCTAGTTGCCGTCTAAAATCATCTACCATTAATTTCCAGTTTTTCTCAAAAAATTCTCTTTCATTTTCAATATTACAATATAAAAGCATTATAATAAAAAGTTGTCTTAACTGATAAGCTGATGACCATGTAGCAGCTTCACTAAATGCCCAGTACCATTCATCATCATTGTTTAGTAATCCACGAGCTTTACATGCATCTTTGAATGTAGCATATAATACTCCATTATATGTTTTTAGATCATCATAACATGTTGCGCCTTTAACAATCATAAGTAACATGCGTAGGTAAAAGCGCTCACCTTCTGCTGGATTAACATAATATAAACGACCTATTTTGAACCCATGTTCACGTTTTTTCCAAAATTTCTTTTTATTATTCCAAGTCCATTTATTTGGAAAATCACAATATGTTAAATTTCGAGCGTCCTCATTGTTTATATTTGCTACAAACCATTCAGTAAGCATTGTTTTCTGATTGTTCGGGTCTTCCATAATCTTTTTCAGTTGACAATTACTTTTATATGTTACATTATTCATTAATGGTAAGTGTACTGGGAGACGTTCAACTGCAGGTGTATGATGATGAATATCATATCCAAATAATCGATATAATCCATCTTGGTCACATATATATCTAGCGTCAAGATATTCTTTAATTTCATCGATAGTATTATTACCATCATTTATAGGTGTGTCTTCACCTTTCTTAATACTTTCGAAAATAATTTTTGCTCTGTCAGGACCTTTATTTACATATTTGCATAAATATTTTAGAATGGTACTTTTATTACAATATTCAACATTTATGTGGGCTTGGTATTTTTTAAGCAAGTGTATATTGTATGGTACAACCCATCTATTATCTAGATTGTTGTTATCTCGTCGTACGTATATGTTAGTGTCTCGTCTTTTATATAACGTGAAACCTTTATCATCAAATGTAGTTTCAGTCCGAAAATCTTTTGGATAAAATTTTGAGCATTTTCCTTTTTTCATGCAAGGACAATTTGGATTTTTTTCTCCACAAGGTCCATGCATCATATGCTCAGCTACAAGTACATATCCGAGTGGATCTATTTGAGGATCAGGTATTTCAGCTGATATAAAGCTATCTATTTTTTCAATTGTAATGTCTATTTTGTCTTTGTTAAGCCATACTAAAATATGAACATGAGGTAAACCACGTTTTTGGAATTCTACTGAATATAATAGTGCGTTTATTGGACCAAATATCTTTCCTAATTTAATGTCATATACTAATTCTTCTAACTTTAAATGGAAAACTCGTACAATAGCATCTGATCGATCATTTGGTTGTTGACCTTCTATTAGCGCAAGCATGATTTCAGGCCATTTAGAATTGCATGTGAATGTTATAAAAAGGTCAGGAGGTCCATATACACGACATATTGCTATACCGTCATGATAATTTTGTAGCATATATCGTCGGCTACCTGTATGGCTAGAAGGTAACAACACTCTTTTCCCAATTTGATCACCTTGTAATATTCCTTTTCCAATAGCATCAGCTATACCTTGTAAATATTCAACTCTAAATTTAGCTTGATTTTTTGCGATAAATTGTAGCCTGTCCTCATCTTCACATGCTCGAGCATCAACAATTATTTGCTTTGATAAACGACCGTAGCAAAGATAAGGATTTGGCTGGTTTTTTCTGTAGTGTATATGGTATCTAAAAAACTCATGCATTGTGACTTTAGTACGTTTAGATGTTGTAGGATTTGTATTATCATCATAGTAGTAAATACCAAATTGGTAGCCACGTTCACCATATGGGAATAATAGAGGATATTGTAAAGTCATAAAAGCTGGGTGGAATATGCTAATATTATGTAAATGACCAGACTTACTTTGCACTATAATATCTCGTTTGTAATTTTCTGTTGATAAGTCACCGATAATTAACATTGTTAAATCATCAGTATTTTGCATTTGATATTGAATAGGATCGTTTTATCTGCTCCAACAATACATATAGCTATATCTATACCATTGTATGTTTTAAATAAATCTCGAGCAGACCGAAATTTTTTGACAATCGGGTTATATGTATCTAGCATTTCTTTTAACCCATTAATTATAAACGGATCCAAATCACTTTCATCAGGTTCTTCATGCTGAATTGCTCGAATTCTATTTGAGATTTCATTTTCTGTGTCATAAATATATAGTTCAGCGAATTTTGGAATACTATCTGGTTTTGGTAATAATGATCCTATACGATGGTGAACTTGGCCATTGATTCGAAATACATAAGGCCCTTGACCATTATTTATTGCTTTATCTATATTGGCACCCATGGATGTAAATGCAAATAGACTATTATATTGTCTTATCTTTTTTAGAAAATGTTTTGATTTACTATCTCCGTTCCAGTTAATTAGCTTTGAAAGAAATTCAGGTGGTTGTTTAAAAGGAGGTATTCGAATTTTACCTTGTTTACAGCATAATGTATATATAACATTTTGATCTCTATCCCTTGAATGTCTAATTCTCTCTTCGAACCAGAATATTGCACCACAATACATACAACTGTATTTTGGTTCTCCATAATATGATCGATCAGGATAAGATTCTTTCAAATATTGTATATGTTCAGGTGAAAAATAGATCATACCATGAGGAAGTGATAGATATGCATATTTCTTTTGTATGTTTAAGCATTGCCTTTTGATTTGTATCTCATCCGAAATTTCATTAGTTTCGTTGTTTATCTCAGACAAACGTCTTTTTTGTTTCTTTTGCATGTTTAAGTTTCGTCTTTTACTTTGTCTTTGTCGTATATTATCATTTGAGTTTTCATATACTCCATTATTTAATTCTAAAGAAAGTTTTTTTCGTTTTACTTTTTTAGTTTTGAATGTATTTTTTCCTTCTAAGGAAATATCGTCTCTATTACGTTTTATGCCCATTATATTTTTGATCTGTACGTTTTGGTATATCATAATGCAAAAGAATCAAAAATTAAATTTGTTAGTAATAAAGTAATTGAATTATAAGCAAGCAGAATACTGATCTAGGGATTCGATACATGGAACACACAAATGCAATATTAGGCAGAGTTATCATACCTGAACCAATGATGAAAAACTTCAGTTTAGCATTAAGCTCTGATTGTCTGAAACAAAAATATGTGTATGGGTTAGGATATATATAATTGTAACAAATTTAGAGCTCTAAATAGAATAGTACAAATGGTTTTGGATGTATAGACGCCTAGATTAAATGTTGAATTTGTTTACATATTTATGTAGATGCAACCTGCATAACAATATCCATGGTTGTGATAGTTTCAGGTTTATTTTGAGAAGAAAAACATATACAGTTTTAGTCCACAATCGAAAATATAGGCAATCATGTAGGTGAGGGTTTCAATTTGCATCAATGATGACATCCAAGTATCAAACAGGGGGTATTACCCATGCCTAATTCCCCTTGTGTAACTGATAGGTATTGGGTGTACCATTGACAAAATAGAAAAATTTACATGAAGTAGCATCTTTATATAAAAGATTGGGGCTAACTAATTTTAACCTGCTGTTACTGACATTAAGTATATGAAATATAACGTTTACTTCTAATAAGCTCAAGTTTAAATTGGTTGTAGAATGTAGTGTACTAATAAAACTGTTTGAGACTATCATTATCTTGAGAGTATATTGTCTATCATCAAACTTAATCTATTGGAATTTAAAAAAGAGACTGAGAACTGTGAACAACATTGGATTATTCATATAGGATAACAGAAGTGAGTTTAAGTGCTTATGTTGTACTCTATTGCTGATGCAAATATACCAATTTGCTGGAAAAAGATCTTGTGTATGTCTGATGAAAAGAAGTGACTAAATTCTAGATTGGCATTGGACAAGGAGGTCTGGACTGTGGAGTAACGTGAAGAAGTAATTAAATAAAAGAGAGAACAAAAGGAAACAATAAATTAAAGAGTCCAAGATGATTGCGATGTACCTTCGCTTCAGCAGTTTTGGGGTTCTTTGGGTGAGACAGCGACTGGAGCTTTACAGCTAAGGTGATTTCGGAGCTTTCTTTTTTTTACAGCACTGCTTGACTCTTCAGCTCTCAGTCAGCTGTATTTATGCTTCATTGCCTCCACGCTGTAGTCTTTCTTGGTGAGCCTGGAGTCTTCTCGATAGAGCTGAGGTGTCCAAACTATCTTTTGGCCCATTAGGCCCATTAGTTGACGCGGTGCTTTTGTCTCTTTATCTATTGCAAAGGGAAGCCAGATGAGATTATTTCTCACCAGTCATCACCGCTCTTATCCACTTCGACGCGAGGCAGGGTGGTTGGGCGGCGGGGCAGCGCAGCGCGAGGAGCGGTAGGGCGGTGCTCGCGGTGTGGCCGAGCAGCGCTCGTCGCGTCCAGGCGTGACGCGTCTTTGCGGAGGCGGGGCGCGGCAGGGCGGGGCGTCTGCGTGGAGGCACAGCGCGTCAGGCGTGGCGCGTCTTCGCGGAGGCGTGGCGCGGAAGGGCGAGGCGTCTGCGTGGAGGCACATCGCGACTGCTCGCCGGCGCGCGGGCAACCTCTCCATGAGCGGATCCAGCGGCGGCGACTTCCCCTTCCTATGATCCGGCGGCGGCGACCTCCCTGTGAGCGGATCCGGCGGCGGCGACCTCCCCTTCCTCGGATCCGGCGGCGGCGACCTCCCCGCGGGCGGATCCGGCGGCCGCGACTTCCCCTTCTTCGCATCCGGTGGCTGCGACCTCCCAGCGCGCGGATTCGGCGGCCCGGCGTGCGGATCTCGCCGTGGGCGCGGCATGGGTCTTCGACGGCGTCGTGCTTGGGCGCGGCGGCGGTCTTCCGCGCCGCCGGACCTCGTCGGTGACGAGGTCACTACTTAGGGTTAGGTTTTTTTTTTGTCAGCCGACGTGGCGGTGTGAGCGGGCCAGGCCGCGCTGTGGCACGGCTGTTGGGCCGTTGATTTCCTCTCTCTCTCTCTCTCTCTCTCTCTTTCTTTCCGGGCCGTCGATTCTTAATCGTACGGTTACTGTTCTTTTAGCTGACGTGGACATCGTCATTGGCGACGAATGCGACGGCATTGGGATATGTAGAGATGCCTCTTCGGACAAAGTCGTAATTTCCCACTAAACATATGGGCCTGGTGCGCTCCGAGCCACTTCGGTTTTGTACTGCTGGCCCATGGCGCACTCGGCACTGAGAAATGGACCTCTCCTCCAACGGTTCTTGAGACCTAAACCTAAATTGAGTGCTGAAAAACTTCAACATTGAACACACAAAAATTTCTATCTCCAACGATACACCCCAAAACGGTACTACCTTCTCCTTCCTTGGCTCTTTCCTCCTCTGGCGACGAGCATCCGGATGGACGGCCCGGCCGTTGACCTTGGTACGGCGGTCCTTCGCCGGCCCCGCGGTGGTGAGCGAGGCGGTGCGACGGCCCGCGCGCGCGGCGCGAGAGGCGGCGCGGCGGCCGGGCGGGCGCGCTAGGCGGCACGGCGAGCCGAGGCGGGGGCCACCCATTGCTGGAAGAAATCCTTCGCATCTGCACCAAGAAATCTCCAGATCGAGCTCCATCGACCAGATCGAGATCCACGGGAGCTACTCATCTTCTTCGCCGCGCCGTGCACCCGCTCGTCCGCCGCGGCCCCCCTCGCAGAGCTCGTCCCCCGCGTCATCCACGCCGCGGACCTCGGCGAGGCGCGCCGACTCGAATCGGCTCCTGCCCGCACAGCCCTTGGCGCCGCCACGCCCTGCCCCAGGCTCCTCTCCGCCCCGCCGCGCCTTGGAAGAGGAGGGGGTCGGAGGCGACCTCGAGGAGGGCTCCCACCGCCGCCGCGCCTTGGAAGAGGACGGATCCGCCGGGGATGGACAGGAGAGGAGGGGGAGACGCGGCGTTGGGAGCGATGCGTCGCGGGGGCGGTGCGACGCATCTATGCGTCGCTCGGCCGGGGACTCCGAAAATGGGAGGGCCTATTGGGTCTTCCGTTGGAGATTGATTTTGCCTTTTTAAGACCCATTTCGTATGTAACTCCCAAAATGAGCTATCCGTTGGAGATAGCCTTAGATGAAAGTGGAATGAACAAAATACGTCTCTCCATTGGGAAGTCGCCCTAACGTCTTATATTCTTGTCTTTTTGGTATCTCCAAAAATATGTTGACTTTTGGATTCAAATTTGTTGTGGGCTTGTAACAAGTCCACTCCAACTTCCAGTAATGTTTTCGAAATTTTTGACAAAATTTTAGTCATATAAGTGTATTCAAAGTTAACTTATGTGACAAGCAAGTTTTCAAGCGGACATAGGTCTAATGTTTTTAAAAATCTTTCAAATTTTGCTGTAGGTAAAGGTGGCTATATCACATTTATCCAGAAGTTTTGAGGTTCATTCTCATCTTATGTTGAGAGGTACAAAAAAGACAAGGAAATACATGATTTTTCATTTTCTTAGTCTTTTTTTATCTCCTGGAATATATTGAGTTATCAACTCAAATTTGTTGCGAGCATGTTTAATGTCGACTCCAATCTCTGTGATTATTTTGAAACTTTTTAAAAACTTTTAAAATCGTATGTCTATTTTAACCCATACAAGTCTTAGATATCCTATGGAGTGTAGAGTCAAAACACTTGCAAAGTGAACACCCACATGTTCACGTGTCTCTTAAAATTTCACCAAATATACTATATGTTGATAGGTATAAGGTCTACATGTTCACAAAATTTCATTCCTGAAATAATTTTTATTTGAGAGTTACAAAAAAGTGAAGAAAGGTGAATAGTGACCTTTGATGAATCGATAGATGAGTGCAAAATTTATGTCAATCATCATGATACAAATGACTTTACACGATAGATCATGATTTTAGAAAAAAATTAAAACAAAAAACATCTCATTTGGACTTCAAACGAGGAAAATATACAGGTTTGAAGTTTTAATTGCGAATCAAATGGGAAAAATGAACTGGTCCGAAAGAGCACATGAAACGCCGCGCTGACAGGTCGGACCGACATGTCAGCGGACGAAGTTAGTGGCTGAGGCTACAGACGTGTTGGCTTGGCTCCGTATGCCCGTAGCTCATGCCAACGAAACAGGAAGTAAAAATAGGGGTCGACCAAGATTCGATCCCACGACCTGTTGGATAGCAGGTAAGAGGCGAAACCACTATGCTAGAAATAGAACAAGTGCCAATCAAAAAAAAAAGAAATAGAACAAGTGACAAACTAGAATCTGTGTTATAAGAACTTGATCGGATATGACTCGGTGGCAAACCGGTGCGGGCACAATGCATGGGAGGGAATGGCGCGACATTGTATAAAAGAAATAATATTGTGATCTATGCATGAGATATTCCGAGGCTCAATGGTTAAACATTGTTTTTTTTTTACCTGAATGGTTGTTGGTCGTTTATACGCACCCACTTATATACCGCAAGAGGACGGTGTACAGTTGTAGCACTTTTTCCCTTAGAGTACTCCAAGGTTTAATATCGATCCACAGAGAACAAGCGGGACTTAAACTATTATTTAAACTACTAAATCAATATAGCAAAAGATGTGTGTGAGAAGGGATGATTAACAGCTAGAGATGAAAGAGGCCTGCGGTTGTATCAAGGTTATGGAAGGATTCTCTCCTATGGTTTGGGGTACTGGCATGCAACTCAGGTTGTAGGTCAATTGATAGGTTTAGTATTCTACAAGACATGGTGGTTTCGTTCGCCCCGATCCTGTCACGACGAGGGTTAATAGTTCCCCACTGGTTTCTTGCACTATGTGATAAACACGTATGGATCAGATACGAATTTGAAGCACCACATAGACTGAACGCATCAAAAGAGTATTGTAAGTATGAGAGTTACATAACCAGATTTCCCTCGCCACGGAGAGAATATGAGATCTACTCACGCATCATACTGCAACACATGAACATGGGTACAGTAGGACGCGGAAATTTGGCGTGGTCCCACAGGTGCCGATCGGCACGGCGTTGTGCCGGTCGGCACAATCTTCCTTTTTGGTGGTGATGATCGGTGATCGCCGTCTTCGCCGCCACAACCTTCAACCTAGGTCAAAATCTCCGTGTGTGTGTCTGTCTCCTCGCCGCCCTTTTCCTTCGCGACCAAGATCTTCTCTTTATAGTCTCTTTTGGTTGTGGACTGGATTTCACCGACTCCGACTCTGATATTTCTTCTGGGCTCCATATTCTCCGAGTGGGCTTCAAGTTTGGGCCCGACCTCCACGGTGCCGATCGGCACGGGCTCCAGTTTCCTCGTTCTTCGGGCCTCCGGCTGCTCTTTACCCGTAGTCTCTTAATTTTCATCTGTTTCCTGCAAATCTTTCGAATATACAGAAACTACGCATATACATGATAATGGGGGGTTAATTGTTAGCAATTATGACGTAATAAGGTATTAGAAACACCATATTTGTCATATAAAATGTGCACCTAGAAAGCACCAACAGCTCCCCCACACTCAAATCATTGCTAGTCCTCGAGCAATTCAATCATGAAAATCATCACCGTGCTTTCGCATGCTAAGAAACAAAAACTCTCACAAGTCTCTAACTTAGCTATTGTCAATCATCTCATTGAATTAGTATCCCTCCACAAGACTTTCTCTCAATTTTTGAAAACAATTTCACCTCAAAACTTGAGTCGACCAAATCAATCACAAGGCTTATCAAACAATTATTTTGTCTCCCTTCATATCACTTAAGAAGAATGCAAAAGCTTCAGACTTCACTCAATCGCTCAAATGTATTTCCTTCCCTCTCCTATTCTATAATATAAGGCTCTTTTGTGGATCTCGGAAAGTAATATAACCAAATTGAATCGAACGAACTATTAAGTCAACAATTCGCTCCATCATGCCTTCTAAAAGGGAGTTTTCATTATGAGAATACAGAATATAAGTACAAAGATCAAGGGAAAAGAAAACAATCGAGAATGACCGAAATAGAATTAAGAAGGGATCAAGCCTGAAGTATATACAGATCTTTTTAGAATTTGGACTCTTGCTGCAGTCTGCTTCCTCTGATATTCATTTTTCTCTTTATTTTTGACTCTTTTCTTTATTTTTCCTCTTTGTGCCGATCGGCACGCATGTGCCGGTCGGCACCAGACCAATTTAATTCTTTTTTCTTCTTTTTCTTCTTTTATTTCTTTGCAGACTGCTAACAGAGCATATTTTGGATCGAGATCTGTCTAAACTTCACATTTGCTTGTAGGTTGTATCAAGGAGGAGGGAGAAACGATGAAATATCGGTTTTTCGGATAGAAAGAACTTGATGATAGATGGCTAGCAAACTGAGATGAACAAATGAAACTTCTCCCTTCTAGCTTAGTCGTAATCAAGAGCAAAGAGTTGACAAAGACGTCTTCCTATCAAAAGGTTTATGTGTAGGCTTCTCTCATCTCATTTGGCTTAGTGTAATAGGCACAAAATCAAATCCTCAGCTAAATGCTTCAACTTATGATGATAGAAGGGGTTTTCGAAAAGTGGACATATAAAGCCAAGCGATTATTCAATGAACGCAAGTAGATTGGCAAAACGATCGTCAAAAACAAAATCAAGAATATGGGGTAACGCATCGATTCGACAACTAACACTAACTTTATTCAAGACATTGCAATAATTCTTGACCTCAAAGCTTAACTAAGCACACCATCTCAAACCACTCTAAGAAAACTCTCACACTTTCACACACTAACTCAAACCATACTAAATTCGAAGCAAACGACCTTAAGAAGTGTAAGGGCGAATCCCCCACACTCAAACCTTGCAATGTCCCTATTGCAAAAGAAAAACGACTAGACCAACCTAATCTGAAATGCCATGCCTCCTCAACATGCTAAAGATGCTTCGAATGTTCCTCATGAGAAAAGAGTAATCCGCTGCGGCCATGCTCTCCATGTCATCAATCCTTATATCAATGTCCCGATGGTGCCTATAGCATCTTTCCATATCATAATAGAGACGTTCGATGTTTCTCCTACATATTGGGCAGCAGTTGGCAGGGCGATCATGACGCTCATCTCTCAGGGGCGAGTTTGCGTCAGAACCCCGAGGTGCCGGTCGGCACGGTGCCCGTGCCGATCGGCACGAGGCGCCGTTCACCTGATAACGCGGCCCTGAATTGCCTTGAGCTCCTGCAAGGCCTCCTGAAGCTCCCTCTGCACTAGGTGGTTCGGCATCAGTGGGTTCTGGCTCGTCTTCCATCGGTTCCTCCTCGGAATCTTCTTCCGGATCCTCATCCGGATCTTCTTCATCCTTTGCAACAAGATTAGCTAATGGGTGTTCATGCACAGGAGATGTCTCTATATAGCTCACTGATTCCGAGGTATATCTTGCTCTTGGCTTTGAAGAAAGACGAGCGGAACGCCGAACTCCCCCTATTTCCTTTGGTCGCTTAGGATCTGGCTCATCATCAGAGGAATCATCAGATATCTCGACAAAATCCACAACCTTAAGGTCGTGCCGATCGGCACGCGGTCCGTGCCGGTCGGCACTCCTGCCGTTCCTTGCAAAAAACGCTTCTAAGTCTGCCAGGTTGCGTGCTCTCTTCTGTGCAGCATTGTCCCTGTCAATACGCCTCTGAATTTCATCATTGATCTCCTTAGGTGTCATTCGTCCTTTAGCAACGGGAAAGCCATCATCATAGACGAAGGTCGCAGGGATGCATTCAGGATCAGCTAGATAATTCTCAATCTGCCTCTGATGGTCTTTCATACAGTAAAAACACTTACATCCAAAACCTCTGGTGTTCCTGTGCAGAATCTTCTCTTGGAGATCTTCCCAGTCGGTCAGGATGCGTGGGAGTGCATTGTGCCGATCGGCACCTTGCATGTGCCGGTCGGCACCTCCATCAGGATTCCTTCCATCGTTTAGCCGAGACCTATGGATGGTCAGAAAGCAGTCTTTGTCTAACTCTTCCTTCTCGCTATCAGTAAGGATCGATTCAAAGGTGATAAGATCATCATATGTCAAAGGACGTTCCATAGCGAGAAGTCGATCCATTGTATACCTATCGGAAACCGGTGTGCTATCATCAATCTTGGATTTACCTTTGCGTACTAGCACTTCTCTGACCTTCTTCCGAAGGGCTTCATCCATCTCCTTCTTCTCTCTATTGAACGCATCCGCTTCACTCTTCAACATCCATCGTTGCTTCAGGTGTGACCAGACGATTGGATCGTCCTCGGTGGGGTTGATGCTCCTGTTGCACTCCCATGGCAGAGTTGGGCTCATTGGCGAAAGTACGGCGCCGTGCCGGTCGGCACGGCCGTGGTGCCGATCGGCACAGTCGCCTCTGCTTCCGGTTTCGCCGTCTTGCATTGTCTTCTGCTCTAGGGTTTGGTGGGAACTCCGGCGGTGCTCGATTTTTGATGATGAGATCCGAGACAACACCTTCATATATATATCCATAATTCTCTTGGTCGAACCGGACTCTATCTCTTAAATTTGGAAGTCACCGAAGCATGTCTTGGAGGAAGGGCAAAACTCGACTCAAAAACGACACGGACTCTCCCGTGCCGATCAGCACGGTGTTGTGCCGGTCGGCACGGAGGCAAAATTGCCTCAACCGACTCAATAAAATCAAAGAAACACAAAACACACAAAAAAACAGTAAAAACAACAGTGCTTTTGTTTTACGTCGTTAAGCTCGACCACCCAATCACTCAATTCACATAGTATATGTCAAAAGACTTTAACTCAAAAGTGTCGGGTTCAAGATATACCTTTAGTCGTTGGCCATTCACCGTGTATGTATTTTGCTTCCCATCCATAATGACAACAGCTCCGGAAGGAAGAACTTTATGAACAAGATACGGTCCATCCCATTTACTTTTCAATTTGCCTTTACCGAACAACCGAAATCTTGAATTGAATAGTAGCACCCTGTCTCCTTCGTAAAATTCCTTTTTCAATAGCTTTTTATCATACCACTTCTTTGTTTTCTCTTTATAAATGGCCGCATTCTCATAAGCTTTGAGGCGCATCTCCTCAAGTTCACTAATTTGAATCTTCCGTTTTACCGCAGCAGCATCTAAATCCAAATTCATCTCTTTGATCGCCCAATATGCTCTATGTTCTAACTCTACAGGCAAATGACAAGTCTTTCCATAGACGAATTGATAGGGTGTCATACCTATTGGTGTCTTGAACGCAGTGCGATAAGCCCACAGTGCGCCATTCAACTTGTTTGACCAATCCTTTCCTTCTTTTGTAACAATTTTCTGCAGAATTCCTTTCAACTGCTTATTAGAAGTTTCTGCTTGGCCGTTGGTCTGTGGATGATAGGCTGTCCCAATTCGATGCTCAATACCCATCTTCCTCAAAGCTTTAGTAAACTCATGCCCGGTAAAATGAGTTCCACCATCTGTGATAATGACTCGAGGAACACCATATCTGGGAAATATGCACTCATCCAACATCTGCTTGGATTCACGAGTTGTACTGTTTCGACATGGTATTGCTTCTACCCACTTTGACACGTAGTCCACAGCAACCAAAATATATTCATAACCATGAGAATTAACAAACGGTCCCATGAAATCCATACCCCAAACATCGAATATATCAACTTGCAGGTTATACTTCAAAGGCATAGCATTACGAGCATTGACATTTCCAATTCTTTGGCATTGGGGGCATCTGGCAACATACCTTTTCGCATCTTCATGCATCGAAGGCCAATAAAATCCACTAGCCCATACCTTCGCTTGTGTTCGAAAGTGCCCATAATGTCCACCATACTCAGATGAATGACATTTTTCCAATATGCTTTCGCGTTCGTCGCGAGGTAGCACCTTCGAACAGCCCCATCTTCACAATATCTGTATAGATAAGGATCATCCCATATGAATTTCCTCATTTCACTGGCAATCCTCCTTCTTGAATTCTTGCTACAATCATCAAGCTTCCCTTTGAATGCATTTATGATGTCTTGCATCCATGATTCTCTATGATCCTTAACTCGAAATAGCTGCTCTTGTGCCATGGCATCGCCAATGCATCCTTTCTTGTCCTCAATCACCAATCGAGATAGATGATCTGCTACTGAATTCTCAACCCCTTTC
The DNA here is from genome assembly GCA_012490785.1 of Eragrostis nindensis. Lineage (NCBI taxonomy): Eukaryota > Viridiplantae > Streptophyta > Magnoliopsida > Poales > Poaceae > Eragrostis > Eragrostis nindensis. The sequence goes on along the minus strand of JAAXCT010000051.1, from coordinate 1,384,564 downwards.
TTGTCTCTAATTTCCAAATCAAATTCTTGTAACATCAAAACCCAACGAAGCAATCTAGGTTTTGACTCCTTTTTAGAGACAAGATATCTAATAGCAGCATGATCCGTATAAACAATGACCTTAGAGTTGATACGCATAAGTTCCATAAGGACAAGTGAAAGTAGTCTTATGCTAGTCTTCAGGTCTAACAGGTATTTGAAAGAAACCACTATATCCGTCGAGATAGCAAAAATAAGAGTTCTTGGCTAACCTTTCAAGCATCTCATCGATGAACGGTAGTGGATAATGGTCTTTCTTTGTGGCCGCATTCAGCTTCCTGTAATCAATGCACATACGCCATCCTGTAACTGTCTGTTGAGGGATCAACTCATTATTCTCATTAGGCACAACTGTGAGGGCTCCTTTCTTTGGCACGCAGTGCACAGGGCTCACCCATTCACTATCAGCAACTGGATAAATCATTCCTGCATTAAGAAGTCTCAGCACTTCTTTCTTCACAACTTCCTTCATGCCCTCTTTCAATCGTCGCATGCCTTCAATGACTGGTTTAGCTGATTCTTCAAGATTGATCTTATGTGTGCAAAAAGCTGGACTTATTCCTTTGATATCATCAAGACAATATCCGATCGCTTTCTTGTATTTTCTCAGAACAGCAAGCAATCGTTTTGTCTCTTCTTCATTCAAAGCACTATTAACGATGACGGGATAAGTTTTATCTTTGCCTAAGTATTCGTACCTCAGACCGTCAGGAAGTGGCTTCTGTTCTACTTCTGGTGCTGCACCAGGATCCAGATTACCCAAAGGCTCAAATTGAGGATTTTCAATCCCGTGCCGGTCGGCACCGGTGCTGTGCCGATCGGCACAAAGTCCGTGCCGGTCGGCACCATCGTGAATCTCGGCCTCTTCTCTGTCCGACTCTTCAAACAGTTTATTTAACGGATATGAGTATCCTGTACTGATTTCTTCATCTTTTTCTGTGAAGAATTCTTGCAGAGAGGGTGGGTCGTCACTTTGTTGAACGACGGGTGGGTCTTCGAATTCAAAGAGGACTTCCTCTCCGCCCAGAGTCAATTTGAGGTGACCTTTTCCAGCATCAATAACAGCTTGTACAAGCTTTAAGAAAGGTCTTCCCAAAATAATATCTTCAACTCCAACTTCACCTTTATCAAGAACAAAAATATCCACCGGAATAGTATTCTTTTTTACCTCAATGTTCAGATCCTTGATTACTCCCAGCGGTTTAGTTCTCCTTCCATCCGCCATGATTAGCTCAAGCTCGGTTCCTAGCAATCTTCCTTTTATGTCATAGGGCATATCCATGAATGCTTCATACGTCATCAAGCTGACGCGGGAACCAAAATCACATAATGCTTTAGGAAAGCTTCTATATCCAATCTCGCACGGTATGTAAGGATCAACTTCCGTTCGTTCCGTTAGGCCAACTGCATATACTCCGCACAATCCTTCATACGGCGATGGGACAAAACAACTATCAAATAGCTTCTTTGCTTGTTGGACCTCCATCTGATCAATTTCCATATCGTCCTTATATAACTTCCCCAATACTTCTCCAATGACAACATTATCCAGTATTTCCGAAGTTCTAGTGTCTTTAGGGAAGTTATACTGAACTCCTGTAGTAGAGGCATACCTTGGATCATATGTTCTCCTCATACTTAGCAGATTTGAGCTAAAATCTATAGGGATCCAATCCAATGGTTCAAACTCGTCCAATGGTCTAGCGTTGCTTAAGGTTGGATCTCCTACTGGTCTTGGAAATTTATTCACGAAGCTGTTCTCGTGCTCCTCTAATATTGCAGCTTCAGTCTTGGAAATCCCTTTAATAGCATTCAGTGTGCCGGTCGGCACAAGAGCTGTGCCGGTCGGCACGGTCGACTGATGTGTGCCGATCGGCACAGGGGCCGTGCCGGTCGGCACCTCCTCCAATCTGGGTCTTTTCAGATCACCTTGCGCTGGTTCTTCTGTTCTTACTGTTAATTCCGCTTCGGATACTGTACAGCCTTCCGCTTTAGCTCTCAAATCCAAAGAATCTTTTGCTAGCGTCGACTTTTCAAGGGGAATTGGATCTTCTTGGAATTCTTCCCAATGCTTGTGCATAGCTTCAGTCTTCGATATCTTACTCAAAAGATCCAGACCTGCAGTAGCAGTCAAGTCGAGGAAACTCCCTCCAGCTGAACTATCCAAATGCATCCTGGAGGTTCCTTCAAGAGACATGTAGAATGTCTGAGCAGTCAAGTTATCATCCATGCCCAAATCGGGGCCTTGCTTCAATAAAGATTTGAAGCGTAACCATGCTTGCGTGAGGGTCTCTTCTTTCATTTGCTCGAAGTTAACCACTTCTCTTCTCAGTTTCTGCACCTTCGGAAGCGGGAAGAAATGCAAACAGAAATTTTCGACAAGCTTATCCCAGTTTCCCTTAGCCTCACGGGCTGCAGATTTATACCATTCTTTGGCTCTTCCATCTAGAGAAAATGGAAATAGCAACCATTTGTACCAATTCTGAGGCACTCCCTCATGCTTAAAGGTCTGACAGAGAACTTCTAGATCTTGCAGATGTGTGTACGGGTTCTCGTCCTTCGTCCCAGAGAATTTGCTGTTCTCGACCATTTTGATGATGGTCGGGTTGAGAACGTATGACGAAGCAGTGACTTTCTCATCGGAAGTTTGTGGAATCAGCAATCCCGGAGACGGTAGTGAATGCTCCCTAACCGTATGAGCCGGTTCAGGAGTACCCATCCTGAAAACACAGAAAGAAAACACAAAAACAAACTAGAAAAGAGAGGATTAGAGGTTAGTAGAATAAATATATAGTAAAAGAACTGGCTTGTTCCCTGGCAACGGCGCCAGAAAACGTGCTTGTTGGTCGTTTATACGCACCCACTTATATACCGCAAGAGGACGGTGTACAGTTGTAGCACTTTTTCCCTTAGAGTATTCCAAGGTTTAATATCGATCCACAGAGAACAAGCGGGACTTAAACTATTATTTAAACTACTAAATCAATATAGCAAAAGATGTGTGTGAGAAGGGATGATTAACAGCTAGAGATGAAAGAGGCCTGCGGTTGTATCAAGGTTATGGAAGGATTCTCTCCTATGGTTTGGGGTACTGGCATGCAACTCAGGTTGTAGGTCAATTGATAGGTTTAGTATTCTACAAGACATGGTGGTTTCGTTCGCCCCGATCCTGTCACGACGAGGGTTAATAGTTCTCCACTGGTTTCTTGCACTATGTGATAAACACGTATGGATCAGATACGAATTTGAAGCACCACATAGACTGAACGCATCAAAAGAGTATTGTAAGTATGAGAGTTACATAACCAGATTTCCCTCGCCACGGAGAGAATATGAGATCTACTCACGCATCATACTGCAACACATGAACATGGGTACAGTAGGACGCGGGAATTTGGCGTGGTCCCACAGGTGCCGATCGGCACGGCGTTGTGCCGGTCGGCACAATCTTCCTTTTTGGTGGTGATGATCGGTGATCGCCGTCTTCGCCGCCACAACCTTCAACCTAGGTCAAAATCTCCGTGTGTGTGTCTGTCTCCTCGCCGCCCTTTTCCTTCGCGACCAAGATCTTCTCTTTATAGTCTCTTTTGGTTGTGGACTGGATTTCACCGACTCCGACTCTGATATTTCTTCTGGGCTCCATATTCTCCGAGTGGGCTTCAAGTTTGGGCCCGACCTCCACGGTGCCGATCGGCACGCAGGCCGTGCCGATCGGCACGGGCTCCAGTTTCCTCGTTCTTCGGGCCTCCGGCTGCTCTTTACCCGTAGTCTCTTAATTTTCACCTGTTTCCTGCAAATCTTTCGAATATACAGAAACTACGCATATACATGATAATGGGGGGTTAATTGTTAGCAATTATGACGTAATAAGGTATTAGAAACACCATATTTGTCATATAAAATGTGCACCTAGAAAGCACCAACAATGGTTAAACATTGGGCGGGTTTTTTATGACCTAAAGGGTTCGAGTCGCCGATGTAGTTTTTGTTTTACCTTTTGTTTATCGAAACATTGGGCGGTGAAGGCCCAGCCCATCTATGGACAAAAAAAAAAGTAAGATTAGGTGAAAAAAAAAGATGTAAGATGAAAACAAGCATTAGTGAGGTGAAAATAAAAGATGGTGATGAAAACTTAAAATCTATGACAATTTACCGATGTCTCAAATCATCACAATAAAGGACTTGACATGGTTTGTGACGATTTCTGACTGTTTTTTATGACGCATATCTAATTTTCGTCACAGAACTCATTTGACCTCTCTAGATCGTCATAAACATAGTACTTTTGTGACGTTTTGTTCAATCGTCACTCCAGAATCGTCATAGAAGGTCAGGTTTCTTGTAGTGTTACTGTTGCCAGGAGTGCCTATATAGAAATGTCTTACCGGTGCCTCCAGGACCATCGACGAAAAACACACCGCCATTTTCGCTGTTCTACAGCAGATAGGATCTTTTTGTACGCTGCAGTCTGCTCTTCGTTGAGATACTCAGAAAGTTTTTTATCCTCATCGTTTATTTTTACTGTCAACTCCTCATATATCTCTCTTGCAATATCTTTTGAGGCGTCCTGTGAATTATCAATCAATGGAAGAGTAGGGAAATCTTTTATTTCCTTCCCCATGGACTGTAGCATGTCTCTGATATCAATGAGGACCAGCTGCTCTACAGCGGTTTTGGAAGGATTTACACGACGGTAGTCTTCTAATAACGCCTCAAAGTGTTTATGCCAAAGTCGGCGTACATCCATCGGTTCACCGAACACTAATATAATAGCAAATAGCCTTCGCAGAGACGCCGGCATTGCAAACTGCGTTGCTTCTGTGAGAGCATCATCCCATGAGTTGTCTCCTTCGATCAGACCACGTTTTTGTGCAGCTTCACGAAACGTTGAATATGTAACTCCTTCAAACGTGCGTAGGAATTCAAATGATGTTGCTCCTTTCACGTTATTCAAGAGGACACGGAGGTAATATCGTTCACCCTCTCCCGGATGTGCTTGGACGATTCTTCCTACTTGCATTTTGTCTTGTCGAACCCTTGGTTTCCAGTGTATTATATCCTTTTCCCAAGTATAGTGCTCATGAAAATCTTTGTAAAAGATATCTTTTGCCTTGGTGTCATTCTTGTTTGTTTCAAAATACTCTGTAAGCATTGATTTTTCAATTCCCTGCCGCTTTACAACTTGCCTTATATCCTGTTTTTTATTGAACGTGACCATGTGCATTCCTGGAAGGTGTAGTTGCAGTTGCAATACCGGCGGGTCGTTCTCGCTTAGCTCGAAATCAAAAATCCTCCATATAGCTTCAGGAGGAGTAACCCACCTCGCGTCTCTATACTGTTTGATTTCATCTACATCAACTTTGCTGTTTGCATTTCCTGCTTCTCCTACAGTAATTGATGCCTGATCGTGTCCCTTGTAGATGTATTTGGACAGATACTTTACTGACTTGATGCTTGCACATGCCTCAACATTGACGTGACAGTTGAAATATTGCAGGAGGTGAGGGTTATAAGGAACGACCCATTGATTGTCCATCCATACATTATTGATCCGTACTTGAAGCCCGTTTCGTCGTCTATGGTACAACGGGTATGAGTCCTTTCCCTGGATAGTGGCACTGTTATATTGACGTGGATAGTTGTTCCTGCAAGATTTACGTCCCTTTGTGCAAGCGCACTCAGGATTTAGCCTGCCATATGGACCGTGCATCATGTGTTTGGTTACCATACTGTAAAGAATAGGATATTTCTTGTTGTCTGGGAGCTCAGCAGAGATTAGTCGATCGTACTTGTCGTAACCCATATTTTCAGATATTCCCGAAGATTTAGTTCGGTATTTTTCGAAGACTTGTATCGTATGAAAGGAAACTTGTAGATAGACTCCGAATCTGTTACTATAGATCGGAAGTCTTGTAGAACAAGGTAAGGACTCCTAGAGGCGGTAACAGGACTATAATATACATGTAACCCTCCGATGAGAGGACAGAACCTCATAGATCATACACACCACCATATTCAACGCGATACACACTGGACGTAGGGTTATTATCCTTCGGGAGGCCCGAACCAGTATAAAATCTCCGTGTGCCCTAGATTGATTCCTTGATTGATCGTTGCTCCCTCGATCCAAGTATTTGCCGTTCTCTCGAATAATCGGGCGACGACAGAGGCGCGCCAGGAAAGGGGCGAGAAGCTGAGAGGGCTGACCGGCGGCAACCCGCGCATCCCGCCGATTATTAAGTGATACTTGGGGCTCCGCCGTTCCCATCATTTATAGCCAAAGGTGGCCTTTTAGAAACTGAAAGGTCAAGTGCAAAGTGGATTTTTTATGTTTTTTCTGGAAAACCGTGCGGCGATGCGGTGAGTTCAGGAGAAACTTTGGTGGGCCTGGTTTGGAGAATAAGGACGAAGAACTGAAGGGTCGCGTCAAAGTCTTTTCATACTCTGAAGCGGAGTCAATGTCATGGCTGGATCGAGAAAGGGGGATAAGGATGGGAATTAACTAATGTTTCCTCTAGATTCCCTGGATTGACGGTTCTCTTAAAGACCTGGTGTTGATGAAGTTATTTGGAGGAAGGTTATTCTGATCACTCAGCGCAGTTGCAATTGTTTTGATGACCCGGTTCGTTCAGTTCCGATGACCCGGTTCGTTCAGTTGTTCCGATGACCTGGTTCAGTCAGTTGTTTCGATGACCTGGTTCAGTCGGTTGTTCCGATGACTCAAGATTTGAAGATCAGAATATCTGAAGTATGTGTGCTCAGTAGAGAATATATCCCTTGTCAGAAGTTCGCATGATGATGAAGATCACTTCGTACAAAAGACGAATCAGCTCTGGGCAAGTTAGCTTGTACCTTCCTTCCATGATAAGTAAGAAGTGGGCATGTGGCAAGCCCTCTTCTGGAATTCCACCACGTATACGTAAGCTCTGACTCTGCCTAATATATGCTGTTTTAGTAATTTGTTCTTCAACTCCTCGAGCTTTGCCCTAAACACACGAACAACCAGATCGGGACGATCCACAGCTGTCTGGCCAGCGTAAAGATTTTCTTGGATCTCATCCCATCTTGGGTTGCATGTCATTGTTAGAAAAATGTCAGGTTTACCATACTTATTGACTAATGCCATGGCATCAATGTAGCGTCTTCGCTTATCCCTAGGTCCACCAGTAAAATGACTTGTTCAGTACAATACGTTTTCCAACGGCAGCTGCGTTGACCTCTCCAGCGTCTAAACTGTCAAACAGTCCTTGGTACAAGTCTGCTCGTAACTCATCTTGATGGTTAAGTATGTAATCCAGTCTGCTGCTTTCAGGTTTTATGTATGAATCCACAGCAAACTGTTGGAACAGACGCTTCCCATGTATTATTGAATTAAATATTCCCGGACGATCTTGAAATTTGTAACAATAATATTCCCGAATTGAAATAGTCTTGCCATCTTCAGATCCTGCCATTAATATAAAGATACACATTCAATAGAAATCAGAGGTATGATACAATTTGTTGCATCTTGGAAAAAAAGTTTTATTTAACACAAATACCTTATAGATAGCACAGATAATAATGTAATGTTTCTTGTTAAAATTTCATATTAACCATGATGAATTTTACCTATCTGCAGATGTGCCTTTTTGTATGTAAAGAACATAGACATGAAAATCCTGAGTTAAGTTTTTGTGGATGAATTTTCAGTGAGGAACCGGCACCGGTTCCACAGCGCGTGCGTCGAGACGTGGCTGAGGGTGAAGCTGTGTTCCCCTCTGTGCCGGTGTCCCGCTGCGGATGCGACAGTTTATGATATTCTGTATATTTTGGCAATTATTCGGACATATTTCAGATGAGTTTGCGTCAGGCAATGGCCGCTTCCAGCAGGGTTGCAAATTCTGGGGTGTCGAGTGGTAGTTGTTTTTGACGGAACCGAGTGGTACTTGTTGAGAAAGGTAACAGGTTAAGCTAGATTGTCTTGTGATTGTAAGGCCTATGAAGATAAATTTTCTTATAACAAGGTTTAAGTTGAAAGAGAGCCACAGATAGGTGTGATGCCGTGCAGGATGCGCAAACAAAGCCTAGCACATTACATCTACAGAAGTTTTTTTTTTTTGCTTCATGAAGAATAAATAAGATCTGATGAGTGGTAAACTACATGTGATGCATAATTATTTTTTACAGTGAACTTAGCAATTTTAGAATCTATATTTAAAGTCGATGCCATGTAATACGTGCAGTTGTCTTATTGGCGTACTGATGTTTGTCCATGATTTGACTGATTGTACATACGAAAGACTGGATTATTAATTCATATTAAACAAATACTCACCTTTGTTATTTTCTTTTTGGTTGTTGGTCTTTTTTCTAGCTGATTTGGCTAGAATCTTCTCTCTTTTCTTTCTATCTGAATTGGCTTTGATCTTCTCATAATTACTGTCATGTTGCGGAATATTCATGTGCCATCCAGGCAAAGGATCATATGATGCGTCAATCGATCGGATGTAATGGATTTCTCGATTTTTCCCCTGCAGACAGACGCTTCTATCGAAATTTTTTGCTAGATTTCTTCCCTCAATCCATACAGCTGCTACCTCTGAAGATGTTGGTTGATTGTGTGTCCTTTGATCCATCTGATGGTCCAAATTGAATGTTATACGATAGTCATCAATATCTGACACATCACCAATTATTTCGAATCCTTAAGAGTATGGGTTGCCTTTCATTATGTTGACCAACATCGAAATAACCTCTCTATCTTTCTTCTCTTGATCCTGGCGAGCGCGGCGAAAGCGACAAAAAGTCCCGATAAGTGAAAAATAGACTTAACTAAGCAGTGGGCACCAAAATTAGGCCGCTACTGGAACAACTAAACTAAGATTCATCCACAGCCTGATACTGAGCAGTGAGGTGTCCCTGGAAACAGCCACGTCGTACCTCATGCTCTCGAGCGCCAGCTTCTGGACGCTGGGATCGGAATCCTGCGCGCGCACCACGTACAGCTCGAGCTTCTCCTTGAGCGTCTGGTCCTCCTCCGACAGCAGCACACAGAACAACGACCCAACCACGGTTAGAGCGAGGGGTCGGCGAATCGGCGCGTGGACCGATTTCGGGAAGGGAAGCAGAGATTGGAGATCTCACCAGATCGTCAAACTTCTTCTTCCCCTTCCCCTTGGGTCGCTGCTGTGGCGGCGCGCGGCGGCATGGCGAGCAGCGAAGTAGGGTTTACAGGTGGATCTCAGGGACGGTGCGGGAGCGTCAGCGGGAGAGGGGAATGACAGGCGCAGCAGCACCCCTCCTCGAGACGGCCGGCCCCGGGTCATCCCCCGCGTTGCGCTTGGCGAGGAGGCCGTGCGCTCGGACGGCGGCGCGGACGCGAGGTCTGCGGGGCGGCCACAGGTCGGCCACCGCGTGGATGGCGTCGGCCGCGTACGCGAGCTCCGCGGCGGGCACAAGTCCGCCTCCGCGTCCGGTAGTGGCAGGCGGTCGATCGAGGAGGAGGCGCGGGCGCGGACGCAGGCGGGGGTCGTGCAGCCCCGTGAGGGCGGCGGCGGCGGGCGACGGGCGGGGCGAGGGAGCCGCGCCTGCACCGTTTTTTTTCCATCGGGGTGGGGGGCGTCGCGTACGTGGGGTGGGCCCCACCTGTCGGTGCCGTTCTTTTTGCCAGTGGGAGGAAGCGCGATGCACGCAGAGGAGTCACAAGGAAAATAAGGAGTAAAGACTAGGTACAGGCCTCCAAATATTCTGAGGACAGAGGGAACAAGGATCTTCGACTTTTATTTTGGGACCTTTACAGAGGGATTTGATGAACCTTACTGAATTTTTGAGTGTGTTTCCCAAATTTATAAAATCTTGGAAAATTCTCCAAAATTATCTTTTCGGATGTGCTTTCATAAGTACTTTTGTTCAGGTCAAGTTGTTATTGAAAATTTTGAATTGCTTCATAAGCTTTGTTTTGACGTTTATTCAAATTTTGAAATTTTGATCTTTTCCTTCGAGTTCGATTTGATTTTTGGGGTTTGATTTGCGATGGGTTGAAGTTTAAGTGACACGGGGTGTCACATCTCCGGCCGGAGATTTGAAACTTTGATCATGTCGCACGCGACCTCAGTCGTCGTGGGCGAGCCTCAATCTGCGCTGCCACAGATTTGCTCCTTGTGTCACACGCGCCCTCTGTCGTAGTGGAGGCCGTCCTCATCGAGTCTATGCCAACCCGCGACGTCGCCGCGGCCATCGCCAAGCCACCCCTCTCCGCGCCGACTGCAAGTCACGCCACTCCGGGCCGCCTGCCGGCCCGCAACCACCAAGCCGTGCCGCCTGCCGCATCTCGGGGACCCAGGTGGGCATCTCTCACCGCTTGCGGTGGAGAGGGGAAGGTACGGCGAGCTAGTTCTTTGGCGCTGGGAGGCAGAAGAGGGAGCAAGCGAGGAGAAGCGACGGCTGCAGAAGACCAAAGGACTCGCGAGTCACGACTCACGACACCTCACCAGCAACACTATCTCGTTTTCTCACCGTGACGCAGTAAAAATCCAAGCAACTCATCCGCCCGCGATTCAGATCGCGCGGTCAAAAATTTTACTGCTACCGTGGCATCGCTGGCTGCGCATGTGCACTGGGACGACCAGAGAAGAAAATAATGTATCAAGCCTGAATGAAGGCAACCGCGATTAAAATTTTACCCGCCCGCGGAGCAAAAAAAAAAAGCTCTCATGAAGTAGTATTTTAGATCGTTAAAACGTCTTTATACTGTATACTCATGGTTAAGACGATCACTTTACGGAAACGGACATGAATCTTAATCAGAGATGTGAAGAGAGGATTCGTAAGATGTTTTTTTTTTCTTTGCAATGGTTAAAAAAATCATATCCTTTTATTTCTTAAGATTTATTGTTGCATTACACTCCCAATCAATCACAGTATCAGGCTGTGCGCTGTTTGCCAGCTGAAGACGAGAGCACCTGCGGACAGCATGCGTCTTTGCATTGGTCCAGTGTATCAAAGCAGCGAGTTGCTCCCACATAGCAACAGATACAGTTCTCTTTGCATGGTGGAATGTCAACTTTCCTAAAGCATAGGCATATATGAGGACTAAGCTTCTCGCTTCCCATCTGATCGATCGTCGTTTGCGCTGCAAATTCATGTATGTGTTGGTCAAGATAATGAATCCCTCAAATTAGCAGTGCAAATTTCAAACAATTAAAGCGATCCTATGCGGCGTGTATGAAGAACAAAACTTCTACATGCACACAAAACATTAAACTATTTCAATTCACTGACTGATTAGTGTGCACTTACATTGTGAAAGAACCACGAAGCATCCAAGGATGACGATAGATAGTACGATGACGTCCAGGCTTCGCCCCATCACCAACAAGGTTCGTAGGAAACGGAGCTGTGCTTTTTTAGTTTTGATTTGCCTTGTTTCTCCGTGTTTTCTCTACCACCTACGTCTGCAAGGTTCTTATATACAGATAGGTCGAGTTTCTATATTTAGTATGAAGTGATTATAAATAGTAGCCTTATTGAATATCATAAATACCAGCCTTTAAGAGGCGCAATAGGAAATCAAAGTATCCATCCCCGTATAAGAACTTTCCAGTTGGGCTGTCCAATCTCAACAAAAATCCGTTTCTTCCATATTTTAACTATCAGAAGTCGGAATTCTAAATCTACATATTTTATATCTGTCTAATCATATTTTCCCTCTTTTTATTTCTTGGATTAAATATATATCAAAAAGCAGGACGTCAGGCACATTCCGTAATCCTCCTCCATGATTTTTCTCACGTATTGATGGCTCACGATTACAGCAGGCACTTTCCTTTCCTTGCCTATATCAAATAAAAAAAGGAAAAGAATTAAGGTGGAGAAATGAAAAGAACTAACGGGTGGGACCTTTCCTTTCCTTGCCTAGCAAGAAAAAAGAAAAGAATTAAGCAGGAGAAATGACAAGAATTAAGGAGCGGGCACTTTCGTTTCCTTGCGGATGGAAAAAAAAAAAGGGAAAGACCTCACGGTACCCACAATTAAAGCTTTCCATTTCCTTGGTTTTCATACCTACAACGGCCCAAAACTCACTAGTACAGATATGCTGATTTAGAACGAAATGACGGTTCATTCATCATTATTTTGGTTTTTTCTGTTTTCGGCCAACTCTATGACATTTTTCGTGTTTCGTCACTAATAAACCATATTTGTAACGAAAAACCATAAACCTCGATGATTTAGTGACGACAACTCGTGAACAGTATCCTCCGATGCCACCGGTTGTTTGTTTTGGGCGGCCGATTTCATCGCTAAAAATCCAGTTCCAAATAAGACGACCTAACAGGACAACCCCACTCCACGGGCGTTTCTGACCTACGTGGCATCCTAGTCAACATGAGAGGGCCATGTGTGAGGCTTCTCGGGCCCACGGTCAAACTATTTTCGTCACTAATTTCGTTTGACCGCGTAAAATGCCATGTGGCGCACTGCAAAGCACACTTTGGGCCCACGTGTCATGAGCGGAGGGTCCCACCACCAAGTATCTTTTTGTCGATGATTTCGTTTGCCCGTCTGTAGTGCCATGTGGTGCACGAGAAGCACTTCGCGGGGCCACTGTCAAGCATATTAGGGCCCACAATCAAGTAATTTTCGTCACTGATTTCGTTTGCCTGCGCATCGTGGCATGCGTGGTGCACCATGAAGAACTTAGCGGGCATGCCAGGCATCGTGAGGCCCACGGTCTAGTAATTTTCGTCACTAATTTCGTTTTCCCGCGTGTAATGCCACGTGGCGCGCCGTGAAGCGTTCCCCAGGCCCACATGTCTGTCAACATGGGGCCCACGGTCAAGTAATGTTCATCGTAGCCATTGTTCTTTGCCATTCGTCGCACAAGGAAGCATTCATCAGGCCTACATGTCAGGCAACGTGTGGCCCATGTCCAACATTTTTAGTGATGCCACATGCCTCCGTCGGTCCCATTTCTGGGACCCACATGTCAGGTTTTACCGAGGCCCTCTAATAGCGCCACGTGGCATCCACGTCGGGGCCCACCTCTCGGTATCGTTAGTGATGGGCTGAATCTTCTTCTGGGCGACTTGTTATCAGGCTCAATTGTAGTTCTCAAAAGCCTTCGTCGACATGCTTCCCATGGTCCACCGGTGTCACACCTGATATTAAAGTCCAAAACCAACACTAGAACAGATATAAGGTGTCACCGACCGCTGCTAAACAGAATCAGTTTGCCATATTTTTTTTCATTGCAATCATTGTATCAACACCAATAAACAGGCTTTTGGAGGGAACAGGTCCATGATGTACTTTGTTCGTTAGTGTTCTCTCTTCTCTACATCAGTCCCAACACCAAGAAATAACTGCCAGCATCCTGTGTTCCTCAGTTTCAACTGATTGTAGAAGGTCTGGTCTGTTAGTCAAAATTCAACAGATAAAAAAAATGGAGTTCAGATTAGCTATTCAGGGAAAAATGAATATGAAGGAAGCAGGTTCAGATATTATAAAAATGAATTTGAAAACGCATAAAAATAGGATTATGGCACTGCATTGAAAAGTCTAGGACCAGCCTAACATGAGACACTATAGGTTCATTTCATTGTAGGGGTTTTCTTGAATACAGTTTATTTCAAAATCCTTTATTTAAAATCCCAATTTTCCTTCGAGAGAAATAGTTCTCATCCCTAATGCAAGTGCCAAGTTCACTGATAAAATAAATAGTTTATTCCACTTCGTGCAACACCTGAGTTGTGGCCAATGCAGTGGTGAAGAGGAAAATGTCTGATATTTCTAACAAAAGATAATGGCATTATTTAAAGGGCACTGTGATCGACTTGACCTGAAAAAGGTAGCATGAGAATTCAAATCAGGAACACTATTTCTAAGGCAACAATAACGAAGGACTAATTCAAATATATCTCACTTCAACTTAGACCAGGAATACTATTTCTAGGACAACACCGATAGAAGACAGAGGGAAGAAGGACCTTCGACTTTTATTTTGGGACCTTTACAGAGGGATTTGATGAACTTTACTGAATTTTTGAGGGTGTTTCCCGAATTTATAAAATCTTGGAAAATTCTCCAAAATTATCTTTTCGGATGTGCTTTCTTAAGTACTTTTGTTCAGGTCAAGTTGTTATTGAAAATTTTGAATTGCTTCATAAGCTTTGTTTTGACGTTTATTCAAATTTTGAAATTTTGATCTTTTCCTTCGAGTTCGATTTGTTTTTTGGGGTTTGATTTGCGATGGGTTGAAGTTTAAGTGACACAGGGTGTCACATCTCCGGCCGGAGATTTGAAACTTTGATCATGTCGCACGCGACCTCAGTCGTTGTGGGCGAGCCTCAATCTGCGCTGCCACAGATTTGCTCCTTGTGTCACACGCGCCCTCTGTCGTAGTGGAGGCCGTCCTCATCGAGTCTATCCCAACCCGCGACGTCCGCCGCGGCCATCGCCAAGCCACCCCTCTCCGCGCCGACTGCAAGTCACGCCACTCCGCGCCGCCTGCCGGCCCGCAACCACCAAGCCGTGCCGCCTGCCGCATCTCGGGGACCCAGGTGGGCATCTCTCACCGCTTGCGGTGGAGAGGGTAAGGTACGGCGAGCTAGTTCTTTGGCGCTGGGAGGCAGAAGAGGGAGCAAGCGAGGAGAAGCGACGGCTGCAGAAGACCAAAGGACTCACGAGTCACGACACCTCACCAGCAACACTATCTCGTTTTCTCACCGTGACGCAGTAAAAATCCAAGCAACTCATCCGCCCGCGATTCAGATCGCGCGGTCAAAAATTTTACTGCTACCGTGGCATCGCTGGCTGCACATGTGCACTGGGACGACCAGAGAAGAAAATAATGTATCAAGCCTGAATGAAGGCAACCGCGATTAAAATTTTACCTGCCCGCGGAGCAAAAAAAAAAAAGCTCTCATGAAGTAGTATTTTAGATCGTTAAAACGTCTTTATACTGTATACTCATGGTTAAGACGATCACTTTACGGAAACGGACATGAATCTTAATCAGAGATGTGAAGAGAGGATTCGTAAGATGTTTTTTTTCTTTGCAATGGTTAAAAAAAATCATATCCTTTTATTTCTTAAGATTTATTGTTGCATTACACTCCCAATCGATCACAGTATACAGTGCGCTGTTTGCCAGCTGAAGACGAGAGCACCTGCGGACAGCATGCGTCTTTGCATTGGTCCAGTGTATCAAAGCAGCGAGTTGCTCCCACATAGCAACAGATACAGTTCTCTTTGCATGGTGGAATGTCAACTTTCCTAAAGCATAGGCATATATGAGAACTAAGCTTCTCGCTTCCCATCTGATCGATCGTCGTTTGCGCTGCAAATTCATGTATGTGTTGGTCAAGATAATGAATCCCTCAAATTAGCAGTACAAATTTCAAACAATTAAAGCGATTCTATGCGGCGTGTATGAAGAACAAAACTTCTACATGCACACAAAACATTAAACTATTTCAATTCACTGACTGATTAGTGTGCACTTACATTGTGAAAGAACCACGAAGCATCCAAGGATGACGATAGATAGTACGATGACGTCCAGGCTTCGCCCCATCACCAACAAGGTTCGTAGGAAACGGAGCTGTGCTTTTTTAGTTTTGATTTACCTTGTTTCTCCGTGTTTTCTCTACCACCTACGTCTGCAAGGTTAAGAGCATCTCCAAGAGAGCCCCATAAACCTCCCTTAAATTTAGTTATTAGGATTTTAGGCAAAAAACTATCTCCAACAGGGCCCCAAAACAACCCCCAACTTTCCCATAGCCCCTAAAATCCCCTCATTTGTAGCTACAAACAGGGGAAGAATTGGGGCCCCCATCTCTTCTTTTTTCACTACAATTAATGTTTTTGTGGTCCCAAATGCTGACGTGGCCCAGTCATATTTGTTTTGATCCACTTTTAGAGAGGGACTGTTGGAGGAGAGAGGACAAATTGCCCCTCATTATTTTTTAGTTGCCCCTAAAAACAAGTTTATGGGGCTAATTTTATGGGGTTCTCTTGGAGATGCTCTTATATACAGATAGGTCGAGTTTCTATATTTAGTATGAAGTGATTATAAATAGTAGCCTTCTTGAATATCATAAATACCAGCCTTTAAGAGGCGCAATAGGAAATCAAAGTATCCATCCCCGTATAAGAACTTTCCAGTTGGGCTGTCCAATCTCAACAAAAATCCGTTTCTTCCATATTTTAACTATCAGAAGTCGGAATTCTAAATCTACATATTTTATATCTATCTAATCATATTTTCCCTCTTTTTATTTCTTGGATTAAATATATATCCAAAAGCAGGACGTCAGGCACATTCCGTAATCCTCCTCCATGATTTTTCTCACGTATTGATGGCTCACGATTACAGCAGGCACTTTCCTTTCCTTGCCTATATCAAATAAAAAAAGGAAAAGAATTAAGGTGGAGAAATGAAAAGAACTAACGGGTGGGACCTTTCCTTTCCTTGCCTAGCAAGAAAAAAGAAAAGAATTAAGCAGGAGAAATGACAAGAATTAAGGAGCGGGCACTTTCGTTTCCTTGCGGATGGAAAAAAAAAAAAGGGAAAGACCTCACGGTACCCACAATTAAAGCTTTCCATTTCCTTGGTTTTCATACCTACAACGGCCCAAAACTCACTAGTACAGATATGCTGATTTAGAACGAAATGACGGTTCATTCATCATTATTTTGGTTTTTTCTGTTTTCGGCCAACTCTATGACATTTTTCGTGTTTCGTCACTAATAAACCATATTTGTAACGAAAAACCATAAACCTCGATGATTTAGTGACGACAACTCGTGAACAGTATCCTCCGATGCCACCGGTTGTTTGTTTTGGGCGGCCGATTTCATCGCTAAAAATCCAGTTCCAAATAAGACGACCTAACAGGACAACCCCACTCCACGGGCGTTTCTGACCTACGTGGCATCCTAGTCAACATGAGAGGGCCATGTGTGAGGCTTCTCGGGCCCACGGTCAAACTATTTTCGTCACTAATTTCGTTTGACCGCGTAAAATGCCATGTGGCGCACTGCAAAGCACACTTTGGGCCCACGTGTCATGAGCGGAGGGTCCCACCACCAAGTATCTTTTTGTCGATGATTTCGTTTGCCCGTCTGTAGTGCCATGTGGTGCACGAGAAGCACTCCGCGGGGCCACTGTCAAGCATATTAGGGCCCACAATCAAGTAATTTTCGTCACTGATTTCGTTTGCCTGCGCATCGTGGCATGCGTGGTGCACCATGAAGAACTTAGCGGGCCCACATGCCAGGCATCGTGAGGCCCACGGTCTAGTAATTTTCGTCACTAATTTCGTTTTCCCGCGTGTAATGCCACGTGGCGCGCCGTGAAGCGTTCCCCAGGCCCACATGTCTGTCAACATGGGGCCCACGGTCAAGTAATGTTCGACGTAGCCATTGTTCGCACGCTAGTATTGCCATTCGTCGCACAAGGAAGCATTCATCAGGCCTACATGTCAGGCAACGTGTGGCCCATGTCCAACATTTTTAGTGATGCCACATGCCTCCGTCGGTCCCATTTCTGGGACCCACATGTCAGGTTTTACCGAGGCCCTCTAATAGCGCCACGCGGCATCCACGTCGGGGCCCACCTCTCGGTATCGTTAGTGATGGGCTGAATCTTCTTCTGGGCGACTTGTTATCAGGCTCAATTGTAGTTCTCAAAAGCCTTCGTCGACATGCTTCCCATGGTCCACCGGTGTCACACCTGATATTAAAGTCCAAAACCAACACTAGAACAGATATAAGGTGTCACCGACCGCTGCTAAACAGAATCAGTTTGCCATATTTTTTTTCATTGCAATCATTGTATCAACACCAATAAACAGGCTTTTGGAGGGAACAGGTCCATGATGTACTTTGTTCGTTAGTGTTCTCTCTTCTCTACATCAGTCCCAACACCAAGAAATAACTGCCAGCATCCTGTGTTCCTCAGTTTCAACTGATTGTAGAAGGTCTGGTCTGTTAGTCAAAATTCAACAGATAAAAAAAATGGAGTTCAGATTAGCTATTCAGGGAAAAATGAATATGAAGGAAGCAGGTTCAGATATTATAAAAATGAATTTGAAAACGCATAAAAATAGGATTATGGCACTGCATTGAAAAGTCTAGGACCAGCCTAACATGAGACACTATAGGTTCATTTCATTGTAGGGGTTTTCTTGAATACAGTTTATTTCAAAATCCTATTTATTTAAAATCCCAATTTTCCTTCGAGAGAAATAGTTCTCATCCCTAATGCAAGTGCCAAGTTCACTGATAAAATAAATAGTTTATTCCACTTCGTGCAACACCTGAGTTGTGGCCAATGCAGTGGTGAAGAGGAAAATGTCTGATATTTCTAACAAAAGATAATGGCATTATTTAAAGGGCACTGTGATCGACTTGACCTGAAAAAGGTAGCATGAGAATTCAAATCAGGAACACTATTTCTAAGGCAACAATAACGAAGGACTAATTCAAATATATCTCACTTCAACTTAGACCAGGAATACTATTTCTAGGACAACACCGATAGAAGACAGAGGGAAGAAGGACCTTCGACTTTTATTTTGGGACCTTTACAGAGGGATTTGATGAACTTTACTGATTTTTGAGGGTGTTTCCCGAATTTATAAAATCTTGGAAAATTCTCCAAAATTATCTTTTCGGATGTGCTTTCTTAAGTACTTTTGTTCAGGTCAAGTTGTTATTGAAAATTTTGAATCGCTTCATAAGCTTTGTTTTGACGTTTATTCAAATTTTGAAATTTTGATCTTTTCCTTCGAGTTCGATTTGATTTTTGGGGTTTGATTTGCGATGGGTTGAAGTTTAAGTGACACGGGGTGTCACATCTCCGGCCGGAGATTTGAAACTTTGATCATGTCGCACGCGACCTCAGTCGTCGTGGGCGAGCCTCAATCTGCGCTGCCACAGATTTGCTCCTTGTGTCACACGCGCCCTCTGTCGTAGTGGAGGCCGTCCTCATCGAGTCTATCCCAACCCGCGACGTCCGCCGCGGCCATCGCCAAGCCACCCCTCTCCGCGCCGACTGCAAGTCACGCCACTCCGGGCCGCCTGCCGGCCCGCAACCACCAAGCCGTGCCGCCTGCCGCATCTCGGGGACCCAGGTGGGCATCTCTCACCGCTTGCGGTGGAGAGGGGAAGGTACGGCGAGCTAGTTCTTTGGCGCTGGGAGGCAGAAGAGGGAGCAAGCGAGGAGAAGCGACGGCTGCAGAAGACCAAAGGACTCGCGAGTCACGAGTCACGACACCTCACCAGCAACACTATCTCGTTTTCTCACCGTGACGCAGTAAAAATCCAAGCAACTCATCCGCCCGCGATTCAGATCGCGCGGTCAAAAATTTTACCCGGCCGCGGAGTAAAAAAAAAAAGCTCTCATGAAGTAGTATTTTAGATCGTTAAAACGTCTTTATACTGTATACTCATGGTTAAGACGATCACTTTACGGAAACGGACATGAATCTTAATCAGGGATGTGAAGAGAGGATCCGTAAGATGTTTTTTTTTCTTTGCAATGGCTAAAAAAAATCATATCCTTTTATTTCTTAAGATTTATTGTTGCATTACACTCCCAATCAATCACAGTATCAGGCAGTGCGCTGTTTGCCAGCTGAAGACGAGAGCACCTGCGGACAGCATGCGGCTTTGCATTGGTCCAGTGTATCAAAGCAGCGAGTTGCTCCCACATAGCAACAGATACAGTTCTCTTTGCATGGTGGAATGTCAACTTTCCTAAAGCATAGGCATATATGAGGACTAAGCTTCTCGCTTCCCATCTGATCGATCGTCGTTTGCGCTGCAAATTCATGTATGTGTTGGTCAAGATAATGAATCCCTCAAATTAGCAGTACAAATTTCAAACAATTAAAACGATCCTATGCGGCGTGTATGAAGAACAAAACTTCTACATGCACACAAAACATTAAACTATTTCAATTCACTGACGGATTAGTGTGCACTTACATTGTGAAAGAACCACGAAGCATCCAAGGATGACGATAGATAGTACGATGACGTCCAGGCTTCGCCCCATCACCAACAAGGTTCGTAGGAAACGGAGCTGTGCTTTTTTAATTTTGATTTGCCTTGTTTCTCCGTGTTGTCTCTACCACCTACGTCTGCAAGGTTCTTATATACAGATAGGTCGAGTTTCTATATTTAGTATGAAGTGATTATAAATAGTAGCCTTCTTGAATATCATAAATACCAGCCTTTAAGAGGCGCAATAGGAAATCAAAGTATCCATCCCCGTACAAGAACTTTCCAGTTGGGGTGTCCAATCTCAACAAAAATCCGTTTCTTCCATATTTTAACTATCAGAAGTCAGAATTCTAAATCTACATATTTTATATCTATCTAATCATATTTTCCCTCTTTTTATTTCTTGGATTAAATATATATCAAAAAGCAGGACGTCAGGCACATTCCGTAATCCTCCTCCATGATTTTTCTCACGTATTGACGGCTCACGATTACAGCAGGCACTTTCCTTTCCTTGCCTATATCAAATAAAAAAAGGAAAAGAATTAAGGTGGAGAAATGAAAAGAACTAACGAGTGGGACCTTTCCTTTCCTTGCCTAGCAAGAAAAAAGAAAAGAATTAAGCAGGAGAAATGACAAGAATTAAGGAGCGGGCACTTTCGTTTCCTTGCGGATGGGAAAAAAAAGGGAAAGACCTCACGGTACCTACAATTAAAGCTTTCCATTTCCTTGGTTTCCATACCTACAACGGCCCAAAACTCACTAGTACAGATATGCTGATTTAGAACGAAATGACGGTTCATTCATCATTATTTTGGTTTTTTTCTGTTTTCGGCCAACTCTATGACATTTTTCGTGTTTTCTCTCTTCTCTACATCAGTCCCAACACCAAGAAATAACTGCCAGCATCCTGTGTTCCTCAGTTTCAACTGATTGTAGAAGGTCTGGTCTGTTAGTCAAAATTCACCAGATAAAAAAAATGGAGTTCAGATTAGCTATTCAGGGAAAAATGTATATGAAGGAAGCAGGTTCAGATATTATAAAAATGAATTTGAAATCGCATAAAAATAGGATTATGGCACTGCATTGAAAAGTCTAGGACCAGCCTAACATGAGACAACTATAGGTTCATTTCATTGTAGGGGTTTTCTTGAATACAGTTTATTTCAAAATCCTATTTATTTAAAATCCCAATTTTCCTTCGAGAGAAATAGTTCTCATCCCTAATGCAAGTGCCAAGTTCACTGATAAAATAAATAGTTTATTCCACTTCGTGCAACACCTGAGTTGTGGCCAATGCAGTGGTGAAGAGGAAAATGTCTGATATTTCTAACAAAAGATAATGGCATTATTTAAAGGGCACTGTGATCGACTTGACCTGAAAAAGGTAGCATGAGAATTCAAATCAGGAACACTATTTCTAAGGCAACAATAACGAAGGACTAATTCAAATATATCTCACTTCAACTTAGACCAGGAATACTATTTCTAGGACAACACCGATAGAAGACAGAGGGAAGAAGGACCTTCGACTTTTATTTTGGGACCTTTACAGGGGATTTGATGAACTTTACTGAATTTTTGAGGGTGTTTCCCGAATTTATAAAATCTTGGAAAATTCTCCAAAATTTTCTTTTCGGATGTGCTTTCTTAAGTACTTTTGTTCAGGTCAAGTTGTTATTGAACATTTTGAATCGCTTCATAAGCTTTGTTTTGACGTTTATTCAAATTTTGAAATTTTGATCTTTTCCTTCGAGTTCGATTTGATTTTTGGGGTTTGATTTGCGATGGGTTGAAGTTTAAGTGACACGGGGTGTCACATCTCCGGCCGGAGATTTGAAACTTTGATCATGTCGCACGCGACCTCAGTCGTCGTGGGCGAGCCTCAATCTGCGCTGCCACAGATTTGCTCCTTGTGTCACACGCGCCCTCTGTCGTAGTGGAGGCCGTCCTCATCGAGTCTATCCCAACCCGCGACGTCCGCCGCGGCCATCGCCAAGCCACCCCTCTCCGCGCCGACTGCAAGTCACGCCACTCCGCGCCGCCTGCCGGCCCGCAACCACCAAGCCGTGCCGCCTGCCGCATCTCGGGGACCCAGGTGGGCATCTCTCACCGCTTGCGGTGGAGAGGGGAAGGTACGGCGAGCTAGTTCTTTGGCGCTGGGAGGCAGAAGAGGGAGCAAGCGAGGAGAAGCGACGGCTGCAGAAGACCAAAGGACTCACGAGTCACGACACCTCACCAGCAACACTATCTCGTTTTCTCACCGTGACGCAGTAAAAATCCAAGCAACTCATCCGCCCGCGATTCAGATCGCGCGGTCAAAAATTTTACTGCTACCGTGGCATCGCTGGCTGCGCATGTGCACTGGGACGACTAGCGAAGAAAATAATGTATCAAGCCTGAATGAAGGCAACCGCGATTAAAATTTTACCCGGCCGCGGAGTAAAAAAAAAGCTCTCATGAAGTAGTATTTTAGATCGTTAAAACGTCTTTATACTGTATACTCATGGTTAAGACGATCACTTTACGGAAACGGACATGAATCTTAATCAGGGATGTGAAGAGAGGATTCGTAAGATGTTTTTTTTTCTTTGCAATGGCTAAAAAAAATCATATCCTTTTATTTCTTAAGATTTATTGTTGCATTACACTCCCAATCAATCACAGTATCAGGCAGTGCGCTGTTTGCCAGCTGAAGACGAGAGCACCTGCGGACAGCATGCGGCTTTGCATTGGTCCAGTGTATCAAAGCAGCGAGTTGCTCCCACATAGCAACAGATACAGTTCTCTTTGCATGGTGGAATGTCAAC
This sequence comes from Eragrostis nindensis, assembly GCA_012490785.1. Taxonomy (NCBI): domain Eukaryota; kingdom Viridiplantae; phylum Streptophyta; class Magnoliopsida; order Poales; family Poaceae; genus Eragrostis; species Eragrostis nindensis. The sequence goes on along the minus strand of JAAXCT010000051.1, from coordinate 1,361,724 downwards.
TTTCCTAAAGCATAGGCATATATGAGGACTAAGCTTCTCGCTTCCCATCTGATCGATCGTCGTTTGCGCTGCAAATTCATGTATCTGTTGGTCAAGATAATGAATCCCTCAAATTAGCAGTACAAATTTCAAACAATTAAAGCTATCCTATGCGGCGTGTATGAAGAACAAAACTTCTACATGCACACAAAATATTAAACTATTTCAATTCACTGACTGATTAGTGTGCACTCATTGTGAAAGAACCACGAAGCATCCAAGGATGACGATAGATAGTACGATGACGTCCAGGCTTCGCCCTATCACCAACAAGGTTCGTAGGAAACGGAGCTGTGCTTTTATAGTTTTGATTTGCCTTGTTTCTCCGTGTTTTCTCTACCACCTACGTCTGCAAGGTTCTTATATACAGATAGGTCGAGTTTCTATATTTAGTATGAAGTGATTATAAATAGTAGCCTTCTTGAATATCATAAATACCAGCCTTTAAGAGGCGCAATAGGAAATCAAAGTATCCATCCCCGTATAAGAACTTTCCAGTTGGGCTGTCCAATCTCAACAAAAATCCGTTTCTTCCATATTTTAACTATCAGAAGTCAGAATTCTAAATGTACATATTTTATATCTATCTAATCATGTTTTCCCTCTTTTTATTTCCTGGATTAAATATATATCAAAAAGCAGGACGTCAGGCACATTCCGTAATCCTCCTCCATGATTTTTCTCACGTATTGATGGCTCACGATTACAGCAGGCACTTTCCTTTCCTTGCCTATATCAAATAAAAAAAGGAAAAGAATTAAGGTGGAGAAATGAAAAGAACTAACGGGTGGGACCTTTCCTTTCCTTGCCTAGCAAGAAAAAAGAAAAGAATTAAGCAGGAGAAATGACAAGAATTAAGGAGCGGGCACTTTCGTTTTCTTGCGGATGGAAAAAAAAAAGGGAAAGACCTCACGGTACCCACAATTAAAGCTTTCCATTTCCTTGGTTTTCGTACCTACAACGGCCCAAAACTCACTAGTACAGATATGCTGATTTAGAACGAAATGACGGTTCATTCATCATTATTTTGGTTTTTTCTGTTTTCGGCCAACTCTATGACATTTTTCGTGTTTCGTCACTAATAAACCATATTTGTAACGAAAAACCATAAACCTCGATGATTTAGTGACGACAACTCGTGAACAGTATCCTCCGATGCCACCGGTTGTTTGTTTTGGGCGGCCGATTTCATCGCTAAAAATCCAGTTCCAAATAAGACGACCTAACAGGACAACCCCACTCCACGGGCGTTTCTGACCTACGTGGCATCCTAGTCAACATGAGAGGGCCATGTGTGAGGCTTCTCGGGCCCACGGTCAAACTATTTTCGTCACTAATTTCGTTTGACCGCGTAAAATGCCATGTGGCGCACTGCAAAGCACACTTTGGGCCCACGTGTCATGAGCGGAGGGTCCCACCACCAAGTATCTTTTTGTCGATGATTTCGTTTGCCCGTCTGTAGTGCCATGTGGTGCACGAGAAGCACTCCGCGGGGCCACTGTCAAGCATATTAGGGCCCACAATCAAGTAATTTTCGTCACTGATTTCGTTTGCCTGCGCATCGTGGCATGCGTGGTGCACCATGAAGAACTTAGCGGGCCCACATGCCAGGCATCGTGAGGCCCACGGTCTCACGCACAATAATATACCAGTGAATAGTGACCAATTTGCCCTTGCTTTAGTTGTAGACAATACATGCCTCTTCGGACAAAGTCGTAATTTCCCACTAAACATATGGGCCTACATTTGAGTCCCTACATGCCATCTTGGGGCCGGCCCCTACATTCGAGTCCCTACAAAATGGTTCCAACTCCAGCAGCAGCCCCTGTCTTTGAGCCCCTACACACGCGGGTCCCGCATGTCAGCCTCTCTCCCTTCTCTCTTCTTCTTCCTCCTTGCTCGCGGAGGCAAGGCGCTAGGCGGGTGACGGGTGGCCGCGGCGCTGGAGCTCCCGTGGCGCGCCCCCTTCGTAGCGCCCCCCAGCTAGCGCCCCCTTCGTCGACTCGCCATGGCCGCCGCACGAAGAGGGAGGGTCGGCCTCGCGGCCTCGAGCTCGCCTTGCGGCCATGGCGGGCGCGGGAGCTCGTAGAGGCGTCACGAGGCCTGGGGCGCGCGACGACGAGCTTCGCGGCCTCCCGGCGCGACGCCCATGCGCGCAGCACCACGACGGCGGCGGAAGGGTGCAGCAGCTCTGGGATGGAGGCACAAATCGATGGCGGGCGGGCACGAATCGATGGCGGGCTTTCCCTGGCCGGGGAGGCGCGGGAGACGACGGCAGTCACCGGATCTGGTGGGGGCGCATTGATTTGCAGCGGCAACGAGTTCGATTGGGCGCCAGGTGGTGGGGGAGGGGCGACGGCGGCCGGCGGGACGGAGGCGGCGTCGAGCTGGAGCGAGGAAGAAGAGGAAAAATCGTGCCCGCGCGTTTCTGTTGTGGTGGGCCCCGCAGGTAGCGAGCCCCTAGCGAGCCCCCAGATGTGAGGGCTTCGGGGGAAAATCTGGGGACCCAATAGCTGTAGGGGCTCATGTAGGGGCTCTGCTGGAGTTCGTTTTTCTGGCTCAAGCCCCTACATCCCATCTAGGGGCTCATTAGGGGCCCTGCTGGAGTTGCTCTTAGACCATCTCCAACGGTTCTTGAGACCTAAACCCAAATTGAGTGCTGAAAAACTTCAACATTGAACACCCAAAAATTCCTATCTCCAACGATACACCCCAAAACGGTACTACCTTCTCCTTCCTTGGCTCTTTCCTCCTCTGGCGACGAGCATCCGAATGGACGGCCCGGCCGTTGACCTTGGTGCGGCGGTCCTTCACCGGCCCCGCGGGGGTGAGCGAGGCAGTGCGACGGCCCGCGCGCGGCGGCACGAGAGGCGGCGCGGCGGCCGGGCGGGCGCGCTAGGCGGCATGGCGAGCCGAGGCGGGGCTCGGGCGGGGGCGGCGCACCGGGGTGGGCCGGCGAGCCGGGACTGGGCGCGGGCGCGCGAGGCGGCGCGCCGACCACCCATTCTCCACCTCGCGCCGGCCACCCATTGCTGGAAGAAATCCTCCGCATCTGCACCAAGAAATCCTCCAGATCGAGCTCCATCGACCAGATCGAGCTCCACGGGAGCTACTCATCTTCTTCGCCACGCCGTGCACCCGCTCGTCCGCCGCGGCCCCCCTCGCAGAGCTCGTCCCCCGCGTCATCCACGCCGCGGACCTCGGCGAGGCGCGCCGACTCGAATCGGCTCCTGCCCGCACAGCCCTTGGCACCGCCACGCCCTGCCCCAGGCTCCTCTCCGCCCCGCCGCGCCTTGGAAGAGGAGGGGGTCGGAGGCGACCTCGAGGAGGGCTCCCACCGCCGCCGCGCTGTTGGTGCTTTCTAGGTGCACATTTTATATGACAAATATGGTGTTTTTAATACTTTATTATGTCATAATTGCTAACAATTAACCCCTATTATCATATAATATGCGTAGTTTCTGTGTATTTGGAAGTATTTGCAGGAAACAAGTGAAGATAAGGAGACTACAAGTAAAGAGCAGCCGGAGGCCCGAAGAGCAAGGAAATTGGAGTCCGTGCCGGTCGGCGCAGCCTGTGTGCCGACCGGCACCACGGAGGTCGAGCCCAAACTTGAAGCCCACTCAGAGAATATGAAGCCCAGAAGAAATATCAGAGTCGGATCGGTGAAATCCAGCCCACAACCGAAAGAGACTATAAAGAGGAGATCTTGGTCGAGAGACAAAGGAGACAGACAGACATACAGAGGTTTTGACCTAGGTTGAAGGTTGTGGCGGCGAAGACGGCGATCACCGATCATCACCACCAAAAAGGAAGGTTGTGCCGACCGGCACACTGCCGTGCCGATCGGCACCTGTGGGACCACGCCAAAATCCCGCATCCTACTGCACCCATGTCCATGTGTTGCAGTATGATGCGTGAGTAGATCTCATATTCTCTCCGTGGCGAGGGAAATCTGGTTATGTAACTCTCACGCTTACAATACTCTTTTGATGCGTTCAGTCTATGTGAAGCTTTGAATTCGTATCCGATCAAAACGTGTTTGTCACATAGTGCAAGAAACCAGTGGGGAACTATTAACCCTTGTCGTGACAGGATCGGGGCGAACGAAACCACCATGTCTTGTAGAATACTAAACCTATCAATTGAACCATAACCTGAGTTGCATGCCAGTACCCCAAACCATAGGAGAGAATCCTTTCATAACCTTGATACAACCGCAGGCTCTTTCATCTCTAGTTGTTAATCATCCCTTCTCACACACATCTTTTGCTATATTAATTTAGTAGTTTAAATAATAGTTTAAATTCCGCTTGTTCTCTGTGGTTCGATATAAACCTTGGAATACTCTAAGGGAAAAAGTGCTACAACTGTACACCGTCCTCTTGCGGTATATAAGTGGGTGCGTACAAACGACCAACAAGCACGTTTTCTGGCGCCGTTGCCGGGGAACAAGCCAGTTCTTTTACTATTTATTTATTCTACTAACCTCTAATCCTCTCATTTCTAGTTTGTTTTTGTGTTTTCTTTCTGTGTTTTCAGGATGGGTACTCCTGAACCGGCTCATACGGATAGGGAGCATTCACTACCGTCTCCGGGATTGCTGATTCCACAAACTTCCGATGAGAAAGTCACTGCTTCGTCATACGTTCTCAACCCGACCATCATCAAAATGGTCGAGAACAGCAAATTCTCTGGGACGAAGGACGAGAACCCGTACACACATCTGCAAGATCTAGAAGTTCTCTGTCAGACCTTTAAGCATGAGGGAGTGCCTCAGAATTGGTACAGATGGTTGCTATTTCCATTTTCTCTAGATGGAAGAGCCAAGGATTGGTATAAATCTGCAGCCCGTGAAGCTAAGGGAAACTGGGATAAGCTTGTAGGAAATTTCTGTTTGCATTTCTTTCCGCTTCCGAATGTGCAGAAACTGAGAAGAGAAGTGGTTAACTTCGAGCAAATGAAAGAAGAGACCCTCACGCAAGCATGGTTACGCTTCAAATCTCTATTGAAGTAAGGCCCCGATTTGGGCATGGATGATAACTTGACTGCTCAGACATTCTACATGTCTCTTGAAGGAACCTCCAGGATGCATTTGGATAGTTCAGCTGGAGGGAGTTTCCTCGACTTGACTGCTACTGCAGGTTTGGATCTTTTGAGTAAGATATCGAAGACTGAAGCTATGCATAAGCATTGGGAAGAATTCCAAGAAGATCCAATTCCCCCTGAAGGGTCGACGCTAGCAAAAGGTTCTTTGGATTTGAGAGCTGAAGCGGAAAGCTGTATAGTATCCGAAGTGGGATTAACAGTAAGAACAGAAGAACCAGCGCAAGGCGATCTGAAAAGACCCAGATTGGAGGAGGTGCCGACCGGCACACTGCAGCCCTTTGTGCCGACCGGCACAACTCTTGCGCCGACTGGCACTCTGCCTGCTGTTAAAGGGATTTCCAAGACTGAAGCTGCAATATTAGAGGAGCACGAGAACAGCTTCGTGAATAAATTTCCAAGACCAGTAGGAGATCCAACCTTGAGCAACGCTAAACCGTTGGACGAGTTTGAACCATTGGATTGGATCCCTATAGATTTTAGCTCAAATCTGCTAAGTATGAGGAGAACATATGATCCAAGGTATGCCTCTTCTACAGGAGTTCAGTATAACTTCCCTAAAGACACTAGAACTTCGGAAATACTGGATAATGTCGTCATTGGAGAAGTATTGGGGAAGTTATATAAGGACGATATGGAAATTGATCAGATGGAGGTTCAACAAGCAAAGAAGCTATTTGATAGTTGTTTTGTCCCATCGCCGTATGAAGGATTGTGCGGAGTATATGCAGTTGGCCTTACGGAACGAACGGAAGTTGATCCTTACATACCGTGCGAGATCGGATATAGAAGCTTTCCTAAAGCATTATGTGATTTTGGTTCCCGCGTCAGTTTGATGACGTATGAAGCATTCATGGATATGCCTTATGACATAAAAGGAAGATCGCTAGGAACCGAGCTTGAGCTAATCATGGCGGATGGAAGGAGAACTAAACCACTGGGAGTTATCAAAGATCTGAACATTGAGGTAAAAAAGAATACTATTCCGGTGGATATTTTTGTTCTTGATAAAGGTGAAGTAGGAGTTGAAGATATTATTCTGGGAAGACCTTTCTTAAAGCTTGTACAAGCTGTTATTGATGCTGGAAAAGGTCACCTCAAATTGATTCTGGGCGGAGAGGAAGTCCTCTTTGAATTCGAAGACCCACCCGTCGTTCAAGAAAGTGAAGACCCACCCTCTCTCCAAGAATTCTTCACAGAAAAGGATGAAGAAATTAGTACAGGATACTCAGATCCGTTAAATAAACTGTTTGAAGAGTCAGACAGAGAAGAGGCCGAGATTCAAGATGGTGCCGACCGGCATGATGCATGTGCCGATCGGCACAGCGGCGGTGCCGACCGGCACGGAAGTGAAAATCCTCAATTTGAGCCTTTGGGTAATCTGGATCCTAGAGCAGCACCAGAAGTAGAACAGAAGCCACTTCCTGACGGTCTGAGGTACGAATACTTAGGCAAAGATAAAACTTATCCCGTCATCGTCAATAGTGCTTTGAATGAAGAAGAGACAAAACGATTGCTTGCTGTTCTGAGAAAATACAAGAAGGCGATCGGATATTGTCTTGATGATATCAAAGGAATAAGTCCAGCTTTTTGCACACATAAGATCAATCTTGAAGAATCAGCGAAGCCAGTCGTTGAAGGCATGCGACGATTGAAAGAGGGCATGAAGGAAGTTGTGAAGAAAGAAGTGCTGAGAGTTCTTAATGCAGGAATGATTTATCCTGTTGCTGATAGTGAATGGGTGAGCCCAGTGCATTGCGTCCCAAAGAAAGGTGGACTCACAGTTGTGCCTAATGAGAATAATGAGTTGATTCCTCAACGAACAGTTACAGGATGGCGAATGTGCATTGATTATAGGAAACTGAATACCGCCACGAAGAAAGACCATTATCCATTACCGTTCATCGATGAGATGCTTGAAAGGTTAGCCAAGAACTCTTATTTTTGCTATCTCGACGGTTATAGTGGCTTCTTTCAAATTCATGTTAGACCTGAAGATCAGCATAAGACCACTTTCACTTGTCCTTATGGAACTTATGCTTATCGACGAATGCCGTTCGGTCTTTGCAATGCACCGGCTACATTTCAGAGATGCATGAATGCTATATTTGCTGAATTCATTGAAGACATTATGGAGATATTTATGGATGATTTCTCTGTTCATGGTACTGATTTTGATCACTGCTTAGCAAATTTAGAGAAAGTACTAAAGAGGTGCGTAGAAGTGGATTTAGTCCTTAATTGGGAGAAATGTCACTTCATGGTAACCGAAGGGATTGTCTTGGGGCATGTTATTTCTAACCGAGGCATCGAGGTAGACAAGGCTAAAATATCCACAGTTCAAAGGTTGCCACCACCTACTGATATTAAGACGCTGCGAAGTTTTCTTGGACATGCAAATTTTTATAGCAGATTTGTCAAGGATTATTCAAAGATTGCTAAGCCATTAATGGAATTGCTGCAAAAGGATGTTGAATTTGAGATGAATGATGAAAGACTTACTGCTTTTCGGAAGTTGAAAGAAGCATTATGTTCTGCACCTATTATGCAACCTCCGGATTGGAATTTACCTTTTGAGATTATGTGCGATGCAAGTGACTATGCAGTAGGAGCGGTTCTTGGACAACGAAAAGAAGGTAAAGTGCATGCTATCTACTATGCTAGTAAAACTCTTAATGAAGCCCAGATTAATTATACAACAACAGAGAAAGAGATGCTAGCTGTTATATTTGCTTTTGAGAAATTTAGATCCTACATCCTCAATTCTAAGGTCATTGTTTATACGGATCATACTGCTATTAGATATCTTGTCTCTAAAAAGGACTCGAAACCTAGATTGCTTCGTTGGGTTTTGATGTTGCAAGAATTTGATTTGGAGATTAGAGACAAGAATGGGATTGAGAATTCAGTAGCGGATCATATATCCCGTTTGGTGATTAAGGACAAGGAGGGATGCATCGGTGATGCCATGGCACAAGAGCAGCTATTTCGAGTTAAAGATCATCGAGAATCATGGATGCAAGACATCATAAATGGATTCAAAGGGAAGCTAGATGATTGTAGCAAGAATTCAAGAAGGAGGATTGTCAGTGAGATGAGAAAATTCATATGGGATGATCCTTATTTATACAGATATTGTGAAGATGGAGCTGTTCGAAGGTGCGAACCTCGCGACGAACGCGAAAGCATATTGGAAAAGTGTCATTCATCTGAGTATGGTGGACATTATGGGCACTTTCGAACACAAGCAAAGGTATGGGCTAGTGGATTTTATTGGCCTTCGATGCATGAAGATGCGAAAAGGTATGTAGCTCGATGCCCTCAATGCCAAAGAATTGGAAACGTTAATGCTCGTAATGCTATGCCTTTGAAGTATAACTTGCAAGTTGATATATTCGATGTTTGGGGCATGGATTTCATGGGACCGTTTGTTAATTCTCATGGCTATGAATATATTTTGGTTGCTGTGGACTACGTGTCAAAGTGGGTAGAAGCAATACCATGTCGAAATAGTACAACTAATGAATCCAAGGCAATGTTGAATGAGTATATATTTCCAAGATATGGTGTTCCTAGAGTTATAATAACAGATGGTGGAACTCATTTTACTGGACATGAGTTTACTAAAGCTTTGAAGAAGATGGGTATTGAGCATCGAATTGGGACAGCCTATCATCCACAGACCAACGGCCAAGCAGAAACTTCTAATAAACAGTTGAAAGGAATTCTGCAGAAAATCGTTACAAGAGAAGGAAAGGATTGGTCAAACAAGTTGAATGGCGCACTTTGGGCTTATCGCACAGCATTCAAGACACCAATAGGTATGACACCCTATCAATTCGTCTATGGAAAGACTTGTCATTTGCCTGTAGAGTTAGAACATAGAGCATATTGGGCGATCAAAGAGATGAATTTGGATTTAGATGCTGCTGCGGTAAAACGGAAGATTCAAATTAGTGAACTCGAGGAGATGCGCCTAAAAGCTTATGAGAATGCAGCCATTTATAAAGAGAAAACAAAGAAGTGGTATGATGAGAAGCTATTGAAAAAGGAATTTTACGAAGGAGATAGGGTGCTACTATTCAATTCAAGATTTCGGTTGTTCGGTAAAGGCAAATTGAAAAGTAAATGGGATGGACCGTATCTTGTTCATAAAGTTCTTCCTTCCGGAGCTGTTGTCATCATGGATGGAAAGCAAAATACATACACGGTGAATGGCCAACGACTAAAGGTATATCTTGAGCCCGACACTTTTGAGTTAAAGTCATTGGATATATATTATGTGAATTGAGTGATTGGGTGGTCGAGCTTAACGACGTAAACAAAAGCACTGTTGTTTTTACTGTTTTTCTGTGTGTTTTGTGTTTCTTTGATTTTATTGCGTTGTTTGAGGCAATTTTGCCTCCGTGCCGACCGGCACAGTCCCGTGCCGATCGGCACAGTAGAGTCCGTGTCGTTTTTGAGTCGAGTTTTTTGCCCTTCCTCCAAGACATGCTTCGATGACTTCCAAATTTAAGAGATAGAGTCCGGTTCGATCAAGAGAATTAAGGATATATATACGAAGGAGTTGTCTCGGATCTCATCATCAAAAATCGAGCGCCGCCGGAATTCCCACCAAGCCCTAGAGTAGACAACAATGCAAGGCGGCGAAACCGGCAGCGGAGGCGATGGTGCCGATCGGCACGAACCTTGTGCCGACCGGCACGACTGCGTACTTTCGCCAATGAGCCCAACTCTGCCATGGGAGAGCAACAGAAGCCTCAACCCCACCGAGGACGATCCAATCGTCTGGTCGCACCTGAAGCAACGATGGATGATGAAGAGTGAAGCGGACACGTTCAATAGAGAGAAGAAGGAGATGGATGAAGCCCTTCGGAAGAAGGTTAGAGAAGTGCTAGTACGCAAAGGTAAATCCAAGATTGATGATAGCACACCGGTCTCTGATAGGTATACAATGGATCGACTTCTCGCTATGGAACGTCCTTTGACATATGATGATCTTATCACCTTTGAATCGATCCTTACTGATAGCGAGAAGGAAGAGTTAGACAAAGACTGCTTTCTGACCATCCATAGGTCTCGGCTGAACGATGGAAGGAATCCTGATGGAGGTGCCGACCGGCACATGCAAGGTGCCGATCGGCACACCGCACTCCCACGTGTCCTGACCGACTGGGAAGACCTCCAAGAGAAGATTCTGCACAAGAACACCAGAGGTTTTGGATGTAAGTGTTTTTACTGTATGAAAGACGATCAGAGGCAGATTGAGAATTATCTAGCTGATCCTGCATGCATCCCTGCGACCTTCGTCTATGATGATGGCTTTCCCGTTGCTAAAGGACGAATGACACCTAAGGAGATTAATGATGAAATTCAGAGGCGTATTGACAGGGACAATGCTGCACAGAGGAGAGCGCGCAACTTGGCAGACCTAGAAGCATATTTTGCAAGGAACTGCAGCTGTGCCGACCGGCGCGGTCCCTGTGCCGATCGGCACGATCTTAAGGTTGTGGATTTTGTTGAGATATCTGATGATTCCTCTGATGATGAGCCTCAACCGAAGCGATCAAAGGAAATAGAGGGAGTTCGGCGTTCCGCTCGTCTTTCTTCAAAGCCAAGAGCAAGATATACCTCAGAATCAGTGAGCTATATAGAGACATCTCCTGTGCATGAACACCCATTAGCTAATCTTGTTGCAGAGGATCCGGAAGAAGATCCCGAGGAGGAAGCGATGGAAGACGAGCCAGAACCCACTGATGCCGAACCACCCAGTGCAGAAGGAGCTACAGGGGGCCTTGCAGGAGCTCAAGGCAGTTCAGGGCCGCGTTATCAGGTGAACGGCGCACCGTGCCGATCGGCACGGGCACCGTGCCGACCGGCACCTCGGGGTTTTGACAGAAACTCGCCCCTGCGAGATGAGCGTCATGATCGTCCTGCCAACTGTTGCCCAATCTGCAGAAGAAACATCGAACGTCTCTATTATGATATGGAAAGATGCTATAGACACCATCGGGACATTGATATACGGATTGATGACATGGAGAGCATGGCCGCGGCAGATTACTCTTTTCTCATGAGGAACATTCGAAGCATCTTTAGCATGTTGAGGAGGCATGGCATTTCAGATTAGGTTGGTCTAGTTGTTTTTCTTTTGCAATAGGGACATTGCAAGGTTTGAGTGTGGGGGATTCGCCCTTACATTTCTTTAGGTCGTTTGCTTCGATTTAGTATGGTTTGAGTTAGTGTGTGAAAGTGTGAGAGTTTTCTTAGAGAGGTTTGAGATGGTGTGCTTAGTTAAGCTTCGAGGTCAAGAATTATTGCAATGTCTTGAATAAAGTTAGTGTTAGTTGTCGAATCGATGCGTTACCCCATATTCTTGATCTTGTTTTTGACGATCGTTTTGCCAATCTACTTGAGTTCATTGAATAATCGCTTGGCTTTATATATCCACTTTTCGGAAACCCCTTCTATCATCATAAGTTGAAGCATTTAGCTGAGGATTTGATTTTGTACCTATTACACTAAGCCAAACGAGATGAGAGAAGCCTACACATAAGCCTTTTGATAGGAAGACGTCTTTGTCAACTATTTGCTCTTGATTACGACTAAGCTAGAAGGGAGAAGTTTCATTTGTTCATCTCAGTTTGCTAGCCATCTATCGTCAAATTCTTTCTATCTAAAAACCGATATTTCATCGTTTCTCCCTCCTCCTTGATACAACCTACAAGCAAATGTGAAGTTTAGACAGATTTCGATCCAAAATATGCTCTGATAGCAGTCTGCGAGGAAATAAAAGAAGAAAAGGAAGAAAAAGAATTAAATTGGTCAGGTGCCGACCGGCACCGTCCTTTGCCGATCGGCACAGAAGAAAATAAAGAAAAAAGAGTCAAAAAGAAAGAGAAAAAGGAATATTAGAAGAAGCAGATTGCAGGAAGAGCCAAAATTCTAAAAAGATCTGTATATACTTCAGGCTTGATCCCTTCGTTCTATTTCGTTCATTCTCGGTTGTTTCCTCTTTTCCCCTTAATCCTTGTGCTTATATTCTGTATTCTCATGGTGAAAACTCCCTTTTAGAAGGCATGATGGAGCGAATTGTTGACTTAGTTGTTCTTTCGATTCAATTTGGTTATATTACTTTCCAAGATCCACCAAAGAGCCTTATACTATAGAATAGGAGAGGGAAGGAAATACATTTGAGCGATTGAGTGAAGTCTGAAGCTTTTGCATTCTTCTTGGTGATATGAAGGGAGACAAAAATGTTTGTTTGATAAGCCTTGTGATTGATTTGGTCGACTCAAGTTTTGAGGTGAAATTGTTTTCAAAAATCAAGAGAAAGTCTTGTGGAGGGATACTAATTCGACGAGATGGTTGACAATAGCTAAGTTGAAGACTTGTGAGGTTTTTTTTTGCTTCTTAGCATAACGAAAGCACGGTGATGGTTTTCATGGTTTGAATTGCTCGAGGACTAGCAATGATTTGAGTGTGGGGGAGCTGTTGGTGCTTTCTAGGTGCACCTTTTATATGACAAATATGATGTTTTTAATACTTTATTATGTCATAATTGCTAACAATTAACCCCCATTATCATATATATGCGTAGTTTCTGTGTATTTGGAAGTATTTGCAGGAAACAAGTGAAGATAAGGAGACTACGAGTAAAGAGCAGCCGGAGGCCCGAAGAGCAAGGAAATTGGAGTCCGTGCCGGTCGGCACAGCCTGTGTGCCGACCGGCACCACGGAGGTCGAGCCCAAACTTGAAGCCCACTCAGAGAATATGAAGCCCAGAAGAAATATCAGAGTCGGAGTCGGTGAAATCCAGCCCACAACCGAAAGAGACTATAAAGAGGAGATCTTGGTCAAGAGACAAAGGAGACAGACAGACATACGGAGGTTTTGACCTAGGTTGAAGGTTGTGGCGGCGAAGACGGCGATCACCGATCATCACCACCAAAAAGGAAGGTTGTGCCGACCGGCACACTGCCGTGCCGATCGGCACCTGTGGGACCACGCCAAAATCCCGCATCCTACTGTACCCATGTCCATGTGTTGCAGTATGATGCGTGAGTAGATCTCATATTCTCTCCGTGGCGAGGGAAATCTGGTTATGTAACTCTCACGCTTACAATACTCTTTTGATGCGTTCAGTCTATGTGATGCTTTGAATTCGTATCCGATCAATACGTGTTTATCACATAGTGCAAGAAACCAGTGGGGAACTATTAACCCTTGTTGTGACAGGATCGGGGCGAACGAAACCACCATGTCTTGTAGAATACTAAACCTATCAATTGAACCATAACCTGAGTTGCATGCCAGTACCCCAAACCATAGGAGAGAATCCTTTCATAACCTTGATACAACCGCAGGCTCTTTCATCTCTAGTTGTTAATCATCCCTTCTCACACACATCTTTTGCTATATTAATTTAGTAGTTTAAATAATAGTTTAAGTTCCGCTTGTTCTCTGTGGTTCGATATAAACCTTGGAATACTCTAAGGGAAAAAGTGCTACAACTGTACACCGTCCTCTTGCGGTATATAAGTGGGTGCGTACAAACTACCAACAAGCCGCGCCTTGGAAGAGGACGGATCCGCCGGGGATGGACAGGAGAGGAGGGGGAGACGCGGCGTTGGGAGCGATGCGTCGCGGGGGCGGTGCGACGCATCTATGCGTCGCTCGGCCGGGGACTCCGAAAATGGGAGGGCCTATTGGGTCTTCCGTTGGAGATTGATTTTGCCTTTTTAAGACCCATTTCGTATGTAACTCCCAAAATGAGCTATCCGTTGGAGATAGCCTTAGATGAAAGTGGAATGAACAAAATACATCTCTCCATTGGGAAGTCGCCCTAACATCTTATATTCTTGTCTTTTTGGTATCTCCAAAAATATGTTGACTTTTGGATTCAAATTTGTTGTGGGCTTGTAACAAGTCCACTCCAACTTCCAGTAATGTTTTCGAAATTTTTGACAAAATTTTAGTCATATAAGTGTATTCAAAGTTAACTTATGTGACAAGCAAGTTTTCAAGCGGACATAGGTCTAATGTTTTTAAAAATCTTTCAAATTTTGCTGTAGGTAAAGGTGGCTATATCACATTTATCCAGAAGTTTTGAGGTTCATTCTCATCTTATGTTGAGAGGTACAAAAAAGACAAGGAAATACATGATTTTTCATTTTCTTAGTCTTTTTTTATCTCCTGGAATATATTGAGTTATCAACTCAAATTTGTTGCGAGCTTGTTTAATGTCGACTCCAATCTCTGTGATTATTTTGAAACTTTTTAAAAACTTTTAAAATCGTATGTCTATTTTAACCCATACAAGTCTTAGATATCCTATGGAGTGTAGAGTCAAAACACTTGCAAAGTGAACACCCACATGTTCACGTGTCTCTTAAAATTTCACCAAATATACTATATGTTGATAGGTATAAGGTCTACATGTTCACAAAATTTCATTCCTGAAATAATTTTTATTTGAGAGTTACAAAAAAGTGAAGAAAAGGTGAATAGTGACCTTTGATGAATCGATAGATGAGTGCAAAATTTATGTCAATCATCATGATACAAATGACTTTACACGATAGATCATGATTTTAGAAAAAAATTAAAACAAAAAACATCTCATTTGGACTTCAAACGAGGAAAATATACAGGTTTGAAGTTTTAATTGCGAATCAAATGGGAAAAATGAACTGGTCCGAAAGAGCACATGAAACGCCGCGCTGACAGGTCGGACCGACATGTCAGCGGACGAAGTTAGTGGCTGAGGCTACAGACGTGTTGGCTTGGCTCCGTATGCCCGTAGCTCATGCCAACGAAAAAGGAAGTAAAAATAGGGGTCGACCAAGATTCGATCCCACGACCTGTTGGATAGCAGGTAAGAGGCGAAACCACTATGCTAGAAATAGAACAAGTGCCAATCAAAAAAAAAAAAGAAATAGAACAAGTGACAAACTAGAATCTGTGTTATAAGAACTTGATCGGATATGACTCGGTGGCAAACCGGTGCGGGCACAATGCATGGGAGGGAATGGCGCGACATTGTACAAAAGAATAATATTGTGATCCATGCATGAGATATTCCGAGGCTCAATGGTTAAACATTGTTTTTTTTTACCTGAATGGTTAAACATTGGGCGGGTTTTTTTTGACCTAAAGGGTTCGAGTCGCCAATGTAGTTTTTGTTTTACCTTTTGTTTATCGAAACATTGGGCGGTGAAGGCCAAGCCCATCTATGGACAAAAAAAAAAGTAAGATTAGGTAAAAAAAAGATGTAAGATGAAAACAAGCATTAGTGAGGTGAAAATAAAAGATGGTGATGAAAACTTAAAATCTATGACAATTTACCGATGTCACAAATCGTCACAATAAAGACATGGTTTGTGACGATTTCTGACTGTTTTTTATGACGCATATCTAATTTTCGTCACAGAACTCATTTGACCTCTCTGGATCGTCATAAACATAGTACATTTGTGACGTTTTGTTCAATCGTCACTCCAGAATCGTCATAGAAGGTCAGGTTTCTTGTAGTGTTACTGTTGCCAGGAGTGCCTATATAGAAATGTCTTACCGGTGCCTCCAGGACCATCGACAAAAAACACACCGCCATTTTCGCTGTCTACAGCAGATAGGATCTTTTTGTACGCTGCAGTCTGCTCTTCGTTGAGATACTCAGAAAGTTTTTTATCCTCATCGTTTATTTTTACTGTCAACTCCTCATATATCTCTCTTGCAATATCTTTTGAGGCGTCCTGTGAATTATCAATCAATGGAAGAGTAGGGAAATCTTTATTTCCTTCCCCATGGACTGTAGCATGTCTCTGATATCAATGAGGACCAGCTGCTCTACAGCGGTTTTGGAAGGATTTACACGACGGTAGTCTTCTGATAACGCCTCAAAGTGTTTATGCCAAAGTCGGCGTACATCCATCGGTTCACCGAACACTAATATAATAGCAAATAGCCTTCGCAGAGACGCCGGCATTGCAAACTGCGTTGCTTCTGTGAGAGCATCATCCCATGAGTTGTCTCCTTCGATCAGACCATGTTTTTGTGCAGCTTCACGAAACGTTGAATATGTAACTCCTTCAAACGTGCGTAGGAATTCAAATGATGTTGCTCCTTTCACGTTATTCAAGAGGACACGGAGGTAATATCGTTCACCCTCTCCCGGATGTGCTTGGACGATTCTTCCTACTTGCATTTTGTCTTGTCGAACCCTTGGTTTCCAGTGTATTATATCCTTTTAGCAAGTATAGTGCTCAGGAAAATCTTTGTAAAAGATATCTTTTGCCTTGGTGTCATTCTTGTTTGTTTCAAAATACTCTGTAAGCATTGATTTTTCAATTCCCTGCCGCTTTACAACTTGCCTTATATCCTGTTTTTTATTGAACGTGACCATGTGCATTCCTGGAAGGTGTAGTTGCAGTTGCAATACCGGCGGGTCGTTCTCGCTTAGATCGAAATCAAAGATCCTCCATATAGCTTCAGGAGGAGTAACCCACCTCGCGTCTCTATACTGTTTGATTTCATCTACATCAACTTTGCTGTTTGTGCTTCTCCTACAGTAATTGATGCCTGATCGTGTCCCTTGTAGATGTATTTGGACAGATACCTTACTGACTTGATGCTTGCACATGCCTCAACATTGATGTGACAGTTGAAATATTGCAGGAGGTGAGGGTTATAAGGAACGACCCATTGATTGTCCATCCATACGTTATTGATCCGTACTTGAAGCCCGTTTCGTCGTCTATGGTACAACGGGTATGAGTCCTTTCCCTGGATAGTGGCACTGTTATATTGACGTGGATAGTTGTTCCTGCAAGATTTACGTCTCTTTGTGCAAGCGCACTCAGGATTTAGCCTGCCATATGGACCGTGCATCATGTGTTTGGTTACCATACTGTAAAGAATAGGATATTTCTTGTTGTCTGGGAGCTCAGCAGAGATTAGTCGATCGTACTTGTCGTAACCCATATTTTCAGATATTCCCGAAGATTTAGTTCGGTATTTTTCGAATACTTGTATCGTATGAAAGAAAACTTGTAGATAGACTCCGAATCTGTTACTATAGATCGGAAGTCTTGTAGAACAAGGTAAGGACTCCTAGAGGCGGTAACAGGACTATAATATACATGTAACCCTCCGATGAGAGGACAGAACCTCATAGATCATACACCACCATATTCAACGCGATACACACTGGACGTAGGGTTATTATCCTTCGGGAGGCCCGAACCAGTATAAAATCTCTGTGTGCCCTAGATTGATTCCTTGATTGATCGTTGCTCCCTCGATCCAAGTATTTGCCGTTCTGCCGAATAATCGGGCGACGACAGAGGCGCGCCAGGAAAGGGGCGAGAAGCTGAGAGGGCTGACCGGCGGCAACCCGCGCATCCCGCCGATTATTAAGTGATACTTGGGGCTCCGCCGTTCCCATCATTTATAGCCAAAAGGTGGCCTTTTAGAAACTGAAAGGTCAAGTGCAAAGTGGATTTTTTATGTTTTTTCTGGAAAACCGTGCGGCGATGCAGTGAGTTCAGGAGAAACCTTGGTGGGCCTGGTTTGGAGAATAAGGACAAAGAACTGAAGGGTCGCGTCAAAGTCTTTTCATACTCTGAAGCGGAGTCAATGCCATGGCTGGATCGAGAAAGGGGGATAAGGATGGGAATTAACTAATGTTTCCTCTAGATTCCCTGGATTGACGGTTCTCTTAAAGACCTGGTGTTGATGAAGTTATTTGAAGGAAGGTTATTCTGATCACTCAGCGCAGTTGCAATTGTTTTGATGACCCGGTTCGTTCAGTTGTTCCGATGACCCGGTTCGTTCAGTTGTTCCGATGACCTGGTTCGTTCAGTTGTTCCGATGACCTGGTTCAGTCGGTTGTTCCGATGACTCAAGATTTGAAGATCAGAATATCTGAAGTATGTGTGCTCAGTAGAGAACATATCCCTTGTCAGAGGTTCGCATGATGATGAAGATCACTTCGTACAAAAGACGAATCAGCTCTGGGCAAGTTAGCTTGTACCTTCCTTCCATGATAAGTAAGAAGTGGGCATGTGGCAAGCCCCTCTTCTGGAATTCCACCACGTACACGTAAGCTCTGACTCTGCCTAATATATGCTGTTTTAGTAATTTGTTCTTCAACTCCTCGAGCTTTGCCCTAAACACACGAACAACCAGATCGGGACGATCCACAGCTGTCTGGCCAGCGTAAAGATTTTCTTGGATCTCATCCCATCTTGGGTTGCATGTCATTGTTAGAAAAATGTCAGGTTTACCATACTTATTGACTAATGCCATGGCATCCATGTAGCGTCTTCGCTTATCCCTAGGTCCACCAGTAAAATGACTTGTTCAGTACAATACGTTTTCCAACGGCAGCTGCGTTGACCTCTCCAGCGTCTAAACTGTCAAACAGTCCTTGGTACAAGTCTGCTCGTAGCTCATCTTGATGGTTAAGTATGTAATCCAGTCTGCTGCTTTCAAGTTTTATGTATGAATCCACAGCAAACTGTTGGAACAGACGCTTCCCATGTATTATTGGATTAAATATTCCCGGACGATCTTGAAATTTGTAACAATAATATTCCCGAATTGAAATAGTCTTGCCATCTTCAGATCCTGCCATTAATATAAAGATACACATTCAATAGAAATCAGAGGTATGATACAATTTGTTGCATCTTGGAAAAAAAGTTTTATTTAACACAAATACCTTATAGATAGCACAGATAATAATGTAATGTTTCTTGTTAAATTTCATATTAACCATGATGAATTTTACCTATCTGCAGATGTGCCTTTTTGTATGTAAAGAACATAGACATGAAAATCCTGAGTTAAGTTTTTGTGGATGAATTTTCAGTGAGGAACCGGCACCGGTTCCACAGCGCGTGCGTCGAGACGTGGCTGAGGGTGAAGCTGTGTTGCCCTCTGTGCCGGTGTCCCGCTGCGGATGCGACAGTTTATGATATTCTGTATATTTTTGGCAATTATTCGGACATATTTCAGATGAGTTTGCGTCAGGCAATGGCCGCTTCCAGCAGGGTTGCAAATTCTGGGGTGTCGAGTGCTAGTTGTTTTTGACGGAACCGAGTGGTACTTGTTGAGAAAGGTAACAGGTTAAGCTAGATTGTCTTGTGATTGTAAGGCCTATGAAGATAAATTTTCTTATAACAAGGTTTAAGTTGAAAGAGAGCCACAGATAGGTGTGATGCCGTGCAGGATGCGCAAACAAAGCCTAGCACATTACATCTACAGAAGTTTTTTTTTTTGCTTCATGAAGAATAAATAAGATCTGATGAGTGGTAAACTACATGTGATGCATAATTATTTTTTACAGTGAACTTAGCAATTTTAGAATCTATATTTAAAGTCGATGCCGTGTAATACGTGCAGTTGTCTTATTGGCGTACTGATGTTTGTCCATGATTTGACTGATTGTACATACGAAAGACTGGATTATTAATTCATATTAAACAAATACTCACCTTTGTTATTTTCTTTTTGGTTGTTGGTCTTTTTTCTAGCTGATTTGGCTAGAATCTTCTCTCTTTTCTTTCTATCTGAATTGGCTTTGATCTTCTCATAATTACTGTCATGTTGCGGAATATTCATGTGCCATCCAGGCAAAGGATCATATGATGCGTCAATCGATCGGATGTAATGGATTTCTCGATTTTTCCCCTGCAGACAGACGCTTCTATCGAAATTTTTTGCTAGATTTCTTCCCTCAATCCATACAGCTGGTACCTCTGAAGATGTTGGTTGATTGTGTGTCCTTTGATCCATCTGATGGTCCAAATTGAATGTTATACGATAGTCATCAATATCTGACACATCACCAATTATTTCGAATCCTTAAGAGTATGGGTTGCCTTTCATTATGTTGACCAACATCGAAATAACCTCTCTATCTTTCTTCTCTTGATCCTGGCGAGCGCGGCGAAAGCGACAAAAAGTCCCGATAAGTGAAAAATAGACTTAACTAAGCAGTGGGCACCAAAATTAGGCCGCTACTGGAACAACTAAACTAAGATTCATCCACAGCCTGATACTGAGCAGTGAGGTGTCCCTGGAAACAGCCACGTCGTACCTCATGCTCTCGAGCGCCAGCTTCTGGACGCTGGGATCGGAATCCTGCGCGCGCACCACGTACAGCTCGAGCTTCTCCTTGAGCGTCTGGTCCTCCTCCGACAGCAGCACACAGAACAACGACCCAACCACGGTTAGAGCGAGGGGTCGGCGAATCGGCGCGTGGACCGATTTCGGGAAGGGAAGCAGAGATTGGAGATCTCACCAGATCGTCAAACTTCTTCTTCCCCTTCCCCTTGGGTCGCTGCTGTGGCGGCGCGCGGCGGCATGGCGAGCAGCGAAGTAGGGTTTACAGGTGGATCTCAGGGACGGTGCGAGAGCGTCAGCGGGAGAGGGGAAGACAGGCGCAGCAGCACCCCTCCTCGAGACGGCCAGCCCCGGGTCATCCCCCGCGTTGCGCTTGGCGAGGAGGCTGTGCGCTCGGACGGCGGCGCGGACGCGAGGTCCGCGGGGCGGGCACAGGTCGGCCACCGCGTGGATGGCGTCGGCCGCGTACGCGAGCTCCGCGGCGGGCACAAGTCCGCCTCCGCGTCCGGTAGTGGCAGGCGGTCGATCGAGGAGGAGGCACGGGCGCGGACGCAGGCGGGGGTCGTGCAGCCCCCTGAGGGCGGCGGCGGCGGGCGACGGGCGGGGCGAGGGAGCCGCGCCTGCACCGTTTTTTTTCCATCGGGGTGGGGGGCGTCGCGTACGTGGGGTGGGCCCCACCTGTCGGTGCCGTTCTTTATGCCAGTGGGAGGAAGCGCGATGCACGCAGAGGAGTCACAAGGAAAATAAGAAGGAGTAAAGACTAGGTACAGGCCTCCAAATATTCTGAGGACAGAGGGAACAAGGACCTTCGACTTTTATTTTGGGATCTTTACAGAGGGATTTGATGAACCTTACTGAATTTTTGAGTGTGTTTCCCAAATTTATAAAATCTTGGAAAATTCTCCAAAATTATCTTTTCGGATGTGCTTTCATAAGTACTTTTGTTCAGGTCAAGTTGTTATTGAAAATTTTGAATTGCTTCATAAGCTTTGTTTTGACGTTTATTCAAATTTTGAAATTTTGATCTTTTCCTTCGAGTTCGATTTGATTTTTGGGGTTTGATTTGCGATGGGTTGAAGTTTAAGTGACACGGGGTGTCACATCTCCGGCCGGAGATTTGAAACTTTGATCATGTCGCACGCGACCTCAGTCGTCGTGGACGAGCCTCAATCTGCGCTGCCACAGATTTGCTCCTTGTGTCACACGCGCCCTCTGTCGTAGTGGAGGCCGTCCTCATCGAGTCTATGCCAACCCGCGACGTCGCCGCGGCCATCGCCAAGCCACCCCTCTCCGCGCCGACTGCAAGTCACGCCACTCCGGGCCGCCTGCCGGCCCGCAACCACCAAGCCGTGCCGCCTGCCGCATCTCGGGGACCCAGGTGGGCATCTCTCACCGCTTGCGGTGGAGAGGGGAAGGTACGGCGAGCTAGTTCTTTGGCGCTGGGAGGCAGAAGAGGGAGCAAGCGAGGAGAAGCGACGGCTGCAGAAGACCAAAGGACTCGCGAGTCACGACTCACGACACCTCACCAGCAACACTATCTCGTTTTCTCACCGTGACGCAGTAAAAATCCAAGCAACTCATCCGCCCGCGATTCAGATCGCGCGGTCAAAAATTTTACTGCTACCGTGGCATCGCTGGCTGCGCATGTGCACTGGGACGACTAGAGAAGAAAATAATGAATGAAGGCAACCGCCATTAAAATTTTACCGCCCGCGGAGTAAAAAAAAAAAAGCTCTCATGAAGTAGTATTTTAGATCGTTAAAACGTCTTTATACTGTATACTCATGGTTAAGACGATCACTTTACGGAAACGGACATGAATCTTAATCAGAGATGTGAAGAGAGGATTCGTAAGATGTTTTTTTTTCTTTGCAATGGTTAAAAAATCATATCCTTTTATTTCTTAAGATTTATTGTTGCATTACACTCCCAATCAATCACAGTATCAGGCAGTGCGCTGTTTGCCAGCTGAAGACGAGAGCACCTGCGGACAGCATGCGTCTTTGCATTGGTCCAGTGTATCAAAGCAGCGAGTTGCTCCCACATAGCAACAGATACAGTTCTCTTTGCATGGTGGAATGTCAACTTTCCTAAAGCATAGGCATATATGAGGACTAAGCTTCTCGCTTCCCATCTGATCGATCGTCGTTTGCGCTGCAAATTCATGTATGTGTTGGTCAAGATAATGAATCCCTCAAATTAGCAGTACAAATTTCAAACAATTAAAGCGATCCTATGCGGCGTGTATGAAGAACAAAACTTCTACATGCACACAAAACATTAAACTATTTCAATTCACTGACTGATTAGTGTGCACTTACATTGTGAAAGAACCACGAAGCATCCAAGGATGACGATAGATAGTACGATGACGTCCAGGCTTCGCCCCATCACCAACAAGGTTCGTAGGAAACGGAGCTGTGCTTTTTTAGTTTTGATTTGCCTTGTTTCTCCGCGTTTTCTCTACCACCTACGTCTGCAAGGTTCTTATATACAGATAGGTCGAGTTTCTATATTTAGTATGAAGTGATTATAAATAATAGCCTTATTGAATATCATAAATACCAGCCTTTAAGAGGCGCAATAGGAAATCAAAGTATCCATCCCCGTATAAGAACTTTCCTGTTGGGCTGTCCAATCTCAACAAAAATCCGTTTCTTCCATATTTTAACTATCAGAAGTCAGAATTCTAAATGTACATATTTTATATCTATCTAATCATATTTTCCCTCTTTTTATTTCTTGGATTAAATATATATCAAAAAGCAAGACGTCAGGCACATTCCGTAATCCTCCTCCATGATTTTTCTCACGTATTGACGGCTCACGATTACAGCAGGCACTTTCCTTTCCTTGCCTATATCAAATAAAAAAAGGAAAAGAATTAAGGTGGAGAAATGAAAAGAACTAACGAGTGGGACCTTTCCTTTCCTTGCCTAACAAGAAAAAAGAAAAGAATTAAGCAGGAGAAATGACAAGAATTAAGGAGCGGGCACTTTCGTTTCCTTGCGGATGGGAAAAAAAAAGGAAAGACCTCACGGTACCCACAATTAAAGCTTTCCATTTCCTTGGTTTCCATACCTACAACGGCCCAAAACTCACTAGTACAGATATGCTGATTTAGAACGAAATGACGGTTCATTCATCATTATTTTGGTTTTTTCTGTTTTCGGCCAACTCTATGACATTTTTCGTGTTTTCTCTCTTCTCTACATCAGTCCCAACACCAAGAAATAACTGCCAGCATCCTGTGTTCCTCAGTTTCAACTGATTGTAGAAGGTCTGGTCTGTTAGTCAAAATTCACCAGATAAAAAAATGGAGTTCAGATTAGCTATTCAGGGAAAAATGAATATGAAGGAAGCAGGTTCAGATATTATAAAAATGAATTTGAAATCGCATAAAAATAGGATTATGGCACTGCATTGAAAAGTCTAGGACCAGCCTAACATGAGACACTATAGGTTCATTTCATTGTAGGGGTTTTCTTGAATACAGTTTATTTCAAAATCCTATTTATTTAAAATCCCAATTTTCCTTCGAGAGAAATAGTTCTCATCCCTAATGCAAGTGCCAAGTTCACTGATAAAATAAATATTTTATTCCACTTCGTGCAACACCTGAGTTGTGGCCAATGCAATGGTGAAGAGGAAAATGTCTGATATTTCTAACAAAAGATAATGGCATTATTTAAAGGGCACTGTGATCGACTTGACCAGAAAAAGGTAGCATGAGAATTCAAATCAGGAACACTATTTCTAAGGCAACAATAACGAAGGACTAATTCAAATATATCTCACTTCAACTTAGACCAGGAATACTATTTCTAGGACAACACCGATAGAAGACAGAGGGAAGAAGGACCTTCGACTTTTATTTTGGGACCTTTACAGAGGGATTTGATGAACTTTACTAAATTTTTGAGGGTGTTTCCCGAATTTATAAAATCTTGGAAAATTCTCCAAAATTATCTTTTCGGATGTGCTTTCATAAGTACTTTTGTTCAGGTCAAGTTGTTATTGAAAATTTTGAATTGCTTCATAAGCTTTGTTTTGACGTTTATTCAAATTTTGAAATTTTGATCTTTTCCTTCGAGTTCGATTTGATTTTTGGGGTTTGATTTGCGATGGGTTGAAGTTTTAAGTGACACGGGGTGTCACATCTCCGGCCGGAGATTTGAAACTTTGATCATGTCGCACGCGACCTCAATCGTCGTGGGCGAGCCTCAATCTGCGCTGCCACAGATTTGCTCCTTGTGTCACACGCGCCCTCTGTCGTAGTGGAGGCCGTCCTCATCGAGTCTATCCCAACCCGCGACGTCCGCCGCGGCCATCGCCAAGCCACCCCTCTCCGCGCCGACTGCAAGTCACGCCACTCCGTGCCGCCTGCCGGCCCGCAACCACCAAGCCGTGCCGCCTGCCGCATCTCGGGGACCCAGGTGGGCATCTCTCACCGCTTGCGGTGGAGAGGGGAAGGTACGGCGAGCTAGCTCTTTGGCGCTGGGAGGCAGAAGAGGGAGCAAGAGAGGAGAAGCGACGGCTGCCGAAGACCAAAGGACTCACGAGTCACGACACCTCACCAGCAACACTATCTCGTTTTCTCACCGTGACGCAGTAAGAATCCAAGCAACTCATCCGCCCGCGATTCAGATCGCGCGGTCAAAAATTTTACTGCTACCGTGGCATCGCTGGCTGCGCATGTGCACTGGGACGACCAGAGAAGAAAATCTTTATCTTTACTACATATTAAGTCCCAAGATGGTCGTCGGCAGGATTTTCAGCATGAGTTTTCAGTTCAGACCATCCTAATCCGTGTCATACTCAGTTTTCTTTTTCGTTTTTTGTTGTTCGGCGTGCCAACGCTCCGCCAGCCTGCGTCCGATTTGTTTCCATAATTACCGAGCTTTCCAAAATCCAAACTGTATCCGTCTCCAGCACGTCATTGCTTCGTTTTCCGTCTCGGTCCTGGGATGGTGCGGCCGCTCCCGGGCCCCAAAACGCCCCCCCCCCCCCCCCCCCCCCCCCCCCCCCCCGGTCCCGCGTAGATTCAGCAACGTTAGCTGCTGGCTCGGCTGTGTCGCCATAGATGAAGCTCGATTGGACTGAACGAAGAAGAAGATAGAGCGAACGATTTTTTGGGCCACTGCCCCACTAGGCCGCTGTTTCATCATCATTTTATTGCTGGCCTGCTAGCCCGTGGAGGAGGTGTCCAATGGCCTTCTGGCCCATCACGTGTAGTTTGGGCTGTCTCCTAATTGCGTTAATTGTTTTCCTTTTAATGACGAGGGCTGCGTCATACATTTTTTTTTCTTTTTCATCTCATATTACATGCAACTAGCTCATGACGCAATAAATTTAATAAATTTCCCTTTATTTTTCATCCATGACGGTTAATTCGAAAACGTTGTCCGATTTAATCTATGACGCGAGATACATGACCAACGCTTATTTAGTCACGGATATCGTTGTGACGGATTTTCAGCAATCTAAGACGAAATGCGAATGTCATGGATTAACAGATTTCTTGTAGTGCAATATATTGCCTCGAGGTTAGTTCTAAAAATGCCATGAATGTTATAATGCTGCACTCTTCCTTCATTATGTGTGTGAATAAAGTCACTGGTGTTTTTACTAAAAAGAATAACCTGTGAGAGTGCGGAAGTGATTAATTAACTTGATGCAGCTTTTGTCCATTGAAGTGCTTTTCTCTGGGTTCTGTAATACCCCATGGAATTAGATGAACCAAATAAGTGTAACGTGTCAAAAATATATAGACATATTAATTGTTACACATTGATGATATTTACATATTGTGGTGGATATGTTTTTATTTTGTCACACTTCTTTTCTTTTCTGTAAAATTTTCATTGCCCGTAGCAACGCACGGGCAAATTGCTAGTAATGTATCAAGCCTGAATGAAGGCAACCGCGATTAAAATTTTACCCGCCCGCGGAGCAAAAAAAAAAAAAGCTCTCATGAAGTAGTATTTTAGATCGTTAAAACGTCTTTATACTGTATACTCATGGTTAAGACGATCACTTTACGGAAACGGACATGAATCTTAATCAGAGATGTGAAGAGAGGATTCGTAAGATGTTTTTTTTTTCTTTGCAATGGTTAAAAAAAATCATATCCTTTTATTTCTTAAGATTTATTGTTGCATTACACTCCCAATCAATCACAGTATCAGGCAGTGCGCTGTTTGCCAGCTGAAGACGAGAGCACCTGCGGACAGCATGCGTCTTTGCATTGGTCCAGTGTATCAAAGCAGCGAGTTGCTCCCACATAGCAACAGATACAGTTCTCTTTGCATGGTGGAATGTCAACTTTCCTAAAGCATAGGCATATATGAGGACTAAGCTTCTCGCTTCCCATCTGATCGATCGTCGTTTGCGCTGCAAATTCATGTATGTGTTGGTCAAGATAATGAATCCCTCAAATTAGCAGTACAAATTTCAAACAATTAAAGCGATCCTATGCGGCGTGTATGAAGAACAAAACTTCTACATGCACACAAAACATTAAACTATTTCAATTCACTGACTGATTAGTGTGCACTTACATTGTGAAAGAACCACGAAGCATCCAAGGATGACGATAGATAGTACGATGACGTCCAGGCTTCGCCCCATCACCAACAAGGTTCGTAGGAAACGGAGCTGTGCTTTTTTAGTTTTGATTTACCTTGTTTCTCCGTGTTTTCTCTACCACCTACATCTGCAAGGTTCTTATATACAGATAGGTCGAGTTTCTATATTTAGTATGAAGTGATTATAAATAGTAGCCTTCTTGAATATCATAAATACCAGCCTTTAAGAGGCGCAATAGGAAATCAAAGTATCCATCCCCGTATAAGAACTTTCCAGTTGGGCTGTCCAATCTCAACAAAAATCCGTTTCTTCCATATTTTAACTATCAGAAGTCGGAATTCTAAATCTACATATTTTATATCTGTCTAATCATATTTTCCCTCTTTTTATTTCTTGGATTAAATATATGTCAAAAAGCAGGACGTCAGGCACATTCCGTAATCCTCCTCCATGATTTTTCTCACGTATTGATGGCTCACGATTACAGCAGGCACTTTCCTTTCCTTGCCTATATCAAATAAAAAAAGGAAAAGAATTAAGGTGGAGAAATGAAAAGAACTAACGAGTGGGACCTTTCCTTTCCTTGCCTAGCAAGAAAAAAGAAAAGAATTAAGCAGGAGAAATGACAAGAATTAAGGAGCGGGCACTTTCGTTTCCTTGCGGATGGGAAAAAAAAAGGAAAGACCTCACGGTACCCACAATTAAAGCTTTCCATTTCCTTGGTTTCCATACCTACAACGGCCCAAAACTCACTAGTACAGATATGCTGATTTAGAACGAAATGACGGTTCATTCATCATTATTCTGGTTTTTTCTGTTTTCGGCCAACTCTATGACATTTTTCGTGTTTTCTCTCTTCTCTACATCAGTCCCAGCACCAAGGAATAACTGCCATCTCAGTTTCAACTGATTGTAGAAGGTCTGGTCTGTTAGTCAAAATTCACCAGATAAAAAAAATGGAGTTCAGATTAGCTATTCAGGGAAAAATGAATATGAAGGAAGCAGGTTCAGATATTATAAAAATGAATTTGAAATCGCATAAAAATAGGATTATGGCACTGCATTGAAAAGTCCAGGACCAGCCTAACATGCGACACTATAGGTTCATTTCATTGTAGGGGTTTTCTTGAATACAGTTTATTTCAAAATCCTATTTATTTAAAATCCCAATTTTCCTTCGAGAGAAATAGTTCTCATCCCTAATGCAAGTGCCAAGTTCACTGATAAATAAATAGTTTATTCCACTTCGTGCAACACCTGAGTTGTGGCCAATGCAGTGGTGAAGAGGAAAATGTCTGATATTTCTAACAAAAGATAATGGCATTATTTAAAGGGCACTGTGATCGACTTGACCTGAAAAAGGTAGCATGAGAATTCAAATCAGGAACACTATTTCTAAGGCAACAATAACGAAGGACTAATTCAAATATATCTCACTTCAACTTAGACCAGGAGTACTATTTCTAGGACAACACCGATAGAAGACAGAGGGAAGAAGGACCTTCGACTTTTATTTTGGGACCTTTACAGAGGGATTTGATGAACTTTACTGAATTTTTGAGGGTGTTTCCCGAATTTATAAAATCTTGGAAAATTCTCCAAAATTATCTTTTCGGATGTGCTTTCATAAGTACTTTTGTTCAGGTCAAGTTGTTATTGAAAATTTTGAATTGCTTCATAAGCTTTGTTTTGACGTTTATTCAACTTTTGAAATTTTGATCTTTTCCTTCGAGTTCGATTTATTTTTGGGGTTTGATTTGCGATAGGTTGAAGTTTAAGTGACATGGGGTGTCACATCTCTGGCCGGAGATTTGAAACTTTGATCATGTCGCACGCGACCTCAGTCGTCGTGGGCGAGCCTCAATCTGCGCTGCCACAGATTTGCTCCTTGTGTCACACGCGCCCTCTGTCGTAGTGGAGGCCGTCCTCATCGAGTCTATCCCAACCCGCGACGTCCGCCGCGGCCATCGCCAAGCCACCCCTCTCCGCGCCGACTGCAAGTCACGCCACTCCGCGCCGCCTGCCGGCCCGCAACCACCAAGCCGTGCCGCCTGCCGCATCTCGGGGACCCAGGTGGGCATCTCTCACCGCTTGCGGTGGAGAGGGGAAGGTACGGCGAGCTAGCTCTTTGGCGCTGGGAGGCAGAAGAGGGAGCAAGCGAGGAGAAGCGACGGCTGCAGAAGACCAAAGGACTCACGAGTCACGACACCTCACCAGCAACACTATCTCGTTTTCTCACCGTGACGCAGTAAAAATCCAAGCAACTCATCCGCCCGCGATTCAGATCGCGCGGTCAAAAATTTTACTGCTACCGTGGCATCGCTGGCTGCGCATGTGCACTGGGACGACCAGAGAAGAAAATAATGTATCAAGCCTGAATGAAGGCAACCGCGATTAAAATTTTACCCGCCCGCGGAGCAAAAAAAAAAGCTCTCATGAAGTAGTATTTTAGATCGTTAAAACGTCTTTATACTGTATACTCATGGTTAAGACGATCACTTTACGGAAACGGACATGAATCTTAATCAGAGATGTGAAGAGAGGATTCGTAAGATGTTTTTTTTTCTTGGCAATGGTTAAAAAAAATCATATCCTTTTATTTCTTAAGATTTATTGTTGCATTACACTCCCAATCAATCACAGTATCAGGCAGTGCGCTGTTTGCCAGCTGAAGACGAGAGCACCTGCGGACAGCATGCGTCTTTGCATTGGTCCAGTGTATCAAAGCAGCGAGTTGCTCCCACATAGCAACAGATACAGTTCTCTTTGCATGGTGGAATGTCAACTTTCCTAAAGCATAGGCATATATGAGGACTAAGCTTCTCGCTTCCCATCTGATCGATCGTCGTTTGCGCTGCAAATTCATGTATGTGTTGGTCAAGATAATGAATCCCTCAAATTAGCAGTACAAATTTCAAACAATTAAAGCGATTCTATGCGGCGTGTATGAAGAACAAAACTTCTACATGCACACAAAACATTAAACTAATTCACTGACTGATTAGTGTGCACTTACATTGTGAAAGAACCACGAAGCATCCAAGGATGACGATAGATAGTACGATGACGTCCAGGCTTCGCCCCATCACCAACAAGGTTCGTAGGAAACGGAGCTGTGCTTTTTTAGTTTTGATTTACCTTGTTTCTCCGTGTTTTCTCTACCACCTACGTCTGCAAGGTTCTTATATACAGATAGGTCGAGTTTCTATATTTAGTATGAAGTGATTATAAATAGTAGCCTTCTTGAATATCATAAATACCAGCCTTTAAGAGGCGCAATAGGAAATCAAAGTATCCATCCCCGTATAAGAACTTTCCAGTTGGGCTGTCCAATCTCAACAAAAATCCGTTTCTTCCATATTTTAACTATCAGAAGTCGGAATTCTAAATCTACATATTTTATATCTGTCTAATCATATTTTCCCTCTTTTTATTTCTTGGATTAAATATATATCAAAAAGCAGGACGTCAGGCACATTCCGTAATCCTCCTCCATGATTTTTCTCACGTATTGATGGCTCACGATTACCGCAGGCACTTTCCTTTCCTTGCCTATATCAAATAAAAAAAGGAAAAGAATTAAGGTGGAGAAATGAAAAAAACTAACGGGTGGGACCTTTCCTTTCCTTGCCTAGCAAGAAAAAAGAAAAGAATTAAGCAGGAGAAATGACAAGAATTAAAGTGCGGGCACTTTCGTTTCCTTGCGGATGGAAAAAAAAAAGAAGGGAAAGACCTCACGGTACCCACAATTAAAGCTTTCCATTTCCTTGGTTTTCATACCTACAACGGCCCAAAACTCACTAGTACAGATATGCTGATTTAGAACGAAATGACGGTTCATTCATCATTATTTTGGTTTTTTCTGTTTTCGGCCAACTCTATGAAATTTTTCGTGTTTCGTCACTAATAAACCATATTTGTAACGAAAAACCATAAACCTCGATGATTTAGTGACGACAACTCGTGAACAGTATCCTCCGATGCCACCGGTTGTTTGTTTTGGGCGGCCGATTTCATCGCTAAAAATCCAGTTCCAAATAAGACGACCTAACAGGACAACCCCACGCCACGGGCGTTTCTGACCTACGTGGCATCCTTGTCAACATGAGAGGGCCATGTGTGAGGCTTCTCGGGCCCACGGTCAAACTATTTTCGTCACTAATTTCGTTTGACCGCGTAAAATGCCATGTGGCGCACTACAAAGCACGCATTGGGCCCACGTGTCATGAGCGGTGGGTCCCACCACCAAGTATTTTTTTGTCGATGATTTCGTTTGCCCGTCTGTAGTGCCATGTGGTGCACGAGAAGCACTCCGCGGGGCCACTGTCAAGCATATTAGGGCCCACGATCAAGTAATTTTCGTCACTGATTTCGTTTGCCTGCGCATCGTGGCACGCGTGGTGCACCATGAAGAACTTAGCGGGCCCACATGCCAGGCATCGTGAGGCCCACGGTCTAGTAATTTTCGTCACTAATTTCGTTTTCCCGCGTGTAATGACACGTGGCGCGCCGTGAAGCGTTCCCCAGGCCCACATGTCTGTCAACATGGGGCCCACGGTCAAGTAATGTTCGTCGTAGCCATTGTTCGCACACTAGTATTGCCATCGGCGCACAAGGAAGCATTCATCAGGCCTACATGTCAGGCAACGTGTGGCCCATGTCCAACATTTTTAGTGATGCCACATGCCTCTGTCGGTCCCATTTCTGGGACCCACATGTCAGGTTTTACCGAGGCCCTCTAATAGTGCCACGTGGCATCCACGTCGGGGCCCACCTCTCGGTATCGTTAGTGATGGGCTGAATCTTCTTCTGGGCGACTTGTTATCAGGCTCAATTGTAGTTCTCAAAAGCCTTCGTCGACATGCTTCCCATGGTCCACCGGTGTCACACCTGATATTAAAGTCCAAAACCAACACTAGAACAGATATAAGGTGTCACCGACCGCTGCTAAACAGAATCAGTTTGCCATATTTTTTGTCATTGCAATCATTGTATCAACACCAATAAACAGGCTTTTGGAGGGAACAGGTCCATGATGTACTTTGTTCGTTAGTGTTCTCTCTTCTCTACATCAGTCCCAACACCAAGAAATAACTGCCAGCATCCTGTGTTCCTCAGTTTCAACTGATTGTAGAAGGTCTGGTCTGTTAGTCAAAATTCACCAGATAAAAAAAATGGAGTTCAGATTAGCTATTCAGGGAAAAATGAATATGAAGGAAGCAGGTTCAGATATTATAAAAATGAATTTGAAATCGCATAAAAATAGGATTATGGCACTGCATTGAAAAGTCTAGGACCAGCCTAACATGAGACAACTATAGGTTCATTTCATTGTAGGGGTTTTCTTGAATACAGTTTATTTCAAAATCCTATTTATCTAAAATCCCAATTTTCCTTCGAGAGAAATAGTTCTCATCCCTAATGCAAGTGCCAAGTTCACTGATAAAATAAATATTTTATTCCACTTCGTGCAACACCTGAGTTGTGGCCAATGCAGTGGTGAAGAGGAAAATGTCTGATATTTCTAACAAAAGATAATGGCATTATTTAAAGGGCACTGTGATCGACTTGACCTGAAAAAGGTAGCATGAGAATTCAAATCAGGAACACTATTTCTAAGGCAACAATAACGAAGGACTAATTCAAATATATCTCACTTCAACTTAGACCAGGAATACTATTTCTAGGACAACACCGATAGAAGACAGAGGGAAGAAGGACCTTCGACTTTTATTTTGGGACCTTTACAGAGGGATTTGATGAACTTTACTGAATTTTTGAGGGTGTTTCCCGAATTTATAAAATCTTGGGAAATTCTCCAAAATTATCTTTTCGGATGTGCTTTCATAAGTACTTTTGTTCAGGTCAAGTTGTTATTGAAAATTTTGAATTGCTTCATAAGCTTTGTTTTGACGTTTATTCAAATTTTGAAATTTTGATCTTTTCCTTTGAGTTCGATTTGATTTTTGGGGTTTGATTTGCGATGGGTTGAAGTTTAAGTGACACGGGGTGTCACATCTCCGGCCGGAGATTTGAAACTTTGATCATGTCGCACGCGACCTCAGTCGTCGTGGGCGAGCCTCAATCTGCGCTGCCACAGATTTGCTCCTTGTGTCACACGCGCCCTCTGTCGTAGTGGAGGCCGTCCTCATCGAGTCTATCCCAACCCGCGACGTCCGCCGCGGCCATCGCCAAGCCACCCCTCTCCGCGCCGACTGCAAGTCACGCCACTCCGCGCCGCCTGCCGGCCCGCAACCACCAAGCCGTGCCGCCTGCCGCATCTCGGGGACCCAGGTGGGCATCTCTCACCGCTTGCGGTGGAGAGGGGAAGGTACGGCGAGCTAGTTCTTTGGCGCTGGGAGGCAGAAGAGGGAGCAAGCGAGGAGAAGCGACGGCTGCAGAAGACCAAAGGACTCACGAGTCACGACACCTCACCAGCAACACTATCTCGTTTTCTCACCGTGACGCAGTAAAAATCCAAGCAACTCATCCGCCCGCGATTCAGATCGCGCGGTCAAAAATTTTACTGCTACCGTGGCATCGCTGGCTGCGCATGTGCACTGGGACGACCAGAGAAGAAAATAATGTATCAAGCCTGAATGAAGGCAACCGCGATTAAAATTTTACCCGCCCGCGGAGCAAAAAAAAAAGCTCTCATGAGGTAGTATTTTAGATCGTTAAAACGTCTTTATACTGTATACTCATGGTTAAGACGATCACTTTACGGAAACGGACATGAATCTTAATCAGAGATGTGAAGAGATGATTCGTAAGATGTTTTTTTTTTTCTTTGCAATGGCTAAAAAAAATTATATCCTTTTATTTCTTAAGATTTATTGTTGCATTACACTCCCAATCAATCACAGTATCAGGCAGTGCGCTGTTTGCCAGCTGAAGACGAGAGCACCTGCGGACAGCATGCGGCTTTGCATTGGTCCAGTGTATCAAAGCAGCGAGTTGCTCCCACATAGCAACAGATACAGTTCTCTTTGCATGGTGGAATGTCAACTTTCCTAAAGCATAGGCATATATGAGGACTAAGCTTCTCGCTTCCCATCTGATCGATCGTCGTTTGCGCTGCAAATTCATGTATGTGTTGGTCAAGATAATGAATCCCTCAAATTAGCAGTACAAATTTCAAACAATTAAAGCGATCCTATGCGGCGTGTATGAAGAACAAAACTTCTACATGCACACAAAACATTAAACTATTTCAATTCACTGACTGATTAGTGTGCACTTACATTGTGAAAGAACCACGAAGCATCCAAGGATGACGATAGATAGTACGATGACGTACAGGCTTCGCCCCATCACCAACAAGGTTCGTAGGAAACGGAGCTGTGCTTTTTTAGTTTTGAGTTGCCTTGTTTCTCCGTGTTTTCTCTACCACCTACGTCTGCAAGGTTCTTATATACAGATAGGTCGAGTTTCTATATTTAGTATGAAGTGATTATAAATAGTAGCCTTCTTGAATATCATAAATACCAGCCTTTAAGAGGCGCAATAGGAAATCAAAGTATCCATCCCCGTATAAGAACTTTCCAGTTGGGCTGTCCAATCTCAACAAAAATCCGTTTCTTCCATATTTTAACTATCAGAAGTCGGAATTCTAAATCTACATATTTTATATCTGTCTAATCATGTTTTCCTTCTTTTTATTTCTTGGATTAAATATATATCAAAAAGCAGGACGTCAGGCACATTCCGTAATCCTCCTCCATGATTTTTCTCACGTATTGATGGCTCACGATTACAGCAGGCACTTTCCTTTCCTTGCCTATATCAAATAAAAAAAAAGGAAAAGAATTAAAAAAACTCGACCTGCGGGGGGTATGACGGCCCTCGGGCATTTTTTTTCAGGAGAACGATCGTCTCACACAGATCGAGAAAACCCCCAAACCCTCCTCCGCACCATACACAGGGACTCAGCAGGCCGGTGAGAATCGGCGCGAGTACTTAACCTGTGCTTTAGTCCAACGGAGGAGCGAGGAGATTTTTTTTGCACTGCAGCGATCAGAGCCATATTGCTGGAAATAATCACTACAGTGCCGCGGTGCCGCGGTGCCGCGGTGCATCGAACCCGGGCCGACGGAGCGCTAGCGCTCCGGAGCCTAGTGGCTCTGGCCACTCGGGCGAGCACCCGCTGGCAAAGGAAAAGAATTAAGGTGGAGAAATGAAAAGAACTAACGAGTGGGACCTTTCCTTTCCTTGCCTAGCAAGAAAAAAGAAAAGAATTAAGCAGGAGAAATGACAAGAATTAAGGAGCGGGCACTTTCGTTTCCTTGCGGATGAAAAAAAAAAAAGTAAAGACCTCACGGTACCCACAATTAAAGCTTTCCTTTTCCTTGGTTTCCATACCTACAACGGCCCAAAACTCACTAGTACAGATATGCTGATTTAGAACGAAATGACGGTTCATTCATCATTATTTTGGTTTTTTTTCTGTTTTCGGCCAACTCTATGACATTTTTCGTGTTTCGTCACTAATAAACCATATTTGTAACGAAAACCATAAACCTCGATGATTTAGTGACGACAACTCGTGAACAGTATCCTCCGGGGCCACCGGTTGTTTGTTTTGGTGGCCGATTTCATCGCTAAAAATCCAGTTCCAAATAAGACGACCTAACGGGACCCACATTATTAGTCATTAACCCCACTCCACGGGCGTTTCTGACCTACGTGGCATCCTAGTCAACATGAGAGGGCCACGTGTGAGGCTTCTCGGGCCCACGGTCAAACTATTTTCGTCACTAATTTCGTTTGACCGCGTAAAGTGCCATGTGGCGCACTGCAAAGCACACTTTGGGCCCACGTGTCATGAGCGAAGGGTCCCACCACCAAGTATTTTTTTTGTCGATGATTTCGTTTGCCCGTCTGTAGTGCCATGTGGTGCACGAGAAGCACTCCGCGGGGCCACTGTCAACCATATTAGGGTCCACGATCAAGTAATTTTCGTCACTGATTTCGTTGCCTGCGCATCGTGGCACGCGTGGTGCACGATGAAGAACTTAGCGGGCCCACATGCCAGGCATCGTGAGGCCCACGGTCTAGTAATTTTCGTCCTAATTTCATTTTCCCGCGTGTAATGCCACATGGTGCGCCGTGAAGCGTTCTCCGGGCCCACATGTCTGTCAACATGGGGCCCACGGTCAAGTAATGTTCGTCGTAGCCATCGGTCGCACACTAGTATTGCCATTCGTCGCACAAGGAAGCATTCATCAAGCCTACATGTCAGGCAACATGTGGCCCATGTCCAACATTTTTAGTGATGCCACATGCCTCCGTCGGTCCCATTTCTGGGACCCACATGTCAGATTTTTTACCGACGCCCTCTAATAGTGCCACATGGCATCCACGTCGGGGCCCACCTCTCGGTATCGTTAGTGATGGGCTGAATCTTCTTCTGGGCGACTTGTTATCAGGCTCAATTGTAGTTCTCAAAAGCCTTCGTCGACATGCTTCCCATGGTCCACCGGTGTCACACCTGATATTAAAGTCCAAAACTAACACTAGAACAGATATAAGGTGTCACTGACCGCTGCTAAACAGAATCTGTTTGCCATATTTTTTTTTCATTGCAATCATTGTATCAACACCAATAAACATGCTTTTGGAGGGAACAGGTCCATGATGTACTTTGTTCGTTAGTGTTCTCTCTTTTCTACATCAGTCCCAACACCAAGAAATAACTGCCAGCATCGTGTGTTCCTCAGTTTCTACTGATTGTAGAAGGTCTGGTCTGATAGTCAAAATTCAACAGATAAAAAACTTTCGGTACCTTTTAGTGACCGTGAGCAGTCGAGCGTGGTCAGTCATGATTTATGACCTTTTGCGTGGGTGCGGCGACAGTTTCGAAATCATCATAAACTTTCGGTACCTCACACACGTTATCCTGCCATGGTGGCGGGATGATATGGCATCCAACGTGACAGCAACGCCATGGTGGCAAGATGACTTGGCAGCACTCCCACGATGGCAGGATGACGTGGCCTATCATAGTGTCATCTTCCTGTTGGTTCACATGTCGTTTTCCCATTTGTCCATGTATCGGTTTTTTTTACAAATCCACATACCTTTTTAATGGTCCACGTGTCACGTGTCATTGTTCTATTGGTCCACATGCCTATTTTTTATTGGACAACGTGTCCTCTCCAAATTGGTTCATGTGTCATCGAGCTATTTGTCCACGTGTCAATGTTCCACAGCACCATGTGTCACTCTGCAATTGGCCCACGTGTCATTTTTCTTAACTTGTCCACGTTTCGCGTTGCGAAAGGTCCGCGTGCCATTATTATACTCGTCCACACGGGCCCATTTGCGGTACAACTATTTCGTCACAAATCATATTAGGCTGGATCGTCACAAACAAATGCCGAATTTATCAACTGTTAGAGACATAGATGAGTCAGATATACATGACACCTAAACCAAAATGATGCCTACTAAAACAGTATGCTATTTAATGACGTTTTTAAGGTGTCACCGACTGCTGCTAATGACGAAAGTTTCGTCATAAATCGTGATTTATGACCTTTTAGCGTCCGTCAGCAGTCGTGATTTATGGCCTTTTTTAGACGCAGAGATGGTGACGGTTTTTCATTCGTCATAAACTAAGCCGGGCATGGCCACTGACCACATCGACGTGGCTGTTGACATGGCATCGCCCATTTTCATCATAAATCGTAATTTGGTCCACTAACGGCCCAATTTCAGCCGGGCCGTTTTGTTACTGTTTCAGCTGCATGTAGGCCCAACAAATAAGGTGGGTCTCACCGCAAAGTGGGTTGTTTTGTTACTGTTTCAGCTGACATGTAGGCCCAACATTGAAGGTGGGTCCCACCAAAAAGGGGCCATTTTGTTACTGTTTATTGATGGGCTGAGAGGGTCGGGCCCACATGTTAGTGCGCATTTCGTCACAGATATTTGCATGGTCCAAATAGAGCTTAGAAGAAGCCCGACGTATTATTGGGCTGTCCTGTTTATAGCCCATAGACGTAATTTGTTTCCGTTCATAGAGCAGATGGGTCGGGTTGCCGTTTTGCTGGTTCATTTCTTTGTCCAATTACAATCCCAAAACTCATTTAAATTGGAATGGAAGTTACACATTGTTGGCGGCCCTTAAAGACAACTTTTACCGCCAATACCATTCAATAAAAGCCATCAAACAAGGATAAAATGAACATTCTTTTATGTTAATGGCTCTCCACAAGTTTTGTTGGAGTATTTGAATGCAGAGGACAATATGGACAAAAATCAAAGGAAATGGGGGCCAAAACCCACAGGCTGGCTGTTGGCGTTTCTTACGCACAGAGATTAAATTCAACTCCGCAAGCGCACGGACACCGTTATAGCATTTCACCCAGGGGTATTCCAAGGGTATCGTATTATATTTCCACAGGGAAGCAAGGCTAAGAATATCATGAATTAACATGGAAACATCTATTATTTATAACTTGCAAACTACACCAAAGCAGTGATGAGGTATATGATATGTGTGGTCTCAGGAAAAAGTCCATCGATATAGTTAACAAGGAGTTAGCATTTTGTTTGGAAGAACAATGAGAAGAAGGGTATCAGTCAGCCTAGGGTTAGCATTTAGTATTTCCTGATATCCTACAACTATCTACTTAAGCTTTCATTACAGCTATGTTCTTGCATATCGGGGCACGAATGTGCCATGATAACAACTAACGTCACCACCATGGGAATCCACCCGCTATAATTAAGACCCTGCCTGTCCAACCCGGACGTGGTGGATTACAGAGACCGGTGTAGCTGTCACATACACTCGTGGCTACTATCCTCCGTGGGGTTGGGTGCAAACTCACGTCTAGAATAATTCCTTGAACCATATAAGCAATCATCCTAAATAGCTTACTCCTCTAGAAGAGAGCAAACCAACCATGACAACAAACCCGAACAAACAATGCGAGGTCGTAACAGTAAGGCGATTATATTGTCCCTACTGCCTAGCTCAAACAATTCATTCGAACCTATCATCACAGACGTGGCTCCAACACAAGAATTTCTCTATAATAATTACTTAAATAAATAAATATAAACTATAAAGAAAACTAAATTAAATAAATAAGAAAAATAAATATATTAAATAAAAGCTAATAAAAGAAAAGATACAAGAGAACTTTACCCAAACTCTG
Organism: Eragrostis nindensis; assembly: GCA_012490785.1. Classification (NCBI taxonomy): domain Eukaryota; kingdom Viridiplantae; phylum Streptophyta; class Magnoliopsida; order Poales; family Poaceae; genus Eragrostis; species Eragrostis nindensis. The sequence goes on along the minus strand of JAAXCT010000051.1, from coordinate 1,322,698 downwards.
AAGAGAACTCCGAAACTCCGAGCGAAGCTCTCACTTCTACTCTAACTCCCATAGCTAAACACTACTCCTATTCTAATCTACACAAGTGGAGTGATTCTCCATGAGGTACACTTTGGAGTGAGGGAGGGGTCCTCTATTTATAGTGTGGAGTTGTCTTGGGAGAGTGGAGAAGGTTCCTACATCCTTGGAGGATTTTGTGGAATATTCCCTTCTTGACGACGTCCCCTTGCTTGGCCGGCGCGTCAAGTAGCTTGTGACCGGCTATGGAACCGACTGGAGGAAGATTGGGCCCTTTGGAGTTGAACACAGGCCGGCCGGTCTAGAGTTTGGGCCAGCCGGCCATTTTTTTTTCTGCTTTTCCTCCAATCTTTTGCGAGGCATAACTCCTGCTCCCGAACTCCGAATTGGGTGATCCAAAAGCCCATTTTGACTATCTTGACGAGGGCTTTGACATGGAGGGATCAAATTTCTCATTTGAATAATTATTCTTTGATGTCCAAGTCATTCCTTGTTTCTTGCTTCGAATGTCGTCGAGATGTCCGAGCAGGACCTTGTTTATCTTGTGCTTTTGGATATTTGCTATTTTGTTATGGGTGTAAGCACAATTGCACCAATATTCCTATGTACCTTGCAAAACAAGATCTCATCCAAGACTTGTGGAACTTTATTAGTTTTAATGCATAAAACATTGGTGTCTACCTTTTATTCACCGATAATTTGACAGTCATTTTATGATTTAACGACCGTCAACACCTCCCCAAGCTTAAACTTTGCTCGTCCCGAGCAAACTGAAAACTTAAGTATCGGCGGATCAGAAGTTGCTTCAATGTCAGTGCCTTATATGTGTCAAATGTGCAGCAACATACTCCGAAAAATTAGATGTAAGAGTAAACTAGCACAAGCTATTCACCATGCATTGCACAAATCAGCGAGGTTTATATGCTTTACCTTGTCATATGGCATTGAAAATTAGAACGGCTAGTCTTCGTTAAACAATTCCTGCAGGTATCAGGTCCAGAGTTTTTGTTTGCTGCATAGAAATATAAATTTTTCCTTTATGCTAGCACTTCCCTCTCTTGCCTTTTCTCTCCTTTATGAGGCTATCCCTACAGAAGCTCACTCATTTCCTACTTCTAAAAAAAATGGGGCTATTATTTGGAGCTTGGTAGGGGAATGCATATCTTTCATACATATATTGTAAAGTTAAAAGATGATCTAGAGAAACTTAGCACTCTTTAAGTTCAGTCATATGAAAATTTTGTGCGGGGGAGAGGGAGAAAATGGACTTACACCATGGATAGGAGAAAATTTTGGTCTCTTTATTTCGCTCAAGATATTTTTGATAAGAACCAAAAAGCCTTTTATTGTGATGCAATCTTGGGAGCTCTTTCTTCTTCTTCTTCTTTTTCATAAATATTTTTTTCTCTCTTTTTTTTTTCGGCTCCCAGGATGCATGAGGCAATATTTTGATGGTTCGAAAACATTGTAAGATTTTTCTTGATCTTTATGGAGAAGACCAAAATTTTGAATAGGTTCAAATCAACGGGAAGGATGGGATTTGGCTCATGGTGGATGTTTGAATTTTTTTTTCAAACATATGGTAGTGAGAAGAGATTTTCAAAGGCTCACACGAAGGAATAGAGACTGAACTGAGGAGTGCAATGTTCCAAAAGATCAAAGTTTAACCAAACTCAACATATAAAAGATAGCTATGAGTGGAGCTATTTCCGAATTTGACATAATATGGCTCTGGTAGGTAAATAAGTCCTCACAAGGGAAGTGCAAAGCATAAAGTGTTTTTGTTGCAGCAGTTTAAGAGTTAAAAATATCTCTAGACTATTACCATAAGGAAATTGTAAACTTAGTCCAAAACAGCTATATCATAATTGTCAATGCCTAGACTTGGTGTAACAGTTGCAACCCACAAAAATAAGGCAACACTAGTGATACGATCATGCCAGTCTACTAATACGACTTATTTAAGGAGCAGAGGATTGCATACTTGAGACACAAAAGGAGCTAACACAGCAACTATTCATCATCTCCTTTAAAGTTTGGCAAAGACCAAGTTCTAGCATTTTATTCGAAAAAAGGGAAATATTTTTTTTTGAATTTATTGAAAGAAAGAAAAAGGGGCACAAGAAGGGCATATCATATATATAAGTACTTACCTGGCGGTCCTTCCCCAAGCTTAGATCTTGCAACCATGTGCAAGACTAAGCGATTGAATCTTTCATTTGAAGGTATTGGTCCCGCCTTGTTGGTTTCTCCTTCTTGAATTGTGTGCATTTCATGTTGCCGGATGGACTTGGTTTGCTCTCAGAAAGATCCTGCATAGGTTAGTACAAATCCATTCGTCTACATTGCACATATCTCAATTGTTTCATTAATCAACCTAGACACCACGTCTAATTCGATCAATTGTGTAAGGAGAGCAGCGGGAATTATACTCTCCTTCTATTATGAAGGCATTATAGAGAAGTGTGCTTTCCTGTTGTATAGGTCAAACATCATGCCTAATCTAAAAAGATCATTGGCACATATGTGATACACCCAAGCAACAGAAAGAGAAGTAGGCGATTGATTTATGACCAACAATTCAACCAAAACCCATATGATAAAAAGGATTTAAAGAGCAAGGATATGGCCAAAAAGATGCAACAATTATTCATCAAAGAGCAACTCAAAGTACTTTGCATTGATAAAGCGAAGAACCATTCAGATAACTTTATTATTTATTTTATTTTTATTTTTTTTAATTTGTTTTTTTATTTTGAAAGGAGAGGGTATATGACTAAGGAAAACATGGAATAAAAGCGTGTGCTTACCTGGCGGCTCCTCCCCAAGCTTAGCCTTTGCAATCGAACACAAGGCTAAGCTACAGATTTCTTCATTTGAACATCCGGGTTCTGCCACATATGTTTCCTTCTTCCTGTCATAAAAATCCAACCTTTCTCGCAAAATCCCTGGCCTATGATTGGGCAATTAGGTTCCTTTTTTTTGTTAATTTTATAATTTTTTTTGTTTCAAAGCCCGTGGCCTATGATTGGGCACTCCAGTATTTTTCTTTAAATGCAGCGGGGCGGGATGGAGGGAAAACAAACATGCAGATGATTTGAAAAGAAAACAATGCAAATGCGATGGAAATATGCTCAAACAAAATGAATGTGGATGTCAATCAAAGATATCTTAAACCATTGCTTCCCCTGCAACGGCGCCATAAATGCTTGTTGGCGTTTCTTACGCAAAAAGATCAAATTCAATTTCCGCAAGCGCACGGAACACCATTGTAGCATTTCACCCGGGAGTATTCCAAGGTTATCGTATTTATATTTTCCACAGGGAAGCATGGCTAAGAATATCGTGAATTAACAAGGAAACATCTATTATTTATAACTTTGCAGATTAGCCCAAAGCAGTGATAAGGTATGTGATATGTGTGGCACTCAGGAGAACATCCATCGATATAGATAACAAGGAGTTAGCATTTAGTTTGGGAGAACAACGAGAAGAAGGTATCAGTCAGCCTAGGGGTTAGCATTTAGTTTCTGATAGTCTATTATTTACTTAAGCTTTCATTAAAGATACATTCAAGTGCATCGGGGCACGGCCGCCGCCAAGACACGCAACTTGGTAACTAAGTTCAACGTATTCGGACAATGGACCGCGTATAGGCCCTACACATTAACCCAAACGTGGTAGACTACAGAGACCGGTGCAGTTGTCACCTGCACTCGCGGCTACCACATGCCGTGGGGTTGAGGGCAATTCATGCTAGAACAATTCCAAGCACCTTGCTTACAACTATCCTAGTAACTTACTCTTGGCCAAGAGCAAGCCACCCATGAACAATAAATCCGAATAAATTGTGCGGGACACGTGACAATAAAGCAATTATGTCCCTACTGCCAGTCCTCAAGCAAACAACTCACTCGTATCTATCATACACAAACGTGGATCCAACACAAGAATTTCTCTATAACTATTACTTACATAAATAAATATATACTAGAAGGAAAACTAAATTAAATTAATAAGAAATAATTATATTAAAGAAAATCTAGAAAAAGAAAAGATACAAGAGAACTTTACCCAAACTCCGAAGAGAACTCTGGAACTCCGAGCGAAGCTCTCACTTCTACTCTAACTCCTATAACTAAAATACTAATCCTATCATAAGTGGAATGTTTCTTCCATGAGGTACACTTTGGAGTGAGGGAGGGGTCCTCTATTTATAAATGTGAAGTTGCCTTGGGAGAGTGGAGAAGGTTCCTACATCCTTGAAGGATTTTGTGGAATATTCCCTTCTGCCGACGTCCCCTTGCTTGGCCGGCGCGTCAAGTAACTTGTGACCGACTCTGGAACCGACTGGAGGAAGATTGGGCCCTCTGGAGTTTAACACAGGCCGGTCGGCCTAGAGTTTGGGCCGGCCGGCCATCTTTTTTCAGCTTTTCCTCCAATCTTCTGCGAGGCATAACTCCTGCTCCCGAACTCCAAATTGGATGATTCAAAAGCCCATTTTGACTATCTTGACGTGGGCTTTGACATGGAGGGATCAAATTTATCATTTGAATAATTATTCTTTGATGTCCAAGTCATTCCATGTTTCTTGCTTTGAATGTCGTCGAGATGTCCGAGCAGGACCTTGTTTATCTTGTGCTTTTGGATATTTGCTATTTTGCTATGTGCGTAAGCACAATTGCACCAATATTCCTATGTACCTTGCAAAACAAGATCTCATCCAAAACTTGTGGTACTTTATTAGTTTTAATGCATAAAACATTGGTGTCTACCTTTTATTCGCCGATAAGTCGACGGTCATTTTATGATTTAACGACCGTCAACACCAGCCCAATCATAGGCCGGCCGGCGCACTCAGACTCCCGTTGGAGTCCATTTTCCCTCCAGAAGCCTTTTGCTGCTCCCCCACGTGGAATTCAAGGCCCAGCCCAACAAGAGATAACCGACATTCTAGAACATAAGCTTTTGGGCCTAAAATTGAAGGCCACTCCATTTCTACCGCCCCCATTAAGTAGCCGACCTCCGAACCGACATCAGGAGAAAATCTGAGACGTCCAGGAGAAAGACGGTGGCCAACCGCCACAATCAGTGGCCGGCCGGCCTCCCTACTAGGCCGGCCGGCCTGACTTGGCGGCCCTGTCACTCTAGCTTTAGGCATAAATACTCCCATGCCCTGATTCAGCTATAAATAGCCCCGGCTAGCTCAGGAACAATTCACACCTTCACACTTGAGTTGAGATACATTTTCAGAAGCGAAGCTCTATCAAGTTAGTTTAGAAGTAGGGAGTGAGTGAGAGGCTAGAGAAGAGAGGAAGTTCCGGAGGATGTCGGGACTCTTCTTCTTCCAAGCTTCGTGTATGTGCTCCGCCTGGGAGTAGTCCCCCTAGTCTTCCAGGCTGGGTAACATGTAAGGAGGTTATTTATTGAGCAATGAAGTAAGGTATCATATTCTATTTATCTATGGGATTCAGGTATGTAGTAAGTATTTATTTATTTACTACATAGGTTAGCTTATGCTTGTTCGCTACTTGCTTGCTAGCAGTGAGATAGGTGTAAATGTGGTGTTTATACTTAGAGTCATCCCTGAATTGCCCTTAACCCCACGGAATGATGTGGTAACCACGAGTACGTGTGATAGGCGTACCGGGCTTTGTAATCCACCACGTTCGGGTTAACACCTGCAGAGGCTGAATAGCAGCGGATCCCCAAAGTAATTGAACCTAGTTATCTGTGCCCCGAAACAGATGATAGAGAAAGACCCTTATCGACTTGCTCAGTTATATAATCCCTTGCATTAGATTACCTGGCCAGAGGACTATCAATCTTTACTGCATTTATCTCTATCTCATTGTGCCCCTTATACGGTAGTTCTTCTTTGATTTTGAGTTGTAGTACACTTCGTGTTCCCTGTGGATACGATACCATGGAATACTCCCTGGTGAAAGCTACACCGGTATCCGTACGCTTGCGGATTGATTTCTGTTAGGCCTTAGGACTGCCAACAAGCTTTCTGGCGCCGTTGCCGGGGAACGGTAGCTGTGCAAACTCGAGTCTAGGATCACCCCTATAAGGTTTTTCAGTTGTTATTTTCTTTTTGTATTTCTTTTTCTTTTAATCATTACACCATGGACACAATTTCCATCTTCGACACCATTGATCCGAAAGGAGCATTATTGGAGCCTCCTCCATCGTCTGCAACAATCACAGCTCAAAGCTATGAGATTCGTCCTGAGCTGATATCACTGGTTCGTGAGTCTGTTTTCTGTGGAGAGGAAGATGAAAATCCCTACACTCATATGCGACACTTCGAACGACTGTGCTCCACTGTGTCGACTGAGGGTTTTCTGCAGGATAACCAGAAAAGGAAGCTCTTTCCCTCCTCGATCGGCTTGAAGGCAGAACTTTGGTACGCTCTGAATGTAGAGAAAGCAAAAGGAGATTGGACCATGTTGACGGCTCTTAGACCCAATATTTACCCGTCAACTAGCTGCACTTTTTATAATGAAACAATCACCAAAGGTAGACTTAGGTCCTTAAACTAATGATTTCCACAAGCCTTGGTGAATTTGTGAGTGCAGCTGCAATTCATAGGAAAACGGGGAAAAAGAAGCATAAAAGGCCTAAGTTGGAAACACCAATTTTCCTCAGAATAAAGAATTCCTCTCTTGAAGCCCAAAAGCCAAATATCCTGGCTTCAACTCCACCCACAGCAGGTGGATCAGAGGACAACACAGCCCAAGAACCAACACCAAGGAGGACCAGGCCCAGAGGAGCCACCCCTGGGTCGGCCGACCTAGGTATTGGGGTCGGCCGACCCCTGTTGGTGGCCCCACTGGCCCATCTTGTTATGGCGGTTCGCCACCGCCTTCCAGAGGTTGGTTCCACCTGCAATCAATGCCCCCAAAGTCAGGAACCGCCTCAAGTTGCCGACCTTCTTGGGCTATAAATAAAGGGGTACCCCCCCTCCTCCAAAGCACATCACAAGACACAAGTCATTCCACTCCCATCCAGGCCAAGGGCCTCTTGTACAGTAGTAGAATAGAGGAGAGGGCAAGGATCAAGGAGAGGGATAGCTTTCCTTTGATTATTTCCTTATCTTGTACCCTTGGCGGATATTTATCTTATTAATAGTTCATCGTTCGTTCTTCGTTCGTTCGTCGTTCATTCTTTGTTCGTTCGTCGTTCGTTCATCGTTCGTCGTTCGTTCTTAGTTCGTTCATCGTTCGTCGTTCGTTCGTCGTTCGTGCATAGTACGATCGTTGTTCTTATTCGTAAGATTAGTATTCGTGGTGATATTGATCTAGCGAGCTTTACATACTAGTCGTTATTCTTGTTATACTTGTTTACGGGATCATCGCTCCGTGAGGGGTGCTCTAGCCTTCCAGATTGGTACCGGGACCGGGGTTAGAGTAGTAATCGACGGCATAGACGTGGTGTCTAGGCTAGAGGTTACCTTTGTTTGCAGCGTGCCCCACGGTTTGTAGAGGTAGGCGGCAGGTGGTGACAGCCCTGTCCGTCCCTTGTAATCCTCCACGTTCGGGTTCGTCGTAGAGCTACAGGCTGGCGTGACTTGGCAGACCAGGTCTATACGAGTGCCCGAAGTAAACAAGTAGAACTCGAGTGCGATCGTCCTGCGGGACAACTAGATCTTTATTCATCCTCTCAATCCTATACTACTACCAGTCTTGTTGTCCTTGGTAAAACTAACCTTGCTGCAGATTATCACCGTTCCTTGGGGAAAACAAATACGATACCTTGGAATACTCCCGGGTGAAGTGCTACAACGGTATTCCGTGCGCTTGCGGATTTATTCGTGGTGTAAGAAATACCAACAGACCACTCTCAGGAAGCTCTTCTGTCTCAAATACTTTCCTGTCTCGAAGGTTATCGCTCTCCGTATGGAGCTCCTTACCTTCAAGCTGGGTAGTAATGAGTCACTAGGAGCAGCCTGGGAGCGTTTCCAATTGTACACTGTTGAAGGACCAGATTTAGGACTTGCACCATCAGTACTCCTCCAGCATTTTGAAGGGGGACTCACTCCAAAAAGCCGTACCATTCTAGATACTACATCAGGGGGAAGTTTTCTGGAAAACACACCAGCTGAGGGGTTCAACCTTCTTGGAAAGGTCCGCAATGATCTGGATATACCTGAATCGCCTACTTCTGAGCTACCTATAGAAGAAACGTATAATACAACGAGTGCGTCCCAAGACATCTCTGATCCCCAAGAAGAAAGAGCATATGATGTACAACGTCGACCAAAGATTCCTCAGCCAGCAACAGACCAAAGGACGATACCTGAACCATTCTATGTTTGCCCGACGGATCCTAGATTATTCCAAGGTGGTCATTCTATTGCTGAAGTCCAACCCTGACAGGAGGTTGAACCAATTCTTCCTCTATTCCCATACGAGGAAGATATTGATTTAACCAAATTTGGGGACACAAGAGCATATCCGCTAGAGAGAGATTGTCACTTTGACAAGGATGACCCTGAAGAGCTAGATTGGGAAGATAAAGAAGAACATGATGAGAGATTGCAACAATTATCAGCTGTTCTTGGTGAGGATTGGCTTCAAGAAGCAGAATGCACAGGGAAATTATCAAGCTAGATCCAGACCCTGATGTCATTCTTGTAAAACAACGCTGCGCACCAAGAAGGAAAGCCATATATGACCTGAAGGCCAAAGTCAATATCATGTCAAGATATGTAGCCAACCTTCATGCACCTACCTTAGACAACCTATCACCGTCAGGAAAAAGGCTGACCTTTGGAAAACAATGTTACCCTGCAGAAGGAGTCTTGCGGGATGTGGAAATGGAAATAAATGGGCAAGCCATGACCTTGAACTTCCACGTTTTTGATATACCCAACCTAGATTTCCTTCTAATTAGAACTTGTTGGTATTTCTTACACCAAACAGAAAACACCACCTTAGGCTGGTTAGGCCTAGAGTGAATATTCCCGGTTCGGCGCCAGAAATACCTGGGGTTAAGTTACTTGCTTAGGATACATAATAATCCACAACTGTCAACGAGTGCCAGAAATGTATTATTAGTATTTAATCATAAAAGATAATCCGCAAGCGCACAGATAACCCGTTGTAGCATTTCACCCGAGAGTATTCCAGGGTATCGTTATTTATATTTTCCCAAAGGAAGACGTAGTTGACAAGTGTGTACTTATACTCATAGTGTTACAAATGATAGATCATAACCAATATCCAAATGCAGGGGTAAGGCAATAAATGGATAGAGATAGTGCGACACACACAGCAGACAGTTCCACTCTCTGATAAAAGGCGAGGGGCGGCTCTAAGCTAGACTAAGGTTAAGTAAGAAGAACTGCTACTCCTAATGTACAACGTCAAGTAGCGCGCGTAGCATCTACCTATAGCCTAAGCTGCACACAAGCCAAGACTAAGCTGTTCTACTGCCAAGCCATCATCGGGAGATCCAGTGATCAGATTCTGCCCCAATCTCCGGACATTTCATATATACTCCTACGCCATACCCGAACGTGGAGGATTACAAGGGTCGGACTGGGCTGTCACCACCTGACGCCTACCTCTACAAACCGTGGGGCACGAACACGCATCCAAGGGTGGAAAGGAAGCCCTAGCACCATGCTAGCGTAACTAACCACAACTCTAGATCCCTCGAGGCACCTCGCAAGGCGATAAACCTAGAGCACTCTTGCAAGACAATGGACCCGATGACTAAGCAAAAGGAACAACTAGGTCTAGCAAGCGATTACTTAGACAAAGGATCAAAGCTAGCACTACGTTAAGCATAGGCGTTCGTCGCTCAAGAACGAGCGACGAACGATGAACGATGAAGAGCGATCATCGTTAACCAATGATCGAGTATGAACGAACGACGAACGAACGATGAACGAACATGAACGAACATCGATGAACGATGAACGAACGATGAACGATCATGAACGAACGAAGAACGTTCATCCAAGATCAAGGATGGACGATGAACTAGCATAAGCACATAACTACTACAAGAACGATGATATTCCATTGATAAATGAATAAGTCTTACAAAGAGAGTAAAGGGATACAAGGGAATTTACCCCAAACTCTCCAAGGGACTTCGGACCCAAAAGGGCAGCCCAACTACTCAGCCTAAGCCTAACTAGAGAGCCCCTAGCTCTGGATGTGAGGAGGAGGGAATGAGCCTCTTGTGTTGTGTGTCTCTAAGGGGAGGGGGTACCCCTTTATTTATAGCCCTCCAAAGGCGGTGGAATTGAGGCAGTTCCAGATATTGTGGGCATTGATTGCAGGTGGAACCGACCTCCTGAAATCGGTTGCAAACCGCCTTAGAAAGATGGACCCAGGGGGCCACCCTGCCAGGTCGGCCGACCCAGGGTTTGGGGTCGGCCGACCCAGGCCTGGCCCCTCCTGGGCTGGGCCTTGGCAGGTGGCTTCCCCCTGGTCTTTATGCTTCTTTTCCAGGTGCGTGGCCTCAGTTGATATTCTGGTAGGTTCTAGGTCTTTAATCCTTGAATTATATTCCCGCGGCGAGCGTCGTTTGATGGACGTGTTGGAATCGTCGCCTTGGGCCTTGTTTACACCTGGAAATCCCTGTTTTCCACCTGCACATTCAAATCCAGAGGTACACGTGGAAATAGGTTATTTGATAACAATATGCAAGCAACAAGTGTTAGTTCTTCCTTATTTATAGAGCTAATTGACGGTCAAAAAAAGGGTCTAAGGACCGTCAACAACTCCCCCAAGCTGTCCTCCTTGCTCTTCCCGAGCAAGAAGTAGGACTTAGGATGTTGATCAGGAGTTGCTACGATGTTTCATATCTCCTAGGTACCATGCACACAACGAAAATACTCTCCTTTGAGTTGAAAAAGTTGGCATGGTAACTCACCCTTTACCTTACTCCTTATGGGGCGTATGGCTTTTTCCTTGTCTTGGGCGGTTGAGAGATAGAACGGTTATAACTGAGCACCATTCACTTGTCCATTGTTTGACTTTTATTTTCCGGAGGTTTTCAAAATTTTTGAAATAAAAGCAAAGTTCCTCAAATGATGCTCTCAAATCGCTCAATAAGTGTATATTCCCTACCAAGGCATTATTGTGTTGCCTCTTGTCATCCTACTTCTAAGGCTTGTATGTGGAGCTCAAGGTAGGGATGATATGAGGCATACTTGCATCATATATATTGCCGAACCAAAAGAGTGGATCCATGGAGAATGCAAGTCATACAACCTTGATCAAGATGTGCATGTGTGTATATGGTGGTGGTGAGGTGGAAGAACTATACTCCTTTTTATTTGTTCCTTCTCTCTCTTTTTTTTTTGAATTTTTTTTAGGAGACTATGGCTATCTTTCTTTCTTTCTTTTTCTCAACATTTTTCTTTATTCCTATTTTTTTCATCATGCTCTACTTTTGTATGAGCAGGGGGTTATTCTTTTTCTTTCTTTTGCATAGCCATGTCTCCGATGATACATTTTGAGAGAGAGAGGTAACAATGAATTTTTGGAGTATTTATTTTGGGTGGAAAGTGTGGTGGTATTGCTTAACTTCCAGTGTAGAAGTTTAGCATGCGAAGTGGAGTATACGTGATCTTGATCAATGAGAGTATGACAAGCTTCTCACTAGGGTCACACAATTTTGATAAAGCTCAATGCAATGACAAGCAGCATATGTGTAAGGTTTTGTAAAGCAAGAACGACATATGGCTTTGGTAGGAATTTTGATCATTGAGGAACTTTATCATTTTTTTGTATTTTGTAAAATAAAACTCCGGAAGTCAAGTCGCACTTTGAACAAGATCATAGCAGCCCTATTTGTACCATATCATATCTCACAACAACTTAGACTTAGATCAAGCACTATGCAGCCCACAAGTTTCAAGTTCTAGGTAAGCATAAGCCAAAAATCTCAAAACTTGGGAGAGCACTAAGTTGTGACTAGGTACAAACGAGAGATAAAACAGAGCAACTATTCATCGTCTCAACATAAGGAAGGCTAAACACTCATACTCGCATATAAAGAGAAACTACGAAAAACTAGCAACCACACTAAAGACTATTTTTGTTCTTTTTAGTTTTGTCATTTTTATTTTATTTTCAGATTTATGATTTTTTTGTATTTTTCATATGAGGTGCAAGAACAAGCAAACAAAAGAAATAAAAGGATACAAGTTGCGATACATGATACCTTAGCGGGGGGTATGGCATTCCCCCCAAGCTTGTTCTTGCTCATGGGTGACGTCGAGGATCGAACCCGGTGTGGCGAAAGTAAGCCAACATATCGGCTTGGCCCTGCTGCGTCATGTTGGTGAGGTTGGTGAGCTGGGCGTTGGTGTTTTCTTGCCACTGGTGGGTCTGCAGGACGTTGTTGACGGCTCTTAGACCCAATATTTACCCGTCAACTAGCTGCGCTTTTTATAATGAAACAATCACCAAAGGTAGACTTAGGTCTTTAAACTAATGATTTCCACGAGTCTTGGTGAATTTGTGAGTGCAGCTGCAATTCATAGGAAAACGGGGAAAAGGAAGCATAAAAGGCCCAAGTTGGAAACACCAATTTTCCCCGGAATAAAGAATTCCTCTCTTGGAGCCCAAAATCCAAATATCCTGGCTTCAACTCCACCCACAGCAGGTGGATCAGAGGATAACACAGCCCAGAGAAGCAGCACGAGGAAGACCAGGCCCAGAGGGGCCCACCAGGGGTCGGCCGACCCCAAATCCTAGGTCGGCCGACCTGTGGTAGAGGCCACCCTGGCCCATCTTATTATGTCGGTTCGCCACCGCCTTCCAGAGGTCGGTTCCACCTGCAATCAATGCCACCGACCTAAGGAACCGCCTCAAGTTGCCGACCTTCTTGGGCTATAAATAAAGGGGTACCCCCCTCCTCCAAAGCACAACACAAGACACAAGTCATTCCACTCCCATCCAGGCCAAGGGCCTCTTGTACAGTAGTAGAATAGAGGAGAGGGCAAGGATCAAGGAGAGGGATAGCTTCCTTTGGTTATTTCCTTATCTTGTACCCTTGGCGGATATTTATCTTATTAATAGTTCATCGTTCGTTCTTCGTTCGTTCGTCGTTCGTTCATCGTTCTTCGTTCGTTCTTAGTTCGTTTGTCGTTCGTTCATCGTTCGTCGTTCGTTCTTAGTTCGTTCATCGTTCGTCGTTCGTTCGTCGTTCGTTCATAGTACGAACCTTGTTCTTATTCGTAAGATTAGTATTCGTGGTGTTATTGATCTAGCGAGCTTTACATACTAGTCGTTATTCTTGTTATACTTGTTTACGGGATCATCGCTCCGCGAGGGGTGCTCTAGCCTTCCAGATTGGTACCAGGACCGGGGTTAGAGTAGTAATCGACGGCATAGGCGTGGTGCCTAGTGTAACTTCCTGGCCCAGGGCTTAATAGGATTGATAACAATACTCATACCAACAGTTGCAACTTCTTTTCTGGAAGCTCATCTCGAAAGAACTCCGGGGTTAAGCGTGCTTGGCCCGGAGCAATTTCGGGATGGGTGACCGACCGGGAAGTCCTTCCCGGGTGCGCACGAGTGAGGACAAAGTGCGCAGAAAAGACGTGTGTTGGTCTGTGGGGACAGTCTTGAGATCCTAGAGAGCTGCCAGGCGTGCGGGACCGGCCTCGTGGAGGCGGGACGTCACACCTAGGCTAGAGGTTACCTTTGTTTGCAGCGTGCCCCACGGTTTGTAGAGGTAGGCGGCAGGTGGTGACAGCCCTATCCGTCCCTTGTAATCCTCCACGTTCGGGTTCGTCGTAGAGCTACAGGCTGGCATGACTTGGCAGACCAGGTCTATACCAGTGCCCGAAGTAAACAAGTAGAGCTAGAGTGCGATCGTCCTGCGGGACAGCTAGATCTTTATTCATCCTCTCGATCCTATACTACTGCTATCCTTGTGTGTCCTTGGGTAAAACTAACCTTGCTGCAGATTATCACCGTTCCTTGGGGAAAACAAATACGATACCTTGGAATACTCCCGGGTGAAGTGCTACAACGGTATTCCGTGCGCTTGCGGATTTATTCGTGGTGTAAGAAATACCAACAAGCATTTCTGGCGCCGTTGCCGGGGAACGGTTGCTAATTCTGTAGCGGACCAGGTTTGCCCTCGTAACTTATCTTTACATTTCCCGTTCAATTAAATTAAAAAAAAATATACACACATGGAGTCATCACCTACAATCCAATCTTTTTCCACTCCACGGGGCGAGCTCTTAGAGCCACCATATTCATCTCAACTTGTTGTTTCAACAAGCTATGAGCTCAGCCCCAGTTTTATTTCTTTGATCAAAGGACTTTCTTTCTCTGGTTTTAAACATGAAAATCCTTTTGAACACTTGCGAGAGTTTGAGCAATTGTGTGCATGCCGATTGATCAATGGCATGACACATGAAACTTTAAAGTGGAAATTGTTTTCCTTCTCTCTCAATGGGAAGGCGAAGCAATGGTACACTTACACCGCTAAGAGAGTGAACGGTGATTGGAAAGAATTGCGAGACAAATTTTGTCTAGCATTTTTTCCCGTATCTCGTATCACTGCTCTACGCGCGGAAATAATTAACTTTCGCCAAGAGGAGGAAGAAACCCTTAGTGCGGCATGGATACGGTTCTGTTCATTAACAGATTCCGGTCCAGAGTTATTGCTCCCAGAACCCGTTCTTTTGCAACATTTCTATTCAGGGTTGAGCAAAGACACCGCACTTTATCTTGACACGGCTGCCGGTGGTTCTTTTTCTCATAAGACCATAGCGGAAGCAAAAGATTTGCTAGAAAGAATTGTTGAAAATACACCTTTTTCCGCTGAAATACCCGAGGAGCCGGAGTCAAAAGATGAGGAACTCATTGTGGAAACACAACAAAAGGTGTCTACCTTGGTAGACCCAACATCTGAGTCCTCATCTGATTCACGAACAATGACAGAGGATGATGAACCTCTTGAGTTCCCGTTTGAGTTTGAGGAAGAAATTTTTGAAGATTTTGGAAACACCTCGAACTATTTGTTTGAAAAGAGACCGCCTGTTCCTTTGCCACCTCCCGAACCAATTGAAAAAGAATATCTTGTGGAGACTGTTCGGGAGCTTACTTCAATCATGAGCGATGAATGGTTGAGGGAGAATGAGCTATCCATGGATATCATTCGGCTCTGCCCTCCCTCAACCAACATATGCTGCTCCATCAAAGGAACCAAGGTGGATGCACTCTACAACCCTCTTGTTGGTGCCAATATCCTCTCCGACACATACGCGTTGTCAATCTTTGGCAACCGACCATGGACATCAACAAACAAACTCCTCAAGCACCCATCAGGCCATATTCTTGAGAGTTTGGGGATTGTCAGAGATGTGACTCTCTATCATGAAGACCTTGAGGTTATCCTGGATTTCTACATCTTCGAGGTCCCAGACTTCGACATAATGATAGGGCATCCCATAGAAAAATTCCTCATTGATGCCCCATCATTTGGAAACCTCAACTTCACCCTCGGAAAAGAGTCATTCTCCATTCCAATTACCACCTCACGAAACACTCTTTCCGATGAACCACTTGAGGAATATCAAGTGGAGGAGGTCATGGCTATTTTTCCTCACATGGACCCCGAGTTAGCTTTGGAAGAAGATGCACAAGACTTTATCTTAGAAGAAGCCGACTCGGAGGATACCTTTGAGCTACCACAAACCACACCACCGCCACGACCTCCCATTGATCTCAAAGCGCTACCTCCCGGGTTGCGCTATGCTTTCTTGCACAGAGATCCGCAAGCTCCCGTCATCATAAGTGACAAGCTTTCGGAAGAAGAAACCACCAAACTCATAGCCGTGCTTGAAAAACATCGCTCCGTTCTTGGCTGCTCACTTGAAGACCTAAAAGGGATCAGCCCCGCTCTCTGCACCCATCGCATTCCCACGGATCCTGAAAGTACACCTTCAAGGGAACCTCAAAGGAGGCTGAATAATGCGATGAGAGAAGTTGTGAAGAAAGAGGTCTTGAAGTTATTACACGCTGGGATCATCTATCCTGTTCCTCACAGTGATTGGGTGAGCCCCGTACTTATGCTTATCGTCGCATGTCTTTTGGTTTGTGCAATGCACCTGCCTCGTTCCAACGTTGCATGATGTCTATTTTCTCTGATATGATCGAAGAAATTATGGAAGTTTTTATGGATGATTTCTCTGTTTATGGAAAATCCTTCGATCATTGCTTAGAAAATTTAGACAAGGTCTTACAGAGATGCCATGAGAAGGACCTGGTACTTAATTGGGAAAAGTGCCACTTCATGATCCAAGAGGGCATAGTTCTTGGACACCTTGTGTCCGAGAGAGGCATAGAGGTGGACAAAGCAAAAATAGAAGTTATAGAAAAGCTTCCGCCTCCTGTGAATATCAAGGGTGTTCGTAGTTTTCTGGGTCATGCTGGTTTTTATCGTCGCTTCATAAAAGATTTCTCTCAAATTGCACGACCCCTTACGAACTTGCTTGCTAAGGATGCACCTTTTGATTTCAATGATGACTGCATGCATGCCTTTGCTACTCTTAAGAATGCACTCATCTCCGCTCCAATCATTCAACCCCCTGATTGGACGCTTCCTTTTGAAATAATGTGTGATGCTAGTGATTATGCTGTGGGGGCAGTTCTTGGTCAAATGAAAGACAAAAAGCATCATGCAATTTCTTATGCTAGCAAAACATTGACTGGAGCTCAGTTGAATTATACTACCACTGAGAAAGAGCTCCTTGCCGTTGTTTTTGCTTTTGACAAGTTTAGATCTTACTTAGCTGGAGCAAAAGTTATCGTTTACACTGATCATGCTGCTTTGAGATATCTGCTTGCTAAGAAAGATGCTAAACCTCATCTCATAAGATGGATCCTTCTGCTCCAAGAGTTTGATCTTGAAATTAAAGATAAGAAAGGAGTAGAAAATTCTGTAGCAGATCATTTGTCGCGTATGCAGTTCACTAACTTGCAGGAGTTACCCATAAATGACTTCCTACGCGACGACATGCTGCTGAAAGTGACGGATTCGCACCCTTGGTACGCCGACATCGTGAACTTCATCGCCACAGGATACGTACCACCAGGGGCGGATAAAAGAAGATTGATCTATGAAAGTCGCCGTCACTTATGGAATGAACCATACCTCTATCGTGTCTGCGCCGATGGACTGCTTAGGCGATGTGTGCCCACTCCCGAGAGCACACAAATCATTGAAAAATGCCATGCAGCCCCATACGGTGGACACTATGGTGCCTTCCGTACCCAAGCAAAGATCTGGCAAAGTGGATTCTTTTGGCCAACCATGTATGAAGATACAAAAGAATTCATTAGAAGATGCCCACAATGCCAGAGATTTGGAGGCATCGCAGCACGAGATGCAATGCCCCTCACATACAACCTTCAAGTCGAACTCTTCGACGTATGGGGCATTGACTTCATGGGACCATTCGTGAAGTCCCAAGATTGTGAGTACATATTGGTGGCAGTGGATTACGTATCCAAATGGGTAGAAGCTATGCCATGCCGAGCTGCCGACTCCAAACACGCTCGCCGGATGTTCCACGAGTTTATCTTTCCAAGGTTTGGAACTCCAAGAATGGTGATAAGCGACGGAGGGTCTCACTTCATTGATAAGACTTTCCGTAGCTTTCTAAGAGAGCTTGGAGCAAAGCACAACATTGCCACTCCATACCATCCTCAAACAAATGGGCAGGCCGAAACATCCAACAAACAAATCAAGCGGATCTTGCAGAAAACAGTGTTGGAAATGGGGAAGGGATGGAAGAACAAGCTACCCGATGCACTATGGGCATATAGAACAGCCTACAAGACACCCATAGGCATGTCACCATACCAACTCGTCTATGGAAAAAACATGCCATTTGCCAGTCGAGTTGGAGCACAAAGCATATTGGGCCATGAGAACTTGGAACATGGATATGAAAGGAGCTGGGTGGAGAAGAAAAATGGAGATAGCTGAGTTGGAAGAATGGAGAGACAAAGCATATCACAACTCAGCCATCTACAAGGAGCGTACAAAGCGCTGGCATGACCGGCGAATAAAGATAAAAGAGTTCAAAGTTGGAGACAAGGTGTTACTCTTCAATTCAAGGGTAAAGCTCTTCGGGCATGGAAAATTGAGAAGTAAATGGAACGGACCATACACCATCATCGACACGTCGACTCATGGGGCAATCACACTCCAAGACGACGGAGGTAACGTATTCAAGGTAAATGGTCAGCGCCTTAAGATTTATCTTGAGCCCGAAGCAAATAAAGATTTCGATGTCATGCACTTAATTGATTTGAATATCTTTTTGTGACCTCTGCATCGAAATATCCTTCTATACCCTGTATATCCCGAAGATACCTTTCCCAGCAAAGCTCCACGAAAAAGAGAAAGGCCAGAGCCTGCCAAGGCAGGTCGGCCGACCTGGCTACCAGGGTCGGCCGACCCCCTCTGGCAGCCTCTGCCTTCCATCTTTTGCTCCTTTTGCCACCCAACCTTTCCCTTCCTTGTTCACCTATGCTTTGGAAATAAATCCTTCGTTTCTTCGCCGGGAGAGGGAGAACCACTATAAATACAACCCATTGCACCCCCTCTCCATTCATCCCTTTCAAGCTCCACTCCTTGAACCAAAACCTTCACCTCAGTCATGAGCGAAAAGAGCGACGCCTCCTCCATCTGCACCGAGAATAAGGGTAAGGAAGAAAGACCCTATTGGGTGGCCGATGACGAGCGTTTTGAAAGATGCGCTAAGGCTCTAGAAAAAGCCCACCTCAAGATTAGGAGCTTGGAGCAGGAGGTGGCCCGAGCAAAGAAGGAAAACGGCGTCCTCCAAAACCTCTACAACAATCTTATGCATGAGAGGATGATAGAAAAGGATTAAGAGGGCCAAATAAATAGAATAAGAATAGGCGCATTCGTTTTCTTCTGTTTATTCCCTTTCTATCATTAATTTCCCTTCAAATTTGTAATGTGCCTGCGAGTTCAGTTTATAATTCAATCAATGATAGTGCTCCCCGGGCTTGCATACCGGTAGAGCAATATTTGTGTTTCCATATTTTTGTCGTTTTTGAAGGAAACAGGCAAAAAGGCAAGTGTGGGGGGGGAACATCGCAATATCTGGAACAATCACGACCAAATCATCCAGAACCATACGAGGCAACTCAGGAACGGCCAACACGCGAAATATCAGAACTAGTGGGGTCCAGGCCAGGTCAGCCGACCCCACCAGGAGGGTCGGGCGACCCCTGGTGGTCCCCACCAGGCTCCAGCCTCCTCCTGCCTCCTGAGTTTGCACCACACTTCCACTTTTTGCCTGCTACACCGTCAAGTTCATTCTGATAATCTGAAAATTAAATAAAACTTGACGCACTAATCTTTTGGGTCAATCCTAATTGATTTATCTTTTGCCCACAACTCTATCTCTCACATTCATGGACTTGCACACTTGTTATTTCTCGCTTCATCACTGAATGCTTGTGAACACCTTATCATTAGGAACCCATGTTTTTCCTAGATAATTGGCATGTGAGATATGGTTTGTCGAAATGATCTTTGCTTAACCTTCAAGTCCTTGGGAATTTATCTTTATGAAAATCAAAAATTCCATGGTATGATGCTCCTCACTTGATTTATATTTTCCTACCAAGGCCAAGAACTCTTCATGAGTACTTTGATAGCCTATAAGCTGCTAGTTGTTGATTTGAGCTTTGTCAAATTCTTGGACCCTAGTGAGAAGCTTGTCATACTCTTTTGATCAAGATCACGTACACTCCACCTCACATGCTACACTTCTACACTGGAAGTGGAGCAGCATTCCATCATCCATCCACCAAATAAATACTCCAAAAATCTCTATTACCTTTCTCTCTCAAAAATATCAGTGGAGACATGGCTATGAAAAAAAAAAAAAGAATAATCCCTGCTCATACAAAAGTAGAGCATGATGGAAAAAATGATGATGGGAAAAATAAAAGAAAAAGAAAGAAGAAGTATGATAGCCATGTCCTCCTCAAAAGTTCAAAAAGAGAGAGAAGGTAACACCATAAAAAGGAGTACAAATAATTTTCCACTTCATACCACCACCACACATGCACATCTTGATTAGATTGTATGACTTGTCTTCTCCATTGGATCCAGTCTTTGACTTAGCAATAAAAGAGACACTAGTATGCTCCACTTTACCCTACCTTGAGCTCCACAAAAGCCTGATCAAACACAAGGAGGGAAGAGGCAAAATCATGGCCCTTGAGAGGAAAATACACAAACACCATGAGCGACTTGAGAGAGTCACTTGAGGAGCAGAATACTATGTTTTTGTTTCTGAAAATTATGCAAAAATCCCAAGGTACTTGACAGGGAAGGCAAGGTGATTTGAGACATGACCGTTCCACTTATCAATCATCCAAGGAATGCATGTTAGACACCTCAAAGTTCACAGGTATGAAGTGTGGCTTGCAATAACTTGTGTGCAGGCTCCCATTTATGAGGATGAGTATCTCCCGCCTTATGCTCGCAACTTTACTCGAGGACGAGCAAAGAGCTAAGTGTGGGGGAGTTGTTGACGGCTCTTAGACCCAATATTTACCCGTCAACTAGCTGCGCTTTTTATAATGAAACAATCACCAAAGGTAGACTTAGGTCTTTAAACTAATGATTTCCACGAGTCTTGGTGAATTTGTGAGTGCAGCTGCAATTCATAGGAAAACGGGGAAAAGGAAGCATAAAAGGCCCAAGTTGGAAACACCAATTTTCCCCGGAATAAAGAATTCCTCTCTTGGAGCCCAAAATCCAAATATCCTGGCTTCAACTCCACCCACAGCAGGTGGATCAGAGGATAACACAGCCCAGAGAAGCAGCACGAGGAAGACCAGGCCCAGAGGGGCCCACCAGGGGTCGGCCGACCCCAAATCCTAGGTCGGCCGACCTGTGGTAGAGGCCACCCTGGCCCATCTTATTATGTCGGTTCGCCACCGCCTTCCAGAGGTCGGTTCCACCTGCAATCAATGCCACCGACCTAAGGAACCGCCTCAAGTTGCCGACCTTCTTGGGCTATAAATAAAGGGGTACCCCCCTCCTCCAAAGCACAACACAAGACACAAGTCATTCCACTCCCATCCAGGCCAAGGGCCTCTTGTACAGTAGTAGAATAGAGGAGAGGGCAAGGATCAAGGAGAGGGATAGCTTCCTTTGGTTATTTCCTTATCTTGTACCCTTGGCGGATATTTATCTTATTAATAGTTCATCGTTCGTTCTTCGTTCGTTCGTCGTTCGTTCATCGTTCTTCGTTCGTTCTTAGTTCGTTCGTCGTTCGTTCATCGTTCGTCGTTCGTTCTTAGTTCGTTCATCG
Source organism: Eragrostis nindensis (assembly GCA_012490785.1). Classification (NCBI taxonomy): domain Eukaryota; kingdom Viridiplantae; phylum Streptophyta; class Magnoliopsida; order Poales; family Poaceae; genus Eragrostis; species Eragrostis nindensis. The sequence goes on along the minus strand of JAAXCT010000051.1, from coordinate 1,301,322 downwards.
TTCGTCGTTCGTTCGTCGTTCGTTCATAGTACGAACCTTGTTCTTATTCGTAAGATTAGTATTCGTGGTGTTATTGATCTAGCGAGCTTTACATACTAGTCGTTATTCTTGTTATACTTGTTTACGGGATCATCGCTCCGCGAGGGGTGCTCTAGCCTTCCAGATTGGTACCAGGACCGGGGTTAGAGTAGTAATCGACGGCATAGGCGTGGTGCCTAGGCTAGAGGTTACCTTTGTTTGCAGCGTGCCCCACGGTTTGTAGAGGTAGGCGGCAGGTGGTGACAGCCCTGTCCGTCCCTTGTAATCCTCCACGTTCGGGTTCGTCGTAGAGCTACAGGCTGGCGTGACTTGGCAGACCAGGTCTATACCAGTGCCCGAAGTAAACAAGTAGAGCTAGAGTGCGATCGTCCTGCGGGACAGCTAGATCTTTATTCATCCTCTCGATCCTATACTACTGCTATCCTTGTGTGTCCTTGGGTAAAACTAACCTTGCTGCAGATTATCACCGTTCCTTGGGGAAAACAAATACGATACCTTGGAATACTCCCGGGTGAAGTGCTACAACGGTATTCCGTGCGCTTGCGGATTTATTCGTGGTGTAAGAAATACCAACAGACGTGTTGGTTGAGAGTGTACTCAACGTCCTCTCCTCGAGTCTCGATGCGTCCCATTTGCTCGGTAAGCGCATTCATTTGTTGCTCGAGATATGGATCACGAGCTGCAGACGAACGACGCCCACCGGCCCTCGGTGAGTAGGACGTCGAATCGGAGATGATGTCCTCCCATTGTGCGTGGGGAGGGTGCGTCCAGTGGGCTTGGCCCGCACCCTGCTGCGACGAGCCGCCGACCTCAAATGGTGGTGGAGTGGTGTAACCACAGGGACCATACCCGGCGTGACCGTAGCTTGGCCCATATGCATAGGCCATGGGCTGCGGTGCTGGCATCCCGGTGTCGGCGGTTGGCTCCGGCCTGCGTGTCCTCCTGCGAGACGAAGTACTCCTGCGTGCAGCTTCCTCTTTTTCGAGAGGTGTGGTTAGGTTTTTACAGTCATACAAACGAAGTTTCCGGTTAGGTAACGGGAATTCATTTGTGTAACCGACATAATAAAATATGAGAGAATTATTTGGACCATGCTTAAGCGTATGACCTTGAATAAGATAATCCTCAGTGATAAGAGAGCGGGTGTATCAATGTAAGCAACATTAGCATCATGCAAAGCACCAACACCCGCAGCGATACGTGTAATCAACGAGGTGCACTCAATCGGTCCAGTCATTCTAAAATTCTCTAACCACTGAGCAATCATGAACATGACAGGAGCAATCTTTATTTTCTCAACCATAGCATAAAGAATTTTCAGATCATCCTCGCGCACAATCCTAATATCGCTTCTAGGAAACAAGGTAATGCCAAGCCACATGTGCAACAAGCGCAAGGTAGGATGATGAATATGATTAGTTCGGGGTTTCTCACAAGTACGAGATGCAGAAATTCTTTGCCAAAAAGCTAACTTTGAGTAACCCGGAATCGAACTATCAACATCAATGGTGCAGCGAGAATTAAAGCCGAGGCATTGACTAAGGATTTTCCATGTCAAATGATATTCCTCCCGGAAAAATCGAAAGGTAATACCGTCATCTACCACGCATAGGGTGCATAAAAACTGTAGTGTAAGTAAGCGGGAACCCTGCTCATCTACACATGCAAACTTATCCCACCCTATTGCTTTAAATACTCGAGAAAATTCAGCATCCATACCGATCTTTTGCAGCAGTTCCGGATCAAATGCTCGCGTAGGAGCAAATGTTCGGAGTCGGAGAGCTTCGTAGGCACTCATCTCTTCATCGCCCACCAAGTCGAGGTCGGTGTCGACGAGAAGACGATGCTCGGTGTTGGCTTGTTCCTCCGTTGCGGCTTCATGTTGAGGGCTTGACACTTGCTCGGTGGCGGTGCGGGCGCGAGTGCGAGGTCGAGATGAACCCGAGCCTGTGCTCCCGGACCGGAACAGCGAGGCGACGGCCTTTCCGGCGCGCTTCATGCTGCAGCTAGGTTGAGCAAGAACGCAAGAACAAAAACTCCGAACGGGTTGTGAGAGTGAAAACCAATCGATGAAACCGTCTGTGTTCTTGCAAGCGAGAAAACGCAACTCGCACTACTAGATTTTCCCCCTAATACAACGCAGGAAATGCGTTGCAATATGCCCTTTTTGGGTGCAATAGCCACAATTGCACCCAAACAATTTCGTAAAAAAGTGCTGCAAAAGGTCCCGTGGTATTAGCCTTCAACCACAAATGTCTTTTGTTGGTTGCAATTTTTTTTCTATTACGACACAATTAGGTGTTGCAACTAGCATCTAAAGGCGCGCTCGTGTTGGTTGTAAACTATCCTATTGCAATGCATCTTCTGTTGCTAGAGGTTCATTTGCATCGTACCCAACGCGTTGCAATGTATAAAATCTTGCGTTGCAAAGCATTGTATTGCTACACTTTAGTTGTGGTTGCTATAGGGAAAGCTCCTCTATTGCCACTAAAGTGTTTTGGGTGCTATATGTGGTTCCCTCTATTGCCACCAGGTTCGTTTGGTTGCTAGAGGTGGACAACTCTATTGCCACGCATTAGGGATGGTTGTTATAGGAGGGACATTCTATTACCACCAAAATCGTTTGGACGCTATAGGTGGATCACTCTATTGCCACCAAACTTGATTGGTTGTTAGATGTGACCTCCTTTATTGCTTCAAAAACGTTTTGGTAGGCTCTATTGCCACCGTAATAGTGGGTTGCTATATGTGAAACTTCGTATTGCCACGACCCTTTGTGACACTAAAAAAGTCGGGTTGCGATAGGATGAATTCTCATTTGCCACGAATGGTGTTGCTTCCATACTTTTGTAGCTATTGCCACATGTCTATTATGCCACGCTCAATTATTTTGTATCACCAATAATTTAAAACAATATAATACAGGATCAAAAATAATTAAGCATTTATCATTCATAAAACAAGATTCAACCATTCAGTGTAAAATTCCATGACACGTAGTACTGAAATAGTAATAAGTTTGCAACACCACATTGTTTCAACACACATAGTAGACTAATTTGATAAGAAATGAAGAACTTGATCCGCAAAGAGTGACTTCAAGACGATCCCATCACTTGATCAGCATAGGGTGACTTCAAGATGGTCCCATCACTTGTTTAATCCATTCGAACTGCCTTAGTTTGCTGAAAAGAAAGAACTAGCCAAAACCCCGGGGTATCATCATAACAATATGAAAATCTTCATTGTAAATAGTATTATCATCTGGACAATGGTGAGCATGTATTAGAAACATGAAGGATCAAACCTGAAAGAAAGTGAATACTTGCTGGATGATATGTGTAGTAAGAGGACACTGCCGAGGACGAATTACAGACAGCCAGTTACATCCGTCACCACATTATCAACTTGCTATACAAAGTAGCTGAATTACAATGTGTTTGTGGGTAAACACATATGAAAATAAAAAGGAAAACAGTATGCAGGTTACACCAATAAAAAAATGTTTGAACAGCTTGCTAACCTGAAAGTAGCACAGAACATGCAATGGAACATTATAGATCACAAGTACAGATCACAAGATACTTGTAAGAAAGGAACTGTAATAAGACGTGGCAACACTGACAGTGCAGCTGATGTTGAACACCCAATGAAAGATTGTATGTGACACCATCCTCATGAAGTTATGAAGACTTCAGCGAACATTTAGAGATTGTTTACTGATATTACTTCTATAAACCAAAAAAAAAAAAAAAGCTGAGCTGTATGCAAAGAGGACATAAGCATCCAAAATTGTACTAACATGGTAAAAGCTGATATCGGAGTAGGAGCTACAGTGATCCGACCGGGTAGATTATCAGCTAGACCAACAGTAATTTCTGCAACCAGAGGTATGTTATGTGCTGGAATCAATTGTTTGCGACAATGAGGATAGGTAAGACACATAGAGAATAGGTACTAATAACCAGGCACCATACATTTTACTGTATTAAACATGTACTACAAATCAATTATGTAAGTCAAGCAGGACATATAAGAACAGAGGAGGAAACCATTTCTTAAAGCAACAATTTACTAAGTTGGAGCTGAGACATTTGTGGAAGGTTGCTTGTGTTTACGACATGCCTTAGATCTTTATGTCTCAGCAGGGGACAGATCAGGCAGCACATCAATCGCATTAGGAATAATATCCTCTACAAACAAAGATCCAAAAAAGTTACTTCTATGAGGCAAGAAGAAATGCAGTGAAAATAGAAAAAGAGCTGTAAGCATCTTTTCAAAAGTTATGTCAATCGACATGATTGTGAATTAAGTGAAAAGGAGATAAATATATCAATGTATAATGATGCTTCTATTTTGGAGTAAAAGAAGAATAAAAGGAAGATGAAAATGTGGTAGATTCCAGTGGCATGCATACTTCTCTAGTATTCACAGATTAGCCCTATTTTTTTATTCCCTCAGAGTAGCAACAATTAGAAGTGCACACACTGAGACACACCATATGACGGCATATAATTTTCAGCCTAACAATACAATATAACGTCGATAATACCTGAAAAGGATAGTATCACATCTCTTTGCTGCATCATCCAAAACCAAACTGCTAGCCAAATACTATAGAAGGGAATACATATGAATCAAAATCATACTGAATATTTAATCAATTGTCTATCAATATGTTTTGCAAGTTGCAACACAGAGCCATCGTTAACATTTTATCTCTTCAGCAAGGTACCAAGGAAACACATATCTACCATTCTACCTAAAAAGATTATTTACATCTCCACAGATACGCATGTGAGATTTAGAATATATACCTTTCTAGCTGAAACATGGTAGAAGCATCAAGTAAATTATAGGCTGATAGCACGTGTATGCAGCAGGGGAGCACGAACAGGGCAGTAGCCAGTTGGGTGGATGTACAGGCCGCAGATCCCTGCACAACATATCCAAATTAGAAGATGGGAATCCTTGAAAAAAAAAGTAGACAAGATTGGGAGATGTAAATGCCACAGAATCAAATAGGTGGAGGAATCACCTCGACAGGGTACCTGAACACTGAATCGGCTTATGCGGAGAAGGGGATCCCAGAAGGAGTGGCGGGAGAGACATGGAGCGAATGGATTGGAGCCGCCGGCGTGGTGTATCACTGCGGCGACGCTTCGTGGAAGCTGTGGGAGTTGCAATCCGGGCCCTCGAATGACGGCCCTCACATCTGAAGGATAGGAGCTGGGACACCGAGCAGAGCACGAGGAAGCGCCGCCGCTGCCGTCGGGGAGGGCGGCGCGGGTTGTGTGTGCATCACCGGAGGAAGCTTCTGGATCGGAAGGTCTTGAGGGCATTGGACTCGGGGCAGCGAGGCGAGACGAATTGAGAGAGCGCGGGGTGAGGTACTGTAAAAATAACATTATGCAGAACAGATAAGCTCAATACCGAAATAACAACTGTAATAACCTAACTGGGTTGGCATATACTGACAGTTATCTAACATGTCGATGAATTGCGTATAGACATACCTGTCCTGCCAAGAATTATTTCTTCCCACACCTCAACTGATGCAAAACGGCTATCAACTGCAGAATAAACATTGAAACGGCAGAGAATCTTGCAAATATTCTTGGACAATACTATCGGTGTTGATAAAAAGACTACTAAAAAATGTTGGAAACCTGCAAACACAGAAGCACAGCAGGGAAGACCAGTTCTTGTTGTAGAAAACCATGCTTCCTCATGTAGCAAATGTACCTGTCCATGGACAAGGTAGTTGCATTTAACACTGATGTTCTGGTAATCTTTGTTCAATAAATGATTTACGGCTGTAGCAGTTGTAATCTTTTCTCCATTTAGTACAATTTCTTTCAATGGAAAATATAGCGAGTGCAGACAACCATTCGGTAGTGAGGACATTCTAATATGCTAAACAGAATACAGGGAACACATAAACACACGGAACCAAAAAGGCAGTGCGGGACGCAATGGGACCCGCCCAAACATGACATGTCGACCCAGACGCAGAGCCATGTTAGCCCAAAACGCCCTGGCGCGCCTCTCCTCCCATACATGTAGATTAGTATATAGGCATACGAGATCAAGACAACCGTACCGGCGCGAATTTTCGGAAAACCTGTTTTATTTATTTCCTGGGCTGACGCGAATTTCCGCGTTGACGTGGTCGGAGGCGAGAGTGATCGGCGCATTGGTCGATCTTGTAGGTTGCCTGTTGATCTACCTAGCTCGGCGCGGCGCAATTGTCGATCGCGAGATCGTCAACTCTAGATCATGGCTGAGTCCCGATTTGATTGATGCTCTGCTGTATGGATTATTGGAGGCTCACTTGTAAGAACAAAAAGCATGGCGATAGACAAATTTAAGTGCAACCAAGGAACACTTCGTTGCAATAAGTCTGTTACAGTTGCAACGACTACGACTAGTAGGACAACCACGTAAAATTGTGGCAATACGTCCATGCTATTGCATCTCGCAGTAAGAAAGGATGCAATAGCCACCTATCTATTGCCACAACGCACCAAGTAATTTGCAACACAAATCAAGGGTTGCGAAATTGCCGTTCAGAAGCAACCAACGCTAATATGGTCGCCATAGCACCTTTCTATTGCAACACACGAAGTGCTAATGCAACTCATAATTGGTGTAGCAGTATTCCTAACCAATTGCAACACAAATCCTAAAAATGGGTGCATTAGGGTCACCCTGTTGCAACACGAAACATAAATATCGCAACACCATTTATATGTAGTAATAGGCACGCATATTACTACCAAATCACTGTTTCGGTGCCATAGTACCCACCTATTGCACCCAAATCAGTGGTGTTGCCTAAATGTTTCGTGGTTATAGGGGGAAAATCTAGTAGTGTCGGAAAATCAAACCAAAACAAAACTGAAAAGCAAACCAAGAGAGAAATATTTTTGCAGAATTTTGAGGCAAGAACTCAATGAGCACAATGGAAAACTTGAGAGCAATGGAGTGAAGTGAGTTGAGGAGTGAAAATGAGAGTGTGAGAGGGAGAGAGCAATGGCCGGCCACTCCTTCATATAGGCAGGCCATAACGGCCACATTTGAAAAGGGGAGAGGACAGGTGACCGTTGGGGCAAAGGGGGGCGCGCCCAACGGCCACCATGGGTCGGCCGACCTGACAAGTGGGGTCGGCCGACCCCCTGTGGGGTCCACTTGCCTCCCTCTTTGGCCCATAGCCCCCAACAGCCAAATGGTGATTGACCACGGTTGCTATGTCCAGAAACTCCTCAAAATTATTTGCTCAAAAAGATTTCCAAATAAAAGGTTGCCTCGAATTCAAAATTTTTCAAAAAATTCAAAAATCGACATGTTGATGAAAAATTTCAACATGCAAAAATATTTTTGGCTTTTCCATGGTGATACAAGGGTGGTCCAAAAATTTCATCCAAAGATGAGACATTTTGAAAGCAAAAGTGTTTTTTGGAATTTTGAATTTTAAATGGATGGCGAGGGAAAAATTCAAATATGCTGGCGGAAAAATTCAAATAAATTTTTGGTGGAGGAAATAAATATGCAAGGTGGTTTGGAAAAAATCCAAATGCAAATTGGTGGTGGGAAATTCAAAAAGAAGCAAAGAAAAAATAAATGATAATGCCGGTTAACCTGACGGCCAGGCCCTCTGTCGTTTAAAGTCCGACGAGCTAAGACTTCTCCAACGGGTCTAGCTTGGTGGCGCGGACCCCGTCCTTGGAGATGAGGACGTGGAGGGCTGCGCCTTGACTTGCCACACTTGTTTCATCTTTAGTGGTGTAGGTGGCTTTTCGGACTTTGGGACGGGTTTCTTGGCCCATAATCCCGGCCTCGTGGTCGCAGGTTTCTTTGGTTGAAACTGCGATGGATTTTCAATCTTTGCCAAGCTCTTCCATAGAGCAATGAGGCTGTCCGTTTTCCTGGCTGTCACTTCAACTTCTTGGATGTTGGAGGTGTTTGACCCATACTTGACTTTGATCATCGAGCATTGTTCTTTTCGAGGTTGAAACTCGAACTTCTCCTCCTTCCCATTGATGTAGAGGCGGATTTCTCCAACTCCAACATCAATTTGGGCCTTCGTGGTGCTAAGGAAGGGACGTCCCAAGATGAGGGGCGTTTCCTTGTCAATATCCATGTCAAGCACCACAAAGTTCACCGGGACGACGTGGCCTCTTATGAATACCGGCACATCCTCCGCAATTCCCATTGGAAAGCGGAAGGATGAGTCAGCCAATTGTAGCCGCATCGCTGTTGGCATGAGGAATCTATACTTTAATAGCTCGAAGATTGCCTTGGGCATAATGCTCACGCTGGCCCCAAGGTCACACAGTGCGTAGTCGAAGTGGAATCTCTTCATTGAGCAAGAGATTACTGGGAAGCCTGGATCAGTTTTTGTTGTAGAAGGTTCTCCTCTTATTTGCCTGTTCTCCCCTGCATGGTTAGTCCTACGAGAGAACATTTCTCCTCTCGTAGTGATAACATTAACTTTTTCAATGGGAGATTCTGGTTGCCCAGGAATCTGCCCAGAATTAGCAGAAGGAACAAGAGCAGCAAGCTAAGCTAACTGAGTTTCTATCATTTTATTAAGGCTCAACTGATTTTTGAAAGCGGAAGAAAGACCTTCTATTTTTGAATTTAAACTCTCTAAACTCTGATCATTGGCAGCAAGCTTTTTGTTGATTGATTCGTTGATTTTAGCTTGGCCATAAACCAAATCTTTCAAAGAAGGCTGATTATTCTTAAAACCAGAGAAATTGTTACCTCCTTGAAAAGATTGGCGGTTTTGGTTAAAACCTTGACCTCCACTTGGACGATACCCATTGTTGTTGTTCATGTAGAATGCTTCTTCATGGGTATGGTTGGGGCAATCCTTCCCCATATGGCCAGTGTTGCCACATTCCTCACACGTAATGCGTGAGTCAAGTGAACGAACACTACCATGCGTGTCGAAGTCGTCCAAGCGCTTCATGACGAGGTCGAGCTTGGCGGACAATAAGTCCACCTCCTTGATAGGGTGTACGCCTTTAGAGCGTGGTTGGAGACGTTCATCGCTCCACCCTTGATTGAAGACCATCTTCTCAATAAGTTCTTTAGCTTGAGCAACGGTCATTGAGAAGAAAGCTCCTCCAGCAGCGGCATCCAAATGTCCACGGGTTGTTGGTGTCAACCCATTGTAGAAATGTTGAAGAATGAGCCATTCTTCCATCCCGTGGTGTGGGCAGGCGGATATGTAATCTTGGAGCATATCCCACGCCTCGGCGATGGTTTCATTGTTGGCTTGCTGGAAGATTGAAATTCTTCCACGAAGGGCGTTGGTTTTGCCCAACGGGAAAAACTTTGCGAGGAACGCGGTAGAACAGCGGTCCCAAGTGTCAATGCTGGCACGATTGGCATAGAACCATTGTTTCGCCTTCCCAAGGAGGGAGAGGAGAAACAAACGAAGTCTGATAGCATCTTGATTGACTCCGGCGGTTGCCGATGTGTTGCATATCTCAAGGAATTGCTGGAGATGAGTGTTGGTGTCCTCCGTGGCCTTTCCACAAAAGGGAATGGCCTGCACCATAGTGATTAGGCTTGATTTGACTTCAAACCCTGCGTCACCGGCGTTGACATTGGGCCCAACGGGAACAATGGCAACGGAGGGAGCAGAGTAGTCACGGAGGGTCCTTTGATCAGCCATGTCAATAAGTGATGATGGTGCGGATGATGTGGGTTCGTCTGTCGGGAGTGTTGCTTGCGAGGGAGAGTCGACGCGGGGTCGGACTTTCCTTGCAAGCGACTCTGGATTATCAACGAAGTTTTCCGGCAAGTTGAATCCATGCACACACTATCCTGTTTTCACATCAAAGAGAGAAAACAGATCAAGGTTAGCCTGCAATGGAAATGGTTAATTCCCATCAAGTGTAATCATGAGTAATCATTGTACACTTGTCAACAATTGTCTTCCCCGGCAACGGCGCCAGAAATGCTTGTTGGAATTTCTTACACCAAACAGAAAACACCACTTTAGGCTGGTTAGGCCTATAGTGAATATTCCCGGTTCGGCGCCAGAAATACCTGGGGTTAAGTTACTTGCTTAGGATACATAATAATCCACAACTGGCAACGAGTGCCAGAAATATATTATTAGTATTTAATCATAAAGAATTTGAAATTCGGTTCTAGATATACCGTCATCTTTGCATTCTCCGAGGAAGATGTAAGTTCACTTGAGTGATCAAGAAAGTGAGTATCCCGAGCTTGCATCATCTTCTTCACAATTGCTCGCTCTTTCAAATGATGGAAGCTTGCTCACGGTTGTGGATTGATCTTCAATAGAACCACCATCACCAATTGAGATGTCCTCAAAATGAGGGGCATTTCTCGAGTGATCATCATGTGAGATGGTCATGAGCAAGACTTCTTCATATTGTAGCTTCGCAAGATCTTCATGTTGAAGTGCAAAAATGTTGTCGCCGAATCTTGAATGAGGAGGTGCTTTCAAGATCTTCATGATAACCTCACCACTTGAGCTTTTCACTTGTCATATGAATCGATCCTCTTATCTAGCATAACCAAGCGAAAACACAAGTAAGTGATTCATTAAAGAATATAGTAAGATTATAAAATCACTCCTCAACAAGAAAACTAGCAACAAAATCATCATGAACCATAAGCACACAATCATGATCATCATAAGATATAACAAGAACAACAAGATCATCATGATAACATGGTTATCCGTGAAAGTGCTAGAGAATTTATTCATGGTATCCCACAATTCATTTGGAACTATGGACTTAAGGTAGCTAATCAAGCGATTCTTTCAACGTCCAAAGCCCAAACCCATAAGGGATGAAAACCCAAACTCATTCGGTCACATCTCAAAGGCAGTTAAGCCCTAAATTGAGCACTTGGCTCTGATACCACTTGTAAGGATCGTGTGACCGAGAGGGGGGTGAATCGGGCACACCATGAACTAAAACTTTTGCACTTCTAGCTACTCTTTCTATTTGCACAAGTAAAGGATACATAACTAGAGAGTACGTGTGCACTATGTGATAGTGATCAAGCAAGGATAACCATGTGCTAGGACTTGTACATGCTAGGAGCAAGGTATACATGAGCATATAGAACAACCTAGCATATGACAACATACAAGATAAGCTCAACAAGTCCTATACATGCTAGCGTATAAGGTAAAGGCAATCAAGCAATCTAGCATGCATATGGGTAACACATAAGGAAGCTCAAGTAAGTCCTATACATGCTAGTGTATAAGATAGATAGACAATCAAACTAGCATGCATACAAGTAACACATGGGGAAGCTTAAGCTAGTGATCATGATAACAAGATAGATACAACAAAGAGCATAACAAGATCACTAGATGATATCAAGCAAGTGTATGAGCTATGAGCAAGTAGGTACACATAAGGAAAGCGCATATCACTAGAGATAACATAGAGCTAGCACACGGAAACAATCATTAAGCAATCATATGATAAGCACAAGTCTACTACATGCATATAAGATAAACAAGATAGTAAGTGCAAGTAGTAGAGGTAAGAGTAAGAGATTGCTCATCGATTTTTCCCGTGGTCTCGGAAGGATGGCGCCTTCCCCTACTCCACGTTGGGTCACTCCCGCCGGAGTCTCGACCCCGTCCCTCCGCTCGATGGCGATCCCCTCTAGAGCACACTCCACCCTTTAAGCCGGTGATGTCCCCTAAGAGCACGCTTCACTCCTCGAGTGAAGTCACGGGCTTCACCCCGCCGCACACCGGCAATGCTCTCCTCTTGGGACCATCCACCGCTCTTGAGTGAAGTCGCGGGCACGTCCCGCCGGGCTTCTCCCGGGTACTCCTCCGAAGGTAAGGCTCCGCACTTGATGCGTGCCAAAGGGCGCTCCACTAGTGATGCTTCTTTCGCACGGGAAGCTCCAAGACCGTGTACAAACTTGTGTTGGCTTCCACACTCTCTTTGGCAAGCTCAACACCGACGCCTAACCGGTCTAGGCCTTGCCATAGACCAAGGGTAACAAACCAAGACCGCCTCCCTATGACCACACTAGTCCTAGAGGTGGATGGATGCTCTCAACCCTCTCAAGCACTAAGCTTTCTTCTCCAAATCTTCTCCATGTGCTTCTCCTCTCTCTCAAGCACCAAGATTTCTCTCTAAAGCCTCTCCATGTGCTTCTCTTGCATCCTCTTGGCTCCCACTGTGTTTCCCCACTGATAACAATGGCCAAAGGCACCCCAAAGGGCCAAGGAACCGGCTATTTATAGGCCTCTATCCATAAACTAGCCGTTGGACCAAAAGTGCCCAGAAACTGTAGTCACCGTATGATCAACTCAATAGTCACCGTATCATACGGTGCTCCCCAGACAGCCTGCAGTATTTCGATCATAACTCCCTGCTCCGAGCTCCGATTGGGGTGTTCTATATATCAATAGAAAGCTATTGAAATTCCCCACAACTTTCCTTTTGGGCCAATCTCCAAATTCTGTCATCTTCGATATGATATGGCCGTCGTATGATTGAAAGGTCATTCCATATCATTTGTGCAAACAGCCTCCAGTGTTTTGCCCATAATTCTCATCTCCGAACTCCGATGAAGGTGTTCCACATATGCACGGAAAGCTCTTGAAATTATCCACAACTTTCATGTTGGACTCATCTCCAAATTCTGCAATCTTCAAACCCATATGACCACCATATGATACGGTGATCGTCACCGTATGATACGATGACTTCATCTTCTTCAGCTTCCCGCGAACTGCCGAGTCTCTGGAAATCATACGGTGATACCACCGTATCATACGGTGATCACCATCGTATTATACGGTGAATCCATCTATTTTCTGTCCAGAAACTTGTATCTTCATCACCATTAATCACCGTATCATACGGTGATTAACACCGTATTATACGTTGACTCTGCAATCTGCTCCTTCTTGTTCCGGCCATAACTTTTCACTCCGAACTCCGATTTCAGTGATCTTAGACTTGTTGGAAAGCTTGTAAGGAGCTCTACCACATACCATAGAGATATAGAGCTCATCACCTTCAGATCAGTCCTCAAACTCATGAGACAAGTCCAATTCATTCCTCTCTTTGTCTCGGCTTCGGTTCTTCATCAACTTGAGTCTTCTTAATGCCTTCATCTTGGTTCCTCTTCTCCTGTGCTGTCACCCTAGTTCTTGAGAGACTCTCTGAGCATCCACACACCTCTACCACTAGTGTGACCTAAGAGAAACGACTCGATCCCCCTTGATAGTCCGGTTTTTCCTATGGACTCAAGCCTACATCTCCACCAAGCCAACACTTGCTTGGATCTAGCATGTCCTTAGCCTTGATCCATCTCCTCAACCGCGACCTTCATCAAGTCCTTGATCCTTGTCATCATCCATCAACGAAGCTTCTTCATGTGACCTAAAGAATATGCATGAAGACCTTTCCTACATCCAAAGATGTTAGTCACAATGATCTAGTTGTCACAAAGGACAACCCGATCGAAGCATCATATAATGTGCATAGGATATAAGACAAGAACATCATCACATAATAGACAAGATCATCATGACATATGATATAAGGTAAGACCAACATGATGATCAAGAGTATGTCAAGGTATAAGATACATAGAGGAACACATGACATACTCACCTTGTCTCTTACCTCATGTGCATAGTAGTTACCCCGTAGAGTAGTCCTCATGTTCACTTCTTCTCTTTACCATCTTCCTTGCAACCTTTGAGGTGTTGGCACTCCAATAGTGTGTCACTACATCCATGAGACTAAACATCTTGCAAACTAGCAAACCTTGTTAGTCCCATTGACCATGTTGACATCAATCACCAAAACCTATGAACCATGCTCTAGGTTCATTGATCTTACAATCTCCCCCTTTTTGGTGATTGATGGCAACACAACCAAAGCAAGAGATAATAGATAGAATGAAGCACAACTCCTTGCCTAGGGTGTATTGACAACATAGAATACTTTGCTCATACCTTGCCTTCTTGAATGTATCTTCACTCCATGGTTGCAAGTACTTCTCCCCATTAGCATGTTCGCCCTATTTGTGCCTCATGTCTCTTCTCATTCCGCAACTACTTGCTTTGGAGGATATCCTTCTCCCCCTTTGACATCAAGCACCGAAAAGGGACAAACAAGGCAAACGTTAAAAGCACAAGGGAGCTTCATAGATAGTGATCCTTTGGATGTGGATGGGATATGGATCAAAATCTTGAAGCCTCATAACATAGACTAAACTCCCCCTAGATTTGTGCATACATGTGATGGAAGGCAAAATATATGCACAATTTAACAATTAAGTCAAGTGGGGGGCCTTAAGCTATGTTATGGAAGGTAGCTAGATAGATAATGCAAGAATGAAGGAAAACCTTACCTACTTGCAAGAATGAAAAAACTTAGCGTACCTTCGGGGATGTGATTGCTTTCCAATGCCATAAAGAATGTGTCACATGAAAATCATGGCACCTCAAAGTGGATGATCATTCCTTGTAGAATGTCGCTCCCCATTGACATAAGCTTCCATCTCAAGAATGTGAGGAAGATCGATCAACTTGATCAACTTGACCTTCCTTTGTGCTAACTCCCCCTTGAGATGGTCGTCGTCTTCTTCTCCACCTCAAGATTGTGAGAAAAACCGATCATCTTGATCTTCGTGATCTTTCTTCATGCAAACTCCTCCTTGAGGTGGTCATCATCATCATCTTCTTCACCTCAAGATTGTTGTGAAGATCGATCATCATGATCACATGATCTTCAAATGCAAACTCCTCCTTGAGGTGATCTTCATTGTCTTCACCGTGTTCTCTCCTTTTTCTTGTGCCTCCTCCTTGTTCCTACAATTGATCTTACAATAGAGAAAAGAACAAGAAGGGCAAACGTCAAAAACACAAGAGCTTCATGAGCCATGTCCTTTTGAGTGGAAGGCATTTGGACCATGATCATGAAAGCCTCATAACATAGGCTAAACTCCCCCTAGAGTTATGCATACTTCTAGTGGATGGCAAGATATATGCATATCATTGTGTGAAACACATGGGGTAGTTTAAACTATGTTATGGATGGTAGCTAGAACAAAAGATAATTGAAATAGATCGGTTCTAGGCATACCTTTCGGAGAGAAGACATTATGACATGTAACCTCATGATAGAAACTAAAACAAAGAACACACGGGTGAAAGACTCCTTTATGATTTTTTATATGCAATGCATGACCAAGTATATAATACAAATGCAAGGGAAAACTTAAACATGCCATGATGAATGCATGCAAGATTAAAGACAATGCATAAAGGAAACCTACTCAAGGTCAAGTTTGAACCTCTCTCAAGCTTACTCACTATGAGCCAAACCTTGCCTTGAGTCCATCGATCCACCAACTCAAGCATCCCCCATATTCATAGCTATCTTGAGAAAGTTAGACCTCGAACTAATATTTTTGTGTGTTTCTTTTAGGTTTTTACATGATGCATGAAAGTGCACAACATACTAGTTCACAAAGGAGCTACTAAAAAGCAAAGGAACTAGAACGAAAAGAAACTACACTAAGATACAAGATACCTCCTTGAAGAGTAGATGTTCTAATTCATGCCCTTGACACTTGTGGTGGACTTCAATGATCTCCATGTATTGAACTCGGTCCACCATCTCCATCACCTCAAGTGTTGTACTTGGGCGCCTCCATGTGATTGGCCGGCTTCATCCGGTCCATTAAGTTCTTGGGCACCCAAAGCATCCTCATCTTCCTCCTCCTCTTGCGAGTCTTGTGAATGCTTGCATCATTGACTCACTCTCCTCATTGAGTTTGTGATATTCCTTCAAAACAAAGACTCAAGAGAAAGAGTTCTCACAAGAGAGGGTTAGTTCATCACAAATAGTAAATGAATGCGAGATAGATGAACTAGGAGTAGTGGATGAAGAAGAAAAGAACTAGATGAGGTTGATAGCTCGATAAGAGATCTCAAGGTTCTCATACTTCTCATGAAGTTCAATGTTATCTAACTTGAGCCCTCAACTCATATGTAGAGCCTCATGAGATGACACGGGATCCTTGAGCTCCTCATCAAGCTCACCAACACGAAATATGGCCATACCATTCTTTCCTTACCTCCTTTACCTTGGAGGTGCATGTGAAGAAGAAGACCAACAACAAGTTTGCATATGCTCTTGAAGAAGAGGCACTCTCATAGTCTTCATCATTGGCAATCCTCTCACCAACAAAGAAAACTCTTTGTGAGATGACGTCTTCTACTTCTTGACCTTGGTCTTGTCCCACAAACTTCTTCTTGTGTTTGGCCTTGAAATCATCTTCTTCTTCATCATCACTCTCACTTGATCCTTCCATCACCACCTTCTTCTCTTGTCGATGACCCGCAAGTCATGTCTTCTAGTGAAGCACACGGGTGGAGATGGAGGAGGTGAAGTCTCCATCAAGATATCAATAGCAACTTGATCTTCACCATCGGTTCATAGTCACCTTGCTAACAACGAGACACAAAGATGAATTAGATAAAGAATTTGAAATTCGGTTCTAGATATACCGTCATCTTTGCATTCTCCGAGGAAGATGTAAGTTCACTTGAGTGATCAAGAAAGTGAGTATCCCGAGCTTGCATCATCTTCTTCACAATTGCTCGCTCTTTCAAATGATGGAAGCTTGCTCACGGTTGTGGATTGATCTTCAATAGAACCACCATCACCAATTGAGATGTCCTCAAAATGAGGGGCATTTCTCGAGTGATCATCATGTGAGATGGTCATGAGCAAGACTTCTTCATATTGTAGCTTCGCAAGATCTTCATGTTGAAGTGCAAAAATGTTGTCGCCGAATCTTGAATGAGGAGGTGCTTTCAAGATCTTCATGATAACCTCACCACTTGAGCTTTTCACTTGTCATATGAATCGATCCTCTTATCTAGCATAACCAAGCGAAAACACAAGTAAGTGATTCATTAAAGAATATAGTAAGATTATAAAATCACTCCTCAACAAGAAAACTAGCAACAAAATCATCATGAACCATAAGCACACAATCATGATCATCATAAGATATAACAAGAACAACAAGATCATCATGATAACATGGTTATCCGTGAAAGTGCTAGAGAATTTATTCATGGTATCCCACAATTCATTTGGAACTATGGACTTAAGGTAGCTAATCAAGCGATTCTTTCAACGTCCAAAGCCCAAACCCATAAGGGATGAAAACCCAAACTCATTCGGTCACATCTCAAAGGCGGTTAAGCCCTAAATTGAGCACTTGGCTCTGATACCACTTGTAAGGATCGTGTGACCGAGAGGGGGGGTGAATCGGGCACACCATGAACTAAAACTTTTGCACTTCTAGCTACTCTTTCTATTTGCACAAGTAAAGGATACATAACTAGAGAGTACGTGTGCACTATGTGATAGTGATCAAGCAAGGATAACCATGTGCTAGGACTTGTACATGCTAGGAGCAAGGTATACATGAGCATATAGAACAACCTAGCATATGACAACATACAAGATAAGCTCAACAAGTCCTATACATGCTAGCGTATAAGGTAAAGGCAATCAAGCAATCTAGCATGCATATGGGTAACACATAAGGAAGCTCAAGTAAGTCCTATACATGCTAGTGTATAAGATAGATAGACAATCAAACTAGCATGCATACAAGTAACACATGGGGAAGCTCAAGCTAGTGATCATGATAACAAGATAGATACAACAAAGAGCATAACAAGATCACTAGATGATATCAAGCAAGTGTATGAGCTATGAGCAAGTAGGTACACATAAGGAAAGCGCATATCACTAGAGATAACATAGAGCTAGCACACGGAAACAATCATTAAGCAATCATATGATAAGCACAAGTCTACTACATGCATATAAGATAAACAAGATAGTAAGTACAAGTAGTAGAGGTAAGAGTAAGAGATTGCTCATCGATTTTTCCCGTGGTCTCGGAAGGATGGCGCCTTCCCCTACTCCACGTTGGGTCACTCCCGCCGGAGTCTCGACCCCGTCCCTCCGCTCGATGGCGATCCCCTCTAGAGCACACTCCACCCTTTAAGCCGGTGATGTCCCCTAAGAGCACGCTTCACTCCTCGAGTGAAGTCACGGGCTTCACCCCGCCGCACACCGGCAATGCTCTCCTCTTGGGACCATCCACCGCTCTTGAGTGAAGTCGCGGGCACGTCCCGCCGGGCTTCTCCCGGGTACTCCTCCGAAGGTAAGGCTCCGCACTTGATGCGTGCCAAAGGGCGCTCCACTAGTGATGCTTCTTTCGCACGGGAAGCTCCAAGACCGTGTACAAACTTGTGTTGGCTTCCACACTCTCTTTGGCAAGCTCAACACCGACGCCTAACCGGTCTAGGCCTTGCCATAGACCAAGGGTAACAAACCAAGACCGCCTCCCTATGACCACACTAGTCCTAGAGGTGGATGGATGCTCTCAACCCTCTCAAGCACTAAGCTTTCTTCTCCAAATCTTCTCCATGTGCTTCTCCTCTCTCTCAAGCACCAAGATTTCTCTCTAAAGCCTCTCCATGTGCTTCTCTTGCATCCTCTTGGCTCCCACTGTGTTTCCCCACTGATAACAATGGCCAAAGGCACCCCAAAGGGCCAAGGAACCGGCTATTTATAGGCCTCCATCCATAAACTAGCCGTTGGACCAAAAGTGCCCAGAAACTGTAGTCACCGTATGATCAACTCAATAGTCACCGTATCATACGGTGCTCCCCAGACAGCCTGCAGTATTTCGATCATAACTCCCTGCTCCGAGCTCCGATTGGGGTGTTCTATATATCAATAGAAAGCTATTGAAATTCCCCACAACTTTCCTTTTGGGCCAATCTCCAAATTCTGTCATCTTCGATATGATATGGCCGTCGTATGATTGAAAGGTCATTCCATATCATTTGTGCAAACAGCCTCCAGTGTTTTGCCCATAATTCTCATCTCCGAACTCCGATGAAGGTGTTCCACATATGCACGGAAAGCTCTTGAAATTATCCACAACTTTCATGTTGGACTCATCTCCAAATTCTGCAATCTTCAAACCCATATGACCACCATATGATACGGTGATCGTCACCGTATGATACGATGACTTCATCTTCTTCAGCTTCCCGCGAACTGCCGAGTCTCTGGAAATCATACGGTGATACCACCGTATCATACGGTGATCACCATCGTATTATACGGTGAATCCATCTATTTTCTGTCCAGAAACTTGTATCTTCATCACCATTAATCACCGTATCATACGGTGATTAACACCGTATTATACGTTGACTCTGCAATCTGCTCCTTCTTGTTCCGGCCATAACTTTTCACTCCGAACTCCGATTTCAGTGATCTTAGACTTGTTGGAAAGCTTGTAAGGAGCTCTACCACATACCATAGAGATATAGAGCTCATCACCTTCAGATCAGTCCTCAAACTCATGAGACAAGTCCAATTCATTCCTCTCTTTGTCTCGGCTTCGGTTCTTCATCAACTTGAGTCTTCTTAATGCCTTCATCTTGGTTCCTCTTCTCCTGTGCTGTCACCCTAGTTCTTGAGAGACTCTCTGAGCATCCACACACCTCTACCACTAGTGTGACCTAAGAGAAACGACTCGATCCCCCTTGATAGTCCGGTTTTTCCTATGGACTCAAGCCTACATCTCCACCAAGCCAACACTTGCTTGGATCTAGCATGTCCTTAGCCTTGATCCATCTCCTCAACCGCGACCTTCATCAAGTCCTTGATCCTTGTCATCATCCATCAACGAAGCTTCTTCATGTGACCTAAAGAATATGCATGAAGACCTTTCCTACATCCAAAGATGTTAGTCACAATGATCTAGTTGTCACAAAGGACAACCCGATCGAAGCATCATATAATGTGCATAGGATATAAGACAAGAACATCATCACATAATAGACAAGATCATCATGACATATGATATAAGGTAAGACCAACATGATGATCAAGAGTATGTCAAGGTATAAGATACATAGAGGAACACATGACATACTCACCTTGTCTCTTACCTCATGTGCATAGTAGTTACCCCGTAGAGTAGTCCTCATGTTCACTTCTTCTCTTTACCATCTTCCTTGCAACCTTTGAGGTGTTGGCACTCCAATAGTGTGTCACTACATCCATGAGACTAAACATCTTGCAAACTAGCAAACCTTGTTAGTCCCATTGACCATGTTGACATCAATCACCAAAACCTATGAACCATGCTCTAGGTTCATTGATCTTACACCAGGGTTTGGGGTCGGCCGACCCAGGCCTGGCCCCTCCTGGGCTGGGCCTTGGCAGGTGGCTTCTTCCTGGTCTTTATGCTTCTTTTCCAGGTGCGTGGCCTCAGTTGATATTCTGGTAGGTTCTGGGCCTTTAATCCTTGAATTATATTCCCGCGGCGAGCGTCGTTTGATGGACGTGTTGGAATCGTCGCCTTGGGCCTTGTTTACACCTGGAAATCCCTGTTTTCCACCTGCACATTCAAATCTAGAGGTACACGTGGAAATAGGTTATTTGATAACAATATGCAAGCAACAAGTGTTAGTTTTTCCTTATTTATAGAGCTAATTGACGGTCAAAAACTGGGTCTAAGGACCGTCAACAGAACTCCAATCCATGTACTCTCCAAAATAAAAGATCATCAGGAGAGATTGGACGTGCCAATTGGGAAACAAAGCTTCCCCGTTGACCTCAGCCGCACACTCAATACCAAGTCTGAAGCACCACCTGAGTATGCGGAGGAATTCGCAGCCTTTGAGGAAGCAGCAGCTGTTGAATTCTTGGAAGCATCACAACTCAACATCGAAGAAGAATCCCAATTCTTCACTGAAGATGAGGATCATTCTCCTTATGTTGAGTTGAATAAACAAGACGAGGCTACTCCAATACCCATCAAGTTAAAGCCACTACCACCGGGTCTCAAGTATAGCTTTCTCTTTGGAGATCAAAGTACCCCTGTCATTATCAGTGACAAAATCTCCACTACGGAAGAGAAGAAGCTAGTAACCTTGCTAGAGAAATATAGATCAGTAATAGGTTATTCACTAGCAGACCTCAAGGGGATTAGTCCAGAGTTTTGTACACACAGAATCCCAATGGAACCTGATCACAAGCCTGTTCATGAGCACCAACGACGTCTGAACAATGCCATGAGAGAAGTAGTAAAGAAAGAGATCTTGAAATTACATAAGGCAGGGATTATTTATCCAGTACAAGACAGTCAATGAGTCAGTCCAGTTCAGGATGTGCCGAAGAAAGGAGGGATGACTGTTGTGCGAAACGAGAAGAATGAATTAATCCCTCAGCGCAAAGTGACAGGGTGGCGAATGTGCATCCATTATAGGAAGTTGAACAAGTCAACAAGAAAAGACCATTATCATCTTCCCTTCATCGATGAAATGCTCGAACGATTGGCAAAGCACTCATTCTTCTGCTTCCTAGATGGTTATTCAGGATATCATCAAATTCCGATCCATCCTGATGACCAAGATAAGACGACCTTCACATGCCCATATGGTACTTTCGCATATCGACGGATGTCGTTTGGATTATGCAACGCACCTGCTTCCTTCCAAAGACGCATGATGGCTATCTTCTGACCTTGTTGAGGAAGTGATAGAGGTATTTATGGATGATTCTCTGTCTATAGAGAAATATTTGATAGATGCTTACAAAACTTGGAACAGAAATGCAAAGAAGCAGACCTGGTACTAAATTGGTAGAAATGCCATTTTATGGTAAAGGAGGGAATTGTCCTAGGACGCAAGGTCTCTGCCAGAGGGATAGAAGTTGACAGAGCAAAAATTGAAGTAATCGAGTCACTTCCACCCCTGAGGAATATAAATGGGATCCGCAGGTTCTTGGGACATGCAGGGTTTTATAGGTGATTTATCAAAGATTTCTCCAAGAAGGCCGGACCTCTAACCAATCTATTGGCTCAGGATGCATCATTCATCTTTGATGACAAATGCATGGAGGCGTTTAATGAACTCAAACGAGCATTAATCACAGCCCCCATAATCCAGCCTCCAGATTGGAATCTCCCCTTTGAAATCATGTGCGATGCAAGCGACTATGCTGTTGGGGCAGTGTTCGGACAAACTAAGGATAAGAAGCATCATGCCATAGCCTATGCTAGCAAGACCCTCATAGGGCCACAACTCAATTATGCAACCACAGAAAAGGAGTTGCTAACAGTGGTCTATGCCATTGACAAATTCAGGTCATACTTGGTTGGAGCAAAGGTGATAGTATATTCTGATCATGTAGCTCTCAAATACCTTCTAACCAAGAAAGATGCAAAGCCACGTATTATCTGATAGATCCTACTCCTTAATTTGACATAGAAATCAGAGACAAAAAGGAGTAGAAAACAATGTGGCAGATCATCTCTCTCGCTTGCAATATGAAGATCCTGATGGATTACCCATCAACGATTACTTGAGAGATGATATGTTACTCAAGGTAACAAGTACAGACCCGTGGTATGCTAATATTGTCAACTACATAGTAGCAGGCTACATACCACCAGGGGAAGATAAGAAGAAGCTCATCAGAGACATCAAATATCATCTCCGGGATGACCCATATTCATACAGAGTTTGCACTGATGGCTTGCTACAAAGATGTGTGCCCGCCTGTGAAGCGATGCAAATTATTGACAGATGTCATTCTTCACCTTACGGGGGTCACTATGGAGCATACCGTACTAATACTAAGGTTTGACAAAGTGGATTCTACTGGCCAACCATGTATGAAGACACAAAAATATGTACGGAGATGTCCTCGCTGCCAGAGACATGGAGGAATCAACCCCCGATACGCAATGCCCCTCACAAATAATCTCCAAATTGATATCTTTGATGTTTGGGGCATTGACTTCATGGGACCTTTTCCAAATTCAGAAGGTTATGAATACATCCTGGTGGTCGTGGACTAAGCAATACCATGCCGCAATGTAGATTCTATCCATTCAAGAAAAATGCTCACAGAAACCATCTTCCCAAGATTCGGCAGCCCAAGGGTATTGATTAGTGATGGGGGCTCCCATTTCATTGATAAGGACTTCAAGAAGATGCTACAGAGGCATGGGATTGAGCACAGAATAGCAACCCCTTATCACCCACAGAGTAGCGGTCAAGCGGAGACTTCAACTAAACAAATCATAAATATTCTCCAAAAGACCGTCAATGAGATGGGAAAGTGCTGGAAAATGAAACTTCATGAAGCACTTTGGCCCTACAGGATGACATACAAGACTCCCATCGGTATGACTCCATACCAAATGGTATATGGAAAGACATGCCACCTACCCGTTGAATTGGAATTCAAAGCATACTGGGCAATCCGAAAGTAGAATATGGATTTAGACCAAGCCCAGGTCAACTGGCGAATCCAAATTGCCGAACTTGAAGAAATGACGGAAAAGGCGTACCATAGCTCCAAGATATACAAAGAAAGAACAAAAAGATGGCATGACAAGCGCTTACAGGAGAAGCACTTCGCGCCAGGAGATAAGGTACTCCTCTTTAATTCTCGCGTTAAATTATTTGGCCATGGTAAACTTAGGAGTAAATGGGACGGCCCGTATACCGTAGTAGAAGCATCTAAACACGGGGCCATCACTCTCCAAAGTGATGATGGATATCACTTCAAAGTAAATGGCCAATGCTTGAAAACATTGTTGGAACCCTCCATGCCTCCACTTGAGGAAGCAGATGTCCTCGAATTTTTGGAAGGCTAAAAAGAATTTCATCTACGGTCTAGCCCGACCTTAACCAAGCCATGTTTTTATGAGATCTTTTTCTTTTACAACAATAAAACTTTGCTCATACAAAAATGACCTCTTTGATATAAATGTGAGAAATTAATTAAAATTTATGTTGGTACGTGGGCAACCACATAAACCAACCTTTGTACACTCACATTTTCCCGAAGTGCGCAGGATATATATCAGGTACATGATGGTGCACCAACACGATGAAACAGAGAAGCATCGGATGAGGAACCCCACCAACCGGCCCACATCCAAGGCCGGCCGGCCTGACCCAACTTGTAATTGGGCCCAGGTTCGCCCAACATCGTTATCTCAACCCCTCTGCTCTGTTTTAGTCATCTAGTAATAAAAGTTAACCTTCTACCAAAGATGAACCAATTAAAACCTTTCTATCCCCATTTTCTATCATCTTTTCCTTGGTTCAATCTTTTTGCTCGGGACGAGCCTAAGTCTAGGGGGGGATGTTGGCGGCCCTTAAAGACCACTTTTACCGCCAACTCCATTCAATAAAAGCCATCCAACAAGGATAAAATGAACATTCAATAAAAGTTTTTTGGTGTATTTGAATGCAGGGGACAATATGGACAATATGGACAAAATACCCTTCGCGGAGACACGAAAGCGTTCGGGAGGACAGGCACAAAACCGACATGTCACACCCCAAAATTTCCTACTTTGGGATGTGAACCGTTTTTCAACTTTAAATACCAATTTTCTCAATTTAATTTTGATTTAAATAATTTATTTATTTGTTTAAGATTTGGTTTATAAAATGTGTTTTTATGAAACGAATGTATTTATTTTAGGTTAACAAAATTTCTTTTTATTTATGAACACATTTAAAATAAAGTCATTTAGTTTGTCTTATCGAATGTTTGCCTCAAATGATTTTTTTATTTAGTTGAAAGGTTTATTTAAAGTGGTTTGATTATGAAAATTTTTAAATAAACAAATCTTAGTTTGTCTCAAAACTTCGAAAATGTTTGTCTTGAATTTCAAGTGTTTCATTTGAAATGGTTGCTTCTTTTCTTTATTTTATAAACCTGAAAATTAAATAAAACAGTACCCTTTTTAAATGCGCCCCTAATCATCCACTTAAGCCTATCCTTTTTCTCTACTTTTATTTCCATCGGCTTGCAACGGAAGTACTAACAGCAAGCATCTTGTCTTCTTGCTTGATCTTTCTTTCCACCGTGACCTGTATATCGTATTA
The DNA here is from genome assembly GCA_012490785.1 of Eragrostis nindensis. Lineage (NCBI taxonomy): Eukaryota > Viridiplantae > Streptophyta > Magnoliopsida > Poales > Poaceae > Eragrostis > Eragrostis nindensis. Next base: position 1,276,262 of record JAAXCT010000051.1, on the reverse strand, counting down.
AGGAAGCAATACAGGTGCGGCAGCCATCTGACCACGCGCATACACTCAAGCGTCAACACAAAGCAAACGACCCAGCAACGCTGCATGCAATCAATCGACCGTCGGTTTGAAGTAACGCTGTAAAGGCACATGCGTTTATGCATCCGGCAACGAACAGCCATTGCAGCGCGCTGCCTGTTCATCTCCCTCTTTCCTCTATAAAAGACACGCCAAGGCAGTCCTATTTCCGTTTTCCTCCCCCTCCCGATCGACACCCTGCTGCCAAGGAACAGCATAGAGATACCGTCTTCTCTAAGTACGGCCAAGCCTCTCCGTGCAGCGCCGCCGCAAGCTCCGTCAACCTCAACTCCGGCAAGATCGTCGCCGTGCTCGAGCTAGTCCACGTCGACGTCGGAAGCACGCCCACGACCTCACTTCCCTGCCTTGTCAATCGGAGCACTGCCTCATGTCTGCAGCAACATGCATCGGCCGGCCAGAAACACTTCTCCTTCGAGCTTTTGTTCTGTCTCCGGTGAATCGCGCCACCTCGTCAATCTCCGTCTTGAGATCGACCCCACCCCGATTGAGCAGCAGGTGAGCATCTCCAACACCGCATCAGCCCACCTGGTCCCTTCCCAGGTCGTCTCCCTCTCCTGCCTGTTATGCTCCCCACGAGCAGCCATGCCAGCACCAACACTTCCCGTCGCAGTTGATATTCTCGATGGCCACAACTCAAAATTTCGCCTCAAATGAAACAGCAGCACCTAGAGCATCCGATTCCCCAATTTCTGGCCTCCCTATCGCCCTTGCCCCATGCGGATTTCGAGCTCTATAGCCTATCCATGGCGAACGGGAAAACAGAGGAGGACAAAGACTCTGTATCGATGGACTCCATCCCCATCCGCTTCCTGTTGGACAGAAATTGCCTCCCGTGTTGGGCTTCCCCAATAACAGCCCACAAGGACCCAGCAGCAGGTCTTTTCTTGTAACCCGATCACCACCCACAGCCCAGCAGCACGTGCTGGCATTTCTTTTCCTTTTTGTTTTCGGAATTTATCCAACAGCCAGCATTCAAAAATGGATATCTCCACCACCCGAGCTCCAAATGACCTGATTCTTCCTCCATAATTCATGTAAAATCTAGCTCTATCCATTCCTTTCAGTCACATATTTAATTGAGCTCCTTCTCTATGCATTTGTTTTATTTCCTTGTGTTTGTTTTCTTGTATGTTTGTCGGTGCTCGTAGCATAGCTAACTAAGAGTACAACGAGTACCACATGACCAAGAGTCAGGAGCTAGAGAAGTTGAGCAGGAGCTGTCCGAGGACGTCAACTAAGGAGACGATCCGTACGCCAACTTGTAAGATCAAGAATACAATCACTAAGCAACAACATCTTAAGGCAAGTGTCCTTGACCATCTTGTACCTAGTTTACAAATGTTTTGTTTACAAAAAATGCATGCTTGAGTCAATATGCTATCAAACCTATATGTAGGGTTTACTAGAATTGTCATATCATTTCCTTGTCGCCTTAGTTTGCTTTACTTGTTTATGGGTAGAATTGCTTAGCCTTGCTCTGTGTCGGGTTGGGAAAGACTTAATGTGACTAATTGAACTTCTTTCACATGAGGGTTGAATGGGTAATTCTTTAGCAACATGATTGGAGCTTAGGGATTTGGGTGATTGTGGTTTGGGAGCTGTGCTGGGGTTACCGGCAGCTCAGGGACTGTGCAGGGGTTAACGGCAGTCTCTTGGTTTTGTTGATCACCTAAATCTAAGGACCGGTTCGTGGAGCGACCACCCATGAATACCGTACAGCCACGAGTCCGGCCTACTAAATAGTGGAGACCAGTTCTGTGCGTGCCAAACGGTGGTGCGAGGAAGGCGGGTTACGATGGAATCGTCGGGAGAGAGATGTGTGGGGACACGAGGGTTACTCCTCGGAACCATCTGGCACAAGAGGAGGCCTCTAGGGTGAAGGGTGTACTTCCCCTATCGGTGGAACCTAAGTGGGCACGTACAAGCTGGAGGAAACTGTGGAAAAGCCTTGTTGTGATCTCCTGACCGCACACCTAAGGAAGTGTGCATGTGCTTGGCCCGCACGGCATAAAGGAGATTTCAGTCCATCTGGCAACAGGGGACGAAATCACAAACTCGTGGGAATTGTGTATAACCTCTGCAGAATGTAAAACTGTCATGACAGCCGTGCTCACGGTCAAGAGCGGCATGGACCCTCGCACGATTAGTTGGGAAAGGTGGTTGAAAGGGAATCACAGTAGAGTAACTGTAATAGGGTGGTGTAACCCGTAGATGTACAGGTGGAGTAACCTGTAGGTACGTGCAGGGTGCTTGGAACCCTTGATCTTGGCAAGGTAGAGTAGCCTTGGCCGTCTGGAGATATATATCACCTAGTAATTAGGAGCTGCTTTTATGAAATATTTTACCTAACCGCATTTATGCAATTAAACCTATGTAAGCCTTTCTTGTTATTAGCCAACATGTCATACTTTCCCCCACTTGCTGAGTACTCTATGTAACTGACGTGAAACATAAACCTTTTCCGTTTGCTGCTCACTGAATGAAGACACCGAAGAATGCCTCAAGGATGAGAAGTGGAGATCTAGGCCTGCGAGTCTTCCGGTCGACTGCCTGTGGAGTTGAAGGATGCCAACGCTTAGATTTATTTCCGCTGCAATGTAATCTTTTCTTTTAGACCATTTGGTCGTTCTTGTAATAAAGTTATCGATTTAATAAAGATATTGTTCTTTTATCACATAAATTGTCCTGTGTGCGTGAAAACTTGATCCTGGGCACGCATACAGATGCATTCGGTTTTGGTCTTTAAAACCGGGTGTGACACGACATTTCCTCGTTTCGCCCATTGTTGGCGATTCATACGCAAAAAGATTTAATTCAATTTCCGCAAGCGTACGGAACACCATTGTAGCATTTCACCCGGGAGTATTCTAAGGTTATCGTATTTATATTTTTCCACAGGGAAGCAGGGCTAAGAATATCTTGAATTAACAAAGAATTATCTATTATTTATAACATGCAAACTAGGCCAAAGCAGTGATAAGATATGTGATATGTGTGTGGCACTCAGGAGAACATCCATAGATAACAAGGAGTTAGCATTTAGTTTGGGAGAACAACGAGCAGAAGGGTATCAGTCAGCCTAGGGGTTAGCATTTAGTATTTCCTGATAGTCTACAACTACTTACTTAAGCTTTCATTACAGATACGTTCCTGCATATCGGGCACAAGCATGCCAAGGCAGCAACCCGAGAATTAGGTTCAACTACATTGGGGAACTACGTGCTATTTCAGTCCCTACTAAAACCATGACCCGGACGTGGTGGATTACAGAGACCGGTACGCCTGTCACACGTACTCGCGGCTACCATCCTCTGTGGGGTGTAGAGCAAACTCATGTCTAGAATAGTTCCTTAAACCAAACAAGCAATTATTCTAGATAACATACTCTACGCGTACGAGCAAGCCAACCATGCATAATAAATCTATGTGAATTATGTAAGCATAGTGGTGCAAACAACTCATGCAGATAAATCTAACATGCACAGACGCGGAACCAACACAAGAATTTCTCTATAACAATTGCTTAAATAAATAAATATAAACTAAAAGGAAAACTAAATTAAATAAATAAGAGAATAATTATATTAAATAAAATCTAATAAAAGAAAAGATACAAGAGAACTTTACCAAAACTTCGAAGAGAACTCCGGAGCGCCGAGCGAAGCTCTCACTTCTACTCTAACTCCCATAACTAAAACACTAATCCTATTCTAATCTACGCAAGTGGAGTGATCTTCCATGAGGTACTGAGGTGCGAATTGTTCTTGAGCCGGCCGGGGCTATTTATAGCATCATCAGGGCAAGGGAGTATTTACGCCCAAAGCTGAAGTGGCGGGCCCGTCAAGGAAGGCCGGCCGGCCACCCATTGTGGCGGTTCGCCACCGCCTCGGACGTGGACGCTTCGGATTGCCTCCGGGTGTCGGTTCCAAGGTCGGCTACTTCGTGGGGGCGGCAGTAAAGGAGTGAGAGCCAAGTCTTGGCCCATTTGGCCCACCTTCTAGAACGTCGGTTGACTTCTCCAGGTTAGGCTCTTGATTCTGCGGTTTGGGTCTGTTTCCAGCCTACTGGAGGAAGCCGAGGCCTGTGGCTACCATGTGGGGCTGGCCGGCCTATGGTGGGGCCGGCTAGCCTGTGTTTTCTGCCAGCTGAGCCCACTTTCCTCTATAATTCCCTCCTGCATCCAAATATTCACCAAAACTTGTGGAGTAGCATTAATCCTATCTACTATGCACAAAATTTTGGTGACATGCATTTATTTACCGGTAGGGTGGCGGTCAAAACATGGTTTAACGACCGCCAACAACCTCCCCAAGCTTAAACTTTGCTCGTCCCGAGCAAACTCAGAACTTAGGGTACCGGCGGATTAGGAGTTAATAAGAAGTGCCCCATGGGTAATAAAGATGCAACAACATACTCCCTAAAGATACAAGACCACAGAAGTATTCACAAGTGTTGCATATTCATGGGGCTTATATACTTTTACCTTGTCACATAGCATTAAAGATCAGAACAGCACTTTTGGACGAGTCATGCAATTCTAGCAGGTATATATCCAGAGTTTTTATGTGCTGCAAGACAAGGTAAAATTTCTCCTTTGTTTGGTTCACACTTCCCCTCTCCCTCTTATGAGGCTATTCCTACAAAGCTTCACTCATTCCTACCTTCTACCAGATAAGCTTTTATATGGAGCTTGGTAGGGAATGCACAAATGACATGCATATGTCGTAAAGCTAAAGAATAAATCTTAAGAGACATAGCAACTCCTTGTATTCCGGTCATAAGGAAAATTGTGATAGAGGGGGAGAAGATGAACTCACACTTATGGGAGGGGGATTTGAAAACTTTGGTCCTTTTACTTTGCTCAAGATGTTTATGATAGGAACCATATAGCCTTTTATTTTGGGATGCAACCATGCAGGTTTTTTTTTCTTTTTTTTTTGATATACTCCATGGTGCATGAGGCAATAACTTTTGCATGGTCCGTAAAAACATTTTGAAATATTCTTGAGCCTTTTGAATAGACCGAAAGTTTTGCAAATGTAGGAAGATGCTTGGTTGATTTTCCAAACATCCCCTTTGGGTGGAAAGAAAACAACAACACACGCGAAGGAGTTTTATGACCGGAAGAAGGAGTGCTTACTCTCAAAAGCATTTAAACCTTAACTAAACTCAACGCATGAACAATTGGCTATGAGTGGGGCTGTTTTGAATATTGTCATGATATGGCTCTGGTAGGTAAATAAATCCTCACAGGGGAAGTGTTATCCAAAACAAAGGGTTTTTAAGACATGCGGTTAATAGAAAAACATCTCTATAACTTAACCATGCTAAGAAATTGCGACAAGTCCTAATCATGCCATATCATAATCCACAATGCTTAGACTTGGTGTAATAAATGCAACCCACATAACAAGGCAAGACTAGTGATGTAATCATGCTCGAGTAAAGATAACACATATGTCAGGAGTAGAAGTTGCATTGATGCTGCACATGGGGAACTAGTTATGTAACTCGATCATCATTTCCTTTAAGTGTAGCATGCACCAAGATTCTAGCATTTATTCAAAACAGGGAGTTTATTATTTATTTCAAGAGGTTAGGGATACTTACCTCGGGGTCCTCCCCAAGCTTGAGTCTTTGCAAGACTTGAACTTGTGTTGCATTCCCGCTTACCTGACGGTCCTCCCCAAGCTTGAGCCTTTGTAAGGCTTAAGCTTGGTTGGTTCGCTTCCTCAATCCAGCAAAAAGAATGAGGGTGATACAAATGGCTAGCCCCTAATGGGCATTGCCGGAAACCTATATTTTTGGTGTTTTTTTTTTCATTTTTTTGAAAGGGAAAGGGCACAATTCAAGAAGGGTATATCGTATACAGAAGTACTTACCTGGCGGTCCCTCCCCAAGCTTGCTGTTGCACCCATGTGCAAAGCTAAGCGATTAAATCTTTCATTTGGAAGCACTGGGTCCGCCTGGTTGGTTTCTTCTTCTTGAGTTGTGTGCTTTTCATGTTGCCTGATGGACTTGGTTTGCTCTCAGAAAGATCCTGTAGTGGTTAGTAAAAATCCATCCCTCTACATCGGGCATATCTCTATAGTTCCATTAATCAACCTAGACACCACGTCTAATTCGATTAATTATGTGAGGAGAGTAGAGGATATCATACTCTTCTTATGTCATGAAAGCATCATAGAGGCATGTGATTTTCTGTTGTTCAGACAGACACCGGGCATAATCTAAAAAGACCAAGTCCATCAGGCAACATCTCAACCAAAACCCATGCATACAATTAAAAGGATTTCAAGGGCAAGGGTATGGTCAAAAAGATTTACAGCTTATTTTCATCAGAGAGCGACTCAATGTACTTTGCATTCACAAAGCATGGAACGATCAGGCAGTATTTTTATTTTTATTTTATTTTATTGTTTTTTAAAAAAGGAGTGGGTATATGACAAGGAAACAAGAAATAAATACAGTGCTTACCTGGCGGTTCCTCCCCAAGCTTAGCCTTTGCAATCGAATGCAAGGCTAAGCTTCTAGATTTTTGCATTGAATATCTTGGATCCGCCACATATGTTTTCTTTCTCCTGTCATAAAAATCCAACCTTTCTTGCAAAATCCCTGGCCTATGATTGGGCACTCAGGGTTTTTATTTTTATTTTTTATTTATCCGCGGCCTATGATTGGGCACTCGAGTTCTTTTTTTTTTCTAAATGCAGCGGGGTGGGAGGAAAATTAAACATGCAGATGGTTTGAAAAGGAAAAAAAATGCAAAAGTGATGATGATATACTCAAACAAAATGCAGGTGGATGCTTAGGCTAGCAGCAAATTAACATAACAAATAGTCGATGTCAATCAAAGATATCTTAAACCATTGCGTCCCCGGCAACAGCGCCAGAAATGCTTGTTGGTGATTCATACGCAAAAAGATTTAATTCAATTTCCGCAAGCGTACGAACACTATTGTAGCATTTCACCTGGGAGTATGCCAAGGTTATCGTATTTATATTTTTCCACAGGGAAGCAGGGCTAAGAATATCATGAATTAACAAAGAATTATGTATTATTTATAACTTGCAAACTAGGCCAAAGCAGTGATAAGATATGTGATATGTGTGTGGCACTCAGGAGAACATCCATAGATAACAAGGAGTTAGCATTTAATTTGGGAGAACAACGAGCAGAAGGGTATCAGTCAGCCTAGGGGTTAGCATTTAGTATTTCCTGATAGTCTACAACTACTTACTTAAGCTTTCATTACAGATACGTTCCTGCATATCGGGGCAAACGCATGCCAAGGCAGCAACCTGAGAATTAGGTTCAACTACCTTGGGGAACTACGTGCTATTTCAGTCCCTACGAAAACCATGACCCGAATGTGGTGGATTACAGAGACAGGTACGCCTGTCACACGTACTCGCGGCTACCATCCTCCGTGAGGTGTAGAGCAAACTCACGTCTAGAATAGTTCCTTGAACCAAACAAGCAATTATTCTAGATAACTTACTCTACGCGTACGAGCAAGCCAACCATGCATAATAAATCTATGTGAATTATGTAAGCATAGTGGTGCAAACAACTTATGCAGATAAATCTAACATGCACAGACGTGGAACCAACACAAGAATTTCTCTATAACAATTACTTAAATAAATAAAGATAAACTAAAAGGAAAACTAAATTAAATAAATAAGAGAATAATTATATTAAATAAAATCTAATAAAAGAAAAGATACAAGAGAACTTTACCAAAACTCTGAAGAGAACTCCGGAGCTCCGAGGGAAGCTCTCACTTCTACTCTAACTCCCATAACTAAAACACTAATCCTATTCTAATCTACACAAGTGGAGTGCTCTTCCATGAGATACTGAGGAGCGAATTGTTCTTGAGCTGGCCGGGGCTATTTATAGCATCATCAGGGCAAGGGAGTATTTATGCCCAAAGCTGGAGTGGCGGGCCCGCCAAGGTAGGCCGGCCGGCCGCCCATTGCGGCGGTTCGCCACTGCCTCAGACGTGGACGCTTCAGATTGCCTCCTGGTGTCGGTTCCAAGGTCGGCTACTTCATGGGGGCGATAGAAAAGGAGTGAGGACCAAGTCTTGGCCCATTTGGCCCACCTTCTAGAACGTCGGTTGACTTCTCCTAGTTGGGCTCTTGATTCTGCGGTTTGGGTCTGTTTCCAGCCCACTGGAGGAAGGCCGAGGCCTGTGGCTACCATGTGGGGCCGGCCGGCCTATGGTGGGGCTGGCTGGCCTGTGTTTTCTGCCAGCTGGGCCCACTTTCCTCTATAATTCCCTCATGCCTCCAAATATTCACCAAAACTTGTGGAGTAGCATATCCTATCTATCTTGGTGACATGCATTTATTTACCGGTAGGGTGGCGGTCAAAACATAGTTTAACGACCGCCAACACCCATCATCGAAGGAAATAATCCCATGCGCGCGCTGCCCAGCGGCTAGTTTGAGCGGGCGGCCAAAAGTTGGGCCAGGCCCACTGGTCAGTGACCCTAGCTCATGTCAGGGGAACCCTGCCCCAAATTTTGGGCTAGTTCTTCGCTAATCGGTTGACTATCCATCCCTTCACTAGACATTACACATGCTATTATGTCTTAAAACATACTCCTAGTAAAGACTACTACATTGGCTAACTATTGGTCACGATTGCATTTCTTATCCACACACTTTTGCTACCGTACGAGTATTTGCATTTGTAAGCTTCATGGCCATTGGAGTGATTAGAAACCCCAAAGGTATGAATGTTTTGGTGATTGGATGACCCTTCGTATGTGACTAACATTTTCGTGGTTATTGATCATGGTCACATGTGAAGAAAGTTCCGTCCGTTGGTGGTGTACGCCGACACACCCTAATTCAAATGTCAAGGATGTTTGGTTCTCTTCATCAACATAAGAACGGGCTTGATGGAGTCACGGAGAAGAGATGGATCAAGGCTAAGGACATGCTAGATCCAAGCGAGTGTTGCTTGGTTAGATGTTAGCTTGAGTCCATAGGAAAAACCGGACTATCAAGGGGGTTCAAGTTGGTTCTCTTAGGTACTCAATAGTGTAGAGATCTTTAGATGCATGTGAGTCTCTCAGACACTTGGAGTAGAAGAGAAGAAGTGGAGGAACCAAAAAGAATGAAGTTGGAGTCAAGGATTAAGGAGAAGATCGAGATCAGCTTCTGGAGAAGCCACCGTATGGTACGGTGCCAATCACCATATGATACGGTGACTGCGAGAAGAGAACACCAGTGAAGGTAATGATCTGGCAAAGAAGAAAGAGTCACCGTATGATACGGTGAGGTGGTCACCGTATGATTTCTAGAGACTTAGAAGTTGCTGGAAGTTGAAGAGATGAAGTCACCGTATGATACGGTGAACCCTGGAGATGAAGACCAGAGAGTGGAGTTCCTCTGGCAGGCGACAAAAGAGTCACCGTATGATATGGTGCTCCGAGTCACCGTATGATACGGTGGATGCTACAGTGACTCTGTCGACAGACTGCTTTTTGGTAACGGCTAGTTTGAGGTTGGAGGCCTATATATAGCTGGTTACCTGCCCCTTTGAGGGTCTCTTGGCCGTTGGAATAGTTGAGGAAGCGAGGGAGGAGCCAATAGCAAGAAGAGGAAGCACTTGAGAAGGATTTGGAGTGATCCTAGTGCTTGAGAGAGTAACAAGTTGCATCCATTAATCTCTAGTCTAGGGAGTGCTTGAGAGAGTCAAGTTGAGCTGTTACTCTTGGTCTATGGCAAGGCCTAGACCGGTTAGGCGTCGTGTTGAGCTGTCCAAGGAGATTGGGGAAGCTGGTACAAGTTTGTACACGGTCTTGGAGCTTCCCGTGCGAAAGAAGCATCACTAGTGGAGTGCCCTTTGGCACGCATCAAGTGCGGAGCCTTACCTCTGGAAGAGTACCCAGGAGAGAGCCCGGCGGGATGTGCCCGCGACTTCACTCTTAGGGTGAAGTGTGCTCTAGGAGGGATCGCCATCGAGCGGAGGGACGGGGTTGAGACTCCGACGGGAGTGACCCAATGTGGAGTAGGGGAAGGCGCCATCCTTCCGAGACCACGGGAAAAATCATGAGCATTCCTAACCCTATCTCCTTTACTTTCTAGCATTTACGTTTCCGCATTTACTTTCTAGTAGAATTGCTTGATTAGGTTTTGCTCTTGCTAGAGTAGTTTTGTGTGCGCGCTTTGCTAGCTTCTTGTCATCACCAAAACTAGTCTGGCTTGTTTCACGCTTGAGTACGTTTGGAAGAAATTATTGAGACACCGATTCACCCCCCCCCCCTCTCGGTACCTTGATCCTTTCAGCATTTGTCAAGGTTTTGGCATGGCTACCACAGGGCTGCGGCGTGCAACCAAGCACGCCTGATGCCTTCAAGGAATAATCCCACGGGAAAACTATCAATGTGATGGATGAGCGAATCGTCTTACATAAATTAAAACAAACAAAATAACGTGGTAAACAATAAAAGAGGCCGGTGACGATAGTGATCGGCCGGTTCGTGATCTTCAGGCTCCGACCTTGGCAGGAGCAGGCCATCCAAGTTCCTTGGCAAGCTCGGCAGCGATGTTATTTGTTTTGTCGTCGACGCCGTATTCGGCCGGTTCCCTTGTTCCCTCGTCCAGATCAACGTTGGGGTGATGGTCCTTTACCCGAGCCAGGCCTTCGGCGGTGACGGTTTTAGCAGCGTTGTGCCCGATGCCTTTTATCTTGCGGCTAAGACATCTCACCTGGGAACGGACCCGTGCCAAGAGTGATCGCGTGTCTTTGTCGTTGATCATCTGGAGGCCGTTCGTTCCCACCTTCCCGGCCAGAACACGCTCCTCATCCATCTGGATCATATCGAAGACCACACCGAGCTCGAATGCGATGGGCTCCAGCACCAAGGATAGACCTAGATGGAGAAACAGATAGTAAACCAAACATCCATAGATCGGTATTAAAAAGAAATTCTCGAATCAAATGAAATGGCAAGAGCTCTTGATGCGCGAGCTTACCGTCCTCGATGGATGCACGTATCGCAGCCTCAAGCGCCACATGTGCTGCATCGCTGTCGTCGAGCTTTGGACGCTTGCCGGTGGCCTTGTCCTCCAACATCTCCTTCCTCTTCCCGTCCATGTGATCCAATGAATGGAAAGGATGCGAGATGTCTCAAAGAGAAGATGGCGGCACTTCGTCCACTAAGGAAGGGGTCCAAGCATTGTGAGAAATATGATGGGGCAAGGTTTCTTCCGGAAGAAATTTTTACGCAGAATAACCATTCACTACTCCGAAAATTATTGCGGAGAAAACAACGAAAAATGAGGGTGCTCGTTATTGTCACATGAGGAAAATAAACGTGCTTTCATACCGACACTCATCGATATACGTTCACCAGATACTCCCTTGAATGGAAACGTGTCTCACCGGATCGATGCATGTTGACCAACTTATTTACTTTATCTTTACATATCTCTTCATAATGCGTCGACTTATCAATGATGTACGAAGGAGGGCACAACATTATTTTCTATTTGAAAACGCGTCGACTTTAAATATATAAATATTCATTATATGAAAAGATTACAAGGCAAGCTAGAAGACTAGCATAAATAGAGATTTAACAGTCCCTATGACTATGATGACAAGAGTATCATTTGAGAAAATAAATAATAAATTTGGAGTACAACCAGATTTAACAGTCCAAACAGTACTCCGCATCAAAAGAGTTTAGGGTTTAGGGTTTAGGGTTTAATCTCCTTCCTCATGAGGCAATGACGACATCGTTCACTACGATGATGGACAATATCTTTGCCTTCTCGCACTAGAACAGATATGCTGATTTATGACGAAATTAAGATGTCACCGACCGCTGCTAGTGACGAAAATTTCGTCATAAATCGCGATTTATGACCTTTTAGGGTCGAGCGTGGTTTGTCGTGATTTATGACCTTTCTACTGTTCAGCAGTCGAGCAAGGTCATGATACGGTACTTCGTATACGTATACTGCCATGATGGTAGGATGACATGGCGTCCAACGTGGCAACGTTGCCACATCAGCATGATGACGTCTCCAATACATGTGTCAACTTTCTGTTGGTCCACATGTCATTTTCCTATTGGTCCACATGTCTGTTTTTGTTCACGTGTCCTTTTTTCAAGACTCCACGTGCCACTCTTCTATTGGTCCACGTGTCTTTATCCCAAGAGTCCACGTGTCGCTCTTTTATTGGGCCACGTGTTCTTTTGATGGAGGTCCACGTGCCTTTTTTTTACGGATCCACGTGTCATTTGTCTAATGGCACACGTGTCCTTTCCCAATTGGCACACGTGTCATGCTCTGAGTGGTCCAGGTGTCACTCTCTGATTGGACCACGTGGCTTTGCCTTATTGCTCCACATGTCAGTTGCCCAGATCGTCACCCGGCACATAAATGGCCTTATGCGGGCCCATTTGAGGTCCAACTATTTCATCACAAATCATATCAGGTTGGATCGTTGTTGACGGTCAGTAAAGCATGAAATGATCTCCAACATACCGATAAATAAATAGTAGTTCACCAAGATTCCATACATATTAGTTTAGATTAAAAAAGTTCCACGAGTTTTGGTGACTTTTGGATGCAGGAGTGGATAATGGAGAAATGTGGGCCCAACAAGGGGAAAACCGTGGCCTGCCAGCCCCATCATAGGCCGGCCGGCCCCACCTGGTGGCTATTGGCCCCGGGCTTCCTCCAGTGGGCTAGAAACTGGCCCACAATGTATAATTCAAGGCCCAGCCCAGCGGATTTCTGTCGACTTACCAGAGGTGGGCCATTCAGGCCTTGACTTGGCCCTCACTGCATTTCTGCCGACCCCAGCAAGCAACCGACTTTTGGACCCACTTCAGGGAGTGCTTAGGAGCGTCAATGCAAGAGGCGGTGGCCAACCGCCAAAGGGGACGACCGGCCGGCCACCCTACTTGGCCGGCTGGCCAGGCTTGGCGGCCCCGCCAAGCCACCTCGTAGTATAAGTACCCCACCGCCCTAAGGAGGCTATAAATAGCACCGGTGGCCGGAGGAACAATTCGCACAACATCACATCCAAGTGATCATTACTCATTTTGTAGAAGTAGAGTTCTTTTGGGAGTTAGAGTAGAGTGGAGTGAGAGCTCTCGGGGTTCCGGAAGTCTTCTCGGAGTTTCGGTATAGTTCTTGTATCTTTACTCTTGTAGAATTATTCTTTTAATTATATATTTAGTTTTATCTTTATTTATTTATTTATTTTAGTATTTCTTTCCTATTTAAGTTATTTATTTAGTTAAGCTAGTGTGCATGCAAGTCTTGTTATGGGATTCGTGATTATGTCTCAAGAGTACGAGAGAGTGCCTCCGTCGGAGATGACATCTGCCCTTGGTGACATCTGTGCTCTATTCTTAGATGGGCTGCTTCGTTGATCAGGAGTAGTTCCTCTAGGCTAGTTGTAAGCGTGGCGCTTAGAGCTTGGCCTATGCACGTTTGGCACCCAACCCCATGGAGGATGGTAGCCGCGAGTGTATGTGACAGCTACACCGGTCTCTGTAATCCACCAAGTCCAGGTTGGACAGGCAGGGTTTTCAATAGCAATGAGATTCGCAAGGTGAACTAGCGGTATCGGTTCATTAGCCTTGGCATTATTGTGCCCCGAAATGACTTGACTAGTGTGTATGTGAACTTAGCTAAAGTAAATACACTTGTAGAATGGAATGCTAGGATAGTAATATAGGATAAAATATATATGAAATTGTATATCTCTATCTCGTTGTTCTCCCAAAATAGTTTCTCTTTTACCTTTCTATTTATTGGATGTTTAGATGTGTGCCACCTTATCAACATGTACCTCACCCCCGTCTTAAGTACATATGTTATTTATTCAATAAGTACAATACTTTTTAATTGTTTCATCTTCCTCCCACTCTACTTCCATGCGGAAATATAAATACGATAACCCTAGAATACTCAAGGTGAAATGCTACAATGGAGTTCCATGCGCTTGCGGAATAAATAAAAATAAATCACACACATAAGAACCAACAATAAGCATTTCTGGCGCCGTTGCCGGGGAAGTAGTAGCCATGAATTTGAATCTTAACATTGTGTACTTGTTGTTAAGTAACATTTGCTTACTTTTGCGGGCTTACCCTTGTCCTGTTTTCTTGTTGTGGACTTTTAAACAGGGTCGTGCATGACTGGTTTCGACCTACCAGAAAATTTCCACCCCGACCCAGAGCAGTTCTTGAGAAGGGTGAGAGCTAGGCTCACCCCTCCTCCCGCCCACTCTATCGAAGGCTCTGGCTCCCGAAGGAACTCTTCCACCGATTGTTGATCCCCCTGCTTCCTCAATGACAAAGAACAACATAGGTGATCCAGTCGAGAAGACGATCCATGAGATTTCCGCACCAACCACGGAGAACATCCGCGTGGGTCTGTTGGTATTTCTTACACCACGAATAAATCCGCAAGCGCATGGAATACCACTGTAGCACTTCACCCGGGAGTATTCTAAGGTATCGTATTTGTTTTCCCCAAGGAACAAAGATATGCAGCAAGGTTAGTTTTACCCAAGAGCAACAAGAATGATAGTAGTATAGGATTGAGATGATGAATAAAGATCTAGTTGTCCCGTAGGACAGACGCACTCAAGTTGTACTTGTTTACTTTGGGCACTAGAATAGACCTGGTCTGCCAAGTCACGCCAGACTGTAGCTCTACGACGAACCCGAACGTGAAGGATTACATGGGACGGGCAGGGCTGTCACCACCAGCCGCCTACCTCTACAAACCGTGGGGCACGCTGCAAACAAAGGTAACCTCTAGCCTAGACACCACGTCTATGCCATCGATTACTACTCTAACCCCGGTCCTGGTACCAATCTGGAAGGCTAGAGCACTCCTTGCGGAGCGATGACCCCGCAAACAAGTATAATAAGAATAACGACTAGTAAATAAAGCTCGCTAGATCAATATCACCACGAATACTAATCTTATGAATAAGAACGACGAACGAACGAAGAACGAAGAACGAAAGACGAACGAACGAAGAACGAACGATGAACTATTAATAAGATAAATATCCGCCAAGGTACAAGAGTAGGAAAACAACTAAGACAAAGCTATCCCTCTCTTCTCTGTTGCCCTCTCCCCTATTCTACTACTGTACAAGAGGCTCTAGGCCTGAGATGTGGGAGTGGTGCTCTCCTCTTGGGATTCTTGTGATGTGTTTTGGAGCAGGGGGTACCCCTTTATTTATAGCCTTGGAAGGTCGGCAACTTGAGGCGGTTCCTGGCATTAATGGCATTGATTGCAGGGGGAACCGACCTTCTAAGGTCGGTTGCAAACCGTCATAAGAAGATGGGCCAGTGGGGCCACCAACAGGGGTCGGCCGACCTAGGTATTGGGGTCGGCCGACCTGTGGCTGGCCCCCTTGGGCCTGGGTTTTCTCTTGTGGGCTTCACTGGTTGCCTCTTCCTCCGATCCACTTGCTATGGGTGGACTTGAAGCCTTTTTATTGGAGTTTTGGGCATCATGGGGAGATATCTTTATGTCGGGGAAATTCAGTGTTTGCAAAGTAGGCCTTGTATGCTTCCTTTTCCCCGTTTTCTTATGAAACGCAACTGCACTCACAAATTCACCAAGACTTGTGGAAATCATTAGTTTCAAGACCTAAGTCTACCTTTGATGTTTGATTTGAGGGTAAAAGGTGCAGCTAGTTGATGGTTTATTTTTGTTCTAAGAGCCGTCAACAACTCCCCCACACTTAGTTCTTTGCTCGTCCTCGAGTAAAGTTGCGAGCATAAGGCGGGAGATCTCATCCTCATAAATGAGAGCTTGCACACAAGTTATTGCAAGCGACACTTCATACCTATGAACTTTGGAGGTGTCTATCATGTATTCCTTGGATGATTGATAAGTGGAACGATCATGTCTCCAATCTCCTTGCCTTCCCTGTCAAGTACCTTGGGATTTTTTGCATGATTTCTTTGAAATATAAAGACATAGTTTCTGCTCCTCAAATGACTCTCTCAAGTCACTCATGGTGTTTATATATTTTTCCTCTCAAGGGCCATGATTTGCCCCTTCCCTCCTTGTGTTTAATCAGGGTTTTGTGGAGCTCAAGGTTGGGTAAGGTGGAGCATACTAGTGTTGCTTATATTGCTAAGTCAAACACTGGATCCAATAGAGGAAGCAAGACATACAATCTGATCAAGATGTGCATGTGTGGTGATATGAATGGTGTTTGTACTCCTTTTTGTGATGTTCCCTTCTCTCTCTTTTTTGTATTTTGAGGAGGACATGACTATTGGACTTTTTTCTTTTTCTCTTTTTCTTTTTCTTTTTCTTTTCATTCATCATCATTTTTTTTCATCATGCTCCACTTTTGTATGAGCAGGGATTTATTCTTTTTCTTTTTGCATAGCCATGTCTCCAATAATATTTTTGAGAGAGAAAGTAACAAAGATTTTTGGAGTACTTATTTGGTGGATGAATGATGATATTTGCTCAACTTCCAGAGTAGAAGTGTAGCATATGAGGTGGAGTGTACGTGATCTTGATCAAAAGAGTATGACAAGCTTCTCACTAGGGTCCAAGAATTTGACAAAGCTCAAATTGACAACTAGCAGCTTATAGGCTATCAAAATATTCATGTAAAGTTTCTTGGCCTTGGTAGGAAAATATAAATCAGGTGAGGAGCATCATACTATGGAATTTTGATTTTTATAAAATTAAATTCCCAAGGACTTGAAGGTTGAGCAAGGATCATTTCGACAAACCATATCTCACATGCCAATTATCAAGAAAAACTTGGGTTCCTAGTGCTAAGGTGTTCACAAGTATTCAGTGATGAAGCGAGAAATAACAAGTGTGCAAGTCCTTGAATGTGAGAGGTAGAGTTCATGGGCATGTGATGATGCATTCATAATTTCCCAAAAAGATTAGTGTGTCATGTTTTATTTAATTTTCAAATTATTCAAATGAACTTGACGGTATAGCAGGCAAACAAAGGGATGTGTGGTGCAAACTCAGGAGGCAGGAGGAGGCTGGACCCTGGTGGGGACCACGAGGGGTCGGCCGACCATCCTGGTGGGGTCGGCTGACCTGGCCTGGACCCCATTGGTGCTGAAATTTGCGTGGTGAACGTTCCTGAGTTGCCTTGTATGATTCTGGATGATTTGGTCGTGATTGTTTCAGATATGGCGATGTTTTCCCCCCACACTTGCCTTTTTGCCTGTTTCCTTCAAAAATGACAAAATATGGAAACACAATATTGCTCTACCGGTATGCAAGCCCGGGGAGCACTTACTTTATTGCATTTGCAGAATTGAAACTCGCAGGCGCATTACAAATTTAGAGGAAATTTGAAATGAAGGGAAATTAACTAAGCAAAAAAAAAAATGCGCCTTAGGGAAGTAAATGCGGAGGATTAGATGTAGAACTTTTCCTCCTTTCCTGCGTCCTTGAAGAGACGCCTAAGCTTGGAGTTGGTGCTGCGCCGTATGCTTGCATTATCTTCTCACAGCTCAACTATGGCATCCTTTAACTCCGCCACGGTGTCTCCAAGCTTGATGTGCAAGTCGCGGAGCTCGTCGTACGTGGCGAGGAGACGGTCGTAAGGTTTCTTTTTGGGTGTCTTCTCTTCCTCGCTTACGTACATACCCCCTGCCCTTTTGATACGAGAGGGGGAAAGGTGCCTTCTAACCCTTTTAGTTGGGGTGGAGCTCATGGACTCGTAGGCACCCCTCCTTTCTGCTGATGTGAGCGGCTGAACGAGTTGCTTTCCCTTCCCGCTGACTCCCGTGATCTTGAATCGTGGATCCACCTTCTTCTTTGGAGCAGCGGGAAGGGAGTGCCCAATGTATTGGTGGTGCACCACATTGCCACTCTTGGTGACTAGTGATCCCACATACTTCTCCCCAGGACGGAGAGGGTTCTCCGAATTTTCGCGCTTTGTCTTCTTTGGAGCAAGATGCCCCGTGGTTTGGCGTGGTGGCGGAGCGGATTGGCTCTTCCTTAGGACCTTCTTGGCCACATGAGTTGCTGCAGCCGGGGTGCTAGGAGGTGGCAAGAGGGCTAAGGGTGCGACGTCCACAAAATTGGCTTGCTCGGTGGAAGGTAGGATAGGTTCAAGGATATTTTCAAGGTCTAGCTCACGACAGAGTTGGGAGGTTGTGGCGGACACATTGATGCTAGGAATGCTGCTGTCCATGACGTGGTTGGGGGTGCTTTGGGCTTTGGTTTGATAAAGAAGATAGGTGGTACAAAGGAATAGAGGGGAAATCTCAAATATTTATAGAGAAAACTAAGGAAAGAATTTTCCTGATTTCCCCGGAGCTAATCAAGAGCTACATCAGTGGGATTTCTGCTTGTGAACGTTGGAAGAGAAGGTGGGAGAAAAATTGGACCGTTGTGGGTCCCACAGGGGTCGCCCGACCTGGAAATGGGGGTCGGCCGACCCACTGTGAGGTCCACTGATCCCCAGTTTTCTGCACATGCCTTTCCTATTTAGGGAAATACTAAGAAATAATTACGATGGGTAAAAGTAAGGATTAGAAGACGTCAGGATAAAAAGTTTAAATCAATTAGATTCATGACATCGAATTCCTTATTTTCTTAGGGCTCAAGATAAATTTTGAGACGTTGGCCATTTACCTTGAATACAGTACCTCCGTCGTCTTGGAGTGTGATTGCCCCATGAGTCGACGTGTCGATGATGGTGTATGGCCCATCCCATTTACTTCTCAATGTTCCATGTCCGAAGAGCTTTGCCCTTGAGTTGAAAAGCAACACCTTGTCTCCAACTTTGAACTCTTTTATCCTTATTCGCCGGTCATGCCAGCGCTTTGTACGCTCCTTCTAGATGGCTGAGTTGTGATATGCTTTGTCTCTCCATTCTTCCAACTCAGCTATCGCCATTTTTCTTCTCCACGCAGCTCCTTTCATATCCATGTTCTAAGTTTTCATGGCCCAATATGCCTTATGTTCCAACTCGACCGGCAAATGGCATGTTTTTCCATAGACGAGTTAGTATGGTGACATGCCTATGGGTGTTTTGTAGGCTGTTCTATATGCCCATAGTGCATCGGGTAGCTTGTTCTTCCCTTCCTTCCCCATTTCCAAGACTGTTTTCTGCACGATCCGTTGATTTGTTTGTTGGATGTTTCTGCCTGCCTATGTGTTTGAGGATGGTATGGAGTGGCAATGTTGTGCCTTTCTCCAAGCTCTCTTAGAAAGCTACGGAAAGTCTTATCAATAAAGTGAGACCCTCCATCGCTTATCACCATTCTCGGAGTTCTAAACCGTGGAAAGATAATCTCATGGAACATCCGGCGAGCATGTTTGGAGTCGGCAGCTCGACATGGCATAGCTTCTACCCATTTGGACACGTAATCCACCGCCACCAATATGTACTCACAATCTTGGGACTTCACGAATGGTCCCATGAAGTCAATGCCCCACACGTCGAAGAGTTCGACTTGAAGGTTGTAGGTGAGAGGCATTGCATCCCGTGCTGTTATGCCTCCAAATCTTTGGCACTTTGGACATCTTCTGATGAATTCTTTTGTATCTTCACACATGGTAGGCCAGAAGAATCCGTTTTGCTAGATTTTTGCTTGAGTACGGAAGGCACCATAGTGTCCATCGTATGGAGCTGCATGGCACTTTTCAATGATTTGTGTGCTCTCGGGAGTTGGCACACATCGCCTCACCAGTCCATCGGCGCAAACACAGTAAAGGTATGGCTCATTCCATAAGTGACGACGGCTCTCATATATCAATCTTCTTTTATCCGCCCCTGGTGGTACGTAACCTGTTACGATGAAGTTCACGATGTCGGCGTACCATGGGTTTGAGTCCGTCACTTTCAGCAGCATGTCATCGCGTAGGAAGTCATTTATGGGTAGTTCCTACAAGTTAGTGAACTGCATACGCGACAAATGATCTGCTACAGAATTTTCTACTCCTTTCTTTTCTTTAATTTCTAAATCAAACTCTTGGAGCAGAAAAATCCATCTTATGAGACGTGGTTTAGCATCTTTCTTAGCAAGCAGATATCTCAGAGCAGCATGATCAGTGCAAACAATAACTTTTGCTCCAGCTAAGTAAGATCTAAACTTGTCAAAAGCAAAAACAACGGCAAGGAGCTCTTTCTCAGTGGTAGTATAATTTAACTGAGCTCCTGTCAAAGTTTTGCTAGCATAAGAAATTGCATGATGCTTTTTGTCTTTCACTTGTCCAAGAACAGCCCCCACAGCATAATCACTAGCATCACACATTATCTCAAAAGGAAGCGTCCAATCAGGGGGTTGAATGATTGGAGCAGAGATGAGTGCATTCTTAAGAGTAGCAAAAGCATGCATGCATTCATCATTGAAATCAAAGGGTGCATCCTTAGCAAGCTAGTTCGTAAGGGGTCGTGCAATTTGAGAGAAATCTTTTATGAAGCGGCGATAAAAACCAGCATGACCCAGAAAACTGCGAACACCCTTAACATTCACAGGAGGTGGAAGCTTTTCTATAACTTCTATTTTTGCTTTGTCCACCTCTATGCCTCTCTCAGACACAAGGTGCCTAAGAACTATGCCTTCTCCGACCATGAAATGGCACTTTTCCCAATTAAGTACCAGGTCCTTCTCTTAGCATCTCTGTAAGACCTTGTCTACATTTTCTTAGCTATGATCGAAGGTTTTTCCATAAACAGAGAAATCATCCATAAAAACTTCCATAATTTCTTTGATCATATCAGAGAAAATAGACATCATGCAACGTTGGAACGAGGTAGATGCATTGCACAAACCAAAAGACATGCGACAATAAGCATAAGTTCCATAGGGGCATGTGAAAGTGGTCTTACTTTGATCATCGGGGTGGATGGGAATTTGATGATATCCCAAGTACCCATCAAGGAAACAAAAGAAAGAATGATTTGCCAACCGTTCCAACATCTCATCGATGAAGGGCAATGGGAAATGATCTTTCTTTGTGGCCTTGTTAAGTTTTCAGTAATCAATGCACATTCTCCACCCCGTGACGGTTCGTTGAGGAATAAGTTCATTTTTATCATTATGAACGACCGTCATACCTCCCTTCTTGGGTACCACTTGTACGGGGCTCACCCATTCACTGTGAGGAACATGATAGATGATCCCGACGTGCAATAGCTTCAAGACCTCTTTCTTCACAACTTCTCTCATCGCATTGTTTAGCCTCCTTTGAGGCTCCCTCGAAGGTGTACTTTTTGGGTTCGTGGGGATGCGATGGGTGCAAAGAGCAGGGCTGATCCCTTTTAGGTCTTCAAGTGAGTAACCAAGAACGGGGCGATGTGTTTCAAGCACGGTTATGAGTTTGGTGGTTTCTTCTTCCGAAAGCTTGTCACTTATGATGACAGGAGCTTGTGGATCTCCGTGCAAGAAAGTGTAGCGCAAACCGGAAGGTAGCGCTTTGAGTTCAATGGAAGGTCGTGGCTGTTGTTTGGCTTGTAGTAGCTCAAAAGTGACCTTTAAGTCTGCTTCTTCTAAGATAAAATCTTGTGCATCTTCTTCTAAAGCCAACTCAGGGTCTATGTGAGGAAAAATGGCCATGACCTCTCCCACTTGATATTCCTCAGGTGGTTCATCGGAAAGAGTGTTTCGTGAGGTGGTGATTGGTATGAAAAATGACTCTTTTCTAAGGGTGAAGTCGAGGTTTCCAGATGGTGGTGCATCAATGAGTAATTTTTCTATGGGATGGCCAATCATCATGTCAAAGTCTTGGACTTCGAAGACGTAGAAATCCAGGACAACCTCAAACTCCTCATGATAGAGTGTTACATCTCTGACAATCCTCAAACTCTCAAGAATGTGGCCTAATGGGTTCTTGAGAAGTTTGTTTGTTGATGCCCATGCTCGGTTGCCAAAAATAAACAACGCATAGGTGTCGGAGAGGATGTTGGCACCAACAAGGGGGTTGTAGAGTGCATCCACCTTGGTTCCTTTGATGGAGCAGCATAGGTTGGAGGAGGGAGGACAGAGCCGAATGATATCCATGGATAGCTTATTTTCCATCAACCATTCATCGCTCATAATTGAAGTAAGCTCCCGAACAGTCTCCACAAGGTATTCTTTTTCTATTGGTTCGGGTGGTGGCAAAGGAACATGTGGTCTCACCTTGGTTCCTTTGATGGAGCAGCATAGGTTGGAGGAGGGAGGACAGAGCCGAATGATATCCATGGATAGCTCATTTTCCCTCAACCATTCATCGCTCATAATTGAAGTAAGCTCCCGAACAGTCTCCACAAGATATTCTTTCTCTATTGGTTCGGAAGGTGGCAAAGGAACATGTGGTCTTTTTTCAAATAAATAGTTCGAGGTGTTTCCAAAATCTTCAAAAATTTCTTCCTCGAACTCAAATAGGAACTCGAGAGATTCTGTAACAGTCCGATCCACAGGATCTTTGTTCCACGGTGCTGATTAAGCAGACACGAGATAATACCAACACTTGCGATATATTTTACATTATTTATATTACAAGAAAGGTTCAGAGTGCAGCGGAAAGATTACAGAAGAGCGGAAGCGTAAACGACAAGTTCAAAACACGTAAGTCATACAAAAGTTCTAACTCTCAACGATAAGCAGAAGTAATAATCCGAGCCCTTCCGGATTATCACATTAGCAACACACATCACTGCGGCGGCACATCTGACTCCCAATGGGCGGTCCATCCTTCGGGGACTTGCACCTCCCACGGAAACACTCCTTCAAGAAGATCCACATCTGTACTAGAAGAAAACCACAATGGCACAAAGCCTGAGTACTAATTACTCAGCAAGGCTTACCCGTCAAATTAACTCTAGACATGCATGGCTGATATAGGAGGGTTTC
This sequence comes from Eragrostis nindensis, assembly GCA_012490785.1. Classification (NCBI taxonomy): domain Eukaryota; kingdom Viridiplantae; phylum Streptophyta; class Magnoliopsida; order Poales; family Poaceae; genus Eragrostis; species Eragrostis nindensis. Next base: position 1,253,331 of record JAAXCT010000051.1, on the reverse strand, counting down.
ATTTTAAACAACTCGCACTACAGATTTCCTACTCTTGCTATCAAATTTAGCCATCTTTTATCTTCATTATTAAACAAGAATATAAGTGAGCATTACCAACAATCATCAGTAATATATGTAACATAAGATCCATATAGAATAATAGTATATCTCCAAACAACTATAACCATCATCCATAATCATCATTCTCATATGTGTGCTACGTGAAGGCGGCAAGCTCAAGCGGTACTCATTACTGCGAGTGACAGCGATTATAATCGATTTACACCAGCTGGGAAAAACCCGAAGTACACGACGTATATGCACCACTCAGGATGGTCATATACGGCAACCTTTCACAAGACAGTAAACACCAAGGAAGGGTCCAGTACAAAGAATTGGGCAGCCGTCCCACCACCGTCGTAGCCAAGACCTGCCCAACTACGCCCAGCGTGTCTTTCAACCAGTGAACTGGGTACCAACCAACGATGCCACCATACATGCTACTTAGGTTTACTAGCTCCCATTAGCACTAGTATGCACTCGGTACTGTTCAATACTTGATCAAGGGGCCAACAACGAATCGGTCCTTAATCGACTAGGCAGGGCTACAGTAGTCAACACCTCCCTGTGTTGCTACAACCTACACATGTAATGCCCCTGCCCGGTCTCAACAATAACATAAACTCATTCTTTATCTTCTTCTTTAGTGATCAAGTTTTTATCATCAAGTACCAGGAACCATATCGATTCTTAACAATTAATCTAAGCTTAGCAGATATTCTACCGATCCTCTATGGTCGACACATAAGCAACATAGGTCATTTGGGAGACATGCAGGTGGGTTTCCAAACAACTCCTAAAAACTTAAGTGCAACATACATACTAGACACACTAGCAGATTATTCTTAGAACCAAAATTTGGTAAAAGGGTGAGATGCACCGGGGCTTGCCTTGAGCTTCAACAACTAAGTTAGTTGCTGCAGAGTCAGTTTCTTGAGTGGAGATATCCTGCTGAAAATCCTCTCCAACTTCTGGATTATCGTGTCCTATAATATGCAATGATGTGTTAATGAAGAGAATGGAAAAAGGAACATAAATCAACATGTTAATGCAATGGAGATGATCTGATTTCAGATTTGAAATGTGGAGATCAATTCTGATTTATGATTTCAAAGTAATTTGAATTATTTCCTTCATTGACTCCCATGAAGCATTGTTATATTATCAAGTAATTTGTTCATATTAGCACCAAAGTAAGTCAAATAAATTCTTTTCTGGACATTTTGGATATGATTGACTTGCTACTGATACTCACATGCAACAACATGTCATGAGACTAACTTTCATGATTTTAGCCCTAGTAGGATTAATTAAATGTCTAAATCAGTGTGGCAGCATAAAATAAATTATACAAGAATCTGAGAAGCAAAACTGATCATGACAGCCAGCAGAATGACATGGCATCATCTAAGGATCATGCATGCACAGGTTCATGATTTATAGAGCACTAGAATAATTATAATGAAGATGACAAGTTTATCAAAGAGAAACATTTAATTTAATTATTTCTACAAAAACAATGTGCATGCAACACACCACTGAACAGAACATGACAAGAGGATTCTAACAAGCATGAGTTTGCATTTTTGTGACAAGCAAATAATTAACTATGAATTAATTGGTGCTAGACTTACAACAATCATACAGGTCAAAATATACAGAATCAAGATGCACATCATGAACTACTGGACAGGGCATGTTCCAAGGATTCCAAAAAATCCTAGTTTGCAATTTTAGCACAAGCCAATCATTTACTATGAATTAAACATGGTTTAACTTGCAACAATTATTCAGGAAAACCTATGCATGAACATTGATGAACAAGCACACCACTGGATAGATCTACTCCAGAGGAACACAACAAAATTTAGTTTGCAATTTTTGGACATCTGTAGCTGCAGTTATCGATTTTTGAAGTTTGCATGATTTTTGAATAAGTTCAACTTATTTACAAAACTGCCACTCGTTCAAATTAACAGGGGAGCGCGCTCGGCGCGCGCAGCGCGCACGGCGGCGATGGCGTGGCGCGGCTCGCCGGCGACGAAGAGTGGATCTCCACGTGAACGTGTTGCCGTGTGAGCACCAGCGAACTTAGGGCTACACGCCGGTCAAAGAGACGAGGGAAGAAGCTCACCGGAGTGGCTTAGCACCGTGCGAGGCGGAGCTCCAGTGAGTCGGAACAGCGGCAGATGGCGGCGAGGCGACGGGGAGCTGCACACGGCACAAACGTCGACGAGATCATGACCCAGAGGTGCGCAAGGGATAGAGGAACACGCCAACGGAAGGAATCGAACTGAGACTCACCGTACTTGAAGAACTCCGGCGAGAACTCGGTTAGGGTTAGCGGAGCTCGTCGGAGAAGAAACTTCGATTTCGGCCAAAAGACTTGGAGTTGACGTTTATACGTTGCAGGGATGGGAAGAGGAGGTCTTGGCGGTCCTAAGGAAACTGGTAGCTCGGCTTGAGATGGACGGAGACGACGACGAGCTAGAGCTCAGTCATAGGCGTCCATGGCGGCTAGCTGTTTCAATTGAGCGAGAGAGAGAGTGAGAGAGTGAGGACTGAGTAATTGAGAGAGAGCTGAGGAAGCTGGGGTCAACTCGAAGCATCGAGGAGTCGAGCTGGAGCGTGGCCACGGCAGCAGGCAGGCAGGCAGGAGGTGGTGGTCGGCGGTGAAGGATCGGGAGCGGGAGAGAAAACATAGTGAGACTGTCGAGTGGGTCCAGCTCTTTTTCATTTTCCCGATTTTACCTCGATTTATCTTATAAATTCATTTTGAAACTTCAAATGAACTCCAAAAATTCGCAAATTTCATAGGGTTGCAAATGCAAATGTGCAAGAGATATTTGCACAGAAATTGGAACCAGAAAGTTCAAATTCTAAATTTTAAAATTATTCAAAGTTGTTTGAATTATTAACTTGTTTGATTTATTTGGGACACTTCCCGAATTATTTTGAACTCAAACTTTTTACCATAATTTTGTTATACTAAGAGCATTGCTCTGGATTTTTGTTTTGGTCAAGTTCTTTTGAAATTCTTGAACTTCTTTTAGAGCTTAGCTCTCAATTTGAATTAAATTCAAATCTTAATAATTGACTTAAGCAAATTATTTGAAAATGTTATGTCATCAGCTCAACGCTACTGATCAAAGTGTGGAAAAAGGAAAAAGGAGACACCTGGGTGTCACAATCCTCCCCCCTTAAAGAAATCTCGTCCCGAGATTACGAAACGAGTGGGGGTAAGCTTACAAGGAATGGATAATTACCACCCAGCGAAACAAATGATGTGTCGTATTTATGTTAAGCATCCGAACATATATCTTGATAAAGAGATTGTGAGTGGTACTGTATTAAAGGAGTACTGAAGCGAACACAAACGATGTTGGTACAAGATTCATTAGTAGGGCATGATAGAACAAAGATGGTTCAAAATTATTCACAAACCAAAATAAGAACTTCAGACGAGGAATTAACCAGAAATATGATGATAGCTGATGACTTTGCAATAGCAGTTTACTACAAGCTTGAGTTTGATACAGTAAGGACAATGAGAAGATTAATGTTGAGATTGAAATATTTCTCAACGGCTGTAGCAATGTATTAACAAAGAAGATTTGGGAGAAGTACAAGTGAGCTAGTAATAACTCAAGACATGAAGCAAAGACTGTAAGAATTTGTGACTGCGTGAAAAATATGGCGAATACGTTGGTTAACCTTCTATTTGATACCGGTGATCATATTTAAGGAGGAGGGTTCCACGGATTGGCTAGCAATCGAAAATACCATGAGATGATATACTCGTGAATCAATGTACTGAAGGTGATGGTCTGAGTGAAAGGTGGATTGTTAAGAAATTTATTCTAATGTTTTAGAAACACTGGTTTGCGTGATTATTCAAGGATCTCGGGGTATTCACCTTAACGGCTATGACAAGCGCCTCCAATTAGCAAACAAGAACACCTAGGAAACATTTGGTTACAGGGTAGCTAGGAATACTACGGTCAGCAAAGTATTGGTATGGCCGAAGTCCCTTGTAATCTTTCTACTGATAAATTTCACCGGACTGAGTGATGACCCAAGCAGTGCAGAAGAAACTAAGTGATATGGCTTGCTGTCTTGATCAACGTGGATAGAGGATCAGTCTGGTAGCTTTTTTTTATTGATGCTTTACCTGTTCTAGTTTGCTAATGCTATTTGGGTCAGATCATGCAAAGTCGGACTAGGTATCTATATTACGTCAACGATATGCGTGTAGCAAGGTAGGCCTGCGAGAGTCATATATTCCTAGGGCTGGGGACATTTGGAGATAGATGGAAATTCATAGGTGGGTCGGCGTATAACAGTAACTCAAAGGACAGTCATTTGTCATGTTATTGAGCGTGTGGATTCTCGAGTAAAGATGGACATTACATTGAAAGAATGCCGACAACTGACAAATCAAATAGGTTCTAACGAGAAGAGAAACAAATTAATAAAAGCAATAGAATAATGAACGACTCTGGTTCTAATGAATGTAGGAACTCAAAAGACCAAAAATGATTGAAGTGCTTTGATTGGGACAAATATCAAAGATTGAACTTTTAAGTTTACCAAGTGGTGAGGACATCATCGGCAACCACAAATACTTTCTCATGGATATGTAATGTCAAGGGTAGTGCTTGATCAGCTTGTGGTCTATCAAAACATGATTCCAATGACTGATGGGTATTTCCAAAGAAAATGTCATGTAAGAGCATTTTTGTTTTGTGTGAAGGATGACAAAGAGAAGATCAGAGAAGTTATAACTTTCAATATTGCACTATAGAATGAGAGATTTGTGGGAGTTAATGCAACAAGAATTGAGGGATAAAGCTAAAAGATTCATTCTGATTGGTGTAGTGCACACCAGAGATTTCAAGCTACTGGGGCGACAAATATATTATAGACTGGTGCGTGAGGTCTGTGTTTGAGTCCAAGTCTTAGTAGGGGTGGCCTGGGTCCTGTATCCCTTTGGGAGTTCACCTATCCTGATCGTGATGTAAAAGAGCATGGTGGAAAGGATTTCTCAAGGTTTTTGGATTACTCTTAGTAAGCCAGGCCTCTGTATCTCTATTCTATTTGTGTTGGGTATTGGTTAAACAAAACTGAATCTACCAGTGTGTTGGACTGTTTTGAGATGGTACTCTTTGGCCGACTGGTGGTTCCTGCTATGAACAATATTACTGTTAGCCTACTCCAAATGAGTACTTATCTGGTGCCATGAATATTGTACTTGATTACATGGACGTGCTACCAAAAATTGCTACTACTGGCACCGTGAATGATCAGACAAACAGAGTCATCATCTAGTGTGGCAATAGGTGGTCTTTATCATCAGGCAGTGCAAATTTTCTAGTCGTGAATTTTGATCGGCTAACCATTGTAGATGTGAATAGCTTTGTGCAGAATCATTGGCAGAGCAATGTTCTCAAAGTCTAGAAAATTCCTTAAAGATGGAAACTGTCTAGATGGTCTTGAAATTTTATTATACTGAATTTACACTTTTCAAGGGGTACTGAACCACAGTATTTTAAGGTAGATCGAAACACAAGCGAATCGGGTGAGGACCATGAATTGGAGAATTCAAGTGAACAACGCGGGGTGCAAGGTTTGATTAAGTCGAATCTTTTCCTCAACATAATGAAAAGGCTGCTCAACAGGCCATACATGTAAGGAGTTCAACAAAATTGCATTTCACATTTTCCAGCTTCAAGGAGCAACAAAATTGGAAAGAGTGCTACCGATCAGATTCAGTCTGGACTGTACAGCAGTGAGAAACATGCAAATGTCGACCAGAAAAATTAGAAAGTCACACAGATGCTTGGCACCATGTCATCTTATCAAGGACTTCCATAGCTTTCCAGATTGGGCTTAAACTCGACCAAACTCCTAGTATAACTGGATTTACGAATTTTCCAAAGAAATAAAATCTGATTTTCTGTACAGCAGACAAGAACAAGGAAATTCGACCAGCAATATTAACAGTCCAGTACCAAAACTTAGCACTGGTTTGTAGAGGACTTAAAGAGCTTTCCAAATTGGGCTCAAGCTCAGTCAAACTCTAAATGAAGCTGAACTTATGAATTTCACAAGAAACGGTTTCTGCATAGTAAAACAGATCGACAGGGTCTCGGTGTTTTGCTTCTACAGCCTGCAAAACAAGCCGTAAAATTTCGAGACAACCTGGAAATGATAGACAACTTAAATATCTTTCCAACAAGTATTTATTCTCCCCATTTGGATAAGAAAGCTGGGAACTATGAAATTTTGAAGTTGGACCATCTGCAAACAGGAACAGATTTGACATGGTCTTAGTAATTCAGCTCTACAGATCACATCTGGAACCAGAAACACATGAGACCACTTGGAATTGAAAGAATACTCCAAGAGCTTTTCAGATTGTATTTGAAATCACCCAGACCTCCAGTAAAACTAGAGTTATGGTGTTTCAAAGTTAAATGATTCTGCTGGAAGACAGAATGACAGGAGTGCAGTGTTTTGACTCTAGAGATTGCATCTGGTGTCGAAATTCCATGAGATCACTTGGAAATGACAGAGAATTTCAGGAGCTTTCCAGCAAATATTTGAACACCTCCATTGGATAAGGGAGTACAGAGTTATGAATTTGTGAAGTGACAGAACAGAATCTGGACGCAATGATGTTTGAGCTGATATAGGTTATTACAAGTTCAAAATTTTTTTCCAAGTTTGTAAATTTCAAATTTTATACAGAGGTGAGTAGTCAAGGGAAGGCAACATTTTAGTTCAAAATCTTAGGAATGCCATGATGCAACATTTTTTTTAACCTAATTATTCGTTCCTCACCAAAAGAAAATAATGCCATTATATTGGCACGTATTTCGGTGGCATAGTCGTCTCTCAACCGTGTTAGTCTAGCAAACGGTGTGACCTCTAACGTAGTTAGTGTACCTGCAGAAAAACACACATCGCCACCTCAAACAACCTACACAGGTGACGCCATCATTCACGCCGATGGTCAGCGAAAACAGTATGTAATGCATGGCTCAAACAATCTCAACACCTCTCGCCTCCTTACAAGCTCGACGGCTTGTGGAACAAATCACACCCCCCACAATACGAGTCCAACTCGTTAAACTCCTGAGCCATACATGTTACTTACCTTCTTACCTGGGCGTCGGTGCGTCGTTACAGAAAAGTAACAAACAATTCCCATTGCCACCTGAACACTAACATCCTTATGTGGGCAATACTAACGTATCCTCACCGTATAACGTAATTTTCAAAATACGGCGTTTAAGTGTTTGTATTATCTTGAACCAGCTCTGGTACCAGCTGTAACAGTCCGATCCACAGGATCTTTGTTCCACGGTGCTGATTAAGCAGACACGAGATAATACCAACACTTGCGATATATTTTACATTATTTATATTACAAGAAAGGTTCAGAGTGCAGCGGAAAGATTACAGAAGAGCGGAAGCGTAAACGACAAGTTCAAAACACGTAAGTCATACAAAAGTTCTAACTCTCAACGATAAGCAGAAGTAATAATCCGAGCCCTTCCGGATTATCACATTAGCAACACACATCACTGCGGCGGCACATCTGACTCCCAATGGGCGGTCCATCCTTCGGGGACTTGCACCTCCCACGGAAACACTCCTTCAAGAAGATCCACATCTGTACTAGAAGAAAACCACAATGGCACAAAGCCTGAGTACTAATTACTCAGCAAGGCTTACCCGTCAAATTAACTCTAGACATGCATGGCTGATATAGGAGGGTTTCATTTTAAACAACTCGCACTACAGATTTCCTACTCTTGCTATCAAATTTAGCCATCTTTTATCTTCATTATTAAACAAGAATATAAGTGAGCATTACCAACAATCATCAGTAATATATGTAACATAAGATCCATATAGAATAATAGTATATCTCCAAACAACTATAACCATCATCCATAATCATCATTCTCATATGTGTGCTACGTGAAGGCGGCAAGCTCAAGCGGTACTCATTACTGCGAGTGACAGCGATTATAATCGATTTACACCAGCTGGGAAAAACCCGAAGTACACGACGTATATGCACCACTCAGGATGGTCATATACGGCAACCTTTCACAAGACAGTAAACACCAAGGAAGGGTCCAGTACAAAGAATTGGGCAGCCGTCCCACCACCGTCGTAGCCAAGACCTGCCCAACTACGCCCAGCGTGTCTTTCAACCAGTGAACTGGGTACCAACCAACGATGCCACCATACATGCTACTTAGGTTTACTAGCTCCCATTAGCACTAGTATGCACTCGGTACTGTTCAATACTTGATCAAGGGGCCAACAACGAATCGGTCCTTAATCGACTAGGCAGGGCTACAGTAGTCAACACCTCCCTGTGTTGCTACAACCTACACATGTAATGCCCCTGCCCGGTCTCAACAATAACATAAACTCATTCTTTATCTTCTTCTTTAGTGATCAAGTTTTTATCATCAAGTACCAGGAACCATATCGATTCTTAACAATTAATCTAAGCTTAGCAGATATTCTACCGATCCTCTATGGTCGACACATAAGCAACATAGGTCATTTGGGAGACATGCAGGTGGGTTTCCAAACAACTCCTAAAAACTTAAGTGCAACATACATACTAGACACACTAGCAGATTATTCTTAGAACCAAAATTTGGTAAAAGGGTGAGATGCACCGGGGCTTGCCTTGAGCTTCAACAACTAAGTTAGTTGCTGCAGAGTCAGTTTCTTGAGTGGAGATATCCTGCTGAAAATCCTCTCCAACTTCTGGATTATCGTGTCCTATAATATGCAATGATGTGTTAATGAAGAGAATGGAAAAAGGAACATAAATCAACATGTTAATGCAATGGAGATGATCTGATTTCAGATTTGAAATGTGGAGATCAATTCTGATTTATGATTTCAAAGTAATTTGAATTATTTCCTTCATTGACTCCCATGAAGCATTGTTATATTATCAAGTAATTTGTTCATATTAGCACCAAAGTAAGTCAAATAAATTCTTTTCTGGACATTTTGGATATGATTGACTTGCTACTGATACTCACATGCAACAACATGTCATGAGACTAACTTTCATGATTTTAGCCCTAGTAGGATTAATTAAATGTCTAAATCAGTGTGGCAGCATAAAATAAATTATACAAGAATCAAGAGAAGCAAAACTGATCATGACAGCCAGCAGAATGACATGGCATCATCTAAGGATCATGCATGCACAGGTTCATGATTTATAGAGCACTAGAATAATTATAATGAAGATGACAAGTTTATCAAAGAGAAACATTTAATTTAATTATTTCTACAAAAACAATGTGCATGCAACACACCACTGAACAGAACATGACAAGAGGATTCTAACAAGCATGAGTTTGCATTTTTGTGACAAGCAAATAATTAACTATGAATTAATTGGTGCTAGACTTACAACAATCATACAGGTCAAAATATACAGAATCAAGATGCACATCATGAACTACTGGACAGGGCATGTTCCAAGGATTCCAAAAAATCCTAGTTTGCAATTTTAGCACAAGCCAATCATTTACTATGAATTAAACATGGTTTAACTTGCAACAATTATTCAGGAAAACCTATGCATGAACATTGATGAACAAGCACACCACTGGATAGATCTACTCCAGAGGAACACAACAAAATTTAGTTTGCAATTTTTGGACATCTGTAGCTGCAGTTATCGATTTTTGAAGTTTGCATGATTTTTGAATAAGTTCAACTTATTTACAAAACTGCCACTCGTTCAAATTAACAGGGGAGCGCGCTCGGCGCGCGCAGCACGCATGGCGGCGATGGCGTGGCGCGGCTCGCCGGCGACGAAGAGTGGATCTCCACGTGAACGTGTTGCCGTGTGAGCACCAGCGAACTTAGGGCTACACGCCGGTCAAAGAGACGAGGGAAGAAGCTCACCGGAGTGGCTTAGCACCGTGCGAGGCGGAGCTCCAGTGCGTCGGAACAGCGGCGGATGGCGGCGAGGCGACGGGGAGCTGCACACGGCACAAACGTCGACGAGATCATGACCCAGAGGTGCGCAAGGGATAGAGGAACACGCCAACGGAAGGAATCGAACTGAGACTCACCGTACTTGAAGAACTCCGGCGAGAACTCGGTTAGGGTTAGCGGAGCTCGTCGGAGAAGAAACTTCGATTTCGGCCAAAAGACTTGGAGTTGACGTTTATACGTTGCAGGGATGGGAAGAGGAGGTCTTGGCGGTCCTAAGGAAACTGGTAGCTCGGCTTGAGATGGACGGAGACGACGACGAGCTAGAGCTCAGTCATAGGCGTCCATGGCGGCTAGCTGTTTCAATTGAGCGAGAGAGAGAGTGAGAGAGTGAGGACTGAGTAATTGAGAGAGAGCTGAGGAAGCTGGGGTCAACTCGAAGCATCGAGGAGTCGAGCTGGAGCGTGGCCACGGCAGCAGGCAGGCAGGCAGGAGGTGGTGGTCGGCGGTGAAGGATCGGGAGCGGGAGAGAAAACATAGTGAGACTGTCGAGTGGGTCCAGCTCTTTTTCATTTTCCCGATTTTACCTCGATTTATCTTATAAATTCATTTTGAAACTTCAAATGAACTCCAAAAATTCGCAAATTTCATAGGGTTGCAAATGCAAATGTGCAAGAGATATTTGCACAGAAATTGGAACCAGAAAGTTCAAATTCTAAATTTTAAAATTATTCAAAGTTGTTTGAATTATTAACTTGTTTGATTTATTTGGGACACTTCCCGAATTATTTTGAACTCAAACTTTTTACCATAATTTTGTTATACTAAGAGCATTGCTCTGGATTTTTGTTTTGGTCAAGTTCTTTTGAAATTCTTGAACTTCTTTTAGAGCTTAGCTCTCAATTTGAATTAAATTCAAATCTTAATAATTGACTTAAGCAAATTATTTGAAAATGTTATGTCATCAGCTCAACGCTACTGATCAAAGTGTGGAAAAAGGAAAAAGGAGACACCTGGGTGTCACAGATTCATCATCCTCTTTCATTGTTCGTGAATCAGATGAGGACTCGGATGTTGGGTCTACCAAGGTAGACACCTTTTGTTGTGTTTCCATAATGAGTTCCTCATCTTTTGACTCCGGCTCCTCAGGTGTTTTAGCGGAAAAAGGTGTATTTTCAACAATTCTTTCCAGCAAATCTTTTGCTTCCGCTATGGTCTTATGAGAAAAATAACCACCGGCAGCCGTGTCAAGATAAAGTGCAGTGTCTTTGCTCAAACATGAATAAAAGTGTTGCAAGCAATGACTCTGGACCGGAATCTGTTAATGAACAGAACCGTATCCATGCCGCACTAAGGTTTCTTCCTCCTCTTGACGAAAGTTAATTATTTCCGCTCATAGAGTAGTGATACGGGATACGGGAAAAATGCTAGACAGAATTTGTCTCGCAATTCTTTCAAATCGCCGTTCACTCTCTTAGCGGTGTAAGTGTACCATTGCTTCGCCTTCCCATTGAGGGAGAAGGAAAACAATTTCCACTTTAAGGTTTCATGTGTCGTGCCATTGATCAATCGGCATGCACACAATTGCTCAAACTCTCGCAAATGTTCAAAAGGATTTTCATCTTTAAAGCCAGAGAAAGAAAGACCCTTGATCAAAGAAATAAAACTGGGGCAGAGCTCATAGCTTGTTGAAACAACAAGTTGAGATGAACATGGTGGCTCTAAGAGCTCGCCCCGTGGAGTGGAAAAAGATTGGATGGTAGGTGATGACTCCATGTGTATATATATTTCACTACAAGGTTTTAGGGCTAATGCCACCAATATTTTTGCAACAATGTGATTTTGGTTGCAATACATAGAGCCTATTGTGACAGTTGTCAATTTTAGTTGCAATAGAAGGACATGTTTCCACTATTTGTGCAGTGTTGCATTTTAAATTTTGATAGTTACAATAGCTACTATATATCGCAACGAATAAATTTGTGTTGCATTTACAACATAGTTATTGCCATGTTTTTTCTAATGGTTGCAATAGTTGAGAATGTCGCAACGAATATAGAACGTTGCTATTAGTGCTGTTGTGTGTTGCCAAAAGTTTATGTTATGGCAACATAAATCTGAATTATTGCAAGAAGAGTCTTAGATATAGCATCGCAAACCTAGATCGTTGCAAGAACTCTTAGATATAGCAACGAAAACCAAAATCATTGCATATTTTTAGAGAGAATCGTTACACATAAATGGCCAGCCAATTTGGGCTCATGCACTATGGGAAACCTGACGTTTACCGAGTGTCGGGCTCTTTGCCGAGTGTATTTATTCGGGCACTCGGTAAAGAGATCATCTTTTCAACAAAAACTTATTTTGAAGAGTTCAAATTTGAAATTCAAAATTTCAAATGACCTTGGATGGAGAAACGACCAAAATGAAAGTTGTAGATGTCGAAAAGTTATGAAACTTTGTATTTAACAACTTTTCTATTTGAATTCGTTTAGGGCCTCAAACAAGCACTTGACACTTGGTTTAGTCTAATATGTGTGGATTCAAAACAGAACATGGGCACATGTGATGCTTTGGTGTAGTGGTAGATGGGCTCTATGTGCAAGGTGGAGGTTACGGGTTTGAATCCTGCCGGCCGCGTAGTGTGTGAAAAATGCCACACTTGCGACTTGATGATTTTAATGGGTGGGCTCATAAACAGCCGCCGCCGCATCATTAGGGCTTGGGTTTTGATTGATTGTAAGTTTAGCCATTGCTACTTCCTTGTAGACGCGCGAATCGGCTAGACCGCCCGGACTACTTGATTCGGAACCCCACCTTTGTGAGTTCAGATCATTGTTTATCTTGTTCTTACTTGTTCTTCGATTGCTTGCAGGAATTACCCTCGTGGTTTGGTTGATCGTGCTCCACAAGATCGCGAACAACCGTTGGAGTTGGTGTATCGGTCGCTAAGGCGCATCCTTGCGGGTTGTAGTCGGGCCGTGAACGTCTCTCCAATCGGAATCGAAGTTATCCCCCATCTCTCATCGAAAGATCAGCGCCAAACCCACCCGCGTCTTCACAAACCGGCGATAGAACCCAGCAAGTCCTAAAAAACTCCGCACCTGTGTGATGGTGTTTGGTACAGGCCATCCATCAATAGCCTCCACCTTGGCTTGATCAACTTCAATTCCCTGTGGAGTAACAACATAGCCAAGAAAAGAGACTCGATCCGTGCAAAAGGTGCACTTCTCAAGGTTACCAAATAAGCGTGCATCACGTAAAGCATTAAAAACAGCACGCAAATGATCAAGATGTTCATCCATGGATTTGCTGTAAATCAAGATATCATCAAAGTATACAACAACAAATTTTCCAATGAAAGCACGCAGAACCTCGTTCATTAATCTCATGAAAGTGCTAGGTGCATTAGTTAACCCAAAAGGCATGACTAACCACTCATATAAACCAAACTTAGTTTTGAAAGCAGTTTTCCATTCATCTCTAAGTTTCATGCGAATTTGGTGATACCCACTACGCAAATCAACCTTTGAAAACACAACAGCACCACTCAATTCATCAAGCATATCATCTAAACGAGGAATAGGGTGACGATATCGAATGGTGATATTATTGATAGCTCTACAGTCCACACACATACGCCTTGATCCATCTTTCTTAGGCACTAGAATAACTGGAACGGCACAAGGACTAAGAGACTCACGCACATAACCTTTGTCTGCAGACCAAATTGCATGAGAGAGAGCGCGAGCGAGCTCGGTTTCTATTAATGCTGATGCCTGTCGTAGTGTGATTTGGTAGCCTGAAGGAGTTAGACTGACCGCAACAGGGTCCGGAAAAGGACCCGGTACCCTTAATTTAGCGGATCCGCTGCCCTCTACCCGTTGCAACAGTGTCCCGTAAACAACCCGCTAATTTCCAGGGTCCGGTGGCTGGCCGCCAAATCTCGGGTGTGCGGCACCCGTCCTCCAAATCGCCGCCGCCGTCGCGCGCGTGGCCGTGGCGCCTCCTCCGTCGCCGTCGCGCGCGTCGCGCGTCCGCCGCCTCCCCCGTCGCCGTCCGCACGTCCGTCACGCGTCCGCCGCCTCCGCGTCGCCGTCGCACGTCCGCATCGCCGTCGCACGTCCGTCGCCGCGTCTCCGTCCGCCTCCGTCGCCAGCTTCCTCCCCAGCACATCGACGCCGCCCCTCCCCTACACCTCGACAGGTAATTTTCGTTTCTGAATTGTGCCTGCTAGTGGATGTGTTCTTGATTCTTGAAATAGACATACAAACGGATGTTTTCAATGCTTTCAAGAACACATATGTAAACTGAGATTGGAGATTGTGTTATGACAGAGTGCCCAACGTCAATGGAATGGCTTCCTGAATCTCCCTGAATTGCTATTCCATGAAGCCAATTCAGAAAACTGAGATTCAGGGAGCAATACAGAAAAATGACAGAAAAGTGATATTGTGTAAACTGAGATTCAGGGAGATTGTGTTATGACAGATATCTAACATCTGAAAAATCGATTTAGACTGAAAAATTGATTCAGGGAGCAATACAGATATCTCATATACAGAAAAATTGATTTAGATGAATCTCTAACACATATGTAAACTGAGATTCAGGGAGATTGTGTTATGACAGATGATATTTATTTAGATGACTTATAGCAATTCAGAAAAATCAATTGGCATGCTAGCTTGAGCTCCTTGATCTGAGAACACACTACAATAATTTATGAATTTGGTGTCTGATATTGGTTTCTGAAAACATTCCTGTCAACAGTGTGACCCTGGGATCAAATAGCTTAACTGTTATGAGACTTACATGCTTCTTACTGATTTTGAGTGAAATATACAGTGTGTCTGCTTGCTTTTGGTGTTGGTTTTTTAAAACATTCCTGTCAACAATGTGTCTGCATGCTACTTGTGCCCAATTCATGGTTAATTCTGCTTGATCAATGTAGCAGCCAGCATGTGCTTGGTTAGTGCATCAAGCTAGCCAAAGATATCTGAACTGCAATGCCAGTGGTACTAGCTTGGTTCAGTGAAATGCCAATAGTACTAGCTTGTCGTCAAGCTTGCTTCAGTATATTTATTCTGATCGTTTCTGTTGCTTCAGTATATTTACTATTCTGCTATATAAGTTCTGTTAGCATTGTCTGAACTTTGACTATAAATGTTGACTGCATTTTCTCTTCAACTATGTAGGATGGATGAGTACATTGCTGCCCTTCATTGCGCGACAAGAAGAGATCATTTTGAAGTTGAAGGCCCGACGTCAAGCGCAACAAAGCCGGACAATAAGCTTGTTCTGAGATTTATATTTATCTAAATTATGTGTAGGTATCGAAAATTGGACAAATGTTGGTCACTATTGGTCTCTGGAATGTATCTCTGGAAGCTGTTACGGGAATGTATCTCTGCTCAGTGTTGAGAGCGTGCTTCTGCTTGACCACCCATTCTGCTTCTGTATTAGATGCATGCTTCAGTTTACTTTGCTTGCTTGGAAATACTCCTATCCAACACTTCGTGAAATTTTCTGGAAGCATGCATCTAATACAGAACGGTCACACAGTTTGTTTTTCAGAAATCAAAAAAATTGTTCACTGAAACAGTAAACTACATGCTTGTCAGAAATCCAGTCTTCCTTCTCACAGTTACTACATTAGTCTCTTGCAGAAGATCAAGTAAGAGATTAATTCTCACAGTAAGAGAATTGGATTCAAGTAAGAGATTAATATACACCTCATAAACAATTCTCACAGTAAATACACTTGGGATTCAAGGAAGAGATTAATTCTGTTCATTACAATCCAAACAATATGAATGCTAACATTCATATAGTTGCTATTCTCAGATATGCTATTTCACAATGGTACAAAAGGTCAGTCAGGGTCACAATGAACCAAACTCTTCGTTACAACGTTTCAGAAGGCAGTAAAGCAAAAGACTTTGTTGCCATCACAACAATTCAACAAGTTCTGAACAATTCTCACTCTTTTCAAGCTCTGAACAATTCCTATGATTCAACAAGTTGCCATCACAACAATTCAGAGGCTCTGCACATGAACAATTCCTATGCTCTGCACATGCTCTGCACTATATCAACAACAATTCAATCACCGGATGCTTGAGAACCATAAAAGAACCATTGTGGACCTCGTACCAGGATGTTCCCCGCGGCGAGGAAGGCGGCCAGGTCGCCCAGCTCCACGCGGAGGTACGCGAAGGATCCCCCCGCGGAGGGGATCTCCGTGGCGAGCTCGGCATAGCAGAAGGACGAGAGCAGCTCCGAGAAGCCCGCGGCAGCGTAGGCGAGCAGGATGGCCGGCCCCGCGTCGAAGCACGAAGACCCCCGATCCGACCACGGAGCCGAAGCCGAGGAACGCGAGATCCACCCAGGAAAGGCTCCGGCGGAGCGGGTTCTTGCTCTGCACGAGCAGCGTGCCCGCCTCGACGGCCTCCGACGACCGGCTGGCCACGGGGTCGCGCCGCCGCGGGAAGGTGGACGCGAGCGCGCCGCCGTACGCGCGCCAGCTCCGGAAGGACGGCTCCGGGAAGCGCGGGAGGCGGACGGTGTCGAAGCAGGGGCGCGCGGGAGGCGGCGGCCGGGCGGCGCCGGAGCAGGGAGGCGGCGGGCGTGCAGCGGATGGAGGACGCTATTGCAACGAATTGGATTTTGGAGTCTGGAATCTTTTACAGGAGGTATAGAATATTCCTTTAGAGGGGAAAAAATAGAGGTCACTGTTGCGGTCAGTCTTAAATGCCCACCAACACAAGGGAGTGAAGGAATCTGAGGTCCGTCCATAAGATGGGTCGGCCGCTCGGCGTCCTCGGCCTCTTCCAACGCATTCCGGCTCTCACTCGCACAGCCCTATCTAGCAACTGGGTCTGCTCCTCTCCATGCCATGGAGATCGTCAGAGATCCATGACCAATGTTTCTCCCATGTTTCTTCCATTCTTCCTTCCTCGATCTGCCTCACCAGCTAGCCGGATCGGTGATGAAAGAAATGAAAGCGCAGCTATGGTGTTGGCTCGACTCACTCAGAAGCTGAAGCCATGAATTCTA
The DNA here is from genome assembly GCA_012490785.1 of Eragrostis nindensis. Classification (NCBI taxonomy): domain Eukaryota; kingdom Viridiplantae; phylum Streptophyta; class Magnoliopsida; order Poales; family Poaceae; genus Eragrostis; species Eragrostis nindensis. Next base: position 1,236,237 of record JAAXCT010000051.1, on the reverse strand, counting down.
GGCACAGGCTTGGCATTCCTGATTGAGCCGTGCCAATATCTTAGTGCTCTTTCATGTAATCGTGTGTATGCGCCTTGTCTTCTTTGATTTTTTCTTCCTGCCATGCATGGTTCTTCGTCGGCCAGTTACTGTGCTCTTTCTTCCTTATTATTATCTCCCCGTGCTTGTACCGCCTGTCCATGCATACATCCTTTATTTGTTTCTTATTCCAATTATTTTTTGTGGCGTGACTAACCATGATCTATCTTCTTGCTTTACATGCGTTCCGTTCCCGTCCTTCCTGAATCCTGAGTTAGGTCATGCATGAAGAAACCGCTCGGCAGATCAAGGACAAGGAGTAGAACACGCCCATCTGCACGACATATGAATGCAGCTTGAGAGGAGCATGAAAATGTTTGGATGTCCTAATGTCATTGTATTGTGCTATTTCTGTAGCGTTTGTGTGCATGGATCACACGCAAATCTCTCCCGTACCACACACAGCGTACCCTTCATTATACAGCTCCCAAGTTTCAACATTTTTTTATCTGAACCTACTTGCTTACACGTTTCATTTCAGGATGTTAATGGATACACATTTCCTGTAAATTGCGAGCATGTTTTTTTCTCATGCATTGCTGCTTTGAATTTTGATTAGTGCATTGAATTGCAGTTCATGTTATCTCCAAGGCCCAACTCTCTAGCCTTTCATCTAACAATGTGATACTCTTTTTCACCCCTCGAAATCACTGGCCCTACTTTGAAGACTGAAAATCACTACAAGTTCTCAAATTTGTAGACAATGCTAACTAGTAATCACATCACTAAGAAAAAAGTAACATATGCATGTGCAAGTGTTTATCTTTCTGACTGAAGAGGGTCATCATGACATGTAAACCCCGCGTGAATTGAATCCACGCCACTGCCCACGGCAGCTTCCAACTTCTACAACTTTTAAAGCAAACACGGGTATTTCTGCCTCCATACTTTACTGCATGTCTGCACCCATGCTGTTTGAAGCTGAAAAAAATATAGAGAAACTCGTTCTTGCCTCGTTCGCTCAAACTCTGATTTCTCAAACCCAAAATCGCACACCGTCAGAAACCACGAAACGCAGTAATCTAATAAGCACAGTTTCAGACTAAAGACAGTGAAACGGTCCTGAAACCCGCGACGACAATTTCTCATGCCGACCACGATCAGTGCAGACCGGAACCGGCCGGCACAGAACAGATCCATCGATCTATTGAAGGCAAGCTGGCAAGAACCCTTTCTCACCCGTTTCGAGCTGGTAGATAGGTCTTGCATGGGAGAAATAACTGTGTCTGTGCGCAGAGGGACGGCACGAGCATGCATCAATGAGGTGCAGGCCAAAGGCATCAAAGGGAAGGGAAGGGACAGCGAGGAGGAGCGAATATGGGGGAGGCCAGCATTGCATTTAACACAACACGCACGTAGCAGTTGATGGTTGGACGAATGGCCATGGCGCCGTCGTCAGACAAAGATTACCCGCATTCACTCCTCCGGCGCCGGCCCCTGCTGTCCTGCTGCAGCAGCTCGCCCATCCCGATGCCGTTCGCGAGCTGGAGCCTTGATCGTCCGCTATCTCGTCAGTGACCAGCCTCCATTTTAGCCCTCACTGTCTTGCAGTCAAGCAATCAAGTGTAAGTGTAAGCAATCAAGTGTAAGCATGGAGTATTTTGTTGAGAAAGAGTCCAGTTTCTCTGGAGCATAAGGCAGGCGTACGTGTAAACAAGAAGCACCGACGAACGATTTCTTTGGGCATTTACAGTAGAGAATAACAACCAGAAAATTTCAGAAAACTTTGGTTATCGAAAATGGTTTCAGAAGAGTGTTATGGGCGGTGATTAAATCCGAGACAACAACGGTCGGGCGGCTGGGGCGGAGGGACAGCGCTCTAGGGTTGGGGGAGGGGGTGGCGGCGGCAGCAGCAGAGCGAGAGAGATTAAGAAGATAAACTCATTTTCATTCTTGATTAAATCTGGTACGAACCTTTTATATTATTTATAGCTTTGTATTATTTATAAGGTGGACTCGACATTATCTAGTCTCAACTTTATCTCAAATTACCTAATTTAAAGTGACTTCTCAGATTTAATCTCTTTATCACCTAATTTAAAGCGACTTGACCTAGCCATTTTTGAGGACTCCGGAGCCGCACCTTGACCGGCTCCCTTGCGGCGCCCCAAGGATGGCCACCGCCACCGTCGCGTTGTCGTCGATGTCGTCCGGTCCCATGACAAAGAGATTCTAAAATCCGAAACAGTATTGATCATGTGACGGTGGTAGGTTTCGACGTTTCGTGTTGTTATGTTGTTTGGACACTTGTTGGTTAGAAGATGTGAGCAAAAGGAATTCAAAATTGGCGCAAGTGTGGTCGCCCCGGAAGCTCTGCAGAGGCGAACGGGAGGCCGGCTGCAAAGCAAGGACCAGACAGAAATGGTCCTGGGCAAACACAAATGCCTGCAACTGCAACGAGCCAAACGGTGTTCCATTTTTCTTGCATCAGCCGAAATCTGCGGCCTCTGATATACGCCATGGCGACGGGGTTATGGCTTGCAGAAACGATAAACTAACCGAGTCATCTTATGCGAACAAAGACCGAAGAATTCAGTAGTATTTCGATTGGTCAGAGCGGATGTGGGTTGCCTTTTCTCTGAGGAGATGAACCTGGTACAGCATGTAAAGTCGTAAACCCAAGGATTGTGGACACAGATTAGCTTGAGGCTTTCGGAGCATAGCAGTGCTTGAAATATTAATGCAGTACTTTATTCATGTTGTGATGAAAATTCACTGAGTTATGTCTTTTCAGCTTTGTTACACTGGGCAACTTTTTTTTTCGCGAACATGCCTGGGCATGTATTTCATTAAGAAGAGTGAAGGAAAACAACCGGTGCGTGAACTAGCAACCAAAGTTGCCGGAACCGCTAGAGCATTACACGGGGGGACAGGGTAGACAGCAGCAGAGAAAACAAAAAAGAGATTTAGCGACTAAAGGGAGAGCTAAACTACACTAGCCGGTCAATGGAAACCCGACAGCGCCAGGTTGCCCGCCCTAATCCACAAGCGCCCTTCTTCCTTGATCCATGCCGCCAACGTTGCAGCCTGCTGTTGCGCATTGTTGAGAGCCCTGTTATTCCGTTCTTTCCGCAGCAGCCAAGTGACCAGCAGCACCACTGAGACGAAAGCAACGCGACGTGCCCAGGCATTCAAGCCACGGATATTCCAGAACAGTAGATTTTCGCTATCCATTAGAAACCTTTTGCGCGACAAGTCAGGACAGGGCACTATGGCTCCATGTCCTCCACCGCATCACCTGCCACTGAATTGGAACAGGGTGCGAATGGCCTCCTGGTGGGAGTCAGACAAGCCCTTGCCGTAGGTTGCGTTGTATTCCGCCAAGGCCTCGGCGTCCGGCGGCCTTCTCTCCGACGTGATGGTCCACCTCCGCATGATCACATTTTGTGCCTGCACTTCCGGGTTGGAGACGCGCATGCGCGCCTTGGCCGCCACTCTGCTGCTCCGCCTTGGGAGCCCGTCCTCCATAGCCGGGAGACGAGGCCGGCGCCGCGGAGGCCGACCCCTGGCGACCGGAGCCGGCGCCGCGGTGCGCATGGAGTCGAGGAAGGAGTTACACTGGGCAACTGGCCATGCCGTTTGAGGGTGTGCATGGCGCATTACTGAACACAAGTGGGGCGGAGCTACGGCTTGCTGTCGGTGTCAGCTGACACCGACGGATTTCTGGATATCTACAGTAAAATACTGCTCAAACTTTGTTTACAAGGTTCATGACACCGGTAGCAAAAGGTATTGACACCGGCGAGCCTTCAGGCTGGCTTCGCCCCTAAACACAACTTCATTGCCAACGGCGTCCAGTCATTTTGGGGCAAAATTAAGCAGCACTTCGTCTCCTCAGCAAGGTTGTCTCGCCACAACATGGAATGATAAACAGTACATGATCACATACGCAGGGCCTGCAGCCTGAAGGCTGTGCACGACGGGAATCTCCGCTCGTCGACCGTATCAATTCCACACAGTAAAGGTAGGTGGTATACGGAGCTAGAGCAACACGGATGGAAACGAAACAATACCAGTACTAAATGTCCAGAGAGGCAGAGACTATACACTGCACTACGTACATTGATTGATACAGCGGAGTTGATCGAGGCAATCACTATAGAGTTCACAGTAACTTGTTCATTCCAATATGTACAGGAGGAGGAGAAGGAGATCGCTAGTGCTAATTTGCAGGGGAGGGAAGATCCAAGAACATGTACTATGTACACTACAGGTGGTTGTGGTTGCGATGCAGAGGGAGTTTCGTAGAAACGAGGAGGAGGAAGGGGCTCAGATCTTCTTGTACTTGTGCCAGCAGACGAGCATGGCGACGCAGCGAGGGAAGATGTAGAACCGGGACCGCTGCTCCCGCGCCACCGCGAGGCAACCCCTCCTGCCTTCGCCGCCGCCGACGCCGCCCGCCGCCGCTTCGTGCCGCGACGCGCACGTCCCCATCCGGCTCCGTCGATCTCCCTGTCTTTCGCGATCGTCTCCGAAGAACCCTTCCCCAACAAAGGCGGTCGCGGCGGACGGAAGATCCAAGAACATGTACTATGTACACTACAGGCTGTCGGGTGGCTTAACCGTGCCGGCGCGGGGCCCGGACGTCAGCGACGTGGACGGAGGCTCGAGGCAGGGGTGGCTTAACCGTGCCGGTGCGGGGCCCGCAGGTCAGCGACGCGGACAGGGCCGTTGCGGGGACGGGGGGTCCGGTTTGACTACGCTCGACGGTTGCCGTGGGGCCCTCGCGGTTCTTCTAGACGAAGAGAAGAGGTGGTTTGGCTTCATCTCTGACGCCGACTTGTTCGTTTTCCATTTTTTTTGTTCTTTTGAAAAATGGGAATACTAATGGTCAAATGGTGTTCCAGTAGTCGCTTCCTTCTAGGTTAAGGGAGCAGTTTTGCCTGGACGAGTTTTTGTTCTGCCGCATTCACGTGTGATCTGAAATTCCGAATCCTTTCGAAGTTTGTCAGTTTACAATTTTGTGCGCGCTGGGCCGTGAATACCGAGTTAGCGAACCTTCCGGCCCAGCCAGAGCTTCGGTGGTTTGCACGGCACAAACTGAAGCGGATCCTTGAGCGCAGGTTGTCGCGGTTTTGATCTTCTGATCTAGTTGGGCACGCCGGGCATCTGCTCTGAGTCTCTGATCCTTTCTGGCCTGTCCGTCACGCGTCTCGGGAGCAATTTTTTCTCCGGAAGTTGTCGCGCTACCCGCCGGCGTCGATGGTCGAGCACCATCGATTGCCTCCGGTTCGAATTCCATGTGCTCTCTCGCTCTCTGGCACTGATTGGGCCGTCGTGACTGTTCTCGTGATGGACTAGGCTAGTTTTAATTCGTGTTTTGGAGGTAGTTTTACGATATAATTAAGGTGTTTATTTAATTAAAAAAGAAAAGGGGATGTAGCTCAGATGGTAGAGCGCTCGCTTAGCATGCGAGAGGTACGGGGATGGATACCCCGCATCTCCATACCTTGTGAGTTTAACTTTTTTTTTTTTTTTTTTTTTTTGCGGAAGGAGAAACTTTTTTTTTTGTTTCTCCATTCTGATTTTTTTTCTCTAGAACCAATGCGATCTCCAGCTGGCAGCTCATGTCAACAGCTAGAAAAATATTACTCAGTAGTCACGTTTTAGGTGGCACAGCCTATTGGATGAATTTGTTATGAGTCACGTTATTGTTCACTGTATAAATATACACATGGGGAAGATGCAGCGGTGAAGCCAATATCTGTATCTCTATACTTATAAACTGCATGTGTTTCTGTCCCTTTTGATTTGCTGACGCATCACTACCTAAAAAAAACAGCATCATACGGCGACTGATACAGACTGTTATAGGCGATGGGCATTCAAGCCATATTATATTGCCCGTCACCTACTTAGAGGGGTTATGGTTCCTCGTCACATATCTGAGGTTACAGGTGACGTGCGGAGGGGCGCGCGGCGCAATGGCAAAGGCCACGGGCCTGCAGCGTTCCCGCCCGGGTTCGAAGCCTGGGTGACGCACGGCACTGTAGCGCGAGCTGCAGTGCGAGAAAAAAATCCCCTCGCTCCTCCTCACGTCAAAGCTCAGGTTAAGAACTCGCGCCGATTCTCACCGGCCAGCTGAGTCCCTGTGTACGGGTGCGGGGGGGGGGGGGGGGGGGGGGGCTTCGGGGGTTTTCTCGATCTGTGTGAGAAGATCATTCTCCATAAAAAATGCCCGGGGGCCGTCATACCCCCCGCAGGTCGAGTTTTTTTTAGGTTATAGGTGACGTGTATCTCGTGTCTTATTGCCCATCACCTATTGCGAAGTAAAAAAAAAGAATTTTTTACAAATAAAAGGCCTCTGTAATGGTGTTCATCCAAGTTTCACTGAGCGTTGTACAACACAAAATATCTAATGAATTATGCTCTTTACGACACTTTAACAATATATCTCAATTACCATATCACTAAGATATTGTTCAAGATTTACACTGCAGCATTACAAGTCTCAAACAAGAACATCTGAGAATTGTACAACTATGAGACAAAATATCCAATGAATTATTCACTTTACAACACTTTTATACCTCAGCACATGATCTCTAAACGTGTCACTAGAATATTATTCAAGTTTTACACTACGACATTACAAGCATGGGACATATGATAAGAGTTGCACTAATTGTCTAATTCTCAGGAGAGGTACACTTGGACAGACTAAGTTTTATAAGTTATATCCGAATTCTCTCCTAAGCTCAAATGACGCAAGAAGATGCTTCATGAGCATATGGTTAGAGAAACCAATAAAAGCAATCATTAGTTTGACATAGCACATGCTAATATTTTAGCAACAAAATTAATTTAAGACATATTTTTTTCTGTGGAGGGCCTGGTACCAATTGACCGTGTCTTGGGCTCTTGGCGCTATGGCAATGTCGAGAACTTGAGATCATTAAGAAGTGCCTCAATCGATGAATCCTCCCCCAAAAAAATTGTTGATCTATTGGGGTATTCTTTCGGTTAGTCAAAACCATCCTGAACCGTTGACATACTCGTCCACGAGGGGCTTTTTTTTTTTTTGGAACAGCATTTTCTTTGATTAAAAGCGCATCAGCATGAGAAACGAGACAAAACGGGATCATATACCTACCGGATTTGCCTATCGATCAGTCAACTCTCTGAGATCCAGATCGCACATAATCTCAACGGCCAATTTCCCATCGGGTGGCCATGTTTGCAGCACAGCACATGTAGCCAAAGAGCTTAGCTTCTTCTTACTTGTATACCCGTCAGTCGCTCCCCGTGCATGCCTTGCTCTGTCGCGCGTTGAAATAGGTGGAGTCTTCCTCTCCTCCGGCGAGCCCCCGGCAAGTACGTACACGACATGGACAGACTCGGCGCGAACCCGGCGAACTCGTGCCCGCTCACGCCGCTGGGCTTCCTGGAGCGCGCGGCCACCGTGTTCAGCGACTCGCCCTCCGTCATCTACCACGACACCGTTTTCACCTGGTCCCAGACCTTCCGCCGCTGCCTCCGCCTGGCCTCCGCGCTCGTCTCCCTTGGCATCTCCCGCCGTGACGTTGTACGTTTCCTTGTTCTAGGTCGAGCATTTGATCATTTATCACGCGTATGTATGTACTAATAATCTGCTGGCGATGGATCAACCCGCCGACTCCCTGATTATTAGGTGTCCGTGCTGTTGCCGAACGTGCCGGCCATGTACGAGATGCACTTCGGCGTGCCAATGAGCGGCGCCGTGCTCAACACCATCAACACGCGCCTCGACGCGCGCACGGTCGCCGTCCTCCTGAAGCACTCCGGCTCCAAGCTCGTCTTCGTGGACCCGGCGTCGCTGCCGCTCGTCCGCGACGCGCTCCGGCTCCTCCCGCCGGGGCACCCGGCCCCGCGCGTCGTTCCCGTGGAGGACCCCCACGAGAAGGAGTTCCCGGCGGCTCCGGCCGAGACCTTGACGTACGAGCGGCTCCTCGAGAAGCACGGCGACCCGGAGTTCGCGTGGGTGCGTCCTGTCAGCGAGTGGGACCCGATGATACTCAACTACACCTCCGGCACGACGTCGGCGCCCAAGGGGGTGGTGCACTGCCAGTGCCACCGCGCCATCTTCCTGGTCACCGTCGACTCGCTGGTCAATTGGGCGGTGCCGCCGCAGCCGACGTACCTGTGGACGCTGCCCATGTTCCACGCCAACGGCTGGAGCTTCCAGTGGGGGATGGCCGTGGTGGGCGGCGCGAACGTGTGCCTCCGCCGCGTGGACGCCGGCGAGGTCTACGCCGCCATCGCCCGCCGTGGGGTCACGCACCTCTGCGGCGCGCCCGTCTTGCTCAACATGCTAATCAACAACGCGCCACAAGCTGGGCCGCTTCCGCGGAAGGTGCGCCATCATCGCCGCCGGCGCGCCGCCGCCGCCAACCGTGCTGCGCCGGGCGGAGGCCGCCGGGTTCGACGTCACCCACGGGTACGGGCTGACGGAGACTGCCAGTGTGGTGGCGAGCTGCGCGTGGAAGGGCGAGTGGGACCGGCTCCCCGCGTCGGAGCGCCCCCGGCTCAAGGCGAGGCAGGGCGTGCGCACGGCGGGCACGGCCGAGCTGGACGTCGTGGACGGCGCCACCGGCCGCGGGGTGCCCCACGACGGCGCACGGCGGGCGAGGTCGTGCTCCGCGGCGGCTGCGTCATGCTCGGCTACCTCCACAACGAGGCGGCGACCAAGGCGGTGATACGGGACGACGGGTGGTTCTACACCGGCGACGTCGGGGTGATCCATCCGGACGGGTACCTCGAGATCCGCGACCGCTCCAAGGACGTCATCATAAGCGGCGGAGAGAACATCAGCAGCGTGGAGATCCAGTCCGTGCTCTACGCGCATGCGGCGGTCAGCGAGGCGGCGGCGGTGGCACGGCCGGACGAGTTCTGGGGCGAGACCCCGTGCGCGTTCGTCAGCCTCAGGGAAGGCAACACGGTGACCGCCAACGAGATCATCGCGTGGTGCCGGGAACGGATGCCGCACTACATGACGCCCCAAGACGGTGGTGTTCCTCCCGGAGCTTCCCAAGACATCCACCGGCAAGGTCGAAGAAGTACGTGCTTCGAAACATCGCCAAGGATATGGGCCCCATCCGCAGCAAGATATAGCAGCCGGGAGGTGTCCTTCCTTTTGTGTCTTTGTTTCAGTTTCCACAAATATGTTCGACGCGTGCCGGCTCATGCAGGAACGGGTAGTGTGTGCGTTCGAGTCACGCGTCTCGATTCCAAGTTGTGTACAGTGGGTGACGATCGAGGACGTGATGCCCTTTGCTCCGTGGGTCGAACTGTGGAAGCCCAAATTGTTTACCTTGCTCTCAGTTAATAAATATATCGAAGTCGAACTATATACGAGACACATCACATTACAATACTACTTTATTTCTAAATACTATGTTGGGCAAATCTAATAAATAATAGGAAGAAAAAATAACGTTATGATTAATTCTACCATTCTTGATTTTAAGTGCAACATTAAGCTTATTTTTATGCATGTGTTGCTCTCATTTTTCCTTTTTTTAAAACTATTAAATAAGATATATGTTCATGCTTAGCTCGTTGAGCCTTAACGAGCTAGCTCGTGAGCATAGTGAGTCGAGCTGAGCTACAATTTTAACTCGTTAGTGTTAATGAGCCAAGCTGAGCTAGCTCATTAGTCTAACGAGCGCCTATAACCCAGTTGCTGACTAAATTGTATCCGGGTCATTGTTGCTGACAATGTGTCAGCACGAGTACACCCGGTTTAAAGAAGAAGAAAAAAATCATTTTTCTTTTAGCAACGACTAAATTCTTCTATCCAGACTGAATCTGACATCTGACATATTTTAAGAATGTTAAACACATTCTCTATACCTAATCATTTCTTCAAGCAGCTAAAGTTACTTCTGACATGGGGCCATTCAGCACAAGGGGCCTCCCTCTGAACCACAAACAGGGCCCAACACACTATTCCTGTTAGTCTGTTACACATGGAGACATGGAGAGCGTTCCTCAGCAGCTCCTGCTCTCCAATGTTCCTGAGGTCAAAACAACACAACTACCTAAGCTCATTTTCCCTCCTTTTGCCAACGCACCTCAAGGGACAACCATATAATACTAGTTAAGGTCCCCGCGCGTTGCCGTGGGCGCTGTTAATGTTACATAGTTATGTATGAAAAATCAAAAGAGTGGAACTAAACATTGTTGGCAATATTATTGGTGGGCAACCTTTTCTTTTCTGGTATAAACTCAGTTGTACACAAACATCTATATTTGTAAAAATGTACACCATAAGTTGATAAAATAAAACTGGTATAAACTCAGCTGTACACAAATACCTACCTATTCTATCACAGCAGCAATCATGTAACGGAAAGGTCAATTCAATTGTTATCTTCGATCCCACAAAACATACAAATTGACCTTGACAACATTCAAGTTCACAATATACTGGGCTACCATTCTAGAAAGCATAAACGATGAGATCCCAACAGAAGTTAAAAATCATCTATACATCCGGTTCTAAGAGATACACATGTTCCTGATAGGCTGATACAATTACATAACTTTTAGAATTGTATATGCAGCTAGTTGTTCTGCCACATCAGAGAATAGGTGCATATAGAATGCCACTACTTTTAAGGGGGGAGAGTATAGAGGTATCATCTTGCCACCTCTAGCACAATACATATTTTCGTGAAACAATCCATGGGTCATTCGCCGTGTTGCGCCGCGTTGGTAACTGGCTATGTTTTTAAGGCGGTAAGGCGAGGCGAGGCGACTGACCTAGGCGACGCTTAGGCGTGCATAAGGCGAAGCAAGGCGACGCCATACCAATCTAAAAAGAAGTAAATACATGTACCCTAGAGAAAAGAAAAAGGAAAAGAAAAAAGAAAAAGAGGGACAGAGCTGGAAAGAGAAGGAAGCCCAGCCCACAACCAGCCCAATATGCTTTCACCAGCCCACACCACGACCTATTCAGCAGCCACGCACGCCCACACGACCTTCGTCCTTGTTCTCTTCCTCTCGATGAATACCAGCGCCGCCATGGTTTCTCTCTCTCTCTCTCTCTTCCCTTGAAGCTAGCGGCAACTTCTCCCCCCGTTCCCGTCCCGGGATCCTCGCTACAAGGCTGCAATTCCTCTCCCTATCCCCCTGCCGTGCTCTCAGATTTATTGCTGCCGCCGCCTCCTCCGAGATCTGGTGCCATCAAATTCGTCGGAGAGAGGTTTGTGCCGGCCAGAGGCGCCGGAGCCAGCAGGGAGAGCAGCAGCGGGCGATTCTGGTCTTCCTAGCCAGATCCCATCCCATTTTCCCTCTCTTCTCCCTCCCTCCCTCGCTTTTGCTGCTTTCTTAGTAAGGCGACCAGGACGCCCAGAAAATTTCTGCGCCTCGACGCCAAGGCGACGCCTAGGCGACGCTTAGGCGACGCCTTAAAAACATAGGTAACTGGTTCAAAATTTGTTGAAATTATCATCCACGAAAATAAACACATTGTTACTCACAGATCTAAAGAAAAGGTGACTAAACCTCAAATCATACTTCAGTTGTTAGTCAGAATGCAATGTTCACACTTGATATGAACTCGAATCATTCCTTTTCTTTCCCTTTTTTCCAAAGCAACTAAAAAATGAATAGCAAAATGTCATGCGAATACATTCTTTTTCCATGTAATCAGGTTGGGTACACAGAAATTTCCTGAAAGACATTTTTACACGGTTTTTAGCACACTTGCTTCAAGATTGTTACATAAAAATCATGTAAAAAACCATGAGAAATGGCAGGTTACTGATATTAAGTAACCACTTAAAGTATGCATAGTGTGGAAATTATTTTTTTATCCTAGTGAAAAGGGAAAACACTCTTCAGATTCAATTTAGCAATCTACAATAACACACCGTGAGAGAGGAGCATAACTATAATAATGTCACTTGATAGTATTGTTATTCGTGCAGCATACTTTAAGAAAACATAAGTTGGTGATCCGAAAACATTCCATATGGAAAAGAGATGAGGTGTTACAAAAATCTAATCTTTTTTAAAAGAAACTGGCTAAAGACACAGAACAGCCTAACTGTATGGCAACAAATTATAAACAACTCTTACAGTACACGATTAATTAAAAGATTATGGTCGTAAAATGGACATAGTAAGAGAAACATACCTGTAATAGTTTAACTGTCACGGAGAAGCTTAAATGAGTATCAAGAACGAAATAGAAATTAAGAATACGATCCCGTGATCCACCACATGTGCTGCTCATAATTGAATAGAAGCCCTGATGAATGATGGTGTGCTGAAGCAGTCCATACCGTCACTGTACCATTCATAGAAAATAAAGCTGTGAATTTGCCTCGTTTTATCTCTTTTGATACAGAAGCGGAGCAAAATGTTATAAGTTTTTAGTGAATATTAACAGGATAAAGAAGGGCTATGCTTTAGGAGGCACCAATTTTTATTGGCACAAACTGCAATCATGAAGCATTTGGGGGCTGAATCAATCATCAGCCATTCTGGGATTATCTCCTTCGATTTGAAAGCGTCATGAAGCAAATAAATATTACAATGGCATAAAATGCATTCCAGCTAGGATAAAAAAAAAAATCAGTAATAACATGTTCATCGGTGCAGATAATATGTAGGAACTACTTTCATGTAAGCGAACCAAATTTATCAAATTGAAATCAGTGATATTGGTGAGATGAATTACAATGTATAAAATGCAATATAGATGCAGAAAAGATGAAATACAAAAGGAATAAATGTATTAAATGTAGTAATGTTCAGCTTGCAGCATTAAAGGGATTTTCATTATTTATTTGTTTGGGTTTTGCCTTTTGAAAGCATTACAACATGCTAAGGTTTGGTAACTTTTTTAAAAAAATCAAATGCCACAAACCTCTTCAGTGTCTTTGTACCAAATGTGGAACTGCAAATGTTGCTAATATAGGTACCGCATCAATTGAACCATGAAGGATCACCAAGAATAGTAGTTACCTAAAGAATATTTAATGATTCTGTTGCATCCGCCATTCACCTTCATCTTCCTTAGATAATGGGAAAAAAATGTTTAAGTTACTAATATAGGTGCTGCACGGACGGAGTGTTTCATCAATGATTTGCATCATTGCACTGATCTTACTTATGCAACTGGCAAAAAAAAAAATGAGAATTATAATCAGGGTAATAAAAATATCAAGTTGTCAATACTTAGAGCCATACGTATATCTACATATACTGCAAAATTTCTATCAAATTGATCTTTGTAACGGGACGAAAAAAACGATTTTAGCTATCAGAACATCAGTGGGTAGGCATGGAAAAAGATAAATCATCTGCAAAAACCTGAGAAAAAGTTCAAAGGAACCAAGTCGATGCTCCCAGATTCAAATAAAACTGAACCTGTTATCGAGACCATTCAAGGACATTGATCCCACATCGTAGTAACATAGTGCTGAGGGGCATTTTTTTTCTTCAATTCACAAATAAAGATAAATTGATTAATCCATTAACTAACTTGTAGAACTCCTTGTCCTTGGGAAAATGTCCATTATTCTTTATCAAAGATTGAGGATTGAAACCTGACACCTATTGCTAAGTATCAGATACTACTCTCTAAATCCCATCAAGCCACCAATCCTACGTATCACTAAATCAGAATATCTTTCTGATCAATCCCGCAAAAAAAGAAGAAATCCTCAACCTTACAGCTACCAAATCCAGCACTGAATAAATTATTCAACTACTAAGTATGAATAGCATAAGATGAGTCAGCCCATAAGGTTGGGTTCTTACCCAGAGAAATTAGGGTCAATCTCCACCTTGTTCTCTACATTTGCTTCCTCCAGTCCAGCCTCGTCTTCTTCCTTCTTCCTTCATATTCTCTTTCCCTTGCTTCCGGGACATCTATAGCCAAAATGGCAGCAGGCACCTGCAAGCAGGAGGTGACAGCAAGCTATCTGTTACAATTGCCATAGGGCATCGAAATAACGGACTGTCAATAGAGTAAAAAATCCATGCTTCGATTCTAAGAAAGTGGAAGGGGACGGTGAGGTAATGATTACTAGTGGCAGCAGTACCCTGGGATCCATCCTAGAGCTTGCCGGCGAAGGCAACGATACAGAGGAGCTGTGCTTGGAGAGGGTCTGACGAGGAGGGGAAGCAAGGAAGCAGAAGAGCATCGAATCGACCGGATCTGGAGGCTGATGCTGGTGGGCGACCTCCACGATCCCTTCCCTCAATGGCGGCGACCGAAACAGCAGGACCGGCTCCCGTTGGCAGCGTGATGCGTCGTTGGGATGGCGAAGAAGCAAAGAAGTAGGGAATCGATCCATTCTAGAGGCCGGCAGCGTTGGGGAGCCCGCTGCTCAGGCGAGCAAGGCGGCCAGACGCCGGGCAGCGAGCGCGCGGCGGCCGCGGGCAGAGGACGATGGGGAATCGGGCTGGGTCGGGGACGAGACGGGCGCGGCGGCTGGGGAAGAGAGGATAAGGCACGGACGGACGGCCGAGATGGAGCACGCGACACAAACGGACGGCTGAAATCGTCGGACGACTGTTCATTCGCTACAGGAAATGAACAGTAAACAGTGCCGGTGACGGGAGAGAGAAGGATTCTATATGATACGGACGACTGTTCAATTGCTACAGGAAATGAACAGTAAACAGTGCGCATGACGGGAGAAACTAAGGATTGTATATGATGATATGATATGATGTAAAGAGAAACAAGGGGACTTCCCCCAAAAAGTATGTACATGGCATGAAATCTCGGCATCCTCTCTTCTTTCCTTCATTCTTCCCATTCTTGTTCTCCCTTCTTAGTGCAACACTGGTGTGTCCCAGTCATAAGAGACAAATGGAGAACGACTAGGGAATGTTGGGATGTACAAAAGTGTCTATGAAACTTCATGTCATTGCTGCGTTGAGTGTGCAGCATTCATCAGTATTTTCTCGACAGTCAACTCGATAGTGGTGGGAAGTCACTACTGTCCTTGAGACGGTATGGCATAGGATTCCTGTAAATTGTACAGTGTAGGTCAAGTATAGTAAAGTGAGTGCAAAAGCTGTAAAGTGGTAAAATTACGGAAATGTAGCAAACTTTCAAAGTAGCAAGCTTTCACGGTTAGGATCAACCAAAAAAAGGAGGACGGCTGCCACGCTAGACAGGAGTAAATATAAAGGTTGTTTTAGCGCAGATGAATCACTTAGATCCATAGATTTGAGAAATATACAACATCCCAAATTACTTAGTCTAAATGTGTAGACATTAGTGATTAACAGTCAATGTTAAGTTAGTAAACTAGTCCAGAAGCATCTGAAAAACCTCATAAATGCAAGGATTCTTTGTCGATTTTACATGAAATAGTTACCAACAGAAACAACAGCAATAACAAATACCCTCCTAAATGAGAAACTAGACTGACTGGCTTTGAGGGAGCTGGTTTTCTAAGGACGTCCTTCCGAGAACCACCTAAGGCTCCAACTAAAAAGTCAAATAATTTAATTGAATATGGACGACAATGGATTTTAGAATTAGAATAGATCAAGGACTCTATCGAACAAATAAAGGAAAGGGCAGAAAGGGAACTACATGTGAAGTCATCAGCCTGGGTATAAGTGTTTTTTGCTGCAGACGAGGCTCATACTTACCTTGTTTGCTTATAACCCATAACAGTTTTGTCTGCTGGAGAAATGGGGCTCACAGGTCCAGATGCTTCATTATTAGAAGCAACATCTGATCTGCTAGCGCGTTCATTGGAGGTAGTAACTTCCACAGGCAATGCCCCCAAAGTCCCAAAGTTGTGTTTACTGTCATGTGGGAGCATTAAACCATTGCCATGAAAGCCCCTCCGAACCTGGGAAGATGGAGCATGTGCAGGTAACTTTGATGGATCCCTTGGTGACCGGGAAGATGGAGATGGTACTGGTCTGTTAAATGGAGGTGGTATTTCCTGCCTTAATTCCTCCAAAGGTATCATATCTGCAGGCATATCCGTTCTGACATAGTGGTGAAACTTTTGGTAATTATTCGGAGGGAAATTATGTCTTCCTCTCTCCCCACGTCCACCAGGTTGCATGTCCTTGCGCATATTCTACAATGTCCAACAAGATAGACAATATTATCGAAGGAACAAGAAAGCAGTTCAAACATTATATTTCCTATGCCGAACATGTCATCTCTACTCACAAAATCACCTGGACATACACACACAAACATCTAAGCATGAAGGAACTTGATCATACAGAGAGACAGAAATTTTCTTTTTTTATTACCACACAACTGATGGGTGTTTGATCTCTTTTGGTTGTATGAAGAACAATATCTACAGGTGTAGGCTTATGCCCAACTCCCGGGCCACGACTCGCTCTCCACACGCCATCTTAAGGTCCGAGCTAATCGTGAGCTCGTGGCCGAAACAAACTTATCATGGATTCCGGTCCTGCCATGAACTAGCACACTACTTGGGGCCCTATGCAAGTTCTACACCTAAACATGCTATGCAAGCAATTGTGCAACGTGATTAACTCAACATAAAAGTAATGCAATGCTTATATAAAACAGAAGCATAAGGGGGATACAGTATATACAAGAATATTAGCATCGCAAAAAAAAAAAAGAATATTAGTATGTTGTTGCTCTAAGCATTCACATATCCAGCATGTGGAACAAAAAAAAAAAACAAATGGAGAAATACCAGATGAAGATGATGTTTAAAGTTGTAAAAGCATATGAAGATGTTCGAGGGAACATACTGGGTCAGGAAAGTATGTGCCAGTTCCACGAGCTCTCATAGCCACATGATCATCTGTTTGATGAAATGGCCTCAACACAAAACAGCCAGGTGAATAAGGAGGACCAGGAACTGCTCCATTCATACCAGCATATCTGTATGGATTTTTCCTGCCATGATTAAGTGCTGGGGATGTACTCCGATATTGTGCAGGTGGTGGTGGTGGTGGTGGCATCATTTGATGATTTGTTGGATTATCCTGCTGGCACCCTTGCGCATAAAGAAGATGGTTGAAATTTGCATTGAAATCTCCATCGAGATCTAACACAACATCATTAATGGTACCACCAGCTTGTGAATTCTCAGATGTATAGAATGAATTAGTTTTCGCCAGACCGTCAACTAAACTAGCAGTATGGTGCCCAAACAGTGGTGACGAATTTCCTGAAAATCCATTGCTATACTTGCTATCTTCAAAAGAGTGGTGAGATCTGTCTGAAAACTGCTTTGTTGACGTCTCATGGTGTAAAGGGTTAGTGTCATCACAAAAATCAACCTTTTTACCATTTTCTGGTTGGTGATAGAGATGCGGGGCACAGTAATGTCTCTCAGATGACAAGGCACAGGTTTCACTAGCTGTTGGTGAAGATTCACAGAAATCGCCACGATTCCTCCAACTTGCTGAATCAATGCTTCCATGACTTGTGGCATCACTATCAAGAAACCCACTAGAAACAGCCTTTATCACCTTGTGCTCAGCCATAGAGTTGTGTTCATTTTGCTTTATCGATGCATGATTACTGGGATGTGAAATGTTGATGTTACTAAATTGATTAGAGAGATCACCATAGGAACTGCAGTATAAAGGTGAACTGCCCTTGCTGACTCTTTCCACATCTAAATCCCGTGAGATGGAGTTATTGGTGACATGATTTGTCCTTATACCATCATCAGAAGAGGTAACTAAAATATCTGGCCTGAATCCAGTGTGGTTTCTCTTTAATGTGTTCCTGAAAAACTGATTCACTTCACTGACAGTAGAACAGTTAGGCACCTGAAGAACTTTCCCAAGCTTCCGAGCACCAAAATCAAATGCACTGCGTATCCGGTAAAAGTTACCTGTGCATGGAACAACCATAACCTTTTCACATTAAGATATAGGACAGAATAAACAGCAGTTCAAAAGAATAATGCACATAACAT
Source organism: Eragrostis nindensis (assembly GCA_012490785.1). Lineage (NCBI taxonomy): Eukaryota > Viridiplantae > Streptophyta > Magnoliopsida > Poales > Poaceae > Eragrostis > Eragrostis nindensis. The sequence goes on along the minus strand of JAAXCT010000051.1, from coordinate 1,218,268 downwards.
CTATGTACCACAAGAAAGCTACTACCGTAGATCAACTGAAAAGCATACTCACAAACTAACCACATCCTAATATTTTAGTGATCTCAAATATCTATGTTCTGGTTCCGGACAGTGAGATTGCAGCAGCAGCAGCAGCAGCATTTGGTAGTATGGTAGTGCAGGATGGTGCCAAAGGTGCTGCAGATGTTTGCTTAGACACATCGCACATAGCATTCGGTAACATGCAAGTGAGCTTAGCACAGTACTCAGTGCTTAGCGTTTGTTCTGCACATATTTGAAATAAAGTCCCTCGGGGGTACAAAGTAGTAGAAGCACAATGGTCCAAATAACATTAGTTAGCAACAATGATACTTGAATAAAGTGGATACAGAAGCTGCAAAATTATGTCCATGCCTAAAAGCACAACTGGTCATGAAATCACAACTCATCAATTGAAACATTTTGCAACTTTTGCATGATAGTAAAAATTGTAAGATTGATGAAAAATCTGGAACCCGCGTATACAAACTCGACATAAACAAGTTAAGTAGAATTTTTCTCCCATAGTCCCATGGCTGGATATTTAGGTCCTTATTAGATGTGAATGAGTTCATAAAAATGTTTCAGGTTGGCATAATAAAGTTAACGAAAAATGATCTTATCAATTTGTGTTATTTTATTAGGTGTGACAAAAACTCAAGGCTACTCAATCAATCCCTACTATCATAATTCATGATGTGGAGGAGAAAACATACCTTGGCTGACACTGCGTCCAAGATTGTTACTCTGCTTCAGTGGATCAACTATATTAAGAAATTTTTTAGCGAACGGTCGCTCAATTTTCTCAGATTTTCTAGCTGGAATGCTAAAACTCTTAGCACATTCTTTGAGAAACTCCTCCCGTGGAATAAAACCATCATCATGAGTATTTGGTGGGTCAGCTGTGAAAAACATGTTAATGGCCAATAATTTCAATAAAAGGTAGCCAAAAATACCGTGTAATTAAGAGTGTGTTCACTTACTAACTAGCTCTGGTAGTGAAGACAAGAAAACGGGACCAAACAAGCTGATGCCTTTATAATCCCAGTCAAATTTGCTATAATAGTCAAGGAACCTACAGAGGACCTGCAGACAACATAGATCCATCTCACCTCAAGAAGGCATGTATCTTGAGGAAAGTTATAAATGCAGCAGCAATATCTGACCCATAACTTACAGCTAATGGACCATCCAGAGACTTGTGGAAGATATGAAAAATGTATAGCACTAATATCTCCAACGCATAGGTCGAAATTAAACCACGGTGAGCACCAAGAATGCGGCTTTCGTAATAACACCAGTCTTTAATCAGTATTATGCTTCTCTTGAAGAGATGGTTTTTTCCTAATTCTTTATCAACCTACAAAAAGCGGTTAAGAACATGCTTAAGGTCCTTCCTGATAGAGGAAGATAAGGGAACAATTATTTATCATTTCGAGGGTATCAAATCTGTGGTGATTTTAAGGATAGGCAAAGAACCAAGCAACTCCATATTTTGACATATTACCTTCTCAAGAAAACAAACAGTATAGAGTCCACCAATCTGATTAAATGAAATGTCCAAGGCAATGTTTTGCGCCAAGCATTTGACTAGCTTAACCTGCATCACAAAGATTTTTTTTTTATCATACAAGTCCCCTAAAAAGGTCATCGAATAAAAATATATGAAACAACATGCTCATCCATGCCACAAAATAGAAATAGTAAACATGTACCGCCGATGGACCTATCTAGATTATATTTTTATATTGCCAGCCAATTCTCTATGAAAAATTGGTATATTTCCATCTATTCCATTGGTGCCATAGGCATTAGGCAAGAAGTTAAGATGCATTCAAATAGAAATTAATCAATAATCACATAGAATGTGTTTCCTAATTTTCCATAATGTACACAAACGAGCATTGATGAGTAGAATACCAGAAATTATAAGTATGGTAATTAGACAGCGATGAAAACATATGACCTCCAATTAAGTAAGAAAACTCAAAATGCATGTATTGAATGGTCTTTCAATTCAAATTGCATATGCAGTTATAACAAAGAGCAATATGGTAAACTACGTACCTCAGCATTGATAAGCTGGACATCCTTGACCTCAAATTCAGAGTTTTTGCTCTGCTCTTCTGATAGTAGAATAGCATGTGCTTCATTTGCAAGATTTTCATCAGACATCGCAGATCCGAATGTAGACAAGTTGATATCTCCATCAGGAAGATAATAGTATCAAGGAGCCATAGAAGCTTAACATTGCTTCTCTACCAACTATTCTATAAAATGGTATCAAATTTGATCCTCTAGTGTCATTACGAAATTTCACATGGTTTAAAGTACAATTTAATGTGGAATAAACGCTAGGTATAATTGTTGGAGGACATAGATTTCCATGTGGAATACCATCTAACAGAAGCAAACAAGTAACAATCAGAAAATCAAATCCTAATGGGTCATTTATGTTCAATTCACAGTGTTCTGACAACCCTGACAGGTGCATAACAATGATGCAGCCATTCATTTTTCAGAAAACATGAGCAGCGCATGGAGAACCACGTCACGAAAACAGACACTGAAGTCCAGCCATCCAACCCTGATAAGCAACTTCACTCATTTAATACAGTATCCAAACACGTGCCAGAAGCCAATTCATGCTCCCACTAAAAATCCTCTCCCCACATCACGCAACCGACAACACAATCAATATGGCTACACTCATCACCAATAAAAACTTGGCACTTCAGTCCCTAGTGACAAATGGCAATGATTTCGAATATAAGAATTTGTATGTCAGTTTCGAGGCAATAACTTAGGGTCAGGAAATCATATATCAGCCATTACATCACAGCTAAATGAAATTGCAAGCATGGTAATTACTAACTACCAACTCAGCAGCAGAAATACTCCCAGCATGTTATCTTACCTTCAAACACATGACCTAAAGTATGAACGATGAATCAACTACTTTGATCCCTAGAATGTGATGGCTCAAGGCACAACAGACACTCATCCAAACAGTAGGGAATTATTTCAGTCATGTTATTCATGCATAAATAACATGTCACTAGCTACAGAAGACTAAGGAATTAAAAAAAATGAAGCTTGGAAAGGTCACCTCACAGCCTGAGTTGAACCTGAAGAGTCGCTGGACATAGTCGATGATGGCGGCGAGGAGGTGCTGGGAGGAGACGGTGGGCTGGATCTTGTGCACCACGGCGAACGCGGCGGTCTCGAAGCGTCGCCAAGCGTCCGGGGGTCCGGGTGTGCCGGTGGCGAGCACGCGTCGATGTCCACCATGGGCTCTGGAGCCCGACGCCCAGAGCAAGAATGGCCTTCCCCGAGGCGTCGGAGGCGTCAAGCAACCGCCAAAGTAGCCGATTTGTGGGAGCGCAGAAATCCCGAGGAGCACGCTGCAGGCAGAACCTCCTTGGTGGGAGTTGGGCGGAGGCGATCGGCGAGGACGAAGCCGCGGACGGAGTCGTGATCTGGGCGCCGCCGGCGAGGGTTGGGAACAGGGACGGGCGGGGTGCACGGATTAGAGAGCACGGGAACGAGGAATTTTAATAATGCAAAAAAAGTCAGTTTTTCCCTTTTTCTTCTCTCTCTTCTCACTGAGTACTAGAATACTTCAATTTTTTTTTAGGAAGAATAGAATATTTGAGGGTTGGAGAGCGCCTATCCTAAAATGGGCAGCCACGGCCATTTTGGCTCGGCCCAAACACAGCATGCTCACCTAATTTTGTGCAGGACCGAGCAGGGCTCGTGCCGACATGGTACAATTAATATATGTTAAATAAAATATATATTATGTATCTCAAAATATATATATATATATATTATGGTCTAGTGACGAGGTTTTTAACTTTTGAGTGAAGTGCATCTTAGATTTTTAAACTATTTTAGGATTTTTATTTGGATTCATAAAATAAAAATTTAGGTCCCTAAATTATTGCGAGATTCTTATCTATCCATAAACTCTTAAAACAAATATTTAGGCCTTAAATTATTTTGAGGCTCTCGTTTGGATTCATGAACTCTCAAAACAAAGCTTTTTGGCTGCTGCTCTACGTCGTCACCGCCACCTTCGAGCACCGCTGCCAAGATGCTTCTTCACCTATCGTCCTCAAATCGAGCTGCTGACATTCTTCATCAAATTGCGCCGCCAAGTGCATGAAAAAGGATATTGGTCGAGGTTTATGTCTTCGAATATTCCTGACTAAACTCATTGGAGTGGCTGATGTTAATTGAAACTGTACGAGATGTCACCGCTCGGATCACCAGAAGGACATATAACGGTAGTTGGTGAAACAATATTCAATGATAAAGTCGGGGATGTGAGCTGGAGGCAGAGGGAGGGAGAGGGGATGTGCTCGCATCGGTGCGCTACCTTCGGTCGGTATGAAAACCGCGCGAGGCGGGTAGGTGGTAGCCGGCCGAGGCCCCCCTCCAGGGCATCGCAAGAGAGCTTGGGCGGTGTCGAGTGGAGCATGAAAGGAACAGCCGCCAACATTGTTTAGGGGAGAGGGAGGGGGGATTGCATACATTTGATCATCCACAAATAATGAAATTTTGATAAAAGCAATTTGTTGGCTGGAATTATTTGTAAATTTTAGTGGACCAAGAGAAGAGGAGGAGCCGTGGTGGCGGTGCGGCTGGCGGAGGAGCCGGGACGGCCGCAGTCGACGAGGAGGAAGCCGCCGTCGGCGTCGAGGTACTCCTCAAAGGAGGCGACGGTGCTCGGCGCTAGGAGGAGGAGGAGGAGAACGGTGAGGACGGCCGGCGAACCCATGGAGGAGGAGGAGGAGGAGGAGGAGGAGGAAGCAGCTCAATAGTGTGTATGTGCTCTGCTTCTCTTCGTTCTTGAGGAGTGGAGTGGTTCGAGTGAAGACACAATAAGTTGTTGCAAATAACCTTTTTTTCTTCTCGATAACCCTGAGGCTAAATGAAAGGGTTCGAAAGTGGAGTCGAAAGTGGCAGCACTATCGCCACCGTCGAGGAAGGAAGGGCATATGACCCCCTCCACCATATGTACCTCCCTGAGCTCGCTCTCCCTCTCTCTCTCTCTCTCTCTCTCTCTCTCTCTCTCTCTCTCTCTCTCCAACCCTCCTCATGGTTATTTATTTTGGATCATTTTGTGTGGAAGAAGTTATCTTGAAACTTTTTTCCCAAAATAGTTTTCTCAAATGAACATTTTAAGTTTTTCTTCAAGAAAATTCAATTCCATTTAATCTGTTCTCCTTAAAACGTTTTTGGGAAAGTGATTTCTCTGGAAGTTTTTACCATGCCTAATAGGCCGTCCTATGCATCTGTAAATTATAGCGGCCCTTTCTAATTTATTAGAACAGAATGCATAAGACTCTCATATGTTACTTGAAGTTGAGATTTATTCACATAATTCATTTTGTTGAAAATACACACATCTATAGTGAATTAATGGACATTGTGTAGAAACTACCCCAAATATACACATGATTAGAGCATCTCCAAAAGAGCACTAAAATCTCTCCTTAAATCAAAATAATGATATTCAATCAGAAAACTACTCTCAACTTTATCCTACCCCTAAACTCCTCTCATTTGTAGCTACAACAGAGGAAGAATTGGGAGCCTCATTCCTTCTTTTCTTCTATCTAAACTAATAAAGAATCAGTTGCGAGGAAAATCAGTTTTACCCTGTCAGACCTTACCGATCAACTGTTGATTTATACCCTCTCCTTTTTAATCAACCGTCCAAACCTGCTAAAATCGACCCCACGTCCAAAATGGGACATTTTGGAGCGTTACTCCCGTCATTATCAGTGAAAAAAACCTGACATCCCGAAAATTTTCTCACCGGGCGTTGTTTCTCACCCGACGATCTCCCACCTTCCCGATTTTTTTTGAGAGTTCATGAGAGTTCACCTCACCGGGCGTTGTTTCTCACCTGACAACCCATGGAGAATACTACCCTGAACTCCAACTACAAACTAGGTAAACCTTGTACTTTCTTGACTCGGTAATTTGTATAAGTTTTTGCTGGTAATAAATTGCATATCTCCAAGTATGAAATGCTTGCACCTTCTCAGAAGCATACTCGATTACCCATGTTACACATAAATGTTGGATCATGTTTTTATTATAAGATTTGTGTGTGCTTATGTCCTTCCTCCCCTGAGTCCCCTCCATGGTGATTCAGTTCATATATTGTCTGGACCTGGGTTTTTTTTTTTTTTGTTTTAAGGGAACATAACAAATGGCTATCTTATGCTTCCTTGCATTCTTTCAGGGGTGTTACTGCTGTATCTGAAGACATACTAAAAAGTGTCATTTATGGTTTAGAAAAGGATGGATTTATCAACTACTATGGTTTGCAGTTACACTTTCAGAAGCAATTTCTCATGCTTGAAAACATGTTTCCTTGTTATTTCTAAACTTCATTGTTTAATTATTTCATTTGTTTAGGAAGTGGTTCAGTACCTATAGACCTTGTTGCGGCTGCTTGGCTTAGAGGAGAGTGGAGGAGTGATGTAAGTTTGATTCTTGATCCAAGAGGAGATATCCTACAAACATTTCATTTGCATATTTTGCTTACCATGCACATTACAAGGAGCATTAAATTCGTACTTTGAGACTAATACTTTTGAACTTGTTAGTATTGTACGATTTCTGAATGGGTTTTGTAGAAGTAAACAACGGCAAGGTGGCACATGGTAGATTTCTCAATACTGCTTCTGTCACATCCGTGGCGCGTGCACAAGCTCCTGGAGAACTACAAGCGGCAGATCTGGCGAGACGGTCATCATTCGTATGGTTTCGGATAGGTTCATCTTTGCTATCTGATCAGAAATTCCTGGAAGTGCCATGGCTAACTGCCATTTCATTGCTTCCTTCATGACATCAGCAAAAGGGAGCTGCACTGATATGGCATGATCAAATAGCAGAATAATAAAGCCACCTATATATCATCATTCATCCACAAGAAGATGTGCAATCAGATCAAAGGGATAAAGAAAATTAAAATCATGAGTTCTAAAGATGAGCATATATTTGTTTAACCCATCTCATGTGGAATAGCTTGTGTAAACTACAATTGTATTCCGTTTCCATGCAAATGTTGTACCTGAAGACACTATTTTTTATAAAGTATTTTGTTGCTTACTATTGTAACATTGATTGGAGGCTTCATAATTTTTGTTTCCATGTTCAGTACTACAAGATTTTAGAGTTGCACAATCATCCACATGTCAAATTTATTTTTTGCTCTGATTCACCATTACCGCGGTTGATTCGTTTATCATGGACTATGCAGGTTTAATGGAAGAAACGGTTTGTCTTCCTGAAATTCTTAATTGCACTACAGTTTTGATTCTGGTTGGTTCTACATATTTTTTTCCAAATTAATTAATTAATTTTCAAATTATAAAAGAACATGTAGTCAAGTTGTCTATAATTCTTATGGTACTCCCAAGTGATGCAATCTTTAGACACGTGCGTGGCGCACGTGCATTGGTACTAGTTTCACTAGAATTAATGTTTTTATGGCCCCAAATGCTGATGTGGACCAATCAAAAGTGTTTTGATCCACTTTTAGGGAGGAACTGTTGGAGGATGGAAGAGAAATTGCTCCGCATAATTTTTTGGTTGCTCTTAAAAACAAGTTTAGGATACTAGTTTTATGGGGATATCTTGGAGATGCTCTTAACCAATCCATTCCATTTTTCTTAATTTGAAGCAGCAAATGGAGTTTTTATAGAAGGTACAAACTTTAGAGAATATAATATTATCCATACTTTTTAAAATTTTGACAAAATAATACTAGCTAGCTAGAGCTCAAATTTCGTTGCGACTTTGTTTTGATGCAAGCTTATACTAGAGCAAATCATTGGACACGGACGGCGCCAACTTGCCATGGCATCACGTCGCTGGTAGAACACTATTTTTTGCGAACGTGCTGGTAGAACACTATCGAACCGTGCATGTGGAATCAGTTCACAATTCCAATGTCAACCGGCGAATCTCATGCAGCCTGCCAGATCATGGAGAAGCTAGCAGCCGAAGAACAACTGAACTCGGTCAACAAGTTGGTCGACGGCAGCGCGCGTCTATATAAAGGTGCAAGCAATATCATGCACCTAAGCACCTTGCTCTCAGAAGGCAAAACCACGTATCCACAAATTAACACCAATGCACATCTGCTTCTTCCGTTCCTGGAGCCCGCAGCGCCGCCGCCAAGCGCGTCATCACAACGACGGCGTCACCGTCGTGGCATACTGGCATCACGCGGCGACGGCAGTGTCCGCGCCAAGGTCGTGGTGAGCAGAGGGGAGCTGGAGCGCATCGCCGCCGGCGTCGTCTGGAGGCAGCGCGGAGCCACGCCTAGCCAGCCACGGCATCGTCTGATCAGCCGGGGGAGGGCGAGGGCGAGGGCGAGTGGCGGCCGGCGACGGCAGTGCCCGGCGCTGGATGGCATACCAGAGGAAGCGTAGTGCACTAGTGCTGCGTCGCGCGGCTGGGAGGAAGAGTGCGCGTGGTAATCATGCTTGTTTCCAAGAGCTGGGTTTTGCAATGGCTGTGTGCGTTCGTGATGCTTGTTTCCAGGCAGTATTGCTTCTCTGCACTCCTGACGCGTTTGAGGAAAACAAGTCAAAAGTTCCCACCGAAACCAGGGGGTAAAGGGAACCAAGTTTCAAACGGGAACTGAGTTTCTTTCGTACTCCCTCCGTATTTTTAGTGATTGACGCTGTTTATTTGAAATAAACCCACGTAAGGAGTAACAAAATTTGGCGAAGAATTTTGTACGAAATGGAGTGAAGTTTTTTTTTTTTTGAGGTGCGCCACCATCTATTAATCAAGTTGGGCATAAGTGTTACAGACACTATCCGGTGGCGTTAAAAACCACACATATCTACCAACAGAATTGTAAACTAAGCTTCTAGCTAAGACATGTGCATCTATATTCGATCTCCGGCCTTCATGAACAAACTCCGTCCTCGCAAAATCATGTCTCTTCGCTTTGATCTCCCGTATGATATGGCCATACCGGCCCATGCCCTCGCCTTGGATATTCTTGATGGCCGTCAAACAGTCGCTCGCCAAGAAGCTCCGCAAGTTGATGTCGCTCGCAAGTGCCAACCCCTCACGGCAAGCTAGGACTTCCGCTATCTCAGGTTCCGTGATCCCCTCCATGACCACCCCTGAAGAACCTAGAAAGTGTCCGATGTCACTCCGCGCCACCGCAGCACATGTTATTGTACTCATATTCTTAGATAATGCAGCATCCACATTGATCTTTGCTACTCCCGACGGAGGAGGAATCCATCTGGGCAAGGCTACCTGGGATAAGTGCTTCTCCTTCGTCGGTGGTGCTGACAGCTCCAAATCTGCGATGTACCGATCAATAAAACAATGTGTAGAGAGCGGACTTTGGAAAGTGCCCTCATGAATTGCTTTCCGTCTTGCATGCCATATGCCCATAATGTAACGACCACCTGAGTCAGCTCATCATGTCGAAGATGTGCCATAATCTCTGCTAGCCAACCTCTAGCGGTCTGTTCTTGAACCTGACATAGGTATTCAGTAATTTCCTCCTTTTCCAGCGCCCAGACACATTTGGACATGGTACACTCTCTAACAGTCCGATCCACAGGATCTTTGTCCCACGGTGCTGTTTAAGCAGACACGAGATAATACAAGCACTCGATACATATTTTACATTATTAATACATATTAATGTCAGAGTAAAGCGGAAGCGACAACGACAGTTCAAAAAAAACGTAAGAAACACGAGAGCTACATCTAACTCTCAACGATACAGCAATAGTGATGATCCGAGCCCGTCTGGATAACCACTCTAGCATCACACAACATCACTGCAGCGGCAGATCGAACTCCAATTATTGCCTGAAAACAACAAAGGCACAAAGCCTGAGTACTAATTACTCAGCAAGATTACCCGTCAAATTGACTCTAGACATGCATAGGCTCAAAAGGGATGGCTTATTTATAAAGGACTCGCACTTAAGCAGCAATAATCTTTTCTAACAACATTTTAGCCAAGTTTTATCTTCATTAAACAAAAGCATAAGTGTGTATAGCTCTAAACAGGCAATTGAACATAACTGAAATGATAAGTAGAAGTGTAATAATAACAGTGATCCATCATACCATCCAGCATAAGCATCATCATCAATTATTGTGTGCTACGTGAAGGCGCGGATCACAAGCGGGTACTCATTACTGCGAGGGACAGCGATTTCAATCGATTTACACCAGCTGGAAAAACCCGAGATACACGACGTATACGCACCACTCAAGATAGTCATATACGGCAACCTTTCACAAGACAGTAAACACCAAGCACGGTTCCAGTCTCACGGAGTTGGGCAACCGTCCTACCAACAGTGCGTAGTGGCCTAGACCTGCCCAACTGCGCCGAGCGCGTCTTTCGACCAGTGTACCGGGTGCCGTACAACGATGCCACTATACATGCTACATCAGTTTACTAGCTCCCATTAGCACTAGTATGCACTCGGTACTGTTCAATGCTTGATCAAGGGGCCAACATCGATACGGTCCTTAATCGACACAGGCAGGGCTACCACCGTGAAGTCCCAGACTTCCCAAATCCATCCTACACATGCAATGCCCCTTCCCGGTCTCAACAAATAACGTAAACTCATTGTTATCTTCAGCTTTAGTGAATCAAATTTAATCATCAACAACCTAGTAAATCTTGTCGATACTAAACATTTGACTTAAGCGTAGCAGAAGCTAACGAGCTAACCAGGATAGACACATAACATAGGACATTTGGATATCATGCAGGTGGGTTTCACATCAACTCCTGACCACTTAAGTGCACAATCAAACTTAGACATACTAGCAATTATTCTCTATAAATCAAAAGTTATAAGAAGAGGTTTGGAATGAACCGGGGCTTGCCTTGTTCTATTGAACTGATGTTAGTAACTTCCATTTCAGCTTCTTCAGTAAGAGACTCCTTCTGAATATCCTCCTCGTGGTCGTTTCCTAAAATGCGATATATGTCAATCGAATAATACATCGAAGATGCAACGACATGTATGATGCAAAGAGTGATTTCACTCAGATTTGAAGGATGTGCATGGTTCTGAATTGGTGAACTAATTTAAATTAAAATTCGTCTGAAGTATTTCCTTCATTGACTCCCATGAAACATTATTATCTTATTAAATAATTTGTTCAAATTATCACAATTGAGCTCATAAATTATGTTAATAAATTCTAAAATTGTTTCTGGTCAAACCCAAAATCATGGTGAAAGGTGTTCACCTAAGTAACATGCATGCACCAGTTCAAGGTTATTTGGTGACTAGATTATTTATTAAGAAGATGACAAGTTTATCAAAGAGAAATTCATAATTAGTTCTCTTTACAGAAACAAGATGAACATCATAGACCACTGTGAAGGGCATGTCACAAGGATTCCAACAAGCCCTAGTTTGCAATTTTTGGATAAGTAAAACATTTATTATGGATTAAACAAGGTTGAATAGGGTTTCAACTTCTAAAAATTTTCCAGGACAGAGCAGTTATGAACAAAGATCACTCTGATGCCCTATAGATAGATCTCTTCAAGATGAATCTAACAAACTTTGGTTGCTATTTTTGGACACCTAGAACTTCAGATATCGATTTTTGAAGTTTTATTCAAAGTTATGCTGTATTTACGACATTGCCATCGTCTTCTTTAACAGGTCGCACGTACAGCACAGCGGCCGGAGTTTGGCGGCGCTTCGCTGGGGTGGGGAAAAAGACGGCGAGGTAGGTCGGTGAGGAGCTCTACTTGACGCGCTCGTCGGAGTGAACTCACCGGCGATGCTCTCGAGGTCGGAGACTCACCGGAAAGTGGCCGGCGGCGAGAGGTGGTGGGAAGACGAAGTTCGGCGATGTGCTTCTTGGTCCTCGAGCTTCACGGATACACGGAGAAGCTCGGCGTGGTACGTGTCGACGTGGAGGAGGGCCGGAGGATGGTCATTTTCGTCAAGGTTGAAGGTGGCCGACGGGAAGGATTGGGGAAAAGTGACATTCCGGCGACCTCGTCGGATAAAATAAAGTAAAAGAGGGTTAGGGAGATTCTTCAGAGGTGTACGCATCCAAAGAAAGAGGATCGAGGGGACGGGACTCACTGTGGGCGACGAATTTCGCGTTGGCGTCAGAGATGTTCGCCGGCGACGTCGTGAGAGAAAATCTTCAATTACTCTTTACACACTCCATGGTTTGATTTACGGTTACTTCTGAGAGCTAGAGCAGGCTGAACTGCATCCGTTTGTGTCCTTGGCTCGTGCTTCGGTGGAGTGAGTTGGCGGCGAGGCGAGCTTCAGTGGCTGACGGCCATGGCGAGAGGGAAACGGACAAAGTGAGGCTGAGTGGTCGAGGAAGAGCGAGGAGGAGACGTCGGGCGACCGATTTCTAGCGAGGTCAGCGCGGGATTGAGGCAGGCAAGCACGCAGGCAGCTCGGTGGCGTGCATGCGTGTCATCTCGACCGAGCAGAGGAGAAAGATCAAGGGAATGTGTGTATGACAGCTGGGTCCCACTATTTCTCCAATTTCAAATTTAAATTTCTTTCTCCTTTGGAAATTCCAAATGAAGGTCAAAACAAAGCCAAATGAACTCCAAATTTTTCCTGTAGGTTCCTAACAATTTGTACTTCATATTTCAACTTTAATTAAGGTATATTTTTAGGAACTTAAATTTAAAACTCAAACGATTTGTTTAAAATTTAAGGTTGTTTCATTTATTTTAAATAGGTTCCCAAATGCAACTGCTTGTGGAACTTTTAGGGGATTGTTGTCCAACTGATATCTTTTCAATGAATTTTTATTTGCACATTGCTAAGTTCAAAATTTGAACTTTCTTTTTAAATTTCAATCAAATTTGTATTCTTTTAAATTTTTCATCACTTGTTTTATAAAATACTTTGAATTCTTCATGTGCTCAACTCAACTCGATGTTCTAGCAGAATAGAAAAAAATAAAGGAGACACCTGGGGTGTCACACACTCCAACAAAGAGTGCCTCCAGGAGTCCTCCCGACCACATATGCCGCAATCACTGTTAGGGGCCATGTTCCTGTGGTGCCGCACATCACTAGTAGGAATAGAATGTCGCGCCAAGCGCCACAGGAAAATACGCACCTTTGATGGAACTTTAACCCTCCAAATATCTGTCCACTCTTTCTGGACAGCCTTGTTGTCAGACCTTCCGGTAGTATTTTCCAACCAAGCCGATCTAACATCTTTGTTCCGCACTAACATACGATAGGCTGACCTGACTGAGAAAACTCCAGATCGTTCATAATGCCACGCCCAAAAGTCCTCAGACCTGTTAGTGCTCAAAGGAATATTAGCAATTACCTCACTGTCCATCGGGGTGAAGAAATGATCAATCAATTGAAAATTCCATGTCCCGGTTGACTGGTCAATTAGTTCACTCACGAATTGTGGCGGATTTGCATTTGTGCATGCTACCGGCTTGAGCAAGCCGTCGCGAGGTAGCCAGTTCATGCTCCACACCTTAGTGCTCTCCCCAGTGCCGATCCTTCTAATGAGCCGTTGTTTCAAAACTTCTTTGCCATCAATTATCGCACGAAATGGAGTGAAGTGCCAACAGAATCTATAAAGACTTCTAATCGTGTAGAAGCCGGCGTCTCACTGTAGCGCTACAGTGAGCGCGGAACCAAGACTCAGAATACTGTTCATCCACAGTAAATGAGCCTGCGTCGTTGGATCCGCCCTGCCGTCCTCCGATGAAGGCCACGCAGCACCGCTCTCGAACCATCCAGCGGCATCCTCATCCACTCGCTCGTGGCTCCCCCTCCCCTCGATGTGTCCATTCCATTCCCCATCACGCTGGTGGCCCCAATCCATTCCCCGCCGACCACCGCTGCCGCCGACGCCCGTCCCGCACTGCTCGCCCCGTCCGGTAGCCAGCCCGCGCCTCCCCCGTCGCCCGTACACGTGATGCCTCGCCCGGTCCCATGAGCTGCTCCCTGGAATCGTTTCCATCGCCGCACCCGTGCCCCCACAGGCCACAGCAGCCTTGGTCTTCACGTCCTCCCGGCATCCGGTCGTCCTGGATCTCTCCTCTCTTCGATTCGCACTGGAAGCACTCTTCGATTCGCACTGGAAGCAGAACTTTGGTGCTCCATTGCAAGGTATGAGGAGTACATTGTATTTTTCTTCGCTTTTTCCCTCAATCCATCCGCTTCAGCTCCAGCGGATGGTCTGCAGGCTCGACGGAAACGTACCGGATTCACTGTGCTATGTACCCTGTCCGGATCTCCAAATCGGGCTCTTCACTACTTCAGTGTCCACTCTGCATCCAGTTGATCTCCTGGCACCATTCTTGAAGCAGATCTGCGGGTCTCCACATGCAGGCCATTGCTGAACATGATGCCGGCCTGGTGCTAATCCATTTGTGTGGTACGACTTATCCTCCATATTTCGACTGATCAAGCATTACGTCTGCTCCTTCAGTGCATTCTTTTTATTTTATTTTGACTAAAACATATGATTAAAACGTTCTGATGTGTGGCTGTAGTCCACAGGCCATCAATCTCAAAGAATATTGTTCCTGGCACTGTTGTCGTCTATTTGACATGGTCTGACTCAGCAATTCACTATTGCACCTTACGTTTATATTTTCAAGATTACTTTGATGATACATGCACAACACATTCTGTAGTTGGAATATGAATCAACGATTGAGAATATTTTTTTAACAGGATCAAAATCTTCCTCATGGCATATGCTGCCTGGGCAAACAAATTATTCCATGAGGTAAGCTTCTCTTTTCATCTGAATTGTTTTCCAGTGCTTGGTTCGGTGACAATTTGTCTCACATGCCATGTGTAAACCTTCAGATATGTTAAAGTGAATGTCTGCACGTATATCTGCTAACCTGATTGATCAATTTTTTCTCTTCATGAATGCAGCTGTTTACTCCTTCACAAAAGCTCAGCACAGAAGGGCAAGGCGCAAAAACAAGATGAGCACCCAATGGTAATTTCAGAGTTTGCAATTTGTTAGTGTCTGCTCCTTGATTTACATCTGCAAAAAAATCATAAAAGTATAAAATCTGCTCCTTGATTTTCACCTGCAAAAGGTTCATAAGAGTATCTGCTCCTTTATTTGAGCTCTGTGTGAATTTCTTATACGACACTATTTGCTCTGATTGTTCTTTACGTTTTGTAGAGTGACAGACCTTGCAAAAATTCCAGTCCATGAAATTCTATTGAGATGTCAGGAATGACTCAAGTTACATTCTTTGTTCAGCTCTTTGCAGCTCTAGCAATTCAACCTTGCCGTTTTCATACTGTCTGATTGAGGTGCTGTTACTGCTATACTCAGATCATTTTGACATCAGTCGTAGTTTCCTTTATGTTTTCTGTCAAGGAAATGAATCATAAGGAGATTTCTATTACTTTTAGCTATTAGCTATTTTACACACAGAGATAAAATTTTAGTTTCACGTGTATACGAATGGATCCAGCATGACTCCATTCGGCGAAGATTTCACTTTTTTCAATGCTAGATTTCCAGTTATTTGATTCTACTTTTTCATAATATAATGAAAACGCAGTTATATGTTTGATTCAAAGATCAAGGAGTTTCGGTTCAAAAATCACACAAGAACTACTAATGCGTTTGTTATTATTATTTACTGATTTATGCAGCTTTTGTACCGCAGATAAGTTTTCGCCTATGTATTTGCGAGTGCAATATGGAACCTTCATCTTCTTCAGATAATAGTTCTACATTCATGGTTATGTTCTTCAACCATTGCATCAGCACAAATGTAAGTCTTCAACATGCAGATGCAGTTTCTTCTCCGTAGAGTCAGTTGGTATGCAAGTTTTTGCAATTATTTATCAATTTGTTATGATTGATTGCAGAAAATCTAACTGTACATTACAGATTTTTTTGTGTGCCCTACTATACCATGTCAATGTCTAATTTAGCTCTTTGATGGAAAAGTAAGAAAGAATCTGTTGCTCTTGATTACATCCAAATGTTCAATCTGTTAATTACAAGTGATTCAACAGTTTTTTGTCACTACTTTTTTACTTTAGGACATATGTTTGATCCCGTACATGCTTTTTGAGTAAAGTATCCCTTCTTTGCCATTCTTTCAAGTTGTGCCTTTTTTTTTTTTTTTGAACAGGGAAGAATATTGCCGGTTCACTTGAGCAGGTGTGATTGTTATAGGCAAGAATATCCCGTCTTCAATTCTTTTGTGATTTTTCTGCAGGAGTAAATCAAGGAACAGGCAAGAATATTACCGGTTCACTTGAGCAGGGGTGATTGTTACAGTACCTTCCCGCAGCCGCCATGCAGTAATCATCGATGTCTGTTCAGCGAAAAGGGGCGCATCGACACCAATCTCCCATCTCCCCAGCAGCAATCTGTGTGGGCCGCACGAGATAAAATCTGGCTTGGACTGGCCTTCCATCTCCGACCTTCCCACAGGTGCGCCAATTTCCCGGAAGGGGAATGCAGATCCTGGCTCTGCAGAACGAGGCGAGGTCATTCTTGCACTCCACAATCTCGATCTAAACAGCGCTGTTCTTTTGCAGATTTTAGCGTTGGAGTATGTGGGACACAAACCAACCTGGAAGATCCGTCCCTTGATAGGCTAGACACCAACCCCTTCAGCCGCAGCCGTGAAGGTACGCCCTCTTTTTTCACTCCTTTTTGTATCTCCTCTTCTATGCTTTGCCGCAAGCTGCTCGAAATATGTTTTCTATCTCCTTTTCTGTTTTAGCATTTTACTCTATTATATTACTTTGTGCTTCCTTGCCATGTGAGAATATGTAAACAGTTAATGTGTGCATGTATTTCTGCTGATATGATTGATCAATGTTTTCTCTTCATGAATGCAGCCGTTTACTTCTTCACACGAACTCAACATAAAAGAGCAAGGCACAAAAGCACATTGTAATTTTAGAGTTTGCAATTTGTTAGTGTTTGCTCCTTGATTTACTCCTGCAGAAAAATCACGAAAGAATTGAAGACTTAATTTAACTGAATGCTACAATTAATAATTAAGTAGTTCACTGATGTATATATATTTCATACAGTTATTTGAGCTTCGTGTGTATTTCTTATATGAATGCTGTTTGCCTTAAAAGAATTGTAGAATTAATTAGAGTGAATGCTTCAGTTAATAATTAAGTTGTCCACTAACATATTATATATATTTCGTAAAGTTATTTGAGCTTCATGTGTATTCCTTATGTGAATACTATTTGCTCTCATTGTTCGGTATATTTTGCAGAGTAACGAACATTGCAAATATTTCAGTTTGTGAAACTGTATTGAGATGTCAGGAATTACTCGGGTTACGTTTTTTTTTCCAGCTCCTTGCATCTCTAGCAATTCGATATCAATTGTTTTAAAAAGTAATATATCAGATGCTCATGTTTTTGTATTTGTAATTGGCACAGATGTCTCCTGCCACTGCCAACTTGGAGTAGTATTAAAATCCCTGATAGATAAGGTATTGTTGGAATCAACTGAAATGACAAATATGCTGTTTCTGAAATAACACATTGGTGGCTAATCCCCTTGGCTGTGATATAGGTGGGCTCACTGTCATGCCTTCATCATCATGATCAGGTATTGCATTGCCCCTAGCATACTCTCGATTTAGCTCAGCTGTCACCATTCTAACATGCCCATCTAATTGTCCATTAATGAACAATTTTGATAAATAGCATGAGGATCATTAGCTATACTGAGTGACTCATACAATACTCCATATTTATCTAATTGAATGCGAATACATGTGTTTTCATGCTTGAGGAGCTTGATTACCAAAAAGAAAAAAAATGTTAATCAATAGTATATCTGAAACACAAGCATACTTTGGTCTTATCTTATCTTTTCTCTTTTTTTACTATTTTTGTTTCAGATCATAACAACTATTCGTTTGCTTCAGCCATGCATGATCTAAAAATTTGTTGACAAATGGATAACAGTTGCTATTCTTATATTTTTATGATTCTGATACCCATTCTCACTCCCAAGATCTGCAAGTTTTGCCAATTTTCCTTTCCATTCATGAGCTATAACGTTAACTATGCAAGAGATTTTTATTCCCCTGAACGCAGAATTGTTCATGATGAACAAAAGAATGGTAAGTGACCATTTCATTAATTCATTTATATAAAGATGGTGTTCTCAGCGTCCTTCCATTCGGACTGTCTACCAAGTGCTCGAAAAAATGCTTTCATACA